>CM031235.1:54150716-54750716 GCA_018340775.1 Taxus wallichiana var. yunnanensis
AAATTACGCCATCCAAAATTCCCGCTACCTGCAAAATGAAAAGAGGATTCAAGTGCAGATAGATACAATAACTTGGAAAATAAACGCTAAAATAATAGGGAATGAGAACGTACCATTTGCGCGGGGATAGGGACTTACCTCCATCAGCGCTCCAAACCTGTGAAAAAGTCTTTTAAAACGAATCAGGGTGCTATATATATGAAAGTGGGCCCATTTTCCTATTCATTTGCAGTTGATTTGATTGATTTTGAGCTCTGGGACCCACGGTGACGGTTTCTTGCGTGAGTAGAGTCAAACGTCCGTGCGAGATCGTGATCATGCCTCCACATGCGAAACACCGTCCTTCTAGATCACAAAGGTTGGTTTTCTTCAATTTTGTGTTTTTCCCCTTTAAATTTGAAATACTAAATTTGTCGAATGGGGTTATTTTTGAAAATATTAGGTTCAAAAGGTCCACTCTAGGGGGCGCCTCTTATCGTAGGCTCCATTTTTAGGTCAAATGGTCATTTTTTGTTAGTTTTAGGCTTTTTAAGATTAAAAACCCGCGTGGGTTTTCGGACATTTACCGCCGCCCGCCAGTGCAGCCGGGGCAGCATAAAATCGCCTCCCCGCTTGTGGGCGGCGTTCTGCACTGTAATGCAAAGAACTTATATTTGAGATTGTGTTTGTATTTTTTTGCACTTCTACACGTTTTTATGACCTTCTTGGTATTGTTCAGATATTAACTTGCTCTGTTTTGTGTGTTTTTGGGTGTATGCAGGCGAGAGAGGAGTATATTAGATGGAGCAGAGAGAGAGAGTGTGATTGGCTCTCAGGAGTACTGGATGCTCTCTCGCAGGACGAGGAGGACACACTTCAGAGGGCTGGTATACTGCGTATATCGCGTGTGCCTCATGTTGCACCATCTAGTCACATCCTTTGTGACTTATTCTCTTATTGGGATGCAGATCGGAACACCTTCCGACCGCTGTGGGTCCGTGGTGAGTGGACCATCACACTCGAGGATGTTTACCATATTTTGGGGTCCCATCATCGGAGGGGACTTACATTGGAGACAAGCAGCTCTGGGTGCACGGTGCACAAAGGCGGCATATATGGGAGATGTAGTTATCTCCACGAGGTCGAAGAAGGAGTGAGAGTTCGATCCATTCCTTCTTTGCCTATCCCCCGCATTCCGACAGTCATGGGGGATCCTTGCCTCTTAGACCGATCGGGGACAAGGGAGGGGATACATTATTGATCGCCTGGGCCCCCATCATCGCGGAGATAGAGGGGCACGACCGGATATACGCCGGGGTGCAGATATTCCAGGGACCACCTACCATGATTTATACAGGTGGTCCATTTACAGGATACCATTGAGCCACCCGACTTTAGTCATGAGTTGGGTGTATGAGCATTTTATCCCTTATGGCAGAGGCGTGAGGTGGCAGATCCTGGGCCATGTGAGGGCAGCCGAGATGGATAGATATGTCGGTGCTTAGAGCACTCACCACCCGTATTGCCTCCCTTACTATCGTGCGAGACATGGAGGCGACACCGCACGGCTTATGGCCGGTATATGGAGAGAGGAGACTCTTACCTTGATCTCTCGCTCCACCACAGGCAGCTCATTGATTGAGTGGGGCGAGTGGAGGTGCATCCTTTCGGCGAGTTCCTCGCAGCTTGGCCTACCGTATATGGGCATGCTTCCCCAAAATGGCGCGGGCTTACGATGCATTAGTTCGCGAGGCCGCAGGGGGCCTAGAGGCCATGGTTAGACAGGATCACTCCTGGCATTCCCATCAGAGCAGGAGGATAGTTCGTGCTAGAGGGAGAGTCTGGTGCACCTCGCACCTTTACTTGGGATTGCACGGGTCCCGCTCATAGTAGTAATGACCCCATAGATATTGACTCCGACTCTGAGGAGCTTACAGAGGGAGGGTCGGAGGAGCAGACTGATGACAGTGATCCTGAGTGGCATGACACTCAGGACATTATGCAGGCAGAGAGGGATGAGCAGAGCGCAGAGAAGGACACTCTAGTTTCGAGGAGCCACTCTCTCAGGGCCATGGTGGAGAGGACGAGTCCGGGCTGCGGGGTGACATGTGCCCCCTTGCCACAGATCGGCCGCCTCGGCCGCATCCACAAGGCGAGTGCCAGGCCCCAGCGATCCATCTTGAGGCCTCAAAGTGATCCGAGTAAGTTATCCTTTCTTCCTTCATTAACGTTTGTTTAATTTAGGATTTGTTTTAATTTCTATCTCTCCTTGTGTTTTTATCTTGTATCTTTTAGCCTCTTGCTTGGTTTCCGATTTTTTTTTCTTCTTTGTTTGTGAGAGACTGCTGACGAGCGGGATCTGATCCGGGCAGGTATGCCAATTCCCGATGATCCCCATGGATAGGACTGTGGCGAGCTATCTCGTAGACGCCGTGGAGCCTCAACAGCCAAGTGGCAGACATACCGATGTCTTTTCTCCTATTCGCACGTGGCCGATGGTGTCGACCTGCGCACGCAGTTAGCGGGCTACAGGTGACAACCGAGCGCCTTATGAGGAGCCATTCTCGTGGTGAGACTGCAAGCTGCCCCTCAGGACCCCGAGCCCTCCGTACATTTAGAGCGCCGGCATAAATGTGAGTCCTAAAGTGCGAGGCGTGCACCTTCGGAGGGGTCGTGTAGGGTTGAGAGGCCATTTGCCCTCAGTGTATTTTACTATTATATATCACGGCTCTTTGAGCATTTTGATCATGCCTAGTGCATGATGGCATTGTATATAAACATTGATTATTTATATATATGCATTCGCTTTTGATCAAAATCTTGCACTCATGGCTTCTTTTCTATTTCTAAATTTCTTCAGATATACTACGATGTATGTTTGTATGCTTTTTAGAATGTATGCAATGGATAATGTATGGTGCAAATGTTTACTTTATTTTTGTGTTTCATGATGTCGATACATGATATTGCAGATATATTGTGATTTTGAATCCTAGCTTCCGTGAGCAATCCGTATACCTCATGTTTGTTTTGCAAAGTGATGAATATAACCAAGATGATGAATGCAGATTAACGCCCCACTCCCCCAACTCCACGCAACTAGTAAGATGCGAGGGCTCATCACCAAGAGCCAAGAAGGGCAAGTTATGAAATGTGGTGAAATGATAGTGATGAAAGACAGTATAAAGCTTTGGAACTAAGTTGGAAGCTACAAGCTTACTCTACCCGAATGACTTCATAGTTTAGAATGCACTCGCTTTCATGGTTTATCTAGACTTAGACCCAGTAGATGGCCACATAGTAGACAAGATCTGGTTTTAGGATTTTAACTCTCTTGGAATTTTGAACATCCGATTCATTCTGCTTTTGACTCAAAGTTTAAATTATTTGTTTATGACCTTTTAACGTTTGTCAGTATCAAGAGAACCCCCTATACTTTGCCCCCACATGCTACTAAGAAGCGTGGGTTTATCATCGTGGGCAAGGCATAGGCGTAGTAAGGGCATTTCCATCCTTTCCCAACCCTACGTCACTAGTAAGAGACGCAAGCTCATCACCGAAGGTCAGTGGCAAGGAAATGTGTAAAATAAAATTTTCTGTTTAATCGCTTTTTGCTTATTTGAGTAAAATGTCAAGATATGCTTATTTCCAAAGAGATGCATATATGGGATAGATGTGACACCATGAAGCTTCTAGAATGTACACATAGGCAAGACACCTATCCTAAGAAGAAATCAAAGTGAGAACAAACTCGCAGATCTTGGTATGGTTACTGCTAAGACTTTGTCATGTTTGATTTATTTTATAAAAGATTCCGAGATGATTCGATGGTATATGAAGATGGAGAGATATGATTAAAGAGCTTAATGCCAAAAATATCACGAGTTTGTAATGAATCGCTTTGAGAATAGATTCCTTGATCACAATTTATGTAAGAAACAAGTGGACAAAATGATCTAAATCTATATGAAGATGCAATGTAGATAATTATACAAGTAGTGCTAGTTGCTTGTGTGTAGAATCGCTGAGGTGCAGGGAATTGATGCTTTCACCAAATTCCTCACCTTCTAGCGTACATAAGAGGTAAGCACCATTTCCGTAGTCCTTCATGACTCGGTATGGGCCCAACCATTTGGGCCGTGACTTCCTTCCTTCGCGGTCTTCTTTGTCGATCTAGCATGTCTAGTCTTAAACTAGATCACCTTCATATATATCGCGTTCATAGACCTTCTTGTTATACGCCCGGCACATTCGGTCAAAGATAAGCTCTATGCCGCTAAAGATCTAACCTAGTTTTGTCTAGGCTTTCTAGTTGTGAAAGACGTGCTTCTCTCGTAGAAGCGCCTTCATCCGTAATCCCTTGTAATGAAATGCGGAGATCGGGTATTTCGACCTCAAGTGGGAGAACTGCTTCGCCCCAAATACTAGCCGAGAAAGGAGTTGCTCCCATCGGTGTTCTTATTGAGGTTTGTGGGCCCACAAGGCCGGATATAACTTCAAATGCCAATCTCGCTTTGTTTTCTTTCACCGCTTTAAGGAGAATGGCTTTCGTTGTCTTGTTTGTCGCTTCACCGTCCGTTGGCTTCGAGGGTAATACAAGGAAGCCGTATGATGGTTTATCTTAAATTTATTGCATAGTTCGCGAACCTCTTCATTTTTAAAGAAGTTCCATTATCGGAGATAATGATTTGCAGATACCGTACTCGCAAATGATTTGGTTCAAAATGAACTTGGCGATCACGTAACTGTGCATGTACGGAGTAAGAGGCATGGCCTCCACCCATTTGGTAAAATATTCAAAGGCTAGTGATTATAAAATTATGGCCGTCAGGATGAGGGAGAGAATTTCCCTATTAATTCTAGACCCCATGTAGAAAAGGGCCATGGAGTTGCGATTGGTCAGAGCTTGGCTTTGGCATGTGGATCTCGTGGGAGAATTCTTGGCACTTATGACACTGCGTGCAAACTCTATCGCGTCATGTTCTAGAGTGGGCCGTAAATAGCCCATTCGATGTATTTTTCGAGCAAGGGCATGGCCACCGAATTGGCCTCCGCATATACCGTGAGATTCATGGAGAATCTTCTTGGCTTCCTCTCGTGTCGACACACCTTAGGAGCATTCCATCAAATGCTTTTCAATAGAGCACTACGCCTATAATGACGTATTTAGCCATGATTATGCGTAACCGCCTTCTTTGTTGTGATGTAGCTCCTTCTCGGATATGTATGGTCCATGATATAGTTAATGATGTCAGCCGACTGTGGGACACTCGTGAGATAGCGGGTCGGGTTTCAAGGATGTAGTATACGCACTCATCCGGAAAGTCTAAATCTACTAGATCGCTCCATCTAATGGGTTGTCATTACCAACCAATCCGCAATGATTTGTCCTTTAACCGACTTCGATTTACAAATGTTAATTCGAATTCTCCCATTAAGGTTATAAAGCGTCCACCTTTTTAGACAATGACCTTGTGTGAGGAAAGTCCGTAGATGGTCCGCTTTTTACCATGACCTTCGCTTTCTTGATTCAAAGATATAATGTCTTAGGCGTTTAGTAGCAAAGACTATGGCAAGGCATTCTCATTCTTCCCGTGTATAGCGTGTTTCATAGTCGAGCAATAGCGTCGGCTAATGAAATAAATCACACGTTCTTCTTGTTATCGCCTTCTTGGGCCAACATACGTGCCAACGAGACATTGGTAGCTCGTGAATATAGAATTAACTTTAGACGATCTAGCTTAGGTGGCATTAGCGTAGGTGGTGATAATAGAAAATGCTTAACTCGCTTCAAAGGATTCATTACAGTCTTCGGTCCAATCAATGCTATAGTCCTTGAGTAAATTGTTGATCGGATGAACGGGCGAAGCTTAAGTCCTGGATAAATCTCCGATTGCGCCTAACTTTTCGAGAAATGATCTGATTCCAGATTCATTCGAAGGTGGAACCATTTCGAGGATAGCCCGGATTTTGGTTGGGTCGACATCTATCCCTCGTGACGATATGATATAACCTAGGAGCTTCCCTCCCGTTACACCAAAGACGCATTTCTCTGGGTTTAGTGTGACTCCGTATTCTATTAGACATGAAAGAATGACGCGGAGTACTTCGGGATGGTCACAACGCTTCTTGGCCTTAGCCAATAAGTCATCTACATAAGATTCCATGATTTTATGAATTAGATTGTGAAATATGTATGTCATGGCCCGCTGGTACGTAGCACCAACGTTTTTGAGACCGAATGGCATAACAAAGATAAGCAATAGGTTCCCCAAGGAGTTATAAACGTGGTTTTAGCTTGATCTTGCTCAGATATTCTGATTTGATTGTATCCCAAGAATCCATCCATGAGAGACAAAAGTTCAAAACCAGCCGTTGCATCAATAATAACATCGATGGATGGTAACGGGAAGTCGTCCTTAGGACATGCTTTGTTGATATCTCAAAATCTACGCAGATATCGTATCTTCCCATTCTTCTTGAGAACGGGGATGATATTAGATACCCATTGGGAGTAGTCGACCGGTTTGATGAATCCTACCTGGAGGAGTTTTATTACCTCCTCTTTTACCATGAGAGCTACTTTGGGCTTCATGGGTCTTGATTTTTATTTAATTGGATTTGCATCTGATTTAGTGACGAGGTTGTGCACCGCAATGTGGGGTGCGACTCGCCATCTCCTTATAATTAAATGCAAACGCCTTCGATGTTCTTTGAGAATCTGAGTATGTATTTCCACCTCTTCCGGGGTTAAGGATGATCCTAATTTCAATATTCTCGGTTCATCTTCTGTCCCGATGTTGACATCGATTGTTTCTTCGATCAAAGAGGCGTTACCCTCTTCGAACTCGTGGTGGTGCCGGAGGTAAATCCAAACCCTCCCCATTGTCTTCACCAAGCAGATATGCTAGGTTCCATTTGTGAGGGAAATCCATCATGGGATTCCCAAATAGGAAGACGAATGTGGAATTAAGGATAAATCTAGCATATGATAGGAGAGATGTAATGCCGCATAGGCGTTTAAGTATTCCAAAGTGGCCATATTATTATCGACGTGGTCTGGGGTGGTAGATTCACTTCCGTTTGAAAGGGGATTTGTCATTATTTTTATCAATGGTTCGTCACGAATGGACACCGTGAACTAGGTATCTTCTAACTCATTACTTGGAGTAAAACGTGATGTCAAAGTTGCTTTTGAATCGGCGAGAAAATTTTTCTCTCACAGATTGCTTCAATGGATATGAAGTTAAATGCCTTGCTTAAATTTAATACAAAGATCTTTGTAAAGCTGCAAGTGCTCGACTTTAGTTTCATATACTTCGTAAACTTGATTTGCCACTAATCGCGAGTCTCCTAAGACTCGATGTTATCAACACCACCCTCTTGGCTAAAGTGAGGCCAAGGAGGAGGGCTTCAGTACTCGCGCCGTTGTTTGTGCATTCAAATTTTAACTTAAAAGTGAATGGGAGGACTTTCTCCTCGGGTGAAGTAAGAATTATACCCGCCCCCACTCCATAATGGCATTTAGCTCCATCGAAATGGAGAGTCCAATACTTAGTCGAGAGTATAGATGTCAGGGCATTTGTTGCGTTTGCGCACTCTACTTCTACCATGCAGAGGTCCTCTCGCTGAAGAGAACCAAAACCTAGGGAATATCCTATGCCTACTCGAATCAAATGGTAAGAACATTGGTGAATCTTGTTCTATCAACTCAATGATTTTCACAGTAGTCCCTAATGATACTGCTTTAGTTTTATCTTTGGGGTTGGAATTGTTTTGCTATGCTAATAGTTTCAAGATCCGTCGTAGGTACCAACTTTTCCTTTGGTTTTGGGTCGGGGGTTTATTAAGTTGGTTTGTTGGAAGTTCAAATTCCGAGTGCACCCCCTGGTCTTTTCTTTAAATCAGCTAGGTGCAAATCAAAAGGTTTTTGATCGCCCTTTGGCTACAAAGACCTTTCCTAGATGCAAGAATCTTACTTCTTGAAATAAAGTAGAAGGGATTGCCTTCATTCGTGTATCCATGGTCGGTCCGAGTATCATATTATAATTAGTTTCCCGATCTATAATATAAAACTCACTCAGATTGTTTTGGGCCCTAAGGTGACCGGCAAAGATTATAGTTCCTATCGAAATGGCTTTAAGGCTATCATAGCCTCTCAATGTATTTCGAGTAGTGGAACAGCTTTGTTTCCCCATATCCAAGTTTTTGGAGGAAAGAGAAAGGGACTATGTTAATCGCGCCCCATCACAACCATTGCCCGCTTTACATAGTTATTATAAAACCATACTTGTAAGTGTAAGGCCGGATCACCTCGGCGTGCGATCTCAAAGATCTCAGGGCATTTTACTTATTTCAATATGAATTTGACATCCTTGTCCGGCTGCCCCGGAGGGTGGATATCAAAATCTATGTGATTTACTTGTGTTTCAGGAGGTGGAGTGATGTTAATTAGATGACCTAGACCTAATGCTTCTAAAAGAGTAGCTCTGTGAGGAGGAGAGTTCTTTAGTAAATCTAAAAATGAGATGTGCGAGAAGGTCTTTGTTAGGTCGTTAATTAAATCATAGGCACCTATGGGTTTTTCTACTATTTGCTGACTCTTATCTCTTTTTGCGTATGACTTGAGCTCGGTTGAGAGAAATATTCTCGCGTTCTTGTTATAGCTTCGATAGGTAGTTCAGCGTCTAATTCTACCAAACTGACTATCTTGGGTCTCGGTTGACTTCCTAACTGTGGTGCAACTGATGGATTTAATGAAGTCGAGGCTTCGTGATCATTGTTTCCTGTCATTGCACTTTTGTTTGTTCCACTGGATTCAGCCTATCGCTATCATGATTTGGGAGCGGATCGTTAAAGATCTTGAGGGAGCATTCTCGAGGTGAAACCGCCTTCGCGAGCGTATTTGGTTATGATGACACAGATCTCGCCAAAAACAAATATGTGAAGAACTGCTTTGTTCTTCTCGGAAAACGCTGCGTAAATTTATCAGTAGTCACGACACGCCTAGTATCGTGAGCCCGAATTTTGTGGAAACCACAATAAGAATTGGGGTTGTAATCCTGCTTTTGTTGGTTTGGTGTGTATTGTGGTCTAAAATTCTGATCAAATTGTTGCCTATTAGGATTAAAATTTTGCATTTGTTGTTTCTGGTTTTGACTTTGGTTTTGATAACCAAATGAGTTTTGACTTGGCCCTCGTATGGGATTTCGCCGTTGTTGTTGTTGTTGTGGATGGTTAAAATCCACGGTATTGATCGTCGGGGTAAAGTTGTTGCTTCGTTGGTTGTTTGTTTGTGACGAGTATTAACAACATTTACCCTTTTAGCTGGTCGCTTACTCCATCCGTTGTTACCCCACGATTTTTGTTAAGGATTTTGGGTCCTTGATTGATATTTGTGATAGTTGAGTGTTCTCGAGGGAGGTGATTAACCTCCGCTTGTTCCATATGTCTTAGAACCACTATCTATCGCCGCTTGGTCTATTCGAAGAGTGCTCTCAAGTACTTCATCAGTAAGTTATTAGTGGGAACTTCTAGACTTCTTCCTTCACCTATTTGCTTTGAGAGAATGAAGGAATAAATCGCATAGTTCCATCTGATCCATGTTTGGAGCACTTGCTGTCAAGAATAAAGAACTCGTACGCCACCTCTGGATGAAATGGGTGATAGATTCGTTGTGTTCTTGTTTGATGTGCAAGAATTCCCTGATTCCTGTTCTCAATAGTTTGTTCATGTCAAACGCCTTAATGAACTCTGATACGAGTTGTTTAAATGAATGGATGGAGGCTTCAGGTATTCTATAATACCAGTCGAGAGCAATGCCTTCCAAGGTTTTGGGGAATATTTTAGCAACAACCCCATCCCAAGGGAGTAATTCTCGTATGGCTGTAGCGTAAGCCTTGATATGTGCATTTGGATCTCCCTCACCTTTGTACTTGGGTAAATCGGGAAGGGGTCTTGGGAGCATGACGCTTCGTATGGCGAAGTCTAAGGGCTCCTTCAGATATTCTGAATAAGTCCCTATCGCATAGTTTTCGACCATTGATGGTGGTTGCTGAGGGAGTGGTGGTGGGATGGGTTGTTGATATGGTGCAACGTATGCATTGGTAGGGGCATAGGGAAGTCCCTGTGTTTGAGCAAACATGCCAGGAGAGGAGAACATATCTCCTTGTGGTGATTTGGAGTACATGTTTAAGTATGACGAGGTATTGTCTAGTAATGGGTTACTTGATACTAGACCGGGAGGAATAGTGTTAGAGATGACAGGCCTTGTTGGCATTTGTTGTGGATAGTGAGGAGGCATACCTAACGTGCCTACGCCTGTGAGGAGATCTACTTGGCCAGAGTGGTATGGAGGATTGGAACTTCCTGCTTGTATGAACGGAGAATTTTGACTTGCTTGAGCAAGTTCTAACCCTCTCACTTTTTCTACTAACGTTGAAATGACTTCATTTGGTGAAGTCACGGTGCTTTGCCTGAGCGGCGTTTGTTGTATACCCTGGTGTTGTATAGGCATGTGATAGCCTGTCATGAACTGATTGCTATCTTGCCAAGTTTCTCTCGAGAGTATTTCCTATATGCAGTGGCATAGAGGTATTTTCTTGAAAAGAGACCTCGGGTTGTATTTGTAAACTTCCTATGGGTGGGTACATACCCCGAGAATGTTGTTCACTCCTAGGATAATGTATTGACCATTCATCATCTAAGACCAGGTATGGGTCTGACTGTCTACTAATTTGTGGTCTAAGTAGCATTTGAGGAGATGAACCAGATTCTCCGGTAAACGT
The DNA here is from genome assembly GCA_018340775.1 of Taxus wallichiana var. yunnanensis. Classification (NCBI taxonomy): domain Eukaryota; kingdom Viridiplantae; phylum Streptophyta; class Pinopsida; order Cupressales; family Taxaceae; genus Taxus; species Taxus wallichiana. Next base: position 54,161,483 of record CM031235.1, read on the forward strand.
CATATTGTTCGAGCCTGAAGGCTCTGTTTGTTGTGTTCGAGGGGGTTGATCTAACTCCTCTGTCTGAAAAGACGAGTTATATCTGTTTCTTGTTGACAACTGATTAGTTGAATAGTTTTCGCCCCATACTGAGAGTGAGGGTGATGATTGCCTATTCTGTTGGGTGTAGTATGCCTCGAGACCCAAGAGGGGTCTGCCATATTCATCGAATCCCGACATATTCGGGGGGTATATGAATACCCGCAGAATAATGGGAAGGAGCGAAGGTGATTGAGATGAGATAAAACTTCTCAAAGAGAAGGTGAAACAGTTGTTTGTTCACATTGGGTTCACCAATTTGTACACCGTAAAAGCGACAAGCGAGCTGTGGAATCTACAAGCAAATCTTCTTCCGTGTACCCGACCTCCCGAGGTCGTGCCGAGACAGCCGGTGGGATGGAATATGCATGGGATGCAGACAAACTAGTTAGGCAAATCTAATGTCTTCGACACGCACTAATGGAATTTGCAAATCTAAGGCGAAGAAGGCCCTTCTAACTTGGATCGGTGTGATAGATCGATCGGCAAGGATGACCGCTCAAGGCTCCAATCAATATCTAGCTCGCGTGATTCGATCTATGGGTTGTGTAATACGTGGAAAATGACCTAGGATAGTTTCGTGTATGCTCTCGCATAAGGTCATATGGTGGATGGTGGAAACAATTGACTCTACGGATGATTCTCTCGCCTAGTCCGCAATTCTCTAGCTTCAAGTTAGCCGCTATATCTAGTAAGGACAATTGTTCGATGATGATGGGTGGAAGTGGAGTGGATTGGAATACTAGTGTGCGTGAGGCCAATGTTTATATCTGATTGACTTATGGATTCGTTAGGGTCATGGATTTCTTGGGGTCACAACCGTAGACTCTCGGTTGTTGCGGTTCATTATGGTCATATACGAAATCAAATCCTAATTCCTAGTATCCAAAGAATCATATGCTTTCTCGCTTCTATGTTTAGGACCAACAACTATGATTTTCTCGTAATATCTCACGAGGCATTCGTGCAATGTGGATCCTTAGACTAGTGTCTATGTTCTCGTGAGAGTGTCTCCGCACTGGGCCGTGGGACCAAAGGATCACAACCAAAGGTTTGTTCTCTTCGAACCCTTCTACAAATATGTGAGTGTTTGCCTAGGGCAATCTGTAATTTGGTTGGTTTGACCAAAACGTGTGTGTGCTTGGTCGTCTTCTATGTTTAACCCTCTCAACTGAGAACTGATCAGTTGTAAATCTGTTGTTGTTCGAATACTTGTATTCTGAGATTTTGGTCTATGTCAACTATTGATTGTGACGAGGTTTGGTTGAGGCATGATTGGCTCAAATATATATTCCCTGGGCTCCTGAGGTCCCGTGATTGTCATACGAAACGAAATGTAAATCTAACTGTAACTAAGTAAACTCTAACTACGTGGAATAAACCTAAAACATAAATAAGTTCTATTCTTCTAAGAAACCTTTCAAGAATATAATGAAAGCAAGCTATTTAAATGTATCTAGGAATAACAACTAAACAATAATTTAAAACAGACAAAATAACCGAGTGTAGTTATCAGCCTGTGCAATTTGTAGATTTATTCTAAATAAAATAGCTCATCTAATCTATCTGCAAGATTCTCGATCCTACCTCAGAAGTGAGGAGTGAATCATAGTTTCTCAGAAACTATCAATCCTCACAGCTTCCCTGGCAATATCGAGAATAGAATTCACTGAAATGAAGCAATTATCTACTCTATTTGATATGATTCTAACTAGAACTTTGAAAGCTAGAACCTGGATTCCGCAGAATAGTGGTGAATCCGATGGTGTGTGTGATCTTGTCCCCTCAGTATGATCTCCTTGTTCTTTCGTGTTCACGTGGATCCAGAAAAGCGTGTAATACTAGCATCGATAGGAGTAGATATTGGGACAAGGATAGCTCGAATGCGACTCGAAAATGCGAGTAGGAGAGGGACAACGCAAGAGTACAGAGCTTGGCTTATGCGATTCCTAGCGGGATTTTACTGCAAGTCATGCAATATGAAGCGACCAGAACCTGAAACTATCCTGTTTGAAGAGCAAAACCTGTAACTTTAATGGCTTCCTAAGCTATTCTATTCCAATGGATTGGATAAAACAACAACACTGTTTGCACAAGCTGGATATGTGGCTTACCAACAACTGGACAATGCTAATGAGCATGCAAATGAACTAAAACAAGTATTCTAAGCAAAATAATAGCTAAATCTAATGCAAAGAGAAATTCAGAGACAAACTTCAGACCGGATTGGGTGAAATAACAGCACTGCCTACACAAGATGGGTATGTGGCTTACCAACAGCTGAACAATACTAACTAAACATGCAAGTGAATTGAAACTATGGCTTCTAAACAAGATAACAAGCTGAATTACTGAAAATGAGGAGGTGAGAGCAAAAGATCAGTCTTTTATGTTTGAGCAAAAGCCATGCATTTATAAGAATTCAATCACCCAAAGATCAAAACCAAACTCGAACTTCTAAACAATAAACAAAGGAAAACACTATTCTAGGGGACCAAAACATAAATGCATGCTCAAGTCGGCAAGGAAAGTCTGGTGAAATGTGATATTTCACGCGAGTCATCCAAAAGAATGTTCTCGAAAATGCGCATAAGTGACCACCGCCTGCTGTGTGGGGGTGGTTTCGTTACTAAAGAGAAAGGGGCAAGAAAAAGAGGCGAAAAGGGGAAATCAAAACACGCGGGGCTAAGCGGGATATGCGGGATGTTAACGCATATCGAGAGCTCTTTTGGATCCCGAACACCTTGTGAAGAGACTCAGTATCATCATTGGGGCACTTATTATGTTTGTTCCGCAAGACAATACCTTACAATTTTGGGTACGTACGCCCCTTATTCAAACGAACTTATTTACACATATACAAAGCATGATTTTACTATGGAACTTGGATATTATGAAAGTGTTTTCTATAAGGATTATCAATCACAAAAGGACCGAGGAATGAAAATGTGAGAACGAGCAGAAAGGCACCATTCAGAATTATAGATGATAGAGTAATTCCTTATGCATGCGAGGGTACAGTGAATTGGAACAAGATCATTTGTATCATATTAATAAGATGAAATTTGAAAAGACACAAAGTTCTGTAAATAACATCTGCAAGAATACAAAGCTTCTCAGCATAATACAGACAAATGATCTAACAAGATTAAATGAATAGCTTGGGAATAAAGGAAACCAGATAGACAAAGAATGAAAAGTCCTTCTGTATTGATTTCTTCAAGATTTATTTACACTTTTAGAAATAAGCCAAGTTCTTCCTCCTTTAAAATGGCAAGGAGAGGCCATTATATAGTTTACAAATTAGTTACTCCCAGTAACTACTTCTTTTAACTAATGATTAGTTATACCGCAACTAAATACAACAAATCCGAGAGAAAGAAGGAGAAGAATCATGAGAAGAAGACAAGCGTTCAAGATTGGGAGGGACCCACTGATTTAAGGATCTTTGTTTGAATCTCTTCAACGCCTCAACTATGTCTCTGCCACGTGGGACTGATGTGTTGGTGGTGGCATCTAACTTGGCAATGAGTTCTCCATGCACGTTCGTTAGTTCGCTTGAGTCGGGATCAAATGAGCTCGCAAGCGAGTACGGTCTCGCACATTGTACCGAAAATGGGAAGCCACCGCGAACGCCAAACCACTTGTCATGAATCATCTGTGCCATAGCTGAAGGGTTTGCATCTGTCATCCTTGCCCGAAAATCCCCAAAATCAAGGTGGCGAACTTCACTGTCCCCGATATCGGAACGACAGACTTAAGTGGTGAAACTTGTTCCTGCCCTTGGAATTTGATCTTCATGTTGATAGTAACTCGGAGAGCAAAGCTGCAAGCTAGTCTTGGGATGGAATCGCAAGGGAAATGGATACACGCGCATAAATTTTGGTCAGTAAGGGTTCGAGCAATAGATAGCATGAAAGCAAAGTGTGCAAAAACGCATAGGGCAATTTCATTATATAACCGCTAGGAGAGAGAAAGGCAATAAATGTGCATTAAATACATATCTACCGAATTGAAAAGAAATATATTCGGGTAGAGCGGAAAAATTAGCACGAATGGCACTTGGTTCATTTGGGACATGATGGACGCGAAAGCGCGGCACGCGGTTTGGCCGATTCGCCGATGCGTGAAAAGACGCACAAATGCTTTTGGGACATGCGGGATGAAAGTACGTGGAATACGCAATTCGGTTGAATCGATTTAAAAGGGAACAACGGTCAGGTGAACTTGGGACATTTGGGACAAAAAGTTCTCGATGGGCCCGAAAAGAACAGACTTCTGCAAACCACCCATCGGGAACAGAGAGCCCAAATGAACTTGGGACACGCGGACAAAATGTCCGACAGGCCCGAAAAACACAAAATGACCCAAAAACGCAATTTTTCCAATTTCTCGACTTTTCACATTATCGAACAACAGAAAAGACACTTAACCTCAAAATTTTAATTTTCAACTTCTTAAAAACAGGGGAATTTTGAGTGGACAACAGCTGGCTCCTTCTGGGGATGACTTGGCATAAATTCAAAGAATGAGACAAGGCAAGAATTTAGACAAACTTGGGAAGCAGTGCATACCTTATCCATTGGGCCACGGAGTCATCAAATCAAACCAATACAGAGGACAACACACCAAAACAAAGGGAAAGAAAAACAAAACGCTATACAGAATATACAAAAGGACTTCCTAATCACCTATGACTTAAACAATTTCAGTCGCCTACTATAAGGAAGTGGGATAGAAGAACCATCCATATAATCAAGGTAAAAGAATTCTTACCAAATGAAGTGCCCGATCTTGAAAGGTCCGAGTCAAAGGGAATCGAACTTGCCATGGCTGCCATGAGGTTCATGCCTTTTATCCCACAACAAAACAAAGTCTCCAACTTGGAAATCTCTGAACCTGGCTTTCTTATCAAACAGGACCTTTACTTTCTGTTGGTGAGAATATATCCTATCAAAGAACTTCCTATCTGTCCTCATTCAATTTGTGAAGATACATGATTCTCTTATCCAAAGAATCATCAAACCGGTATCTTCAATGGCCTTCATTATATGCAAGGCCGGTAGCTCCACCGCATCTTGGCAAATGAGATTCTACTCCATATACTACCTAAAAGGGAGACATCCCAATGGCTCTTTTAGGTGTGATTCTATCTGCCCAAAGAGCATCATAGAGTTTCTTGTGCGCCCATTGGGATTCATTGACTAATTTCCTTATTATGGCCACCTAATTTTTATTTGTCGATTCTCGCCTGTCCATTTCCCGAGGATAGTAATCGAGGAGTGAGCCAAGGCGATGCCATATCCATAAAGCATAAATCCATCATCTCGGTTCGAAGAAAAGTTTGAAGCATTATCTCATTACAATAATCTTGTTTGGCACACCATACCTTATCAAGATGTTTTCTTTGATAAAACTGCATACTACTTCTGAAGTAGTACTCTTTACTGGAATGGCTTCTACCCATTTGGTGAAATAATATGTGGCAGTTAATACGTGGGTATGACCAGCACTAGAAGAGGGATTAAGTGTTCCAATGAAATCTAAACCCCATTGCTGAAAAGGTTCTTCGATCACAACTGGTTTCAGGGGCAAGGAGGCCAACTTGGGTCTACCCACGAAAGTCTGACAAGCCTCATAGTTATTAACCCATTTTGATGCATCCTTGAACAAGGTAGGCCAGTAATATCCTCCACAAAGTATTTTATGAGTAGTGATAGTTGATGAGTAATTCCCTCCACATGCCTGATAATGAAAAGCTGAGAGTAGCTTCTTCTGCTGTTCCTTGTCCACACATTTCAAAAACCTTCCATCTAACCCATGTTTAAACAAGGCGTTTTCCCACAACACATATTGGGCTGATTTCGCTTAACGACTCTCTTCTCTTTGTATCAAATGAGAGGAGAATTCTCCATAGGTGAGAAAGTGAGCGATATCAGCATACCATTCATCAACTGAGCTAAGAAACAAAATGGTAGGAAGACCATCTTTATCCTCCAGTAACTCATGTCTAGCTCCTTCAGTGATGAGTTCACACAGGCCTTTTCCACGGACGAGCTTGGTCGGTTTGATGTCAATATCATATTCTTGAACCTTGGCCACCCAGTTCCCTCTCTTGGATCCAAATTCCTGCTGTGTGAGAATTGACTTGATAGTTGTATCTGGTACCAACACCATGGAGTGAGAGTTAAGAATGTAAAAACGAAACTGCTTGACAGCTTTAACCACTGCAAAAGCATGTTTTTCCATTATGGTGTATTTTAACTCATGATCTTTTAGAATATAGCTCATAAATGCAATTGGGAGTTCATGCTCATTAGAATCTTCCTGAGTCAAAACAACAGCCAAGGTGTTATCCGTGGTGTAGCAATAGATAATGAAATCTTTGTTGAAATCTGGACATGCTAAAACAGGAGTTTTAGCAATGGCCCTTTTAATACCTTCAAAGGCTTCTTTCCCTTCAGGAGACAAACCAAACGTTTGTTTACCTTTCATCATTTGGGAGATATTCAGAGTTAGCTCTGCAAAATCAGGGATGAACCTTCTCAAAAAGTTGATCTTACCAAAGAAAGAGTGCACTCCCTTTTTTTGGTTAGAAGAGGAATTTGCTTTGAATAGCTTGAACTCGCTCAGGATCGATTTTTATACCATCTTTGGAGACAACGTGCCCCAATAATTTCCCCTCCATGACACAAAAAATAGATTTCTTAGGATTCAAAGAGATCCCATGTTCTCTACATCTTAACAGAACTGTCTCTAGATGCTGGAAATGATCCGCCCTTGTTTTAGAAAATACAAGTAAGTCATCAAGGTATACGATGATACACTTTCGTTTCAAACTTCCAAAGGCCAAATCCATAGCCCTCTGAAAAGTGACATCGGCATTAATGAGCCCAAAAGGCATCCTTTTGTAAGCAAAGGTACCCCAAGGAGTAGTGAAAGTCGTTTTGTGTTGGTCTGTGGTATTAACTTCTACTTGATTATATCCTGAGAATCCATCAAGCATAGACAACATTTCGATCCTCATTATCGCTTTGCTTGCAAGACCTAATCCATCATAGGTAAGGGATAATTATCTTTCAAGGAAGCTTGATTTAGATTCCTGAAGTCAACACAGATACGAATCTCACCATTTTTCTTTCTAACGGGCACAATATTGGCAATCCATGTTGAATGATGGATAGGAAAAATGATTTTAGCCTTCAATAATTTCGTATCTCCTGAAAGATGGTGTCAGCTATTTTAGGATTGTATTGCCTCTACTTCTATTTAAAAGGCTTAATCCCAGGTTTGAGAGGGATAAAATGCTACATCTCCTTTGGTTGGAAAGCTTTTAAATCTTCATAAGAATAAGCAAGAACATCCTTATACTTTTTTAAAAGATCAATTACCTTCTTCTTTTCTTCTGGGGTGCAACATTTTCCAATGTTCACGAGTTTAGGATCAGTAGAACTCCCAATATTAATTTTGTCATATTCAGCTGATTGCTGAGGTCCAGTAGAAGCTTTAAACTTTACATACCTGTCATGTTTGTCAAACAGTTTTTCTAAACTCACCAATCCTTTTGGAATCTTGTTTCCTTTGAGTTTGATACATCCATCCTGATCCGCTTCTTCTTCTTGGGTGGCTTCTTTGTCAAAGGGCACACTTTCACGAGGCAAATTATCGCTCCTTCAAAGTACAACTGTTCAAAATTATCCTTGAGTTCTAAGAAAGAAAGCAAGTGTTGATCATCATTGAAAACTTTCCAGTTACTTGTATTATCAGGTACACTAGGTCGATGGATCATCTCAATGGTGAACTTATCTTGAGAAAAGTCAGGATGAGGTATGAGTAGTGACCCTGAGACTGCTAGTGAATCAGCCCTGGTATTTTCTTCCTAGGTATTGCTTCGATGGAGAAAGCATCAAGAAATTCAATGGAGTCCCAAACCTGATTCCGGTAATGTTTCAACCTTCTATTCTTTACCTAGAAGAGGTTCCTAACTTGCTTGACAATCAATTCCGCATCCCCACGAGCTAGAAGATTCTTCACACCTTGTTCTTTTGCCACCTGGAGTCCAAGAATGAGAGCTTCATACTCTGTTGTATTATTGGTATTTTCAAACTACAACTTGAATGAGAAAGGATGAATGCTTCCTTCAGGCGACACCAATATGACACCAGCTCCAGAACTAGCTGAAGAACAACTTCCATCAAACTCTAGTATCCAAACGCCATTAGGATCTTTAGGTGACACTTTGGGGAGTTGGATTTCTTCTGGAGACATAATCATGTAGTTGCCATGCCCCATATCCTCATAGAGTATTTGTGCTTTGGGATCATCCGTTTTTTGTACAATATACTCAGACTGCTTCTCAGGCAGCAGCTTCTTCATTTTCCCATTAACAGGTATGAGGGCATGTGACCAATCCATTTGAATTTCTCCACCCACATCCTTACAGAAATTTCTGCTTAGCAACATCCCATATGAAGGAGGAATGTCTGCTACTAGAATAGTAGCCAAAACTTTCTTCTCAGGAAAAGTGGCAAAAGCCACTTGTGCATCCTTAATTCTTCCGACCAAGGGCACTTCCTTACTCTCCATGGAATAACAAGATCCGTAAGTGCATGTGAGAGTCAAGCCTAAGGCATGAGCTACTTTAGCAGGCATCACATTGTCTGATGCCCCTGAGTCTATGATGTAATTACTGAGCCTATGGCTAGCTATAAGGAGTGTCACATAGAATGGTTTGATTTTGTCATTGGGTGAGGTGACAACGGCTACCAGATTAGGGCGTGGTGCGTGTAGTGAGTGGGTAAAAGGCCTTTAGAGGTAGTTTTAGAATGGGAATTGACAAAGTGAATCATTTTAGCAAAAGCCTTGGGATGGGTTTGATAATATTCAGCCTCTGAGATTTGAACCTTAGTCTTTTTTAAGTGATCAATAATATCAAAAGACCCAGAAGTGGACGGGTTATCATCACTTGAGATCCTAGTTTTATCAATTTTAGGGGAAAAAGAAGTAACTTTAGTAGCAGAATTGACAGGACTCACCTTTGGTGTAGATGAAATGGGGATCGGAGATCCTCTTTTTGCAATTACAGGGATAGTTGTCGGCTGCTCCTTAGATTTCTTGGTGGGCTGCATCACTTTCTCCCTCTGATTTGTCTGCTCTCGAGTCATGACAGCATATGATTCACTATTCATGTCTGCTACTACTTCGTCATAATCATCCCCTTCATCAATGCCTTCAGTGGTGAAGAAATTAACTCGAGATCCCTCAAGTTCATCTGCTTCATCATCAACCTCTTCAACAAATTCCTCACAATCTTCATTAACCTCCTCATCCTCTGGTTCCTCAACTTCACAGGTTGCATTGACAGGAACTTTAATAGGAGGTCCTTTAAGCACTAGCCTTGTTTGAGAAGCAAGCAAATGATTTCTGGGCTGAAAATTCCTCCTTGGAACGTCTACATAGGGAGTATGCTTTGAGCCAATTGTTTCTTAATGGTGATGAGATCATTTGCAAGTTTTTGTACCAATGGATCAAGATTAAGTCCAGGAGTGGAAGAGGAGGAAGAAGCGGAGACTTAGATTTAGAAGGGTCTAGCCTCAACTTCCTTGACATGATTAAATCATCTTCAACACTAACAACAAGAGTTTGATCCTCGGCCAATGTTGCGAGATTAGCCCTTCTCAGTGCATAACTAACTTCAGGAAATTGGGCGTTTAGGAAGAAGCATTTTTGAATTTGATCTATAGGTTGAGTATTTGGTGGAATTTTGTTATTCAACATGTTGAATAAAGCCACAAATTCTCTCATGGGCTCTTGTGATTCCTTCTTTATTTGAGAAATTTTGGCTAGCAAAGCATGCACGTCTTCCGCCGGTTTGAAATGGTTTTCAAACCTAGTTCTCATTGTGTTCCAGCTAGTGATAGCTCCGGCCAGAAGGTGATAGAACCAATCAGCAGCATTATCTTGTAAAGTCTCAACAAAAATCCTTACGGAGACGTCTTCATGTTCAACTCCCAGAACTCCGCATGCAACTATGAAGGCTGCGATGTGTTCATCAGGATGTACTTTACCATCGCCCTTGAATTTAGGAAAGTTCTTCCGGTTACCTCTGGGTAACTCATGCAAAGGCTGAGGAAGGGCAAGAGGCCCAACACGATGGCCCCAAGGCAATGGTACCACCATTCTTGGAAAAATGGCTTGAAGAGGAACTGAAACACCAACAAGAATCAAAGCTCGAAGATTAGGACTGATTTTCTCTGAAGGAATACCACCCGTAGGGATTCTATCTTGGACAGGTGGAGTGCTTGTTGAACGAGCCTTTCTATTTCTCCTTGTTGAAGGGAGAGGAAAACCTGCTTGTTCCAAAAGTTGAAACTGAGAATCTTCAATACCAAGGGCCCTTCTCCCTCGAGTAAAACGTGGAGTCACCAGATCAAAAGATGATCAATAAATGATTATAGAACTGGAATATGATTCCCCAGCGGAGTCACCAAAAACTGTTGGTCGTCAAAAAGGACTTCAAGAAGAGCAACAGTCAGGGGACAAGAAGTCCCTCCTCTTTAATGGGAGAGGTTCCCTTATTCAGAAACGAACTTATTTACACATATACAAAGCATGATTTTACTTGTGGAACTTGGATATTATGAAAGTGTTTTCTATAAGGATTATCAATCACAAAAGGACTGAGGAATGAAAATTGGAGAATGAGCAGAAAGGCACCATTCAAAATTATAGATGACAGAGTAATTCCTTATGCATGCGAGGGTACAGTGAATTGGAACAAGATCATTTGTATCATATTAATAAGATGAAATTTGAAAAGACACAAAGTTCTGTAAATAACATCTGCAAGAATACAAAGCTTCTTAGCATAATACAGACAAATGATCTAACAAGATTAAATGAATAGCTTGGGAATAAAGGAAACCAGATAGACAAAGAATGAAAAGTCCTTCTGTATTGATTTCTTCAAGATTTATTTACACTTTCAGAAATAAGCCAAGTTCTTCCTCCTTTAAAATGGTGAGGAGAGGCCATTATATAGTTTACAAATTAGTTACTCCCGGTAACTACTTCTTTTAACTAATGATTAGTTATACCCCAACTAATTACAACAAATCCGAGAGAAAGAAGGAGAAGAATCAGGAGAAGAAGACAAGCGTTCAAGATTGGGAGGGACCCACTGATTTAAGGATCCGTTGTCTGAATCTCTTCAACGCCTCGGCTATGTCTCTGCCACGTGGGACTGATGTGTTGGCGGTGGCATCTAACTTGCAATGAGTTCTCCATGCATGTTCGTTAGTTCGCTTGAGTCGGGAATGAAATGAGCTATGTAAGCGAGTACAGTGTCTGCACATTGTACTTGAAATTGGGAAGCCACCGGAAAACGCCAAGCCACTGTCATGAATCATCTGTGCCATAGCTGAAGGGTTTGCATCTGTCATCCTTGCCCAAAAATCCCCAAAATCAAGGTGGTGAACTTCACTATCCCCGATATCGGGAACGATAGACTCGAGTGGTGAAACTTGTTCCTGCCCCTGGAATTTGATCTTCATGTTGATAGTAACTCGAGAGAGCAAAGCTGCAAGCTAGACTTGGGATGGAATCGCAAGGGAAATGGATACGTGCGCAGAAATTTTGGTTGCAAGGGTTCGAGCAATAGATAGCATGAAAGCAGTGTGCAAAAATGCATAGGGGTAGTTTCATTATATAGCCATTTAGGAGAGAGAAAGGCAATAAATGTGCATTAAATACATATCTACCAAATTGAAAAGCAAGATATTCGGGTAGAGCGGGAAAAATTAGCATGAATGGCACTTGGTTCATTTGGGACACGAGGGACACAAAGCGCAAAGTACGCGGTTCGGCCGATTTGGGCGATGCGGGAAAAGACACACAAATGCTTTTGGGACATGCGGGACGAAAGTACATGGAATACGTGATTCGGCCGAATCGGACGAAAAGGGAACAACGGGTCCGGGTGAACTTGGGACATTTGGGACAAAAGTTTCGACGGGCCCGAAAAGAATAGACTTCGGGTAAACCGGCCGATCGGGGAATAGAGAGCCCAAATGAACTTGGGACACGCGGGACAAAAATGTCCGACAGGCCCGAAAAACACACAAAATGACCCAAAAATGTAGTTTTTTCCAATTTCTTGACTTTTCACATTATCAGAACAACAGAAAAGACACTTAACCTCAAAATTTTAATTTTCAACTTCTTAACAATAGGGGAATTTTGAGTGGACAACAGACCCCTATAGGCTTTAAATTCTTTTCCGAACTTACCCCATTAAAATCAACTTTAAGCAATGTAAGAATTAAAACACACTACACACAGGTTGATAAAGAGTTCGACAGAATGCCTACATCTCTGAGTTCATCAATAGAACCGATTTATTATCCACTTTAACGACTAGTAATTCTAATACAAAATTACAATCCAAGCAAGATAATACTGAATAAAAATAGATATAGAACCTTTATCGATTTGATCTAGTATTCACCTTCATGGTACAATGCCCTATGGCTTCCTGATCGGTCTTCTAGACGCTATTACAAGGCCCTATGGCTTCTATGGCCGGTCATCTAGACATTATGTCCTTTGAAGTTATGGCTCAATAACCCTGAAGAATAAGAACCTCCTCCACGAACACCAAGTGACAACATCTTGACTTATGTAGTAGATTCAATATTCTTTTGAATAATACCCGATGGCTACAAGTCTAGGCTCTACAATATCTCCAGTGAGTTGATATGACTCCCGTAATAATGAATACCTCAACACCTCCATTGCACGATGTTAAGTATTCTTCTAGAAACCTCCACACTCCCATTGTGCAAAGTGCTAAGTCCCCGATGTTAGCAAACTACTATTATCGTCAATGAACTCAATATTGAATAAAGAACCTCCTTCGAAGCCAATTGTCTAACAACTTGTCCAATGTACTGAGGTTCTAAGCTCTACTACTTCTCTGTGCTTCTTCACGACCCTTGGCTCCATGGCATCTCTGACCTCCAACTTGAGAAGTCTCTCGGTGAGTTAAAAATAATAACTCCCGAACCATTATGAAGATGCCTATATTAGTACGATATAGGTCTTATATCTCCTTATGCCTATATTAGTACAATATAGGTCTTAGTCACGCCCATACTATTACAATATAGGCCATCATCACCTTCGTTTCAATACTATTATGATATAGGCCATCATGCTTATATTATTACGATATAAGCATTTATAACTCTCTAATGCCTATAATAAAATAAGGCTTCCATCTCCATAACACCTCCACGATCATGCCTTCGAACTTTCATTCGTCCTCCTCGGCTCGGCTTGGAGTACTACTTCTCGGAGAGAACTTGGAGCTTCAAAATAATTCCTATAGGACCTATAATAATTACCTATAAATAGGCCTCCATATTATTGCTTCAAAAATGCCTATATAAATATAGGTCATATATTCCTCCATGAAATACTGGCCTTCATTATTTTCCATGGCCATACACTATTTATTCATCTCTCCCTTTTACTATGCCTTGGCCTTTTCCTAAGAGAGGCTCTCCATAGATCGGGAGGAGCTCATAATGGCTTATGTAAGGCTCGAGACTTGAGATTGAGGAATTAAGCTCCCAGTGAGCCTGTTATGCCTTCAAAGGAGGTTTGTGTCATCAAATGGAGGGAAGAAATGAATTTTATAGCCAAATGCGGTCCGCATTATGTGGTTATTAACCAAATTCTCCATCACATTACCAACCAACTTTGTTGGCCGAGTTGGTATGGCCGATGCGTTTCAACGGCGAGGCCATGGGATCAAATCTCATACCGACTCCTACGTTCATCATTTTTCTTCCATAGTCAACCCTACCACGTGTCTACCGACCACCGCTTCCACTATGCTATGTTGTGTTGTTGACCGATTTTGACCACTCCAACTATTACCACGTGCCCGGTCTTCATTGTCACCAACACCCCCGCCATCCATGTCGCATTACCACCTCCTCGCCATTCCCACCAAGCCTACTGCCTTCCTCGTGGCTTATTAACGACATTGTGTAATGCCCGCTTCAAACTACCACTTGAGACCAAGAAACAAACTAGGATTAGCTAGGAAAAATTATGGAATAATTTTTTTTTTATTAAGAGTGTTTGCAATAAGGTTACAAGGTCACAGTTAACACAAACATGGTTAATATTAACAATCAATATTGACTTGCAACAAGCGTTTACTCACAACCATTAACAATAAGGCCCAAGGTCAAAATAAGAGGTTAAATTCATCACTTAGGTTAGGAGAGTAATTTCTCACTCAACCCTGCTCTAACAGGATTACAGGGTTTAACTTGATTTTTCACATACTTAGAGTCATCAAAACTTTTCTAAATCATGCCCATTGGATAGGAAATTTTCTCACCTTTCCAACCATATAAAGAAGTCCTCCTAACTCCCTATAAATCACAAGTTATGGGCCGATGGAGTTTAAGGGAGAAATTTTCCTAGGGAGAGTCTCAGGCTTAGGGAGAAATTTTTTCCCTTGAGCGAGGTCGAGGCGGAGCGGGAGGAAAATAGAGAATTTTCCTTCCTTAGCGCAAAAATCCTCCACGCCCTCGGGTCCGATGGGAAGACACATGGTGCCTCCCGATTTGTGCGTGGAAAAGCGGAGCGCGCGATGAAGTTAGAAAAATTAGAGTTTTTTTTTAGCCAAAAGCCCAAGGTGAAATTCCGTCCGCGCGCTCCGCCAAGAAGAAACCCATGCCAAGTGCGAGCATGTGATTAGAAACAAGCCAACGAGATGGTAGAGAGGTTTAAAACTTTGAGCCAAAAGGGATTAAAAGTCAAAAAGACTTGCGTGGGCCCGCACGTCCGTTAGGACACGTCGGCACTCGAGATAGGTTGCGGGGGTGCGGGGCCGCGAGGAAAAAGTGAATTTTTTCCAAAAGAGTCAAAATTAAGTTTTCAAATTTATTCTGTGCCCACCAAGCCACGTGTCAGCACATGATTGGTTGCGGGGCCGCGAGGTTGTGGGGAAAATGGGAAATTTTTCCCAAGGTCAAATTTTCAAAAAGTTAAGTTTTCAAAAGGTCCGCCCCTCCAAAGTGCCACGTGGCAACATATGATTTTTTGCAAGGGTTGCGGGGCTATGGAATTTTGGGGAATTTTTTCCAAAGGTTAAATTTTGATTTTTATATAGTTAGATTAATTTTTGGATGGCCATTTTGAAGTAAAACTTCAAATGGCCATAACTTTTGATAGAAAAGTCAGTTTTGGGAAAACAAGGACTTTCCAGAAATCTCTCAGAGTCCTCTTTGCACAGAAATCATCAATTTTGGATTTTGATGAAGTTTTGAGGGTCAATTTTAAGAAAACAATCTGTAGGGTTTACAATATAAAACTGACAATTTTCCAACTTGTAAATTTTTGATCAAATTTTGATTTTCTTCTTCTCAACATGTCAATTGAACATGGAGACTTGATCTTGGGTAAGTTTAGGAGTGTTTTCAAGGTTCAATTTGTTGATTGAGTGCAATTTTATAATTTTACAACTTTTGACGGGAAAATGATTATGCAAGTTTATAATTTGATTTCACGAAGTTCTAAAATGTCTTTCATAGATGCAGATTTAAGTTCATTAGGACTTATTACATCTAAATTGCATTGTTTCATTTCTTAATTTAAGTTGCAAATCCGAACTATACATTTATTAGATAACTTTAAATGCCATATTTGGAATGAAACAAAGATCATTTACTAACAAATTTATAATCAATTTGCAACTTCCAAATGTGGGAAAGCATTCTCAAATCTGATCTAAGACATTCAATTGATCTATCTTATCATTCAAGAGCAACAAGGCACAATTTGATATCTCAAATTTTAAATAAATACAAATAACAGAATTTTGTTTTCCTCCCATACGCATTTTCTTTTCACACAGAGATATCATTTCAAAACAGTAACTCCAATTCAATACAACAATACAAATTTGAGAAAAGAATGTATTTCTTTTATTGATTTCACACAACAACATTACAACTTCATCCTTTCCTTGAATTTCAATTAACAAAATACAAAACATATCTCATCCTTTCACGTTATTAACAAGACAGAGTATGAAATAATAACTCTTTGCATTTCACAAATGAATCTCTATCTTTTCCTTTGCATTACAAGGTACCTTCTCATTACAAACAATAATACAATCATCCACTTCAAAGTGGGAAGGTTACAATAATTTTGCTCAAAGAAAGGGACTGTTAAACTATATTTTCTTCAAGCTCCAAAATAGCAGCATGCTGATTTCTTCATCTTTTCATCTTGATCACAACAAGGAAGAGGGAAAGGCAACACTCTCCACCCAACCAAGACATCCAATGGGAAACGAGAATCCATCTTTCCCATTGGCTCCCGAGCCCCAACTATATTAGAATAGAGTATGAACATCAACACATGACAATAAAGACTTCTATAACAACAAGCAACATTCCTTTCACATGCATAATACAACAAATACATAGTCAAAACAAAGACAACAATTCAAAACTGCAATAAAATCACACACACAACACATGGGCTTGATCAAACAAGCCAACAAGAGCAAGAGTTGTGGGGAAACTACTTATGCCTCCCTATTTGGAATTGGGCATCCACCTAAATCATACCGCCAATAACCATATCAAATACCATAAACCTTATATCTCCCAACCCCTCCTTATGCCCCCCCAAGAGTAAGAAATGCAAGTAGTTTCTTTTCCTAGGTGGATCCCAATCCAAAACTCCTCCAAAATAGAACAAGTGCCATTGGAAATCTCTTATGCCCCCCATTTGAAATCCCCATAGCCTTCTCCTACACCTTGCCCTAATCATTCTACCCAACCAGCCAACAATACACAACACATTCACCATTTTTCTCATGCAAGGAAATAGAAAACAACATTTAAAATGGGAAAGATCCTACCTCTCCATTATGGAGTTTGTTTCCAAAATAACAAGCTCCTTCAATGCTCGAAATACAACCCAACACAACAAGCTCTTGAATGCCCAAAATACAGTCCAAAACAACAAGCTCAAGCATGCAAATGAATTTACAACTCCTTCCACAATGCAAGACTCCAACAACAATAAAATTTGACCCAAGGAAGAAAAGTAAAGTTTCAACAACCATAAACAAGGGAAGAATTCAAATTTTAAAGGAGAGGGAGAGAAGGGGATGATGTGGATTTCAAGTGGGATGCCACATCATTCTTCCTCAACCCCAAAATGAGAAAGTCAACCTCACAACTAATCACATTAAATGGAGATGACAATCAACTTACACACTCAAAATCAACCCATACTTATAAAATGAACTGAATTAAAATCTTGTAAGGAAAGTGCGATAAATACTTACATGTAGTCATTTCAAAATACAATTAAAAAGAATAATTTTGGCTCCCAAACCATAGGTATGGTTGGTGGATGGTTTTAAGAGGTGGGACAAGTTTTAACTTGTCCCACAAGCCTCAAAATGCGATCTTCAAGGACAAATTCGAATTCCTTTGAGGATGGAGTGTTCTACACTCCAAAATCTGACTTACACAACTTACACATTCTTACAACATGCATTAATATCTATGACTTCATTTATTACATTCTTTTGACATAATGATTTATTTATTTAACATATGGTTATAAATAACATAAACCCAAATTAATTAACAACTAATGAAAGGGGTAACACATTACAAATAAAATACATGCAAACATTACTAAAAAAAGAAACACATTAAAGTAATACATGAAATCCCTTGGTCACATTTTAAAGGTGATTCCCCCCATGGGAATCCCTAACAAACACAACATACAAACAATTACAGTTGCCATGGTGACCTCATTGAATTCATCCAGAATTCTAATATGGTTAGTCTCCAGTCCCCCAACATTGTTGTGATATTTTAACCTAGCAAAATAACAATACCTCCTTTGGCCTCATGGCCATATCAGAACATCCAAAATGATATAAAAACATATAGAGATCAAATCTAAATCACAACAACATCAAGAATTCAACATCCTTATTTAAATTCAATTTGTAACTATATCATCATCTAATGAATCTCTATACTAGATCTACTATTAATATTAAATGTCACATGTCTAAGATCAACATCAATACTATATCCATGCAAATAATATATCATCATCCATATATAATAATGTATCTAATAATCATCATGCATGCTAACTGAATCAAAGTCCATAATAATCCATGATCTAACATTTACACATCATACCAAATCAAAACATAATAATGTCCAAAATGAGATCAACAAGATTATCAGGTCGAAGATCTAAACAAAGTGTCAAAGGGAAGTGGTCACTACATCCCCCTCCCCTTACACTCGACTTCCTCCTAGAAGTCACCTGGAACAAATGTAGAAACTACACTCGTAACACAGTACCATCCTCCCAAGTGGCTGCAGTCTCCTCATATCTGTCCCCACCGTACTCGTGCACTCGATCAATCTCTCTGCCTCGAAGGCCCAAGGTCCTGTGATCTATGATACGGATGGGCTCTACCATCACCTACCCCTGGTCTTGCACCTACAATGATGTCCAGTCTAACACATGAGAAGGATCTGTAATGTACATCCTAAGGATAGAAACATGAAACACATCATGTACGCGAGACAAGCTGGGTGGCAATGTTAGATGGTAAGCAAAAGGGCCGATACGCTCCGAGATCTCAAAGGGACCAACGAAATGAGGAGCTAACTTAGAACCTTTTCCATAACAGATCGGGCTCTTATGTGGCCTAACAAGAAGGAACACCTTCATGCCCACATTAAAATTACGTTTGGTCCTATGCTTTGGTCAGCGTATGTAATCTCTACCTGATCAACACTACCTCTTTTGCTCCATGTCCCGCAAAAGAGCTGGTCCAAGAGATACTCTATCATCTAACCTATCCCAGCTAAGGGGTGTCCTACACTCTCTACCATATAATGCCTGAAAAGGAGCCATGCCTATAGAACTTTGGAAACTATTATTGTAGGAAAACTCCACTAAGTATGTACTCCTCCCACTTAGACTACTGATCCATCACGTACATCCTGAGCATATCCTCTAAAATCTGATTCACTCACTTGGTGTGTCCATCTGTCTTAGGATGATATGTTGTGCTGAAATTAATCCTCGTCCCAAGGACATACTGCATGGTAGTCTAGAAGTGTGAAGTGTACAAAGGATCGCGGTCACAAATGATCTTCCGCGGAATCCCGCAACTTTGACAATCTCATCCAAATATACTCATGCCACTACTCTAGCTATATAAGTGGTCTTCACCGAGAAAAGTGAGCCACTTTTGTCAATTTATCAACCATGACCATAATGGCATCGTGGTGATATCTCGACATCGGTAGCCCAACAATGAAATCCATGGAAATGGTGTCCCACTTCCATTCCGGTATGGCATGAGGGTAAAGAAGACTGTTGGATGCTTTGATTCTCACCTTCACTTTCTGGCACTCTAAATAGTGTGACACAAACTGAGCCATGTCCCTACAAAGTCCTCTACAAAGTGGTACAACCTGTCTCAAAGTAGCGTGCATCTTCTTCACCCCAGGATGGGTTGAATAGGGTGCATGATGTGCCTCTGTCAAGATGTCCTGCCTCAAGCCTCCATCTCTAGGAACATAAATCTAACTCTGTGCCTGAGAATACCATCTTCCTCTAGTGAGAAACCATCAAACTTCCCCTCAAGGGGTCTTTGAGACTCAATCTCTTCTCGAACTAACTGAATGTAGAAGCTTTCAAGAGGAAGATGTCTTTGAAGAATCCTCCGCTCAGTAAATCTATGTTCACCGAAGTGGCCATACTCACATGTTGCCATCTATTGAGAGTGTACTGTAACCACATTCTCCTTCCCCTTCACATTATCTATCTTCATGTCATACTCATAAAGAAACTCCATCCAATTCCTCTAATGAGCATTTAGATTGGGTTGTGTGAAGAGGTGGTGAAGACTCAAGTGATTTGTCCTGAGTGTGAATCTCCGACCAAGAAGAAAGTGCCTCCATCAAACTAAAGTGTGCACAACTACTGCAAGCTCAAGATCATGATTTAGATAATTAAGCTCATAATCCTTGAGTTTATGAGACTCAAAGGCCATTACTATGCCCTCCTGCATTAGTACACCTCCAAGGCCTACCAACGAAGCATCCGTGCATACAAAGAACTCATCATGTGGATCCGACATTGCAAGAATAGGTGCCCTCGTGAGACATTACTTCAATGTTCTAAAGGCCTACTCATAATTTTCTATCCAAACAAACTTCTTCCCTTTCCTCTGAAGGGAAGTGATAGGGTGTGTAATCTGAGAGAAGTCTTGAACAAATCTCCGGTAGTATCTTGCTAAACCCATGAAGCTACACACCTCGGTCACTATAGTGGGTGATGGCCAATCCATAATGGCTCTAATATTGGAAGGATCGATTGTGATACCTTCCCCAAAAATAATATGACCCAAATACTGCACCTCTAACTAAAAGAAAGCACACTTCTCCAAGTTCCCGTAAAGTTACTACTCACAAAGACACTGGAGAACTTATCACAAGGTGCCCCTCGTGCTCCTCACGTGTACGTGAGTATATCAAGATGTCATCAAAGAAGATGAGCATGAAGAAATATAAAAAGGTTTTGAATACCCCATTCATCAAAATCATAAACACTATAGGGCGCAAATCAAACCAAAATGCATCACTATGAACTCATAGTGCCCATATCTCGTGCAGAAGGTGGTTTTATGAATGTCCACCTCCGAAATCCTCAACCGATGGTAGCCCGACTTGAGATCAATCTTAGAGAACACCGTGGCTCCTTCATCTGATTAAACAAGTCATTAATATGAGGAAGAGGGTAACGATTCTTGATTGTCACTTTGTTTAACTCGCATGTAATCGATGCACAACCGCAGGATCCATCCTTCTTCTTCACAAAATCACCAAAGTGCACCCCGAGGGGATACACTAGACGGATAAGGCCTTTCTCCCGAAGGCCTTCAAGCTGTAATTTGAGCTCACGAGAGGTTCGGGGTGGTCATCCGATAAGGTGCTCGTGAGATAGGCTCTACTCCTGGAACCGAGATCTATATGAGAATCGATCTCACGCGGGGTGGTAACCTCGATAGCTCCTGGAAATAAATAAAAAATCTCTCGAATGGGATGATAATCTAATGATGGTCCACTAGACCCATCCTTTGACACCTGTCATTGACTATAATCGCATACATCTAATAGCCCCATCGCACACACCACTTGAGATGCATAATGGAGATGGTGTGAATAGAAACGCAGGTCTCCTAACCCTTGTAATCACCGACCCAACTCCAAGATCATTTGCACAAGATATAGTCGTGTGATAGTAATCCTTCCCGGCCCCGTGTGCGAGATAACCAATCCATGCCTAATATGACTCTATATGAGCCCAAAGGAAGAATGTAGAGATCTGAAGTGGTGGTGAAAGGTCCCAAGTCCACAACACACTCCTTAAACAAGGAATCAACAGAGATCTTGGCTCCTGAAGCCATCTCCACATCCCAAAAATGACCCTGTCTAACAGCCACCTACTTGCATCGCTCTACTAAGGATGGTGTAATAAATGAATTAGAAGAACCAGAGTCAAACAATATGGAGGTAGGAACACCTCCAATACTACCTATAGTCTTAATGACCGTGCTCTGGTGCTCGGCCTGGTGGTTCTCAACCACCGCATAGATTTTATTATCGCGTCCCATATCCTTGACTGTCGGCTCGAGATTGGTGCCTTACCCTTGTTAGGGTTTTGAGGGTAGTCTCTCCAAAAGTGTCCCACTACTCCACATCCAAAACAACCTCCTGATCCTCTCCAGGAGCGCGCGCCGCGAAGGTGCCTTAGAAGTAGGTGTTGTGGATCCTGATGATCCAACTATAGTCCATTATGACCTCTGCGGTTGAGCTCCTGCTGGCCGAGCTCTAGGTCCACCTGTTTCTGATGGGATCCTAGGAGGAGGCCCCATACTCCGACCTCTTTGTGCATCAACTCTCTGAGGAGGTCTATATGATGGGTGGGGGCTGCTGCTTTGCTACTCTGCTGGGGTATAAAGGATGACTAGAAGAATGCTGACCACCACGAGGAGGAGGAGCTGACCCCCTCGATCTACTGTCTTGCATCTTCGTATGCGGCTTCGACTTGGTCTCTAGCCTTCTGGGTCTTCCCCCGAGTCTCCTCTGCTATGTAGGCCTTCTCTACGACCTCTGCTAAAGTCTATGGGTAGTGGATCTGAACCACACCTCCAATGTCTAGATTAAGGCCCCGGATGAACCTATGGATCTGCACCTGCTCATCCTGCATGTACTCAACGTACTGAAGTAGGTCCAAAAACCTACTCTCATACTCTGCCACAGTAAGGGATGCCTGTCAAAGATCGTGGAACTCATCGATCCTCTGTTGTATGAATCTCTATGACAAGTATTTAATCCCGAATCTCTCCTCAAACAACTCCCGGTGACTCGTCTCGAATCTAAATGGAGCTTATGCTCCTCTTTCCTTCACCACACTTCTACTCCTTCGCTCAGTAGATGGATCAAACATGAGCTTTCATGTTGCTAGAAACAAGGACAAAGCTTGAAGCAACCGCTCAAGCTCACTAGCTTGATCCTCTCCGTCTGAAATCCACCTGTATCTCTTGAGTAATGTGAGGGCCTAAGCTTTAGGATCTCCCGATGTGATCCACTTCTATGGTCCGTCGACCTCTGGCCTCTCTGCAAGCTCATCCCTAAGCATAGGACTCCGAGACCTCTCTCTATGCTCTTTGGAACTCGTCGCCTTATCTTCTAGATGGTGAATCCACTCGACCGACTCTGCATGGGAGTTCTCTCCTTTATGCTCCTCGTTAAGTCAAGTGGGTACCGACCCGATAAAAGGATCTCTATCATGACTAGCTACTTGCCCTCCTACTAATCCTCCACGTAGAATGGCATTAACATCTGAAGGGTCTCAGTAAAATTTGAGGTAGAATGGTTGCTACACCCCGATCTCGGTGGTGGTGGTGAGTCTCGAGTCTCTTTGAATGTTTCTCTCACTCCGTCTACACCTCCAATATTTCTAGTGTGCCCAATGGTCCAAGATTTTGAACCACTTCTCTGATACCAAGTGTAATGCCCGCTTCAAACTACCACTTGAGACCAAGAAACAAACTAGGATTAGCTAGGAAAATTATGGAATAATTTTTTTTGATTAAGAGTGTTTGCAATAAGGTTACAAGGTCACAGTTAACACAAACATGGTTAAGATTAACAATCAAGACTGACTTGCAACAAGTGCTTCTAGCAACCATTAACAACAAGGCACAAGGTCAAAACAAGAGGTTAAATTCATCACTTAGGTTAGGAGAGTAAATTCTCACTCAACCCTGCTCTAACAGATTACAGAGTTTAACTTGATTTTTCACACACTTAGAGTCATCAAAACTTTCCTAAATCATTTCCATTCGATAGAAATTTTCTCACCTTTCCAACCATATAAAGAAGTCCTCCTAACTCTTTATAAATATCAAGTTATGGGCCGACGAGTTTAGGGGAGAAATTTTCCCTAGGGAGAGTCCGCGGGCTTAGGAAGAATTTTTTTCCCTTGAGCGGTCAGCGAGTGGGGAGAAAAATTGAGAATTTTCCTTCCTTGAGCACAAGAGCACAAAACTCCTCCGCACGCCCGCAGTCCTATGGGGAAGACACGTGGCGCCGCTTGATTGGCGCGTGGAAAAGCGGAAAGGCGGAGCAAGTTAGAAAAATTAGAGTTTTTTTTAAGGCCAAAAGCCCAAGGGTGAAATTTGTTACACACCTCCGCCAAGGAGAAAAACCATGCCACGTGTTAGCACATGTGATTGGATGTGGGCCGGCGAGAATGGCAAAGAGGTTTAAAACTTTTAGCCAAAGGGGATTAAAAGTCAAAAAGACTTGCGCAGGCCCACGCATCCATGTTAGGACACGTGTCAACACCTGATTGGTTGCGGGGGTGTGGGGCCATGGAGGAAAAAGTGAAATTTTTCCAAAAGAGTCAAAAGTATAAGTTTTCAAATTTATTCCGCGCCCACCAAGCCATGTGTTAGCACGTGATTGGTTGCGGGGCCGCTGGGCTTGTGGGGAAAAAGAGAATTTTTTTCCAAGGTCAAATTTTAAAAAAGTTAAGTTTTCAAAAAGGTCCACCCTCCAAAGTGCCACGTGGTAACATATGATTGGTTGTGAGGGTTGCGGGGCCACGGAATTTTTTGAAATTTTTTTCCAAAGGTTAAATTTTGATTTTTATATAGTTAGATTAATTTTTGGATGGCCATTTTGAAGTAAAACTTCAAATGGCCATAACTTTTGATAGAAAGGTCAGTTTTGGGAAAACAAGGACTTTCCAAAAATATCTCGGAGTCCTCTTTGCACAAAAACCATCAATTTTAGATTTTGATGAGGTTTTAAGGGTCAAATTTAAGAAAACAATATGCAGGGTTTACAATATAAAACTGGAAATTTTCCAACTTGTAAATTTTTGATCAAATTTTGATTTTCTTCTTCTCAACATGTCAATTGAACATGGAGACTTGATCTTGGGTAAGTTTAGGAGTGTTTTCAAGGTTCAATTTGTTGATTGAGTGCAAATTTTATAATTTTACAACTTTTGATGGGAAAATGATTATGCAAGTTTAGAATTTGATTTCACGAAGTTCTAAAATGTCTTTCATAGATGTAGAGTTCCAATTAAGTTCATTAGGACTTATTACATCTAAATTGAATTGTTTCATTTCTTAATTTAAGTTGCAAATCTGAACTGTACATTTATTAGATAACTTTAAATGCCAGATTTGGAATGAAACAAAGATCATTTACTAACAAATTTATAATCAATTTGCAACTTCCAAATGTGGGAAAGCATTCTCAAATCTGATCTAAGACATTCAATTGATCTATCTTATCATTCAAGAGCAACAAGGCACAATTTGATATCTCAAATTTTAAATAAATACAAGGAACAAAATGTTGTCTTTTCCTCCCATACGCATTTTCTTTTCACACAGAGATATCATTTCAAAACAGTAACTCCAATTCAATACAACAATACAAATTTGAGAAAGGAATGTATTTCTTTTATTGATTTCACACAACAACATTACAACTTTATCCTTTCCTTGACTTTCAATTAAAAAAATACAAAATATATCTCATCCTTTCATGTTATTAACAAGACAGAGTATGAAATAATAACTCTTTGCATTTCACAAATGAATCTCTATCTTTTCCTTTGCATTACAAGGTGCCTTCTCATTACAAACAATAATACAATCATCCACTTCAAAGTGGGAAGGTTACAATAATTTTTCTCAAAGGAAGAGACTGTGTCAAAAGTATATTTTCTTCAAGCTCCAAAACAACAACATGCTGATTTCTTCCTCTTTTCATCTTGATCACAACAAGGAAGGGGGAAAGGCAACGCTCTCCACCCAACCAAGGCATCCAATGGGAAAGGAGAATCCATCTTTCCCCATTGGCCCCCCAGCCCCAACCATATTAGAATAGAGTATGAACATAAACACATGGCAATAAAGGCTTCTATAACAACAAGCAATATTCCTTTCACATGCATAAACAACAAATTCACGAGTCCAAACAAAGACATTAGTTCAAAAATGTAATAAAATCACACACACAACACATGGGCTTGATCAAACAAGCCAACAAGAGCAAGAGCTATGGGGAAACTACTTATGTCTCCCTAATTGGAATTGGGCATCCACCTAAATCATACCACCAATAAACATATCAAATCCCATAAACCTTGTATCTCCCAACCCCTCCTTATGCCCCCAAAGTTTCTTACTTATGCCCACCCAAGAGTAAGAAATGCAAGCGCTTTTTTCCTAGGTGGATCCCAATCTAAAACTCCCTCCAAAATAGAACAAGTGCCATTGGTAACTCCTTATGCCCCCATTTGAAATCCCCATATCCTTCTCCTACACCTTGCCCTAAGAATTCTACCCAACTAGCCAACAATACACAACACATTCACCATTTTTCCATGCAAGAAAAAAAAAGAAAACAACATTTAAAATGGGCAAGATCCTACCTCTCCATTATGGAGTTTGTTTCCAAAACAACAAGCTCCTTCAATGCTTAGAAATACAGTCCAATACAACAAGCTCTTCAATGCCCAAAATACAATCCAAAATAGCAAGCTCAAGCATGGAAATGAATTTACAATTCCTTGCATAATGCAAGACTCCACAGCAATAAAATTCGACCCAAGGAAGAAAAGTAAAGTTTCAACAACCATAAACAAGGGAAGAATTCAAATTTTAAAGGAGAGGGAGAGGAGGGGATGATGTGGATTCAAAGTGGGATGCCACATCATTCTTTGTCAACCCCAAAATTAGAAAGTAAACCTCACAACTAATCACATTAAATGGAGATGACAATCAACTTACACACTCAAAATTAACCCATACTTATAACAAGGACTGAATTAAAAGCTTGTACAAAAGTGTAATAAAAACTTTCATGTAGTCATTTCAAAATACAATTAAAAAGGCTAATTTTGGCTCCCAAACCATAATAATGGTTGGTGGATGGTTTTAAGAGGTGTGGGACAAGTTTTAACTTGTTCTACAAGCCTCAAAATGCAGCCTTCAAGGATAATTTCAAATTCCTTTGAGGATGGAGTGTTCTACACTCCAAAACCTAACTTAAACAAATTACACATCACTTACACATTCTTACAACATGCATTAATATCTATGAATTCATTTATTACATTCTTTTGACATAATGGTTTATTTATTTAACATATGGTTATAAATAACATAAACCCAAATTAATTAACAACTAATGAAAGGGGTAACACATTACAAATAAAATACATGCAAACATTACAAAAAAAAAACACATTAAAGTAATACATGAAATCCCTTTGTCACATTTTAAAGGTGATTCCATCCATGGGAATCTCTAACAAACACAATATACAAACAATTATGGTTGCCATGGTGACCCCATTGAATTCATCCATAATTCTAATATGGTTAGTGTCCAGGTCCCCCGACATTGTTGTGATATTTTAAACTGCAAAATAATTATACCTCCTTCGGCCTCATGGCCATATCAGAACATCCAAAATGATATAAACAACATATAAAAATAAAATCCAAATCACAACAACATCAAGAATTCAACATGCTCATTTAAATTCAATTTGTAACTATATCACCATCTAATGAATCTCTTTACTAGAGCTACTCTTAATATTAAACGTCACGTGTCTAAGATCAACATCATTACTATATCCATGCCAACAACATGTCATCATCCATATATAATAATGTATCTAATAATCATCATGCATGCTAACTGAATCAAGGTCCATAATAATCCATGATCTAACATCTACACATCATACCAAATCAAAACATAATACTATCCAAAATGAGATCAACAATATCAAGGTTAGTATCTAAACAGTGTCAAAGGGAAGTGGGCACTACATCCCCCTCCCCTTACACTTGAATTCCCCGAAGTCACAAACAAATGTATAAACTACACTCGTAACACAAGGTAGCATCCTCCCAAGTGGTCTGCAGTCTCATCGTATCTGTCCCACTATACCCGCACCGATCAATCTCTACCTCAAAGGCCCAAGGTCCTGCGATCTATGATATAGATGGGCTCCACCATCACCTACCTCTAGTCCTACACTGCAATGATGTCCAAAGTCCAACACATGAGAAGGATCTGTGAATGTACCTTCTAAGGACAGAAACATGAAACACATCATGTACGTGAGACAAGTCGGGTGGAAATTTAGACGTAAGCTAAAGGGCCGATACACTTCAAGATCTTAAAAGGACCAACAAAACGAGGAGATAACTTAGAACATTTTCCATAATGGATTGGGCTCTTATGTGGCCTAACACGAAGGAACACCTTCATGCCCAAATCAAAATTACGTTCGGTCCTATCTTTGCCGTCGAGTGGTACTTCTTCTTCCTATCCCGTGCCTCCCGTAATCTCCGCCTAATCAACATTACTCATTGTTCCATGTCCCGTAAAAGAGTTGGTCTAAGAGATACTCTATCATCTAACTGTCCCAACTAAGGGGTGTTCTCGCACTCTCTACCATATAATTCCCGAAAAGGAGCCATACCTATAGAACTCGGAAACTATTATTGTAGGAAAACTCCACTAAGTACAGGTACTCCTCCCACTTAGACTACTGATCCATCACGTACATTCTAAGCATATCCTCTAAAATCTAATTCACTCACTCAGTCTGTCCATCTATCTTAGGATGATATGTTGTGCTAAAATTAATCCTCATCCCGAGGACATACTGCATGGTAGTCTAGAAGTGTGAAGTGTACAAAGGATCGCGGTCACAAATGATCTTCCACGAAATCCCGTGCAACTTGAAAATCTCATCCAAATATACTCGTACCACTACTCTATCTATATAAGTGGTCTTCACCAGAGAAAAGTGAGCCACTTTTGTCAATTTATCAACCGTGACCATAATGGCATCATGGTGATATCTCGACATCGGAAGCCCAACAATGAAATCCATGGAAATGGTGTCCCACTTCCATTCCGATATGGCATGAGGGTAAAGAAGACCTGTTGGATGCTGATTCTCGACATTCACTTTCTCGGCACTCTAAATAGTATGACACAAATCGAGCCATGTCCCCGCAAAGTCCTCTCGCAGGTGGTACAACTATCTCAAAGTAGCGTGCATCTTCTTCACCCCAAGATGGGTTGAATAGGGTGCATGATGTGCCTCTATCAAGATGTCCTGCCTCAAGCCTCCATCTCTAGGAACATAAATATGACCTCTGTGCTCGAGAATACCATCTACCTCTAGTGAGAATCCATCAAACTTCTCCTCAAAGGGTCTCTGGGACTCAATCTCTTCTCGAAATGCAATGTAGAAGCTTTCAAGAGGAAGCTCTTTGAAGAATCCTTCTTCATAAATCTGTGCTTGCTAAAGTGGCCATACTCACATGTTTCCATCTCTTTGAGAGCATCTACAACCAAATTCTCCTTCCCATTCACATGCTTTATCTTCATGTCATACTCATAAAGCAATTCCATCCAACGCCTCGACGAGTGTTTAGATTGGGCTGCATGAAGAGGTAGTGAAGACTCAAGTGATTTGTTCTGAGTGTGAATATATTACCAAGAAGAAATTGCCTCCATCTAACCAAAGTGTGCACACTTGCCGCAATCTCAAGATTATGAGTCGGATAATTAAGCTCATAATCCTTGATTTTAGGAGACTCAAAGGCCACTACTATGCCCTCCTTCATCAATACACCTCCAAGGCTTGCCAAAGAAGCATCATCTAATAAAGAACTCACCATGTGGATCCGACACTACAAGAATAGGTGCCATAGTGAGACATTCCTTCGCTTTCCCAAAGGCCTACTCACATCTATCTCGTCTAAACAAACTTATTCCCTTGCCTTTGAAGGGAATTGATAGGGTGCGTAATCCGAGAGATGTCCCGAACAAATATATGGTAGTATCCAAATAAACTTATGAAGCTACGCACCTCGGTCACTATTGTGGTTGCTAGCCAATCCATAATGGCTCTAATCTTGGAAAGGATCAACTGTGATACCTTCCCGAGAAATAATATGACCCAAATACTGTACTTTAACTAAAAGAAAGCACACTTCTCCAAGTTTCTCGTAAAGTTACTACTCACAAAGACACCGGAGAACTCACAAAGGTGCCCTCGTGCTCCTCACGTGTATGTGAGTATATCAAGATGTCATCAAAGAAGATGAGCACGAAGTAATCTAAAAAGGTTTTGAATACCCCATTCATCAAAATCATAAACACTATAGGGGCATTGTCAAACCAAAATGCACCACTTTGTGAACTCATAGTGCCCATATCTCGTGCAAAAGGTGGTTTTATGAATGTCCACCTCCGAAATCCTCAATCGATGGTAGCTCGACTTGAGATCAATCTTAGAGAACACCGTGGCTCCTTTATCTAAGCAAACAAGTCATTAATATGAGGAAGAGGGTAACGATTCTTGATCGTCACTTTGTTTAACTAGCGATGTCGATACAAAACCGCAAGGATCCATCCTTCTTCTTCTTCACAAAATCACCGGTGCACCCCAAGGGGATACACTAGGATGGATAAGGCCTTTCTCCCGAAGGCCTTCAAGCTACAATTTGAGCTCACAGAGGTTCGGGGTGGTCATCCGATAAGGTGCTCGTGAGATAGGCTCTACTCCTGGAACCGGATCTATATGAGAATCGATCTCACGCGGGGTGGTAACCCCGATAGATCCCCCCGGAAATAAATAAAAAACTCTCTCGTAATGGGATGATAATCTAATGATGGTCCACTAGACCCATCCTCTAACATGTCATTGATGTAGAATCGCATACATCCGATAGCCCTATCGCACACACCACTTGAGTTTCATAACGGAGATGGTGTGAATAGAAACGGTCTCTTGACCCTTGTAATAACCGACCCAACTCCAAGATCATTTGCACAAGATATAGTCGTGTGATAACAATCCATCCCGGCCCCATGTGCGAGATAACCAATCCATGCCTAATATGACTCCATATGAGCCCAAAGGAAGAATGTAGAGATCTCAAGTGGTGGTGAAAGGTCCCAAGTCTACAACACACTCTTTGACCAAGGAGTCAACAGAGAACTTGGCTCTCAAGCCATCTCCATGTCCCAACAATGACCTTGTCTAATGACACCAGCCTGCATCACTCTAATAAAATGGTGTAATAAATGAATTAGAAGAACCAAAGTCAAACAATATGGAGGTAGGAACACCTCCAATACTACGTATAGTCTCAATGACCATGCTTTATGGTACTCATCGGCCTAACGGTTCTCAACCGCTGCATAGATCCTATGACCGTGTCCCATATCCTCGATGTCGACTCGAGATCGGTGCCTTACCCTTATTAGGGTTCCGAGGCGCAGTCTCTCTAAAGTGTCCCACTACTCCACATCCAAAACACTCGCATGATCCTCTCTAAGGAGCAACACCGCCGAAGGTGCCCGGAAGTAGGTTTTGTGGATCTTGATGATCTAGCTATAGTCTTTGTTGTGGCCTCTTGGTCGAGCTCCCGATGACCGAGCTCTAGGTCCACCCTGTGTCTTGATGGGACCCTTGTGAGGAGGCCTCATACTCGACCTCTGCATCATCTCTCTGAGGAGGTCTATATGGTGGGCGGGATAGCTGTTGTTGCTAGTTTCTAAATAATGATTGAGAAGAATGCTAACCATAATGAGGAGGAGGAGATGACCCCCTCGATCTACTATCCTACATCTGTTGTATGCGGCTCCTGACTCGGTCTCTAGCCTGCTGGGTCTTCCCCAAGTCTCCTCTACTATGTAGGCCTTCTCTACGGCCTCGGCTAATGTCTGTGGGCATTGGATCCGAACCACACCTCTGATGTTTAGATTAATGCCCTATATGAACTTGTGAATCCACACCGATCATCCCGCATGTACTCAATGTAATAAAGTAGGTCCAAAAACCTACTCTCATACTCTGCCATAGTAAGGAATGCCTGTCAAAGATTGTGGAACTCATCAATCCTCTATTATATGAATCTCCGTGACAAGTATCTTCTCTTGAATCTATTCTCAAACAACTCCTACGTGATTGTCTCTAAATCTACATGGATCTTTTGCTCCTCTTCCTCCACCATACTCCCGGTCCATCCTCAAGATATGGATCGCAACACGAGCTTTCGTGTTACTAGAATACGGACAAAAATTGAAGAAACCACTCAAGCTCACTAGCCAAGCCTCTGTCTCAAATCCACCAGTATCACCCGAGTAATATTAGGGCCTAAGCTTTAGGATCTCCTTGATGTGATCTGCTGCTATGGTCTATTGGCCTATAGGCCTCTCTGCAAGCTCATCCATAAGCCTAGGACTTCGAGACCTCTCTCTATGCTCCGGAACTCGTCGCCCTCGTCTCGTAGGTGGTGAATCCACTCTAACTGACTCTGCATGGGAGTTCTCTCCTCTATGCTCCTCGCTAAGTCGAGGGGGTACCTAAGCCTCGATAGAAGGAGCTCTATCATGACTAGTTGCATGCCCTCCTACTAATCCTCCACGTAGAGTGGCATTAACATCCTGAAGGGTCTATAGAATCTGAGATAGAATGGTTGCTACACCCTGATCTGGTGGTGGTGAGTCTCGAGTCTCTGTGAATGTTTCTCGCTCTGTCTATGCCTCCCGCATAGACCAAAGTGAGATTTAGTTCATTACTTCAAGCCTTCTTCGCTTCTAAGTTTACTATCATAAATAATTTTTAAACAATTTTGTTTTCTAGATTAACATGTTTTCTAGTTTTAAGGTTTCAAGTCTCAATTTTCTAGTGTGCCCAATGGTCTAAGATTTTGAACCACTACTCTAATACCAAGTGTAATGCCCACTTCAAACTACCACTTGAGACTAAGAAAAAAACTAGGATTGGCTAGGAAAAATTATGGAATAATTTTTTTTTGATTAAGAGTGTTTGCAATAAGGTTACAAGGTCACAGTTAACACAAACATGGTTAAGATTAACAATCAAGACTGACTTACAACAAGTACTTCTAGCAACCATTAACAACAAGGCCCAAGGTCAAAACAAGAGGTTAAATTCATCACTTAGGTTAGGAGAGTAATTTCTCACTCAACCCTGCTCTAACAGCTTACAGAGTTTAAATTGATTTTTCACACACTTAGAGTTATCAAAACTTTCCTAAATCATTCCCATTGGATAGGAAATTTTCTCACCTTTCCAACCATATAAATAAGTCCTCCTAACTCCCTATAAATCTCAAGTTATGGGCCGATGGAGTTTAGGGAGAAATTTTCCCTAGGGAGAGTCCGCGGGCTTAGGGAGAAAATTTTTCCCTTGAGCGGGTCGGCGGAGCGGGGAGGAAAATTGAGAATTTTCCTTCCTTGAGCGCAAGAGTGCAAAACTCCTCCGCACACCTGCAGGTCCGACGGGGAAGACACGTGGCACCTCCCGATTGGCGCGTGGAAAAGCGGAGCGGCGGAGCAAGTTAGAAAATTAGAGTTTTTAGGCCAAAATCCCAAGGAAAATCTGTCACGCACCTCCACCGAGGAGAAAACCATGCCATGTGTTAGCACATGATTGGACGCGGGCTAGCGGAATGGCGGAGAGGTTTAAGACTTTGAGCCAAAAGGGTTTAAAAGTCAAAAAGACTTGCGTGGGCCCGCGTACCCATTAGGACACGTGTCAACACCAGTTGGTTTTGGGGGTACAGAGTGCAGAGGAAAGAGTGAAAATTTTCCAAAAGAGTCAAAAGTCTAAATTTTCAAGTTTATTCCACGCGCCCACCAAGCCACTTGTCAAAGACATGATTGGTTGCGGGGCCATGAGCTTGGGGGAAAAAAGGAAAATTTTTTTCCCAAGGTCAAATTTTCAAAAAGTCCGCCTCCAAAGTGCCACATGGAAACATATGATTGGTTATGAGAGGTTACGGGGCCGCAGAATTTTGGGAAATTTTTCCAAAGTTTAAGTTTTGATTTTTATATAGTTAGATTAATTTTTGGATGACCATTTTGAAGTAAAACTTCAAATGGCCATAACTTTTGATAGAAAGGTCGGGCTTTTGGGAAAACAAGGACTTTCTGGAAATCTCTCGGAGTCCTATTTGCAAAAAAATCATCAATTCTGGATTTTGATGAGGTTTTGTTGGTCAAATTTAAGAAAATAATCTCTACAGAGTTTACAATATAAAACTGAAAATTTTCCAATTTGTAAATTTTTGATCAAATTTTGATTTTCTTCTTCTCAACATGTCAATTGAACATGGAGACTTGATCTTGGGTAAGTTTATGAATGTTTTCAAGGTTCAATTTGTTGATTGAGTGAAATTTTATAATTTTACAACTTTTGACGGGAAAATGATTATGCAAGTTTGGAATTTGATTTCATGAAGTTCTAAAATGTCTTTCATAGATGTAGAGTTCTAATTAAGTTCATTAGGACTTATTACATCTAAATTACATTGTTTCATTTCTTAATTTAAGTTTCAAATCTGAACTGTACATTTATTAGATAACTTTAAATGCCATATTTGGAATGAAATAGAGATCATTTACTAACAAATTTATAATCAATTTGCAACTTCCAAATGTGGGAAAGCATTCTCAAATCTGATCTAAGACATTCAATTGATCTATCTTATCATTTAAGAGCAACAAGGAACAATTTGATATCTCAAATTTTGAATAAATACAAAGAACAAAATGTTTTTTTCCTCCCATACGCATTTTATTTTCACACAGAGATATCATTTCAAAACAGTAACTTCAATTCAATACAACAATTCAAAATGTCAAACTATATTTTCTTCAAGCTCCAAAACAACAGCATGCTGATTTCTTCCTCTTTTCATCTTGATCACAACAAGGAAGGGGGAAAGGCAACACTCTCCACGCAACCAAGACATCCAATGGGAAATGAGAATCCATCTTTCCCATTGGCCCCCAAGCCCCAACCATATTAGAAAAGAGTATGAACATCAAAACATGGCAATAAAGACTTCTATAACAACAAGAAACATTCCTTTCACATGCATAATACAACAAATACACAGTCCAAACAAAGACAACAATTCACAACTGCAATAAAATCACACACACAACACATGGGCTTGATCAAACAAGCCAACAAGAGCAAGAACTATGGGGAAACTACTTATGCCTCCCTATTTGGAATTGGGCATCCACCTAAATCATACCACCAATAAATATATCAAATCCCATGAACCTTGTATCTCCTAACCCCTCCTTATGCCCCCTAAAGTTTCTTGCTTATGCCCCCAAGAGTAAGAAATGCAAGAAGTTTCTTTTCCTAGGTGGATCCCAATCCAAAACTCCCTCCAAAATAGAACAAGTGCCATTGGCAATCCCTTATGCCCCCCCATATGAAATCCCCATAGCCTTCTCCTACACCTTGCCCTAAGCATTCTACCCAACCAACCAACAATACACAACACATTCACCATTTTTCTCATGCAAGGAAAGAGAAAACAACATTTAAAAAGGGCAAGATCCTACCTCTCCATTATGGAGTTTGTTTCCAAAACAACAAGCTCCTTCAATGATCAGAAATACAGTCCAACACAACAAGCTCTTTAATGCTCAAAATACAGTCCAAAATAGCAAGCTCAAGCATGCAAATGAATTTACAACTCCTTCCACATTGCAAGACTCTACAACAATAAAATTCAACCCAAGGAAGAAAAGTAAAGTTTCAATAACCATAAACAATGGAAGAATTCAAGTTTTAAAGGAGAGGGATAGGAGGGGATGATGTGGATTCAAAGTGGGATGCCACATCATTCTTTGTCAACCCCAAAATTAGAAAGTAAACCTCACAACTAATCACATTAAATGTAGATGACAATCAACTTACACACTCAAAATTAACCCATACTTATAACAAGGACTGAATTAAAAGCTCATGCGGAAAGTGCAATAAAAATTTTCATGTAGTCATTTCAAAATACAATTAAAAAGGCTAATTTTGGCTCCCAAACCATAGGTATGGTTGGTGGATGGTTTTAAGAGGTGTGGGACAAGTTTAACTTGTCCCACAAGCCTCAAAATGTAGCCTTCAAAGACAATTTTGAATTCCTTTGAGGATGGAGTGTTCTACACTCCAAAATATGACTTACACAACTTACACATCACTTACACATTCTTACAACATGCATTAATATCTATGACTTCATTTATTACATTCTTTTGACATAATGATTTATTTATTTAACATATGGTTATAAATAACATAAACCCAAATTAATTAACAACTAATGAAAGGGGTAACACATTACAAATAAAATACATGCAAACATTACTAAAAAAGAAACACATTAAAGTAATACATGAAATCCCTTGGTCACATTTTAAAGGTGATTCCCCCATGGGAATCCCTAACAAACACAATATACAAACAATTACAGTTGCCATGGTGACCCTATTGAATTCATTCAGAATTCTAATATAGTTAGTCTCTAGTCCCTCGACATTGTTGTGATATTTTAACCTGCAAAATAACAATACCTCCTTTGGCCTCGTGGCCATATCAGAACATCCAAAATGATATAAACAACATATAAAGATCAAATCCAAATCACAACAACATCAAGAATTCAACATCCTCATTTAAATTCAATTTGCAACTATATCATCATCTAATGAATTTCTATACTAGAGCTACTCTTAATATTAAACGTCACATGTCTAAGATCAACATCAATACTATATCCATGCCAACAATATATCATCATCCATACATAATAATGTATGTAATAATCATCATGCATGCTAATCTGAATCAAGGTCCATAATAATCCATGGTCTAACATCTACACATCATACTAAATCAAAACATAATAATGTCCAAAATGAGATCAACAAAGATCAAGGTCAGTATCTAAATAGTGCCAAAGGAAGTGGCCACTACACATTGTGGATAATCCCACATTTGTGGGGGAAGATAAGATGTGTCTTTAAATAGCCCATCATTGTCAATTCAAGTGTGGCTTAGGCCACGTAGCCAAGCTTTTACTAGCCAAAGAAGAAATAAAATAGCTCACCATATAGCTCGATGGGCTAAACAATTGACTCGCCCTTGAATGACTTCATTGATAGCTCATTCATGCACAAATCAAACTTTCCACATAGCTCGACCGAGTTGGCTAATGGGGTAAAGTGGTGGCAGGCCATGTGGTGGCCTGAGGACCCACTATGTGGCATATTTTTTTGATCGCATATTGAAGATGATTTTATGAATGTTGAAGATCAAAATATCACCACACACCCATCACCTTCGCACAATATACATCTTATCACATTTTCATGACTAGCCAGTTGACCCGGTCCTACCCTAGGATTGACTTCAACTTTAACTAGCCACCATTTGCGCATATAGGCTCCGTTTTCCGCATTTAGATAGTCACCGTAAAGATTACAAAGTTGGATTCCACACTATGATGATCCTAGGGGGATTTAGGGAAATCTTGTCCTCGTAATGTCCTCTAGATCACACCTCCCCAATGGGAAGGATTTTTGTCCAAAAATCTTGTGAACTCAAAATCACGTTGCGAAGAAGAGATCTATGCAGTATACTACCAACTCCATAATCAAACAACTGATGGCTTGATCTCTAGGACTTGTCACACTTGGGCTCGCTACCTCCTAATGAACCACTTTGACATCTTTAGAAGACCTCCATGCCTCCATTGTATTGTGTTAATTCCAATTTCAGAAACCTCAACATTTTTGTTGTGCGGTGCTAAGTTTCCAGTTATCTTTAGACAACAATGATTCATCTTCACTCTACAACACAACTCGGGGCGAGTTGATTCCACTGAATCTAGATCGTCTCAAGGAAACTACATATTATGTAGACATATGATTGATCCAATGTATATGATTGATGATGACTTGTCAGGTACCATCCTGCTACATAGCCACAAGAGCCTCTACACAAAATGAAGATGTGACCCAATGTCATGTCCATGATGATCAGCTACCATTTTTCTATATGGTCACAATTCCTCCACACATAATGACAATCCGCGATGACACCAAAGGTGAGATTATATGTATGCAAAAATACCCGACAAATCTCCAAGCTTATAGATATGAGTATCCAACTATAACAAACACTCAAAAGATGATTAGGAGATATAATGGAGTAATCCAAATATAAATGTGAGAAAAATATTGAGTATGTTAAACCTATCCCTCAACCTATCCCACCAATCTGGACTCCACAAGTACAATCCGGTTCCATCACTATCAACTCAACCTATACTAATTAACTCCGCTTCATAGAATAGCATATTCACCGGCAAGAACAACCAACTTTGATACCAACATGATCCGAAAATTGACAGAATTTTTTTCTCGACCACGGACCCCTATAGGATTTAAATTATTTTTCAAACTTACCCCATTAAAATCAACTTTAAGAAATGTAATAATTAAAACACACTACACACAAGTTGATAACATAGTTCGACAAAATGCCTACGTCTCTAGGTTCATCAATAGAATCGTCTTTATTATCCACTTTAACGATTGCAATTATAATACAAAATTAAAATCCAAGTATGATAATACTAAATACAAAATGGAACAAGAACCTTTATCAGATTCGATCCAATATTCACCTTCATGGTACAATGCCCTATGGCTCCCGATTGGTCTTCTAGATGCTATTACGATGCCTTATGTCTCCTTGGTCGGTCTTCTGACATTATGAAACTTGAAGTTATGGTTCAATAACCCTAAAGAACAAGAACCTCCTCCATGAACACCTAGTGACAACATCCCGACTTATGTAGCAGATCCGATCTTCTTTTGCAAAATACCCTATGGCTCTAAATCCAGGCTCCACAATATCTCCGGTGAATTGATATGACTCCCATAGTAATGAATACCTCAACGCCTCCGTTGCATGGTGCTAAGTATTCTTCCATAAACCTCCATGCTCCCATTGTGCGGTAGTGCTAAGTCTCCAGATGTCAGCATACTACAATTGTCACCAACAAGCTCAATACTGAATAATGACCCTCCTATGAAGCCAACGGTTTGAGGAATCATCCAACATCCGAGGTTCTCGAGTTCTACTACTTCGTGTGCTTCTTCATGACCCTCGTCTCCATGACATCTCTGGGCTCTAACTTGAGAAGTCTCTTGATGAGGTAAAAATAATAACTCCCAAACCATTATGAATATGCCTATATTAGTATGATATAGGTCTTAGTCGTACCCATACTATTACAATATAGGTCATCATCACCTTCGTTTCCATACTATTATGATATAGGCCATCATGCTTATATTATTACGATATAAGCGTTTATAACTCTCTGTAATACCTATAGTAAAATAGGGCTTCCATCTCCATAACACCTCCACGATCATGCCTTCGAACTTCCATTTGTCCTCCTTAGCTCGGGCTTGGAGTACTACTTCTCGAGAGAACTCCCAAGCTTTAAAATAATGCCTATAGGACCTATAATAATTTCTTATAAAGAGACCTCCATGTTATTGCTCCAAAAATGCCTATAGAAATATAGGTCTTATATTCCTCCATGAAATAA
Organism: Taxus wallichiana var. yunnanensis; assembly: GCA_018340775.1. Taxonomy (NCBI): domain Eukaryota; kingdom Viridiplantae; phylum Streptophyta; class Pinopsida; order Cupressales; family Taxaceae; genus Taxus; species Taxus wallichiana. Next base: position 54,200,745 of record CM031235.1, read on the forward strand.
TGGCCTTCATTATTTTCCATGCCCATACACTATTTCTTCACCTCTCCCTTTTACTATACCTCAGCCTTTGCCTAAGACAGGCTCTCCGTAGCTCGGGAGGAGCTTGCAAATGGCTTATTTAAAGCATGAGACTTGAAGCTTGAGGAATTAAGCTCCAAATGAGCTTGTTATGCCTCAAAGGAAGGTTGTGTGTTCAAATGGAGGGAAGAAGTGGCTTTTATAGTCAAGTGTGGCTCGCATTATGTGGTTATCAACCACATCCGCCATCACATTGCCAACCAACTTGGTTGGTTGAGTTGGTATGACCGATGTGTTTCCAATGGTGAGGTCATGGATTCAAATCCCATGCCCAACTCTTGTGTTCACCATTTTGCTCCCGTAGTTGACCCCACCATACATTTGCTGACCACTGCTTCCACTGTGCCATGTTGCTTTTTCGAATGCTCTAACTCGCTACCACATACTAACCTTCGATGTTGCCAACATCCCCACTGGCCCACGTTGGTTCCACCTTGAAATATCCCTTTTCCGGATTTATTTTATATTCAAGATTTCCAACCAAACTTTCAAAAAGAACAGTTTGATTTTATGACAGCAGTATATAGAAAAATATGACACTTAAGTACAGTTATGACAACAAGGTATAAAATCATAAAATAACTAATATCTTTACTTTTATTGCAATTAAAATAACATGCAAGTAACATGCATCAACATGCAATGACATGCAAGTAACATGCATCAACATGCAATGACATGCAATAACAAGAAGTTTCCACTGATAAAATAGATGATCTCTCTTACTGAATATGGTTGTCTTCTCTTTCTAGACTTGAAATTGGATTAACAAGCCTCTGAACTCTGAATCTGACAACCCAATCTGAATAAACTCCACAATAGCAAACTAGGGCTGGATCTTTCACCACCGAAGAGTGCTCTACTAGCTAGGGGTAGATATTTCACTACCGAAGCTAGGGTTCCTATGGAATTTCACCTCCACAAGCAAGGAAAGCAAGTTGAAAGCTCTCACATAAGATGTAAAAATGATCCTAGATCACTTTTTCCTCCCCGAACACCACCTTTTATAACATTTTCCATCATAAAAGTGCCCATAAAACCTTAATTCGACCCTCCTTGGAGATATGTCACGTTTTAAGCTTCACTTAAAGTGACTTTATTTCTCCTAGGCCAAAAAGGTCCACTTAAGTGACCCCAATGAAGAAATAGAATATTACTCCACCTTTTTCACTTAAGTCATCATAAAGTACATGCATAATGCCAAAACATAACATATAAGTGAAATGTAGGTGAAAAACATACCCAACAACCATCTATGCCACTAGCCCCTTGGGTATGACCAAGGCTAAGATGGAAAACTAGTCGCTAGACTATGGAGGTAGGAATGGGGACATTACAGTCCACCCTTCCCAAAATTTTCTTGTCCTCAAGCGAACGTAAACTAGGGTGTTGTAAAATCTTCTCTCCCTCCCAAGTGGCATCCTCTAGTGGTAAGTCTTTCCACCGCACTAGATATTCTATGATTACCTTATTCAAGCTTCCTTTGTCTTACCTCAATAATAGATTCTGGTTCTAAGACCAGCTTCCCCTCGTCATCCAATGGTGGTAAATTTGTGGAAGGTGGAATATGTTGTCCAAGTGCCCTTTTGAGGCATGAAATATGGAAGACATTATGAATATTACTATGCTTTGGAAGCTCCAACTCATATGCTACTACCCCAACTCTACGCACTATCCTATATGGCCCATAGAATCATGGTTTTAGCTTCTCTGCACCACTCTTCTTGAGTGAGGATTGTCTGTATGGCTGCAACCGTAAGAAGACCAAATCTCCAACCTCGAATGATCTCTCAACTCTATGCCTATCTACATATACCTTCTGCTGATTCTATGCTTTTTGTATGTTCTCCTTGAGAGCCTTTAGAATGTCTTGGTTCTCCTGTACCCAATCACGAGCTTTGGGAGCTCGGCTATCTAATAATACTAGGTCTACAAATGAGGATGCCTCATAACCATATAATGCTTGAAAAGGAGTCATACCAATACTCATCTGGTAGGTGGTATTGTAATAATATTCACCCATATGTAGCCATTTGACCCATGCACGCTGATTTCTTGTAACATAGCTATGCAAGTAGCCCTCTATCCAATTGTTCACTATCTCAGTCTTCCCATTAGTCTGTGGATGATAGCTGGTACTAGGTGTCAGCTCCATACCTATAAGCTTGAAGATCTCCTGCTAGAATGTACTCATGAAAATATTATCCCTATCGCTAACAATACTCTTAGGCAACCCATGATGCCTAAAAATACCTATGAAGAAATTCTGAGCCACCTGCATTGCCTTATGCCCTAAAGGAATAGAAAGGAAATGGGCATATTTATTCAAACGATCAACCACCACATATATACAATCATGCCCATACACTGAGGGAAGACCAGTTATAAAATCCATGGATATACTCTCCCACTTTTGCTCCGCAGAATAGGTAGCGGTTGTAGAAGTCCCGCTGGGAAAGAATTCTTTGCCTACACTCCTTGACATGGTTAATGACATCGTTGTTTAACCCCTTACATTTGAATCTCTCTCTACGATGTACCTATGCCTTAAAATATCTTAGATGTCTAGCCAAGGGTGTATTATGCACCGCTCAAGGATCTTCTCCTTCATTTTGGACTCGGTACAAGAAAAATTCTATCATTTTTGTAGATGAGGTCATCCATAACTTTGTATTGATCATCTTGAATAATGTCATCCATAATATCACATGAAAACTGATTTTGGAGTATTCAACAAGTATATGATCCTTCCAATCAGCTGAAATCTCTGACATAAAGCAAATCATAGAATCAAAAAAGGTCTCTAGACAAAGTGCATCAGCCACCACATTATTCTTACCTTTCTTTTATTCTATGTCAAAATCTAAATCCTGTATCTTATTTACCCATCTTTGCTTTGGCGGTCATTGAAATCCTTTTTCTCCAAAAATAACCTCAAGCTATTGTGATCCGTATGAACCAAAAATTTGTTTCCCACTAAATACTATTTGAATTTGACCAATGCATGCATAATGGCCAACATCTCCTTGTCGTAAATTGAGAATCCTTTCTCTACTGGACTCAATTTCTGACTCTCATAGGCAATGGGATGCCTATCCTACATGAGCACTTGCTCCAACACCCACTCTTGATGCATCGCACTCAAGTACAAATGGCCAAGTGAAATCTGGCAATGTAAGAACTGGACAAGAAATCATCACCCCCTTAAGGTGATCAAAAACCTGATGTGCTGAATTTGACCAAGCAAAAACCCCTTCTTGGTCAAGTCTGTTAAGGGTGCAATCAAGCGAGATAATTTCTTCACAAACCTCTTATAATATGTGCATAGTCCCAAGAATCCTCTCAAGTGTGTTAAAGTCCTAGGTGGTGGCCAATCCAAAATTTCCTGAATCTTCTCCCTATCCACCTTGACTCCACCTCCTCCGATTACATAGCCCAAATATAGCATCCTATCATACCAAACTCACACTTAGAAGCTTTCATAGAAGCGAATAACTTCCAAAATTCCCAACACCTCATTAAGATGTTGAATGTGATCCTCCCACGTCATACTTGTTGGATTTCAGATTTGCACTTGGAATGAAACCATAGTCGGGGACAAGGACATACCTCCTCTTTAATGGGAGAGGTTCCTGTTAGTGAAAATTCACATCACCCCAAATCGACCCTTAGATTTGCTGTAGACAAATGGTGAATTTGGTGTGAATGCACAACATGGAGTTTTCCCTAAGTGTGGGACCTTACAAATTGGGAAAACTCTCCAGATTGAGATTGGTTCCTACTCATCTGTTTATGTGTATGCATGAAATTTACAGAGGTTTGATTCAAAATCCTACTCTAAAACTACCAAGGAGATAGAGCTAAGGAGAATTATGGAAAAGGGAAACAAAACTAAGCAAAAATAGAACGGTGATACACCAAAGGAGTGTTGAACTTATTGCTTTTGCAAATAGACACAGATCATAAGAATGCAACACTAGATCATGCACAAATTGCCAAAATGTAATGAATGATCAGAAGGAAACAATAAATGCAAGAAAGGATTGAAAATTCATTCACAGAGCATGCTTTATCATTCCCGTTTTTGATATGATGCATTACAATGGAAAGGAGGCAAAAAACGTATTACAGTTCCAATGGGAGGCCAGAAACTCCATGAATTCATGTGCCAAGGGGAAGAGGGGAGTTTGTAAGAATAAAAACATCCAACCAAACAAAGGATCGAATCCTTTCCATTTATAACTAAAGCAAGGAGAGATAAAAATAAAAATAAGTAAATCAGATCTTCTAATTCAACAATCCACCATTAATCCCTTTCAAATCAGCCTGCAAACCCATCAAATCGATTCCTTTGTTCCTGTTTTGCGTGTTGGAGGAAAAAGTGATGGATTTTAGAAAAACGCATCTCTCCAAGAAATCTGATCTTGGATTAATGGTGTGAGAAGACATTTTAGGGTTTTTCCCATCAAATCGAGTTGATTCTTCATCCTTGGTGTGTGGGAGAAGGCAACCATGGCGGATTGAGCAAAAAATGACTCATTCAAGCAATTTGGTTCACATTAAAGGCATGAAAGATGTTTTTAGATTTTTCTTCCTCGAAACCTACAAAAATGGATGTTTTTATGCCTCCAATGCATAGAGGAGATAAAGATATTTCCAATGAGTCTAATTTTTCCCTAATCTAATCTTTGGATTGAAAGATATGCCCATATGAAGATTTAGGGAAAAATTAGGGCATAAATTTTGGCACAAATTTCAAAGCATGAATTAGGTCAAAAATGGCGGTGAATCAGATTTGAAAATGGGTCCACGGGCCCAAATTTTACTTTTTCCCTTTTGGAAAAATTTCCCAAAATCTCCATGGTCCCCCAGTTCGGATGACACGTGTCGACATATGTTCGACACGGAGGTGTGCTTCGTTTTCTTCCTTCACAAGTCTGCGGGCCAAACTTCACCTTTTTTCCCTTTGATTTCAAATTGGGAAAATTTCCCAAAAACATCCGTGCCCCGCTCTCCCGATGACACGTGGTGCCCTCTAGTTCAGAATGGAGGTGTGGCCCAAATTTTTCCCTTCTCCTTCACGGGCTCGTGGGCTGATTTTTATCTTTGTGCCTTAGCCAAAAGGCTAAGTGTCTCAAATTCCTCCTTGGCTCGGTGAATGCGCTTTGTTCCTCCTTTGGGCCTACGGGCCAAATATTTCCTTTACGCCTCTACCAACTTTCTTGGAAAATTTTCCAACTCCGATCCATGCCTCCGCTAACCTGCTAAATTTCCTTGGAAAATTTTCCTCCTTACCTCTGGGGGCTGCAAGGGAAAAGTTCCCTCCAAACTCTGCTAAGCCATAACTTGCAAAATACAAGGAGTTAGGAGGACTTCTTTACCTTTCTAGAAAGGTGGAAAAATTATCTATCTGATGAAATCATACCCAGAAAATTTTGAGTTCTGAAATGTGTAAAAATTTGACTCGAGGAACAAAAATGAAGCTAGTTAACCCAAAATAAGAGGGAGATTATTTTGGTTAATAGGCCCCTTATTGAAAGTAGGGGCAAAACCTATGTACAAATGCACAATTTCATTCAATGGTGGTTTCTCGATATCCTGAAATGTGTTTTAAGCCTGGAAAGTTATCAATACATGAGGATAGAATACTTTGAAGAGAGGAGGGAGGTAGAAGAAGAAAATAATTTCAGGGAAAAGAGATGGTAGAGAAAACCCTTATATGTATTGTGTAAATGAGATATAGCGTAGAACCATCCACGTTTATAACAGAGACATAGTTTGTAGACTCAAATTTCTAGAGATTGTATAAACTAGAACATAGTTTCCAAGCACGTAAGGATTAGATGATTCACATATCAGAACCAAAAGGAAAGAGAAAGCATGAGAAAAAGGGAAAACCTTTGTATTGATTTTTCCAATTCAAAATTACAGATTCGAATAATCAAAATTCCAACCACTATAATGGCTTTGAAAGCTCATGATATAGCTTGCAAGAAATGGTTATAACTTCCTCGAGAAAGTTCGAAATATTCTGACTTATTCCAATCATCTGTGCCTTTCGAATTCTTGAAAACATAAAGAAATGTTAATGGTTGAAAAACAAATTATTTAAATATACGGTCATTACATTATTTTACCAGTTAAAACATGGGCCATTCGATTTTATTTTACAACTTCAAATTTGGGCCACCCACGTGGGAGAAATTGATTGGAGTGGGCCTACGAACACCTCTTGCATTCTTTACCTTTGAAGCAGTGCTAGGCTGACACATGGAGAGCTCTCGTCGGTTCCTTTATACTTAGCCGATTCAGGCCAATTTTTGTTTGACTTATGTTGACCCCTAGACATGTAGAGAGATGGTGCTCATTTAGGTTTCTACTTTGAAACACCCCGAAGTCGCGCGAGCCGACGTGTGTCTCCTTTCGCTAGTCTTGAAATTTTAAACGACCAACTCCGTCTTCATATTGACTTAACCACGTGGCGAGCTGGCACTACTTGGAGACTGACCCTTTGATTTCACTTCCGAAATGGAACCATTAAGGCACGTGGTGGCTTCCACTAACCCTCCCATACTTAGTCAATTTTAACTATCGGCTTTGTCCCTTTTTAGACTTAGGACACGTGGAGGACTGGCGTAAGTTTGAGAACTACCCCCGGCTTTGACTCTTGAAGCTGCATCGATGAGGCACGTGCCACCATCCATTGAACCTTCCATACTTAGCCAATTTTAGCTTGTTCTGTCTTCATTTTATACCTAGGACACATGGAAAGCCTACGCTTATTTGAGGACTGTCCCTTAGACCCTACCCCTGGAGTTGTGCCATTTGGACATGTGGAGGCTTTCGTTGAACCTTGAAATATGGCCAAACCACATCCAATCAAATATATTCACGTATTACCCATGGACTCTAGGGCAAAAATTAACGGGGAAAATACGCTTGTCATTCCCGACTGTGGGAAGAAAATAAAAAAGAAGGAAAGGAACTTCACCATACGCCCGAATTTCAAATTATTCTCCATGAATAGGAAAATTGCAAACAATGCCAGGCTTGACATGATTCAATAATCCAAGGTATAGACTCAAATTTTTTTAAACTTGACTTTAAAAGAGGGGAATTTTGGGGCTGACAACAACTGGCTCTTTCTAGGGATGACTTGGCTTAGAACAAAGACACAAGGCAAGATCAAGAACTACAGATAACTATAGGGGAAAGAGGACCAATGCTTTATCCATTGGGTAAAGGAGTCGAAAGCAAAACCAATACTAGGCAACACACACAATATGGGAAAAGAAACAAAGCAAACTAAAAGGGAAGAACAAAAATAAAACAAAAAGGAATGACCCAAAACCAAAACACTATACATAATATACAAAAGGACCACCCAGTCACCTAGGACTTGAACAACTTCAGATACTACCCAATATAAGGAAGTGGGAGAGGAGAACCATCCATGTAATCCAAATAAAAAGAGTTCTCTCTAACAAAATGTCTGATTATAAAAGGACCAAGCCAAAGAGAATCAAGCTTACCATGGCTTCCTCGTGGCTCATGTCTTTTGTCCCAAAGCAACACAATGTCTCCCACTTGGAAAACTCTGTGTTTGGCTTTCTTGTCAAATGAAGCCTTCAATTTCAACTGATGAGCTGCTATCCTATCCACCACTTTCAATATGTCTTCATCAAGCTTCTAAAGGTACAAAATTCTCTTATCTAAAGAGCTACTGAAACTTGAATCTTCAATGGTTTTCATCAGATGCAAGGTTGAAAATTCCACTGTGACTAGCAGTTGAGCTTTTACACCATACACCACTTGGAAAGGGGACATTCTAATTGATCTCTTGGGTGTAATTCTATCATCCCAAAGTGCATCATATAACTTCTTATGCCAATTCCTCTGAGAATCATTTACAAGCTTTCTAACTATGTTTACCAAGTTCTTGTTTGTTGATTCTACCTGTCCATTCCCTTAGGGGTAGTAGTCTAAAGAATGAGAAAGGGAGATCCCATACCCATAGCAGAAGTCCATCATCTCAGCAAAAGAAAAGTTGGAAGCATTATCAGTCACAATTTTGTTTGGGATCCCAAACCTGATCAATATGTTCTCTTTAATGAAGTTGCAAACTACCTCGGAGGTAGTGCTCTTGACTAGGATGGCTTCCACCCACTTGGTGAAGTAATTTGTGGCAGTCAACACATGAGTATGTCCAGCACTGGAAGATGGATTGAGTGCTCTAATGAAGTCTAAACCCCATTGTTGAAATGGATCTTCAATCACTACAGGCTTGAGAGGCAAAGTAACCAACTTAGGTCTTCCAACAAACGTTTGGCATGCTTCACATTCATCGACCCATTTTGATGCATCTTTGAATAGAGTGGGCCAATAATAACTAACACGAACTATTTTATGAGTTGTTACAGTAGAGGAGAAATGACATCCACAAGCCTGGTCATGAAAAGAAGAGAACAAATTCTTTTGTTGTTCCTTGTCTACACACTTCAAAAACCTTCCATATATGCCTCATTTGAGCAAAGCATTTTCCCGTAGCACATATTGTGTAGACCTCAGTTTGATGGCTCTATTCTCTTTGGCACTCAAGTGAGATGGACACTCTCCATATGTTAGAAAGTGAGCAATGTCAGCATACCATACATCTGTCAAGCTGAGGAACAAAACAACAGGGACATCAACTTCATCTTTGGACAACTCCTTGGCAGCTCTCTCAACAATGAGTTCACACAGGCCCTTACCCCGAACTAGCTTTGTTGGCCTGATATCAAGATCATACTCTAACACCTTTCTACCTAATTACCTCTCTTGGTTCAAAAATCTTGCTTTGAGTAAGAATGGATTTGATTGTTGTATCACACACCAACACCACAGAATGAGAATTAAGAATGTAAAACCTAAACTATTTGACAACTTTGACAACTACAAAAGTATGTTTATCCATCATGGTGTACTTCAGCTCATGATTTTTCAAGACATAACTCATGAATGCAATTGATAGCTCATGATTTTCAACATTCTTCGGGCTAACAAAATAGCTAGGTTATTTTTTTAGTGGCATAACAATAGATAATTAAATCTTTACTAAAGTCGGGCATGCCAATATTGGAGTCTTTGCAATAACATGTTTAATGTCCTCAAATGATTTCTTCCCTTCGAGGACCAACTAAAGGTTTGCTTCCTTGCATCATGTGAGTAATGCTCATAGTAAGTTTTGTAAAATTGGGTATGAATCTCCTTAGGAAATTGATCTTACCAAAGAAATAATGGACACCCTTCTTACTTGATGGAAGAGGAATTTTTGGATGGCTCGAACTCTCTCCGAATCAATATTGATCCCTTCCTTTGAAAACAATGTGTCCCAACAAATTTCCTTCTATGACACAAAACATAGACTTCTTAGGGTTTAAAGAAATCCCATCTCTCTAGACTTGCAATATTGTTTCAAGGTGATGGAAGTGATCTTTTCTTGCTTTAGAAAACACTATCAAGTCATCAAAATACACAATAATGCATTTCCCTTTCAAACTACCAAAAGCCAAGTCCATGGCCCTCTGGAAAGTAACACCATCATTGATGAGACCAAATGGCATCTTTTTGTATGCAAAGGTGCCCCAAGGAGTAATAAAGGCAGTCTTATGTTGATCTGCAATATTCACCTCTACTTGATTGTACCTCGAGAATCCATCTAACATAGATAGCATCTTTGAGACTGTAACATCTTGCAATACTTGGTCTATCATGGGGAGAGGGTATTTTCCTTCAAAGAACCCTGATTTAGATTTCTAAAGGCCACATAGATCCAGATCTCACCATTCTTCTTCTGAAAGGCACTATATTAGCAATCCAAATTGAATGGTGGATGGGGAAGATGATCCTAGCCTTTAGAAGCTTTTGTATTTCTTGGAAAATTGTATCAGTTATCTTTGGATTATATTTCCTTTGCTTCTGATTTGAAGGGTTTGATCCCAAGCTTAAGAGGAATGAAATGTTACATTTCTTTAGGCTGAAAATCCTTAAGATCATTATAAGAGTAAGCCAAAACATCAACATACCTTTTCAAAAGATTCACCACCTTCTTTTTGTCTTCCTAAGTGTAGAATTTTGCAATGTAGACCATTTTGGGATCATCAAGACTCCCAATATTCACTTTCCCAATCTCAGCAGATTGTCGGGCTCCTTGGGAAACTTTAGACTTCATATATCTATCATGTTTATCAAAAAGATCCTCCAAACTCACCAACCCTTTAGGAATTTTGTTTCCTTTTAGTTTGATGCATCCATCTTGATCCATCTCTTATTTTACACCCTCTTCATTTGATGACACACACTCTCTAGGAAGATTGTCACTTCCTTCAAAGTATAGCTGATCAAAGTTGTCTCTGAGTGCCAAGAAAAAAATCAAATGCTGGTCATCATTGAAAAGTTGCCAATTATTTGCAGTGTCAGGGACACTAGGTCTATAGATCAACTCAATGATAAATTTCTCCTGAGGGAATTCAGGGTGAGGAATCAACAAGGACCCAGAAACAACTAGAGAGTCATTCCTAGTGTTCCTCTTCCTTGGCACAGTTTCAATGGAAAAAATATCAAGGAATTTAATGGAATCCCATACCAGATTCCTATAGTGTTTCAATCTTCTGTTCTTTACTTGATAAAGGTCTCTAACTTGTTTTACAATTAGCTCAAGTATCTCCATGAGCAAGAAGGTTCTTCAATCCCATCTCCTTCGCCATGCTCAACCCAAGAATAAGGGCCTCATACTCGACAATATTGTTGGTATTTTCAAACTGAAATTTGAAGGAGAAAGAATGAAGCTTACCCTTAGGAGAAATGAGCACTACACCAGCTCTAGAACCAATTGAAGAACAACTCCCATCAAACTCCATAGTCCACACACCATTAGGATCAAGCAACACTCCCTTTGGAAAACTTGTCTCCTCTTGTGACATGATCATGGGCTAATTTGATAACATGCATCGAAATTCTCAAGTCCTAAGCAAATGGATTGATTCGGAAAAAATCATGTTTCTAAGGTTCCCTCAGATATTTTTCTAACTCCCCAGGCCGAAGAAGGAAGGAGCAAGCTCTGAGAAAATGCGAAAAGTTGTAGAAAATAAGCTTGGGCCAGAAAAAATTGTGAAAATTGGCTAAGTCCTAGTCCTAGGGGCAGTCGGGACATTTGGGACATCTAGGCGCGGATCGGCCGAAAAGCCTCCAGGCGGCCCGTGAAGCATTTGGGACAATCGGGCAGAGAATCGCGACGGACGCTTGAACCGGCCGGACCGGCCGAAATGGGGAACTTCAGTCCGAAACAAAGTGGGACAAGTGGGACAAAAAGATGCGAACCGGCCGGATCGGCCGAAATGGGGAACTTCAGTCCGAAACAAAGTGGGACAAGTGGGACAAAGGAGTGAACCGGCCGATCGGCGAAATGGGGAACTTCAGTCCGAAACAAAGTGGGACAAGTGGGACAAAAAGACGTGAATCGGCCGGATCGGGCGGGCCGGAAGAATTTGTCCCACGAAGCCTTTGGGACATCGGGACAAATGGATGCGAAAGAGGCGAAGGAGCCGAAAGGGCCGAGAACCAACCAGATCACGACACGTGTCACGAGGAGGCGATCCAAAAGTCAAAGGGTGAGGTTTGAGCACGGCCGAACCAATGAAATAGCGCCACGTGTCCAAGTTTAAGGGGCCCACAAGAAAATTTCAAAAGGAAAGCCCGTGAAAGGTAGAGGAGAGAGAATTGCTCATCCAATCAGCACGTGCCACGTGTCATCCAGGTGGCAGAGCGCGGGAAAGATTTCAAAACACGTTTTCACCTGTTTTGTGCCCTAAATCTTCAGATCGCCATAACTTTCGATCCAGCTCGGATTTGCACGTTCTTTATATCAACGGAAAGATGGTGAAATTCTCTACATGATTCGGGGTCAATCTTGCGTTTTGGAGTAGTCTGGAGGGAGAAAATTGAGAAACAGCTCTGACGTGTGTTCATGGCCAGAAATGACATTCCAACGACCAGATTTAATGCAGAATGGGTCGCATTCTCCTGTAATCCGGTCAAAGTGATAGGGTATGGGTTTGTAAGGTCCCCCATGCCATTTTAATGCACCTGCAGTCAAGAAAGAATGGGCTCCCATGCCTTTGTACGTTTTCTGTCTCCTGGGTTCGACCCATGCAATGTAAAAAGCTAGATTTGGCTCATTTCAAAGGGAACATTTTTTTGGGCATAGCAGACTTCTTCTTTCACCTCCAGCAAGTGATTGATGCAAGGATCAGACCTCTCCAAGGATTGTAACAGTTTTCTTTTACCTCTCTGAGGGTGTAATGCGTGTTTTTGACATTGAAATGATAATGCAAGCTCTGTGAATGGGTTTCAATCCTCTGTTTGTATTATTTGCTTGATTTCAGATACTAAATTATACATTATCGATCATGTATGTTTTATGTTGTGAACTTTGAGTGCGTGTCTCTATTTGCATGACAAATATGTTTCACCACTCCTTTTGGTGCATCACCATCTTTAGTTAGTTTCAATTTTGCACTTCTACCCCTGTCCCTTACAAGAGTTAGAATAGGATTAGGATCTAAACCTCTGTAGTTTTGCAAAATATAGATCTAAATCAGAGGAGTTTAAGGAACCAGCCTCTAATCTGGAGATTCCTCTCTCAGTTTCACAAGTCCCCACGCTTGGAGAGAGGTTTCCATGTTGTGCAATCACCTTTGGATGCTAGAGTGATCAACCTAGAAGCTGACTGCATCCGGGGGTCTTTGTGAGTCTTCTACAACAGTTTTGCACGCCGCCGGTGGGACCGAGAGGTCTCATTTTTATTGCAGCAAAGTTGATGTGCATCTGCTGCAATTTTCTTGCTTGAAAAGAGCTATTATTTGCATATCTGGCGACTCGAGGGAAGAATCAAGCTGGTTTTAGCGGCGCAGCACGAAAACTTATGAGAAGAATCACAAGGTCGAGGTTGGAGAAGAAGAAGTGCTTTGTTTGAATACTGTAATTATCTCCAAGAAGAAGGCAAAGAGGAAGAAGGATTCAAAGGTCTCCATCTCCACCAAACAGAACTCTCTCAACTCCTCCACCTGATCGGCCTTTCATTCAGTATTCAAGAGTTCTTCGACCAATCAGAATGGCGCAACCAGTGAACCCCTATGTCAACTTCACAGGCAGCAGCCCACTTGCTCTCAATGCACAAAATCCAATCCCAGTTGCAGCATTGAAGAACATTCCGTACTTCACTGGAGAAAATCAGACCACTCCTGGTGATCATGTCAAGGACATTGCTAACATTTGTGCAATCCATGAGATTAATGAGATGCAAGTAGCTGTCAAATTGTTGGCATCTTCATTCAAGGGGAAAGCATTGCAATGGTTTAGGAGCCTTGGAGCTGGCTCTATCACAAACTGGAATCAGCTGTGTATTGCACTTCATGATCAATTTGGAGAGAAGGAGACAACTTGTCTCTTTTGGAGCGGTGACAACCATCGAAGAGAGCTTCCATGAGCAGCTAAGCGACTTCAACTTCAGATTTCAAAGGTCTTGGGATAGAATTCCGATGGCGATCAGGCCATCGAATACGAATGAAGGTGCTTTTCTATATTACCTTAAAGCTTTAAATTCGATATTTCTATGTTGGTTCATCTATGGGAGGCCTGAACTATCCTGCTGCTTATAGTATTGCCATTAGAGCTGAAAATTATGCGATTCAAGTGTGCAAGCTAGCTCCTGAGCCTCCAATGCCATTATATCCAAGTTTAGAGAGCCCAAGTACTAGTCAAGCACTGTCTTAGCTCCTTCTCCCACTCCTAGAAATCGAGTTCAAATGAAGCTTCCACTTCATCTCCAAGTGCCCCAAATGAGCTTCAAGAAGTCATGAAGCAACTACAAAATTTAGGTAATGAGCTGGTTACACTCAAGAGACAGCAAGCTCAAGGTTTCAGACCTTTGTATCAGCCTCAAGCTCAACCTAATAGGCAGCTATATCAGCCTCAAAGGCCACCCAATCCAGCTGCAAATCAGAATCAAGCAAGGCCTCCTGCCAATAGACCATTCTAGCCCTATAATCCAAATGCCATATCTACCTCTAAGGCATTAGTACCCGACACAAAAACAACATTGCCCGGGAGTATGATTGGTGTTTTCCATGTAATGAGCCTCATAATCAATCCATGTGCTCTGATGGTGCTTTGACTCAAGCTTTAATGGTAACAACTACTTTGTGTGGAGGGTGAGAGCGATCGAAAAAACAACCAACAACAAGAAACATTCCAACAGCAATCAGCCCCAAATGACACCACATTGGTAAATTGGCAAGCAGAGGATTTCTGTGGCATGAATCAGGCAGTTTCTCAAGGTGTTGCAGCCAACACAAGGTCAAAAAGGAGAAATTTGGGTGAAGAACAGCCATTAGCCCCAGCCAATCCACAACCTTCCACGGCTCCTCAAATGATTGGCAAGCAAAACCCAGTTTCAAATGCACAAGGGCAGCCAAGAACAGCCTCTAGGCCAACTCAAATGCCAGCTGTTGCTGCCCACGTACAAGAGGTGAATGTGCAAACCAAGGGACAACAAAAGGGTACTTCATCTCCATTCAGTATCATTGATCAGATGAAGAAAACAAACGTCAATATATCTATGTGGGAATCCCTATCTATCCCAGGCCAAAGAGATCTGCTGCAAGCTGCCATGAAGGAGTGGCCAGCTTCGAATCAGCAGATGCAAGACAAAGTGCTTACAAATGCTGCCCAACCTGAAGGAAATCATGGAGCACAACAAGGTAAAATGTTGAAGCCCCCCCTTTCTATGTTTCGTTAATCATTGGAAATCAGCTAGTGCATAATTGCATGATAGACTCAGGGCAAGTAGCTCAGTAATGCCTAAACAGATAGCTGATCAGTTAGGGCTCCAGTATGAAACAACATCCAAAGGGGTAGTGCAGTTGGATGGGACAGCAATAGCAGCAGTTGGAGTGATTAGAAATTTGAATCTTACCTTGCATGCATGTCCAAATGTTGTTGTCTTACAAGATGTATCGATCATAGACCTTCCACCACTCTTTGCCCTATGCTTGTCAAGGGACTTCACAGCCAAGATTGGGGGATATTTGTCCGCTGATTGGTCACACATGCTGTTCAGAACGAGGTATGGAACTAAGGCTACAATTAGGTCAGAACCTATTGCAAACTTCCACATTGAGCCCTATACTCCAAGTCAGATTAATGCCAATTGCTCAGCATTTGATCAAGAAGATCACCCAAGCACTGATGAAACTGACACTAAAGTTGGAAACATCCCGGATCTAACTCTTGATGAATGGGCAAGCAAGGTGCATGCTTTTGATCCTTATCAAGGAATAGAAGAATCTGAGCTAGGAGTCTATTGTATACACGAAGAAAGTCAACCTATTCCTAGCATCACCAAGCCAAACCACAAGGATGACAATGAGGTATGGCAGCTGTTTTTTGATGGATCAAGGAGTAGACAAGGTGCAGGAGGTGGAGCCGTGCTTATTTCACCTCAAGGAGTAAAGTATTATTCAGCTTTTAGATTTCAATTTGCATGCTCCAATAACACTGCTGAATATGAAGCCTTGGTGCAAGGGATGCATTGGGCAATCAAGAAAAAATAAAGAACTTGCAAGTCTTTGGGGACGGTGAATTGATTGTAAATCGGTCAAGGGACAACATCTTTGCCAAAAATGATCTACTCAGGTGCTACAAGAACAGGGTGTGGGACCTCATGGAAGATTTTGAGGGTTTCGGCATCAAAGCCATTCCTAGGAATGAGAATCAAGCTGCTGACAGGCTTGCAGCAGTAGGGGCAGCCTTTGACATTGTGGAAAACATTCAACAAGACAAGATACAACCAAACATCCACGTGATTGTGAGGCCTTCAGTGCCGGATAACGATGTCAGTTGGCAAGTATTTGAGAATGACCAGCAAATCATCCATTTCTTGCAAGAAGAAGCTGAGTTCTCAGCTAAGAATCAAGAAAAGTTGGAACAACAATATGGTGACCGGTGATACATGAGAAGCTGACAAGCTGCCCAGGACTTATCACTTTGGAGTCCATTTTTAACCCCAATGATCAGTTTAGAAAGGAGAAAGCAAACATTCGGTCAAGAGAGAGATTCGGTATCCATCTTGGTAGAAGAGAACAAGCCATTGCAAATTGGAAAGATGACAGCCGAGCAAGAAAGGTGTGAGTTCATACGGCTATGTCAAGAATTCCACGACGTGTTTTCTTGGAGCTATGAAGACTTGAAAGGTTTCAATCCCAACTTAGCTCGGCATACCATCGGGTGGATCCAAATACTAAGCTGTCGGGAAAGCAGAGACCGATCAATCCACACATGGAGCCTCTCATGAGGAAAGAATTGGACAAGCTGATTGAGTCAGCAATTATATTCCCAATCAAGCATTCTAGTTGGGTTGCCAACTTAGTTCCAGTCAGAAAGAAGAGTGGAGAGATCAGGCTATGTGTTGACTTCAGAGATTTGAATAGAGCCTCTCTCAAGGACCATTATCCACTCCCTTCCATGGAGCAAATATTACAAGTCGTAGCTGGTTCAGAAAGGTTTTCGCTACTTGATGGTTACTCAGGCTTCAATCAGATTATGGTAAAGGAGGAAGACCAGTTCAAGACAGCCTTCACAACCAAATGGGGCACATATGCTTACAAGAAGATGCCATTTGGATATCGAATGCCTTGAGCAACATTCCAGGAGCTATGGATATGGCATTCAAAGGCTTGATCAACAAGATAGTGCTGGTATACCTAGATGATATCACTGTCTTCTCAAAGAATGCTGCAGACCATCTCTTTCACCTCAGGCAAGTGTTTCAGAGGTGTAGAAAGTTTGGAGTGTCTTTGAATCCTAAGAAGTGCATCTTTCTTGCACATGAAGGGAAGCTCCTTGGCCATATTGTCTCCAAGGAAGGATTAGCAATTGATCCAGAGAGGGTTGAAGCCATAAGAGCTCTACCATTGCCAAGCCACAAGAAAGCCCTTCAGAGTTTCCTGGGAAGGATAAACTTTGTTCGGAGGTTTGTCCCAGATTTTGCAGCCCTTGTCAAGCCCATCACCAAAATGTTAAGAAAAAGCATGGCTTTGAATGGGCGGCGAAAGGCAAGGAGAGTTTTGAAGCAATCAAAGAAGCCATCTCCCAGGCACCCACTCTCATCAACCCAGACTTTTCCAAGGATTTCATCCTCTATGCATTTGGAGGTGATGACACTATTTCTGCCATTCTGGTACAACAGAACAAAGATAATGATGAACAACCGATTGCCTTCTTCAGCCAGAGCCTAGATGACTGCAAAGTGAGGTACTCTTTTATTGAAAAACATGTGCTTGCAGTAATCAGGAGCTTGAAGAAATTCAAGCATTTAGTCTCAAACAACAAGGTCCAGTTGCTGGTCTCACATGCTGGGGTTAAGGACTTCCTCCTCAACAAGGATTTGAATGAGAAAAGGGCAGGTTGGATCACCCGTGTCATGGAGTATGACATTGAGATCAAGATCACCAAGCTGGTAAGAGGAAAAGGATTGTGTGAGCAGCTGGTTTTGGGGAAGCAAAAAGAAGTATGCAATGAAGAAGAGGCTGTTTTGATAGTTCAAGACAGCCATGAGCCGAGTGATGAGAGCAAGAAGAAGAAGACAATGCTGCCCCCACCCCTTGCTGGACCCAAGGCATTATGCACTTCCTACAAACAGGCCTATGCCCTCCAGAAATGAGCAAAGCAAAGAGGAGATACTTCAGGTTGCAGGCTGTTCCATATACCATCATTGATGGAGTTTTGTTCAAGAAAGATGTGAATGGAGTGCTGCTGAGATGCATTAGCACAGGTCAGATCCAAAGGGTATTAGAAGAATTTCATAATGGACCAGCTGGTGGCCATTTTGCACCAAGAGTGACAGCTCTAAAAATCATGAAGGCTGGTTATTATTGGCCTAGAATCTTTAGTGATTGCTATGCATGGATCAAGAGGTGTAAGAATTGTGCATTCTTCATAGGAAAAGAGAGACTCGCTGCCCTTCCATTACATCCAATTACAGTAGATCAGCCATTCATGCAGTGGGGACTGGACTTCATTGGAGCCATCAATCCCAATTCGAGCCAAGGGCACAAATGGATTTTGACAGCCACAGACTACTTCACCAAATGGATGACGACGTAGCACTCAAAGAGCAAATGAGTCTAACATCTTAGACTTTTATGAGGAGATAACAACCAGATTTGGTGTACCTTACCACAATAATTTACGATAATGCATTGGCATTCATTGGATCGGGGTGGTGAGTGGGCTGTCAAGAACGCGGTATTTACCTAAGCACTTCATCAAACTATTACCCTCAGGTAATGGCCGGGCCGAGTCTACAAACAGAACTTGTTGAAGATCATTAGGAGGACTCTTGATGAGAATCAAGAGGTCTTGGCATACCAAGCTGAAATCAGCCTTATGGGCTGATAGGATAACTCCCAAAAGATCCACGGGTAACTCTCCATTTAGGCTTGTCTACGGAAGAGAGGCAATCTTGCCCATGTCACTTGAGTTGCCAACGTTGGAACTCATGAAACAAGCTGGAGTTGCTAGAGTTTGAGCCCATGGAGGTGAGGTATGCAGAATTGATGGAGCTGAGAGAGATCGAAATCGGCATCCCAAGCAATGGAAAAGGATCAAGCTTTGATCAGAAGACCTTTGATAGGAAGGCCAAAGATAGATCTTTTCAAGTTGGAGATCTAGTGTTGAAATGGGATGTGGACGAGCAAAACGGGAAGGCATTCAAAATTTGATGCCATTTGGAGTGGCCCATACATGGTCACAAAGTGCAAGAACAACAATGCTTTCAATTGGCCTCATTGGATGGTGAAGAAGCTGCAGATTCGATAAATGGAATCTATCTCAAGCGTTGCTTCTAGAGGGAGGTTCACTACATCTGTAAATATTAGATTAGATTTTCTTTCCTCCAAGTGCTTGTGCACATTGTTTTGCTGTAGGTTAGTTTTGTTTTCCCTAAGTGCCTTGGCACAGCTTGCTGTCCATGGAGATGTTTAGCAATCCTTGCCCTCATCAGATAACATTCCATCTTCCTCCTTGCACATTCTGAGTCAGTTAGGGTTCTAAACAGAATATTTGATGACTCCATGCCCAATGGGCTACTTAAGGCAACTGGTATCTTCTACCTAGCAGGCAGGTACCCCGTTGAGTCGCCAAATTGTTATCTAAATTCACCACCAGGGCTAATTTGATAACATGCATCAGAATTCTCAAGTCCCAGGCAAATGGATTGATTCGGGGAAAAAATCATGTTTCTAAGGTTCCCTCAGATATTTTTCTAACTCCCCTGGCCGAAGAAGGAAGGAGCAAGCTCTGAGAAAATGTGAAAAGTTGCAGAAAATAAGCTTGGGCCAGAAAAAATTGTGAAAATTGGCTAAGTCCTAGTCCTAGGGGCAGTCGGGACATTTGGGACATCTAGGCGCGGATCGGCCGAAAAGCCTCCAGGCGGCCCGTGAAGCATTTGGGACAATCGGGCCAGAAGTACGCGACGGACGCGAACCGGCCGGACCGGCCGAAATGGGGAACTTCAGTCCGAAACAAAGTGGGACAAGTGGGACAAAAAGACGTGAACCGCTCGGATCGGCTGAAATGGGGAAATTCAGTCCGAAAAAAGTGGGACAAGTGGGACAAAAAGATGCGAACGAAAGATCGGCCGAAATGGGGAACTTTGATCCAAGAAACAAAGTGGGACAAGTGGGACAAAAGGGGCGCGAATCGGCCGGATCGGGTGAATCGGAAGAATTTGTCCCACAAAGCAAAAGCTTTGGGACATCCGGGACAAATGGACGTGAAGGGCGCGAAGGAGCCGAAAGGGCCGAGAACCAACAGATCACGACACGTGTCGCGAGGAGGCGATCCAAAGTCAAAGGCGAGGTTTGAAGCAGCGGCCGAACCAATGAAATAGCGCCACGTGTCCAAGTTTAAGGGGCCCACAAGGAAATTTCAAAAGGAAAGCCCACGAAAGGTAGAGGAGAGAGAATTGCTCATCCAATCAGCACGTGCCACGTGTCATCCAGGTGGCAGAGCGCGGGAAAGATTTCAAAACATGTTTTCACCTGTTTTGTGCCCTAAATCTTCAGATCACCATAACTTTCGATCCAGAGCTCGGATTTGCACGTTCTTTATATCAACGGAAAGCTGGTGAAATTCTCTACACGATTCCAGGGTCAATCTTGCGTTTTGGAGTAGTCTAGAGGGAGAAAATCGAGAAACAGCTCTGACACGTGTTCATGGCCAGAAATGACATTCCAGCGACCAGATTTAATGCAGAATGGGTCGCATTCTCCTGTAATCCAGTCAAAGTGACAGGGTATGGGTTTGTAAGGTCCCCCATGCCATTTTAATGCACCTGTAGTCAAGAAAGAATGGGCTCCCATGCCTTTGTACGTTTTCTGTCTCCTGGGTTCGACCCATGCAATGTAAAAAGCCAGATTTGGCTCATTTCAAAGGGAACATTTTTGGGCATAGCAGACTTCTTCTTTCACCTCCAGCAAGTGATTGATGCAAGGATCAGACCTCTCCAAGGATTGTAATAGTTTTCTTTTACCTCTCTGAGGGTGTAATGCGTGTTTTTGACATTGAAATGATAATGCAAGCTCTGTGAATGGGTTTCAATCCTCTGTTTGTATTATTTGCTTGATTTCAGATACTAAATTATACATTATCAGTCTGTGTATGTTTTATGTTGTGAACTTTGAGTACATGTGTCTATTTGCATGACAAATATGTTTCACCACTCCTTTTGGTGCATCACCATCTTTAGTTAGTTTCATTTTTGCACTTCTACCCTGTCCCCTTACAAGTTAGAATAGGATTAGGATCTAAACCTCTGTAGTTTTACAAAATATAGATCTAAATGAGAGGAGTTTAAGGAACCAGCCTCTAATTTGGAGATTCCTCTCTCGATTTCACAAGTCCCCAAAGGGTCACATAGAATGGTTCAATTTTCTCATTAGAGGAAGTGACTACAGCCACAAGGCTTGATTGAGGTGAGGGAGAGGGAGTGGGAAAAAGTCCCTTAAAAGTCTTGGATGAGACTACTGGATTTGGAATTTACAAATTTTACCATTTTGGCAAAGGCTTTAGGATGGGTTTGATAGAACTCGCTTCTGAAATCAGAATCTTGGTCTTTTTAAGATGGTCTATAATGTCAAAAGATCCAGATGTGGATGGGGAATCACTACAAGGAGTAGGAGGAGATTTTGATCTATCGACTTTATCATTTTTTGGGCAAGAATTCCCAGAAGTAGAAGTAGAGGGAGAAGGACTAACATAGCTTACCTTTTGAGTGGAAGTAGTAGGAATATGAGATCCTCTTCTTGCAATCACCGGGATGGTGATGGGGTACTCCTTGGATCTTTTTGTAGGTTGCACCAATTTTTTCTTTTTGTTGTTCTGCTCCCGGGTCATAACAACATATGACTCAGTGTTTATCTTAACCGCTACAACATCATAATCATCCACATCTTCCATACCCTCAATAGTGAGGAAATGAACTCAAGAACCACCAGGCTCCTCTAGTTCTTCATCAGCTTCCTCTTCTTGTTCATCATAGAGCCCATTTTCTTCCTTATCATCAGGCTCAAGAACTTTACAAGCAACATTAACAGCACACCTTGAGGTGGACCTTCAATGGTCAACCTAGTTTGAGAAGAAGGAAAATGGTTCCTAGGTTGAAAGTTCTTCCTTGGAACATCTTGATATGGAGCATGTTGAGCCAATTATTTCTTGATGGTAATGAGGTCATTAGCCAGCTTTTTTCACCAACTATATGCATTACCTCCGGGAGAAGAGGAAGAAGAAGATGCTTTGGATTTGAAAGACTCCCTTTTTGTTGATCAAAGAATACTTGGCAAAGATCACACAAGGAGTTCACGCGAAAGAAAGGAAGGACCCACGCGTGGAAGGAAAGTTTAGATTTCAGGATTTAGCTGATTTTGAGTTGAAGATCTATATTTAGGAGATGACATGCGGAACACACCAACGAAGAAGGGACACGCACACCATGCATTATCTATATTTGGAGAAGTGGTTCAAAGTGTCTATGTATGAAGATAAGTTAGGAATAGAATGAAAACTTCATTATCTCAAAGAAAACTATAGATAATGCACTTGTATGTGTGGTTATAATTGTAAACGGCATGTGGCTATTAATAACATGCAACCTATTTCTCGGAGTAGTTAAGCGGTGAAGGGCAAGTCCTCGTCCTATATATATATGATGGTTAGGTGCATAGTAAGGGAGAGATATGATATGTACGTGTGATTAAATACGTGTATCGATCCATATGTGCTTAGATGAATTAATAAGACTGTAAGGAGCTTTTATAATTATTAATAGATGGAATATATTGGCTGAATCTAAGTGTTATTTTGTGTAATTATGTAGTGCATGTTAGTATTTCAATCATGGTTACCGTTTAAGCTTATACTTTCATAAATATGTGAGTAGCATCCACTATAGAATGATGGATTAGTTTTGAATCTTTATGTTTCCATCTTCATCATGCTAACATCCTATTACAACAACCCTAAAGAGGAATTTGGTACCTTTGCACGCTTTAGGTGAGCCCTCGCCTAAGCCGAGTGATAGCCAACGTAACTAGGATGTTATCTTAAAAATTCTAGGCTACATCATTTTTCAACTTGCCGGACATGATCAAGTCATCTTCCACACCGACAACCAATATCCGATCAACATCCAAAGTTGAAATATTTACTCTCCTCAGGGCATAGCTTACTTTCGACAATTGAGCATTCAAGAAGAAATACTTTTGAATCTGATCAAAAGGTCTAGTATCTAGTGGAATCTTGTTAACCAACTTGTTGAACTTGGCCACAAATTCTCTCATAGGCTCGTGTGGCTCCTTCTTGATTTGATAAATTTGAGCTAACAAAGCATGCACATCTTTAGCAGGTTTGAAACGATGCTCAAACTAAGTTCTCATAGTAGTCCAATCGATGATGGTCCTAACAGAAGATGGTAAAACCAATTTGCAACATTGTCTTGTAAGGTCTCCACAAACAGCCTAACAAAGACATCCTCATGCTCAACTCTAAGGACCCCACATGCAACAATGAAGGCTACAATGTGTTCATCAGGATGCACTTTGACATCACCTCTAAATTTGGGAAAATTCTTCTTGTTACCCCTAGGTAACTCATGCAATGTTTGAAGAAGATCCAGAGACCCAACTCTTTGTCCCTAAGGATGAGGTACTGCCATCCTTGGAAATATTTCTTGAAGTGGAACTAAGACACATACAAGAATTAGGGCAAGAATATTAGGGATAAGTTGTGCTTGAGAAATTCTACTACCGTGCTCTATCTTCAACAGAGGTGTGCTTGTGGAATGATCTCTTCTATTTCATCTTGTTGGAGGAATTTGAAAACTTGTTGATCCAAGAGTTGAAATTGGGGATATTCAATTCAAAGAGCCCTTCTACTACACATATATATCTTAGAGTCACCAGATAAAAGAAATGATCAAATTAGTTGTTCTTTTAGAAAGGGAATTTTTGAAAAAATTCCCCACCAAAGTCGCCAAAACTGTTGGGTTTTAGATTTGCACTTGGAATGAAACCACAGTTAGGGGACAAGCAAGTCCCTTCTCTTTAATGGGAGAGGTTCACTTATTGAAAGAAGGGGAAAACCTATGTACAAATGCACAATATTTTATTCAATGGTGGTTTCCCGATATCCTAAAATGTGTTTTAATCCTAGAAAGTTATCAATACATGAGGATATAATACTTTGAAGAGAGGAGAGGAAAAAGAAGACAATACTTTTAGGGAAAAGAGATGCCAGAGAAAACCCTTATATGTATTATGCAAATGAGATACAGAGTAACCATCCATGTTTATAACAGACACAATTCACGAAATCAAAGTTCGAGATTGTATAAACTAGAACAAACAGTTTATAAGCATGCAAGGATTAGATGATTCACATATCAGAACCAGAAGGAAAGAGAAAGTAGAAGAAAAAGGGAAAAACCTTTGTATTGATTTCTTCCAATTCGAAATTACAGCCTCGAATAATCAAAATTCCAACCACTACAATCATTTTGAAAGCTCATGATATAGCTCACAAGAAAGTGTTACAACTTCCTCAAGCAAGTAAGAAACAATTACAAATTATTCCAATCATCCACACCCTTTCAAATTCTTGAAAATACAAAGAAACGTTAATGGCAGAAAAACTAGTTTTTAAATATACGGCCATTACATTATTTTACTAATTAAAACATGGGCCATTTGATTTGCTTTTACAACTTCAAATTTGGGCCACCCACGTGGGAGAAATTGATTGGAGTGGGCCTGCGAACACCTCTTGTGTTCTTTACCTTTGAAGCAGTGCAAGGATGACACGTGGAGAGCTCTGCCGGTTCCTTTATACTTAGCCGATTCGGGCCAATTTTCCACTTGACTTATGTTGACCCCTAGACATGTAGAGAGCTAGTGCTCATTTAGGTTTCTGCTTTGGAAATGCCCCTTGAAGTTGTGCCGAGATGACGCTTGTCCTCACTTGGTCTTGGAATTTTCAATGGCCAACTCCATCTTCATATTGAATTTAACCACGTGGCGAGCTGGTGTTACTTGGAGATTGACCCTTTTATTTCACCTTTGAAATGGTGCCGTTAAGGAACATGGTGGCTTCCGCCAACCCGCCCATACTTAGTCAATTTTAACTATCAAATCTGTCCCTTTTTGGACATAGGACTTGTGGAGTACTGGTGCATGTTTGCGAATTTCCCTTGGCTTTGACTCTTAAAGCTACGTCAATGAGGCATGTGTCACCGTCTACTAAACCTTCCATACTTAGCCAATTTTAGCTTGTTATTTCTTCAATTTTTACTCGAGACATGCGAAAGCTCGCGCTTATTTGAGGACGTCCCTGGACCCTACCCCTGGAGTTACGCCATTTGGACATGTGGAGGCTTCCGTTGAACCTTGAAATATGGCCAAATTGTATCTAATCAAAGATATTCACATATTACTCGTGGACTCTAGGGAAAAAAATAATGGGGAAAATATGCCCGTCATTCCCGATCATGGGGAAGAAAATAAAAAGAAGGAAATGAACTTCACCATACGTCTAACTTTTGAAATTGTTCTCCATGAATAGGAAAATTACAAACAATGCAGGGTTTGATGCGATTCAATACTCCAAGGTACGCACTCAAATTTTTCAAAACTTCACTTCAAAAGAGGGCTATTTTGGGGCTAACAACACTACCGTAGACAAAATGCTATCAAAGAAGACCAATACAAACTTCCATAAATGGCGGTTTAACACATGGTTCATGTAGGACTAAAATGTGGCTAGTGCATTAGAAAACCTAAATGTCATCACCAAAATTTTGAAGTGGCCATAATGGCACTCTAAAGTTTTCTTATGCACATCCTCATCTCGACCTTGTTCTCGGTGATATCTAGACCACAAGTCTATTTTGGAAAAATAGATTGGTCCATGTAGCTCATCTAGTAGTTCATTAATGCGTGGCATAAGATACTTTTTTGTTTTTGTTTTCTTATTCAAAGGTGCACGATAATGTATACACATTCACATGGTTCCGTCCTTCTTCTTCAACAACCATTGAAGAAGAAAAAGGACTAGAACTAGGTCTAATATACCCCATGTCCAGAAGCTCATGTATAGTCCTCTCAATCTCATCCTTAAACCATTTGGGGTGACGGTAAGGAGTAGTAACCACTGGCTTGCTGTCCCCAAGCTCAATCATGTGCTCAAACCCCCTGTTTGGTGGTACACCTGGAGGTATGTCCTGAAAAACTACACTGTGCTTGTCCAATAGGCCTTGGACATCCACATGATACTTTGGATGGTCACTCCCTATATTCTTGGTCGAAACCAAGCAATGAATGACCCAATCCACCTCATCGTGCCAAAAGATCCTCTCCATCCTCTTAGTTGTGACTACCCTGGGTGCTCCTATAGATAGACCCCTCAAGGTCACATTCCTACCCTCAGACTTGAATTTCAGCTCCATCGTCTGAAAGTTAGTATGAAATTCACCAAGGGAGTGAAGCCACTAAACTCCCAACACTACGTTGGTCTCTCCAATGCCGACAATATAGAAGTCATCAATAGCAGTGTAGTTCTCCATGGTGATGCTCAACTGTGGAACTTTACGGGTGCAACTCATAGACTCACCATTGGCTACAACAATGTTGCAGCCCTTAAATTCCTCTGTCTATAGGCTATGTCTCTCAACCAAGGATGCATCAATAAAGTTGTGGGTAGCCCAACTATCAATAAGTACCACAACATGCTTCCCCTGCATAACTCCCCTAACTCTAAATTCCTTGTACCTTGGGGTAGTAGACAAAGTGGCTATAGTCTCCTGAGGGAAAACCTCCTCCTCCTGCTCATCAGTACCATCCAAAGCATCTTCATCTCCGTCATCTATCTCCTGGGTCTCTAGCTACTCATCTCCATCACTCACTCACTCACTCACTCTCACTCTCACTCTCACTCTCTCTCTCTCTCTCTCTCTCCTCCAAGACCTCAATGTATTAGACCTTTCCCTTTCTTGTGCAATCATGTCCCGGGGCCCATGGTGAATGGAAATTGAAAAAAAAACTTTCACCTTAGCTCATCCCTAAGCTCTCATGAAATAAATGGATTTCTAGTTGTCTTATGTCTTTGTAGTGGCCCCTTCGGCTGGAAACTATCAAGCCTAGTCGAGGTCCTCTCTGGCTTGAACTCGAGGTGGAAACCTAGCTTCGGAGTGGCTAACTCCAAATCTCGTGCTCTCCTGATGGCATCGTGTAGTGAAGAAGGCTCGAATTCCTTCAAAAATATGCTAGTGAATCTCTCACTTCTGCTATAAAAAGTGAAGTCAACCTCACCTCAGAAACATCAGTAACCATCACTGACAACCACTGAAAATCTATAATGTACCCATCCAAGGATCCTGTCTATCTCAAATGAGTCAACTCTTTGAAGAATCTATCGGGATCCCGCCACAAACCTTCCCATCGGTCTCTGTGCAAAATCCGCATAAGTGGTAATATGTGTGTGTCCCTGTGTGACAAGGCCATGATACCACCAATCATGTGCATCTCCCTCAAGATGTAGGATTGAAAATCATATTACATCCTCTTCATGTATGGGATTCAAGTCAAAGTAATTTTTAACTTATGAATCCATGATTACGTGGTACACTTCTTGGATCCATTGAAGTGTGGAACTAAAATCTACCCCAATCGCCTTTGTAGCTCAGGAACATGAGGGTAGTGATCCTACTTGGGCCGGATACCTATCTTCATCCTACAATACTTTGGGAAAGGCATATTATCTTTGAACCCTTCACTCAAGGATTCATACTTCTCCCAAAAAGTCTCCTCATCAACAATATCCCCTTGTTTCCCTACCAATGTCACTTCTCGGATCTTTCAGGAAAACCAGTTCATGCATGCTCAACCGTGTGTTTTGGGATGGAGTGTGCTTCCCGATCTTCCATTTTCATCTCTATGAGCCCACAACCTGGAATTACTATTTTCACCTCTTTCCATATGGTTCCCAAGGCCACCCTGTGATAATCTCTTTGAGTTAGCTCAATTAGAGCTTTGTAGTCTCTTGTTTTATCACCATATTTATAAAAAAATTCTTCATAAAATCCTCATTCATCTATTCCTATGATTTTCCATATTTATCCACCATGTATGGACCTTCTTTCTTGGGTGTATTCCTCTTGGAATAAACCTTCATACACTACCCAAAAGGATGTAGAAAAGACCGCTCTTATACCACTAAAATATCAATTTTCTAGATTTATTTTATATTCAAGATTTCCAACCAAACTTTCACTAAATAACATTCTGATTTTTATAACAACAATATATAGAAAAATATGACAACAAAGTAAAGTTATGGTAGTAAGGTTTAAAATAAGAAAATAACCAATATCTTCACTTTTATTATGATTAAACTAACATGCAAAAACATGCAAGTAACATGCATCAACATGCAATGACATGCATCAACATGTAATGACATGCAATAAGAAGAAGTTTCCATTGATAAAATAAATTATCTCTCTTATCAATATGATTGTCTTCTCTTTATGGACTTGAAACAAGATCAACAAGCCTCTCGAAACTCTGATTTGACAACCCAATCTTAATAAACTCCACAATAACAAACTAGGGCTGGATCTTTCACCATTGAAGAGTGCTATTCTAGCTATGGGTAGATATTTCACTACCGAAGCTAGGGTTCTTTTGGAATTTCACCTCCACAAGCAAGGAAAACAAGCTTAAATCTCCAACATAAGATGGCACAATGATCCCATGTCCCTTTTTCCTCCCCAAACACCACCTTTTATAACTTTTTCCATCATAAAAGTGCCCATAAAACCCTAATTTGACCGTCCTTAGATATATGTCATGTTTTAATCGTCACTTAAAGTGACTTTATTTCTCTTAGGCCAAAAAAGGCCCATTTAAGTGACCTCAATGAAGAAAAAGAACATTACCCCACCTTTTTCACCAAGTCATCATAAAGTACATCTATAACACAAAAACATAACATATAAGTGAAATGTAGGTGAAAAAAATACCCAACAACCATCTACGCCACTAGCCCTCTTGGGTATGACCAAGGCTAAGATGAAAAACTAGTCGCTAAACCATGGAGGTAGGAATGGGGACATTACACACCTCCTCATCATTCCCGCCGAGCCTTCCGATCTTCCTCGTGGCTTATCCATGACATTGTGGATAATCCTACATTTATGAGGAGAAGATAAGATAAGGCTTTAAATATCCCATCACTTCCAAGTCAAGTGTGTCTTAGGCCATGTAGCCAAGCTTTTACCGACCAAAGTAATAAAAAAATTTCACCAATAAGTTACGTACGTATGAGAAAAATAGATAAGGTAAAGGTGATGAGGAATACTTGTGAAATGAAGGTGGAAGGTAGAGTGTGCATGTTCTAATTTCCCTATCCAAGACTAATTGAGAACTTATTTTTCGCTAGGAGGAACTACTCGTGAATCTGAAAAAGACCATAAGAAGAATATTAAACAATATATGTCAGTGGACTTCCTAGCGTATGCTAGATCCGAGAAGTGTGATACTCCCTAGATGGATGTCAATCCATTGCTTAATATAATTTAATGCAAGAAATATCGTAAATAAATAACATCCTACTATAGTTGATATGATTTAGGTATCTCATTTAAATACAATAAGAAAATTTAATCTAATAGGTTGGGTTATGATCAGATTTGAAGGTTGGGCATGTGGCCAAGGTGATTAGAACAGGTCAAGATAAGATTTTGGGTGGTTTTGGGTTATTTGGGTGAAGGTTATTAGATTGTTGTTACGGTGTAGGATTGCCGCTTATAGAGACCGACGCGTCTGCATGGGCATGACCAATGCCACTTGAGAGGGAAATCAAGACAATTTATGTTAATAGGCATCGGAGAGGCGAAAAGGTAAAAACTCAATAAAATTTGGTTTTGGGAGATTCTCTGTGATTGCACAGAGAATGGAAGAATGATGGTTAGGTTGTCAAAGAATATGAGAATGCTCAGAGATGTTTGGGGTTAGATGTGGGGAGCTAAAAGGTTATGGGTGGTCAAATGGGTGGATGGGTAGGAAGGTGAGGATGATAGGATGCAAAATATAATGGAATTTAAAAGAGAAAGCTAAAGAAATGATGATCTAAGTATGGAATGATGCAGATCAAGATGCACTTACTTGTATTTGCAGACCTGGTGGTTGGATGAGGGTGATGGTTGATATGTGAAATTGGTGGTCAGTGCTGCGGTAGTGCTTCCCAGAATGCTACCGTGAATGCTAATGTCTTTAGAACAGTCTTGGTGCCAACTGGGGTGTGTTTGGGTGTGCGAGAGGGATTTGGTTCATGCTTGCATGAAGATTTATCTCTCTCCAACTCCGAAATAATTCTTCCAACATGTAACAAGGTTACTCTTAACCATTTAACCTACTCAGAAGAAGGCTATATGTCGAATAATGTTTTAAGAAGTCCCCACACAATAAATTTTGTTAAGGCCGAGAATCCAATTTTTTTTTCATTTTTAGACTTCGGAGGTTTTTTTCTTTCGGAGTTTTTAGGCTCAATTTCAGAATTTCTTTTGAAGTTTTCCGAAGTCCAAATTTCCAAAATTCTGAATTTTCTAGACTTTTGGGTTTTCAAAACTTTTTGGCTCATTTCATCTAAATCCTTCGGACTTCTCCAAGTCCTAAAAACTCTGAAAGTTTGAATTTTCATATTTTCAAGTTTCAGGTTTTCAGAGTTCTCTGAGTCATTTTTAGGATTTACATGTGATTTTCTAAAGTCCAAATTTCTAAAAGTTTGAATTTTCAAACTTTTAGGTTTCAGACTTCTCAATCGCCAATTCATCTTTAGATTCCCATTTTTTTCAAGTCCAAAATCCCGAATTTTTAAATTTAAGGCTATCGGGTTTTGTAGCTTCAAAATTCAGAGCGTAATTAATTTCCACCTACCTCCATATGGATCAAAAATTTACCATTAATGTCGGATTTCTATATAAACTCAGATTTTCACTTTTTATTTTTACCTGACACTTTTACACTTTCTCTCTGACATTTCACTCTCGTACTTTGTGGCATCTTTTTCAAGGTATGTTTTTGGTTTTATTTTCTTTTGGTTTAGGTATTTTCTTCCTCCTTCTCCCCATTTGGGTTTCCTTTTGTTTTCCCTCTGTGTTTTCTTGTAATGTCATTCTTTTTCACCATGTTTTGTTGTGTGAGTTTTCTCTAGGTTTTCAAGTATGTTCAGGGGATCTTTTTAGGTCCCTCATTCTTCCTCCTGTTTCTCATTTTTCCATCTTGGATTTTTAACATTCATTTTGTAGTTTCCTCCAGATATCATCCTTTCAGACTTATTTGGAAAACTCATCTCGAGAGTTCTTTTGGAAAATCAATCGAGAATTGAGATTTCGAGTTTTCGAGAATTTGAGATTTTGGGTTTTTGGAGAATTTCAAGATTTCAGAGATTTTTTTGGGAAGATTTTTTTTAGTTTTTGGAGAATTGTTGTTTCAAAGAATTGGAGATTTTGAGTTTTTGAAACTGCTAACTTTGGAAAAAAATTTCAGATATTTATTTCTTTTGGATTTATTTCATTCCTTTCCTTTTTTTTTTTTGGGATTTCAAATTTTTCTTGCTTTAGGGTTTTCAAAATTTTTACAACATTCAACTCCCGAAACACAAGTTTTGATGTCTACCTCCACTTCAAAGGGAAAAGAGAAGATGAAGTACACATTTCTTGGGGTTGCTCCCCAATCCTACTTGACCTCTGACTTAGGAAGTATCAGGGACACCGATCTAGGATAGATTGATCTTCTCAAGTTTTGGGAAAGATTAAAGGCCCCGAACAAAAAAATCCATGGATGCAGGCCATCTATGATAGTGGTCTTGCCCTTGCCATCATTTTCCCATATTTGCAATGCCCAGAGTTTTCCTAGCTATAGCAACCCACTACGATGAGGACTCTATGTCGATAAGAGATAGCGATGATAAGGTGGTGATCCGTCTGGACCCATATTTCTTCAAAGACTTGTTTAAACTTCCAGACGTTCAAGATTATGCCACAATCTCACCTGAAATAGCAGTTGAACACTGGGATAAAAAAGAAGAAGTATGCTCAAAAGTTATGATGAAATCCTACCTGACTAAGAATTTCGCCAAGTTTCCCAAAACTATACATCGATCGGATTTCATTCAGGAAGTCAATGATCTCATTGTGCTTTTAAGCAGAGTTTCAGGTCTTCCTTCTGTAAAGGAATTCCAAGAATGGATGTTCTTGTATATAGCAACTATCAAGAAGAATGATGAGTTTATCCGATGGGGTGAACATATTAGTAGCAACATTCACTATCAGTTGGGCAAGGTGTTAGAAACTAAAACTTTCTACATGACATCTTTTCTAGTATATGTGGTTGCTACTATGGGAGATTTTGTAGGATTGAATACCAGGGGAGTTTCACAACACATCCCAAATATATGATTTTTATCCCCAACTTACTCTAGATGAGGGGAGCAAGCACTTCCAAAGAATCAATGATGCTTTCTTTGTTGTTTTCCTCTATCACTTTGACAAAGAGCTATATAATCGGAGGGTTTCGATGAGGCTTTCCAAGAGGTATGAGAATGGGGAGAAATCTACTTTCAATTTCCCACATTCACCTACCTTCAATTCCAGGTTTCATAGGCACCCCAAGCAAGTTGCCAAGGTGCCCCACTGAACAAATGGGTTCTTCTAGAATTGGTTCGGCAGTTGTTGGATTACCATAAAATCCAAAATAAGTGTCACAAGGTGGGAATGCATTTCCCTATTTCAATTGGTAGGTATTCTTGCCCAAATATCCACAAGGAAAAGAATGTGGATGCAGAAATGGCTGAGGTAACCCTACGGACCTTCCATCCATGAACTAATTTTGACTATTGGGGTAAGTTTGGGGAGACAGGTAAGTCTAGTGCTCATGTGCCCCAATTAGAAGATATATGGATTCATTTTCGGGATGAGTACATCATGCAACAAAGGGATTATGAAAGGTTAACTCTTGATGAAGTGCGGTAGTTTGGATTGGCTGATGTGCCAAAGGACTTGCAGGATAATGATGAGGTCCTAGATTCATCATACAAGAGTGATAATATTGCCAATCAACCACTGCCATGGATTGATTGGTATGTGGAAGAATGCAGTAATACTAAAGAAAGGGTGGGACCCATTCTAAAGAGAACTTACAGTTGGTTGGCCACCTTGGGAATCTCACCCAAAGGGGAAAATCAACCTACAAATACAGGGTCTACATCAGCAAGAAAACCAACCAACACCCACAAAAGGCAAGAGGTCAACTCAAAGGGTTCCTATCATTCAAAATAAGATCTCATTTGTGGTTGGTGGCTCATCTCTTTCTAGGTCTGTTGCTCCCAAGATTACAACATCTATAATGTTAGTTACTTGAGGTAGTTGAAGTGAGTGCCTCTCCTAGTATTGTCCAGGATCCATCCCATATTCCCTTCCTCCATTATCACTTCCAATATCAGTTCCTTCCACTTCTACCATCATTTCTTCCTTCCCATCCCCTTCTATGGCCCAGGTATTTTCGTCACTTCCAGTTCTATCAGCTGGGGAAAATATTGGGTCACCCATTTCCTCTTCACTTCCTTTGACACTCCCATTTTCTTCAATTTCAACCCCTAGCATTACTTTTTCAATTCCTATGGTTTCCTCACACCCACACCTTCCATCATTGCTACCTCTTCTCAGATATCAGTTAGCATTTCTAGTGATCTTTCTCTAACTATACTTTAGGTATCGATCTGCTACTCCATCTTCCTCGGCTCTAGCCATACTATAATGGTTGTTTAGATAGACTCCTAAGAAAAATAAAAAGGTTCCTCTAGGAGATGTGATAGATCTCAGTATATTGGATTCCATGCCCAAAAGACAGGCCAAGAGACCGAGAACCGTATCAAGTCTAATGGTTAATCCATCTGGAGAGCGTGTGATAGAAGTGGCTACCCCTGTTGAGGGGAAAACTAAAGAAACCATCACAAGTAGAGACTACTAGATCTCAAAGTTCTCATTAGGGAAGGCTACTCATGAAGGAGCCAAGAAGGATGTACACACTGCTCTTGGGCCCTTTTGGAGAAATACGACAAAGACAAGGCCACCAAGGATGAGCTTAAGGCCAAAGTCGAGTAGCTCACTACACTGCTGCATAGAGTAACCCAACCCACTCCATCCACTGACATCTCAACTACTACGGCCATGAAAATTTCATCTACAATTGATGATATTTCCTATCATGAGCTTGAGAAGCTAGGCCAGAAAGGGAGAATAGTGAATGGATGGATGGAAAGGATCTTGCAAGAGGCCAATCCTTTGATTAAGGAAGCCATTGAGATTTATACTGATTTATAGGTTGTAAAAACTACTATTGCTAAAATGGATGAATATTTCTCTCGAAGATAATAATAACTTAAACTTAACTTTGGCAACATGGAGTGATATTAGAGAAGAAGATTCTGATTTACTTCTATAGAAGAGGTAATTGATGATGCCTCTAAATTGTTCAAATATCAAAAGGCTATGGAATTCTGGTGTCAGGTGCTACAAGATCTGATCAAGAAATTGGAGGAGAAGTGAGTGGAGATTACAAATGCCCTCAATGATATCTCGGAGGAGTTTGACAATGCCAACTACAAGTTCTTCAATGAAAATATCGATGCTCTTCCCGAGGACCAGATTAAAGAAAATTTCAAAGATTTGGTGAAGCGGGATGATGATGTTGCGAAGAATTTCAATAGTGACTCCATTGATCGACTAGTTCTATGTCATAATTTCATAGGGAGACTAAGGAAAGTCACAAATAAGCTTCAAGGTTGCCAGCCAGGATCACGAAAGAAATCGAGACAACGGACGTAGTAAATCACTATGCGTGTGGACCTAGAGATGAAGAAACTCAGGGTGTTGTCAAGTGCTTCTTCAAGTACAGACATCGAATGGCTGTTTGGGAGGAAGGACAACAAAAACTTGTAGAGAAAGGAGATGCAGGTGAATTAGGCCAAAGCTGAGTGGCCATGAAAGGACAGTTCAAGCTCCAGAATCAGTCAAAGTTGTAGGGTTGACTTGGTCAACTTTTTGCAACAAATTTTCTATTTTTATGGGAGCATGTTCCCTTTCATTAATGACATTACTATTTTTAGTTAAGGTTAGTTAAAGGCCCAATTGTAATGGCTCAGCCTAGGAACTTATAAATAGTGGAATGCTTCCATTATTTGATATATATATTTTGAGAGATTTCTGGTGAAGTTGCTCTTCAAGCTTGGAAGAGTGCTTTCAGAGTTTTGTTGAAACCTTTTAATTATATTCAGAGTTTCCTTGCACTTGAAGATCTATTTTATTGTGTTGAATGATTAGTCATTATATGCTTTGTGAATGAAATTCCTTGGCATTATTGATTAGTTTACCTTTATTTCAGATTATCTGTTTCATATTGTGAAAGGAATAGTGTGATTACCTTTCATCAGCGTGAGAAACCATTTTCCTTCTGTTGATTAAAAGTTGCATTATTATTATCACTTAAGTGGATGCTTGATATGTGCTTGTGATTATCCTCTTGATAAAATTATCTGTGTATCAAATCAAAGCTCATCTTTTCTATTTGTGTATGTTTAAAGTTTAACAGAGGAATGTCTCTTCCATTGGTTTGTGGTATTTTTGTACCCTTTCTAGTTGTTAAAGGTGAAGGTGGTTAATGATGCAAACCTTATTCCCACATTAACCCTTCCAGATGTTGAACATTTTCCCAAATTGGTGCATCACCACTTCTAGTTTAAGTTTTATTCCTTGCAAATCTCTCTCCCTAATCCCATGAAATGTTA
Source organism: Taxus wallichiana var. yunnanensis (assembly GCA_018340775.1). Lineage (NCBI taxonomy): Eukaryota > Viridiplantae > Streptophyta > Pinopsida > Cupressales > Taxaceae > Taxus > Taxus wallichiana. The sequence continues at coordinate 54,236,313 of CM031235.1, forward strand.
GCATAGGTTTAGTTAGCCATTTTCTTGCATTAGAGGTAGTGTTGTGTTTAGTTTAGGAAGAGGAATCCGGCCTTCTCTGAGGTTCACCTCGAGCCCAAGTCCCACAACTTGAGAGGTGATCCCATGTGTCCCAATCACACCGAATGTTCATGATTAATTCCCAGGCCATTCGGGGGTGTAGTGATTTGGTGACAATAGTTTTTGGCATGCCCGTGGGACAGTGTGGTACCTCTCTTCTCATTCCATTGACACAAGGTACCTGGCGACTCCATCTCTCTGGATTTCAAATTTTAGTACATCAACTCATGTGAAGGATTTGCACAAGAGATTCTTTAAGGTGAGACAATTGTTATCATATAGAGCTTTCTTTGTCTCCCCCAAGGAGAAGGGGAAGAAACCTTTCAGTACCCTCAGCTGCCACTTTACCTCGTAGAGGGCATTCAAATCCTCCTAAAAGACATCTTCCTTCACCAAGACACAACCAGATTTTGAATGTCATGGCAGCCAATGCTTGTCCTCCTTTCAATACCAACAGTCCTTTGTTGTTAGCACAAAGAGACACCATACCAACAACAACTTTGAAAATTTTACCATTTTATAATGGAGAGACTAATGTTTCACCTCGTGAGCACATACTAGATGTAGCCAACATCTATGCGGTACATAGTATCATAGAAGATAATGTAGCAGTTTGACTCCTTGCTACCTCATTCAAAGGGAGGGCACTTCAATGGTTCCAGTTTAACTGTTGGATCTGTTACCACTTGGAATGAGTTAGGCATGAAGTTGTGTAAGCAGTTTGAAGACAAAAGTGATAATCTCTCACTTGTAGAACAATTTCATACTATCAAGTGGTCTCCTCAAGAGTATATGAGTGATTTCAACCTCCATTTTGATAAGACTTGGAAATGGATCCCGACACTTGTAAGGCCATCCCCAGATAGTACATTTTTATATTACTTATGGGCATTGAATAGTGATGTCACCATCATGATCCAATCCATGGGGGAACCATTATCCCTGATGCTTATGAAATCATCATACGAGCTGAAAATTGTTTAATTCAAGTAGGTAAAATTGCTCCTAGACCTCCCATACCTATTTTTTACAGAGCTTGTAGTCCAACAACCAGTTATTGCCCTAGTTCTAGTAGCTTCTACTCTGATAGCTACGCATGTGTCCAATCCCTCAAATGACTTGGCTGAGGTGAAGTCATTGTTACAAACTTTTGGGAATGAACTCGTAGCAATGAAGAGGTAGCAGTCCCAATATACTCACCCCTTCCAATCCCAATATCAAGCAAATCATCCTCCATTTCAAGGAAATGGTCAGCCACAGAGCCAAGCCATAACCCAAGCTACAAATGTGAAGCCTTTAAATTTTTAGAACCCTTTTGTACTAGTTCTTCCAGAGCTATAGTCTCCGGTCCAGAACAACCTCATCCAAGACTATGAATGGTGCTACCCTTGTTCTCAGCCCCATAATCAAAATCTCTACCCAAATGGAGTTTTAAGTCAAGCCCTTATGGTCCAAAGTATATCCACTCTACCTAAATCATCTATTGAGCCATCTACTTCTGAAAGTCAAGACCAACCTCTGGATGAAACCACACTACTAAATTGGCAAGTAGAAGACTTTTGTGGTTTAAATACTAATGCCTCCACTGTAGCATCCAACACACATTCTAAGAAAAGGGAAATAGATACATAATCTTCCAATACTGACTAGGCATCTACTTCTCCCCAACACAAGTACCAGATGGTAAAGACATGAAAAATAAATCATCAAAAATATCCATTGATCAGTCTACAAAGAAAGATGGAACTTCAAGTATCACGATGCCTAATAAGCATTATCCAAAGGAGGACCCCAATGCCCCAAAAGGCATTAGCAAAGTGGGAGCAATTCCATTCAACATTGTGGAGCAAATGAAGAAAACCAATTTGAGTGTCACAATGTGGGATGCACTCTCGATTCCTTCTCAAAGGAACTTGCTACGAGAGGCTTTGAATAGTTTTGGCACTACTAACCGATCATCAGGTCAGGAAGTAGCAGTGGTGACCAGCTTATGCCAACCTGAGATAAAAGATACATGCTAAGACCAATAAGCCCCCACCATTTTATATCTCACTGATTATTGGTGAGCATTTGGTGCACAATTGTATGATCGATTCTGGAGCCAACAGTTCCATAATGCCTAAACAGGTCACAAATGTACTACAAATTCCATATACTCCAATTACAAGAGGGGTTGTTCAACTTGATGGTACTTGCAGTCCAAATTGTGGGGTCATTAAAGGGCTTCAACTTACTATCCATGCATGTCCTAGCTTGACATTTACACAGGACATATCTGTCATTGATCTTCCTCCCCTCTTTGCCATTTTTTTATCACGGGATTTCACTACAAAAATGGGTGGTTATTTGTCATCAAACTAGTCGCATATGATCCTGAGGACCAGGTATGGAACTAAGGTAACTATAAGGGCAGAACCAATCTGTCACAATCACGTGGAACCTTACACATCCAAACCCATAGAAAGTAATTATGCCATTTGTGACCATGAAGATGAGAATGTGGATCATGAACCAACTACTCTTGTAGAGGAGGTGCCTGATACAGTGCTTGATGAGGTAAGTATAGACCATCAATATGACTCGTATGCCAATTTATTAGCTAACAAAGAATCTGGTCTGTTGTTTTTGGATGAGACTGGATTGGGAACTTATTGTATACATGAAGAAGGTACAATCATGCCTTAGTTGGTTAAGACACCTAACGATTCTGAAGGACTGTGGTAGCTTTTCTTTGATGGTTCAAGGAGTAAAAATGGATCTGGTGCAGGAGTCATGATAATTTCTCCTAAAGGGGATAAATATTTCTCATCTTTTCAATTACAGTTCAGCTATACTAATAATGTCACCGAGTATGAGGCTCTTATACAAGGGTTGCAGCTAGCCCAACAAAGAGGAATCAAATCCCTGATTACTTTTGGTGATAGTAAATTGGTGGTTCATCAAGTAATAGCCCACAGTGCATCAAAGAATGATCTCTTAAGATCATATAAGAATCAAGTTTGGGACCTAATAGAGGAGTTCAAGCTTTTGGAATTCATGCGGTTCCTAGAAATCAAAATCAAGATGCTGACAGGATTGCTACTATCGGATCCCAATATGATATACCTGTGGACCTCATGAAGGAAGGGTAGAAAATAGTCAAAATGGTTGTTTGTCCCGTAGTACCGGATAATGTAAGTAGTTGGTAGGTTTTTGATAGTGATGAATAGATTGTTCTTTTTCTACAACAAGAAGTAGAGTTCACTTGTCAAACACCAAGGTAAATTGCAGGAATCCTATGGTGACCAGGTTATTTAGTTGAAAGGAAACAAATTTCCAAAAGGCTTGGTCACACTTGAATCTATCTTCAATTTGGATGACCAGTCCAAATGACAAAGCACAAATATGGTGGTCAAAGAAGAAGATTTTGAGGAAGTTGAGGTGGCCAGTGAGAAATGTTTAAATATTGGTAAGGTATGCACTACTCAGGAAAAGAAATATTTCATTGAATTGTGTCGAGAATATCATGATATTTTCACATGGAGCTACAAAGACCTACATGGTTTTGACCCAGGCCTAGCTCTAGCTCACATGATTGACATCGAACTTAAGACGGATCCGAACTCTAAGCCAATCAATACTAAGAAGACAGTAAAAACAAAGGCCAATCAATCCCAAGATTGAGCCACTAATGAGGAAAGAGCTAACCAAGCTTATCGAAGCCTTGCATAATTTTTCCCATAAAGCATTCATCGTGGGTAGCTAATCTAGTGCCCGTAAGGAAGAAGAACGGAGAGATTCGGATTTGTGTAGATTTCAGGGATTTGAACCGTGCCTCCTTAAAGGATCATTATCCTCTTCCATCAATGGAACAAATCCTCTAGACAGTGGTAGGAGCTCAAATATTTTCTCTATTGGATGGCTATTTAGGGTACAATCAGATTCTGGTCCAAGAATATGATCAATTCAAAACGGATTTCACCACTAAGTGGGGCACATATGCATACAACAAAATGCCATTTGGATTATCCAATGCAGGGGCTACCTTTTCAAAGAGCCATGGACATGGCATTTAAAGGACTCATCAATGATATGATCTTGGTTTACCTTGATGATATAACTATCTATTCCAAACATGCCGAAGATCATATTGCGCATCTAAGGAAAGTTTTTTTGAAGGTGTAGAGAATTTGGGATCTCACTAAACCCTAAGAAATGCATTTTTGCAGTTCAAGAAGGCAATTTATTGGGGCATATTGTTTCAACTATGAAGGACTCTCAATCAACCCAACTAGGATTCCTCATTTTGTCTCTATCCCTCCCAAGTCACAAGAAAGGTCTATAGAGTTTCCTAGGAACTATAAACTTTGTGCGAGATTCATTCCTCAGTTTGCAACATTGGTAAAACTGCTAATGGCCATGCTTAAAAATAAATGTCCTTTCTCATGGAAGGAAGGAGGAAGAATAAGTTTTAAAACATCAAGACAACTATCTCCCAAGTTCCTACAATATTATGAATCCTCATTTGTGTGGGATTTCATTCTATACGCTTCATATTGAGTCAAGAATTTCGTATAGAATTCTCACTTATAAAAAATGACCGATGGAGCAACCCATTTCCTTTTTTCACATATCTCTTAAGGAACATGAACTCAAATATTCCTTCATCAAAAAATAGGTCTTGCATTCATTCAAGCCCTAAAGAAGTTTATGCATATGTTGTCTTACAACAAGATCCATTTAATGGTTTCTCAACTATGGCGTCAAAGAGTTTTTGTTGAATAAAGAGATGAATGAGAAACGTACTTGGGTGGATCAAAAAAGTAATGGACTATGAAACTAATCAAAGTCACTAAACTTGTTACCAAGGGTTGTGCGTGAGTTTTGACAGATATGGAAAATAAGGATGTTGCGCTTTTCAATAGTGATGAAGGAAATTTCCTATGATCAAATTGATTGATTAACTAATCGATGGAAAATTTCCTTCTCTCAATAAATATATCCTCCAAATGTGGATAAGAATCAACATTACTTTCTGTGCTGACGGTCTATTCCTTATAGCAATTGATAGATGGCATTTTTTCCAAAAGGATTTGAGTGACATTCTTTTACATTGCATCAAACCAAAGCAAGTGAACAAGATATTGGAGGAGTTCCATACTGGACATATTCTTTCAGAGGACATTACTTGGCATGAATAGTCGCAACCAAAATCATTGCGAGCCGTACATCCATTGAATAGCTACTTGTTCAAATATGCCCATTTTTGGGTAAGTAAATGTAAGAATGTGCTCTTTTTCCGGGTAATAGAAATACTTTTGAGATGTCTCCCATATGCCAAATCCTATTTAGGTGAATTAACCAATGTTCAATGGGGGACGGTTTTATTGGTATGATCAATCCTCCATCCACGTGTGAAGGACATAAAATGGGTCCTTACTTCAACATATTATTTCACCCATCTACATAAAGATACACAAGTTCCTCAAGGATTAATGAAAAAGATGTCCTTGAATTCTTTTGATTAGTATCATGACAAGGTTTGGTGTTCCATTTACATCTTCGACAATGCAATACGCCTCTTGATGAAAATAAGTGAATGGCCGTAAAGAACACATGGGTCTATCTTTTACTTCATCAACCTACTATCCATAGGAAATGGGTTGGCTGAATCTAGCCGAGAAGAAATCTAATATAATGTCAAAACCACTAATGGATTTTAATATAAAATTTAGACTCATTCGAATATTTAAGGTTCTTTCCTGGTGAGCGAGATCAAATAACACCTAAAAAGGCCATTGGGTGTCACCTTTCATCTTCCTATTTGGCTTATCGCTGTAGACCTTTGACTTAGGTCACACTCCCCCAATGGTCCCTCACAGAATAAATACGCTCACATAGCCATGACCCCCTTCACTCCCACTAATATGTAAACTAATTAAATTAAACTAAATTAATGCATTATCCTGTATATTTATTATTTAAATAATATCTACACATATAGTTCCTAATGGAGGGAAGACCAAGTTAACTCAACCATCAAGACCTATTCTTAGCCAAGTTCCCTAACCAACTAAGACTTATTTCCTTGATAATCAATGCCTACATTCCCTCTAATTTGATAGAATTCAGCATCCGGGGTAATCTTTTAGGAATTCTCACTCAAAGAGGCTCCGAGTCTAATCCATGGGATAATGACATGAGATCCTTTTTTAGTCAAAGATCTCCTAAGTTTAGTAACTCAAATCTCACCTTCGTTTAAAAATAACCATCTTTGGTTAAGCTAAATCAAGCCCTAAAGAAGTTTAGGCACCCCTTTCTAACAACAAAATAACCTTTATTTTCTCAAGGTCCCTGTTAGAGGTTTTTTAGAAAATAAAGAGATGAATGAGAAACGTTGACGATGGGAAAAAATAATCTCGGAGTATGATATACATCTTCGAAGTTACTAAACTTTTCCAAGAGTCAGGGTTGAGCATCTTCTTCTAGACATCCAAATTAACGATGTTAAGGTGTTGATCTATCCAATGAAAGAAATGATGCATATTGATTGCCCATAACTAAGATGGAAAATTTCCTCCTCTCGAGAGGTGATCACTCCCCCAAATATGGATCATCAATGTACCTCCATCCATCACACAAAAGCCTTCAGAATAAATCCAAGTAAGCACAATATCATACTTTCCTAGTTATTTCATTTCATAATTGTTTTATCACCCATTGTTTAATTGCTTCTTTTGACCTTATCAACATTTTCACCTGAATAAGACCCATTGAAACCTCCATGTAAAATCCCAGGACATTACCGGCATGAAAAATACCAAGTCATGCAACCAACTTGTTCAAAGATGCCCATTTTTGTAAGGAAATGTAAAGGAGACCAAAACCTTTTTTTCCAGATCTCACAAGCGAGCAGCTTCTCTCGTTGCATACCTAACTTGTGATCACCCTTTTGCTCGAAATCGGATTTTATTGGTATGATTTCCTCCATCTAGTAAGGACATAAACCTGGGTCTTACTCACCCTAACTTATTTCACTCGAGGCCTTTATCGAAGTGGTGGCCTTGAAGGACCCATGAAAACCATTTGACCTTTGGATTCTATTCTAGCTATCATGATTAGATTAGATCTATTTTCATTATTGTGTTTTGAAGTGAGATACCTAAATCATTTCAAAATAACAATAGGAACTTTGTTTACCACATTAATTTATTTAAATGATAGCCTATCTCAAGACTTCATAACTACTATCCACTTAAATGGGTTGGCTTCACTCTAGCCCATAAGAACTTCCTTAAGGATCTTCAAGCACACTATGGAGGCCAACAAAAAGGATCTCTCATGATACACAACTTAAGGTTACTTCGGAAGTCAATAACACCTAAAAAGGCCATCAACCGGGGTTTCACCTTTCATGCTTATATGGAAGGGATGCCCATTACCACTTTCCTCAATGAAATACCTTCTAAGTATTTGGTGAAACTTATCGGGTTGAAGTTATGGAGGATGAGGCCTTAACAGTGAGGTTTTTAGAACTCATGGAACTAGAGGAGATTCAAAACACTACCATGAATACATTGATAGAGCATCAGGCTCAGGTTAAGAAATATTTTGACAGGAAATCCTCTGAAAGGTTGTTCAGGAAGGGGATTTGGTTCTAAAATGGGATGAAGATCATGCCAAACTAGGAAAGCACGCCAAGTTCGATGCTCTCTGGAGCGGGCCCTATGTTATTACAAGTTGCAAAGAGGAAAATTTATTTTTCCTATCCAGACTCAATGGAGAATAATTTCCCATTCATGTGAATGGGATACACCTCAAAGCCTACTTTTGAGGAGGTTCCACCCTATACAATTTTTCCTATTTTCCTCCAAGTTCTCTGCACATTGTTTTGTTTGTCTTTTCTTTTGTTTGCATTTTTTCCATTTTGGTTTTGTTTTTTTAGACTCCTTGCCCAATGTTTTGCTTAAGGCTACTAGTCTAAAAGCTTAGCAGAAAGCTTTCCCTGAGATCACCAAAAATGTTAACCATTTAACCTACCCAGAAGAAGGCTATATGTCAGACTAATGTTTTTAAGAAGTCCTCACATAATGAATTTTGCTAAGGCCGAGAATCCATAATTTTTTCATTTTTCAGACTTTAAGGTTTTTCTCTTTCGGAGTTTTTAAGCTCAATTTCAAATTTCTTTCAAATTTTTCAAGTCCAAATTTCAAAAGTCTAATTTTTAAACTTTTGGGTTTTCGGGTTTCAGAACTTTTTGGCTCATTTTGTCTAAATCCCTCTCAGACTTCCGAAGTCTAAAACTCCAAAAGTCCAAATTTTCAGATTTTTGGGTTTCAAGTTTTGGAGTTCTCCGAGTCATTTTTAGGATTTTGCACGTGAAGTTTTCTGAAGTCTAAATTTCTAAAATTCTAAATTTTTAGACTTTCGGGTTTTAGGTTTTGGACTTCTCAATCGCCAATTCATCTTTTGCTTCCCATTTTTCTAAGTCCAAAATCCCAAATTTTCAAAATTTTGGGCTTTTAGGTTTTAATTTCAAAAATTATGAGCGCAATTAATTTCCACCTACCTCCGTATGGATTGGAAATTTACCATTAATGTCGGGATTTCTATATAAACTCATGGATTTTAACTTTTTATTTTTACCTGATACTTTTGCACTTTCACTCTGACATTTCACTCTCGTACTTTGTGGCATATTTTTCAAGGTATGTTTTTGGTTTTATTTTCTTTTGGTTTAGGTCTTTTTCTTCCTCCTTCTCCCCATTTTGGTTTCATTTTTTTTTCCCTCTGTGTTTTCTTGTAATGTCATTCTTTTTCACCATGTTTTGTTGTGTGAGTTTTCTCAAGTTTTCAAGTATGTTCAGGGGATATTTTTAGGTCCCTCATACTTCCTCCTGTTTCTCAATTTCCATCTTGGCTTTTTAACATTCATTTTATAGTTTCCTCCAGATATCATCCTTTCAAACTTATTCGAAAAAATAATCTCAAGAGTTCTTTTGGAAAATCGCAATTGGTGAATTGAGATTTCAGATTTTTGGAGAATCGAGAGATTTTAGATTTTAGGTTTTCGAGAATTTTGGAGATTTTGGATTTTGAGAATCGAGATTTTGGGTTTTTTTTTCAGAATCGAGATTTTGAGATTTTCAAGTTGTTTGAGATTTTGGGTTCTTTAGAGAATTCATTTCGACTTCGAAAAAAACTTTTTTGAGAATTCATTTCAGATTTATTTTGGTGATTCCTTTCAACCTTTTCAGGTTCAAGATTTCAGAGTTTTCTTGCTTTTAGGTTTTCAGAATTTCTACAACATTCAACTCCCAAACACAAGTTTTGATGTCTACCTCCACTTCAAAGGGAAAAGAGAAGATGAAGTACACATTTCTTGGGGTTTCTCCCCAATCTTGCTTGACCTCTGACTTAGGAAGTATCGGGACACCGATCTAGGATAGATTGATCTTCCCAAGTTCTAGGAAAGATTAAAGGCCCCAAACAAAAAGCCATGGATGTAGGCCATCTATGATAGTGGTCTTGCCCTTACTAGTTTTCCCGCATCCATGCAATGCCCAAAGTTTGTCCTAGCTACAGCAGCCCACTACGATGAGGACTCTATGTCGATAAGAGATAACGATGATAAGGTGGTGATCCGTCTGGACCTAGATTTCTGAAGACTTGTTTAAACTTCTAGATGTTCAAGATTACGTGAACAATCTCACTTAAAATAGTAGTTGAACACTAGGGATAAAAAAGAAGAAGTGTGCTCAAAAAGTTATGATGAAATCCTACCCGACTAAGAATTTCACCAATTTGCTCAAAACTATACATCGATTGGATTTCATTCAGGAAGTAAATGATCTCATTGTGCTTTTAAGAAGAGTTTCAGGTCTTCCTTCTATAAAGGAATTCCAAGAATGGATGTTCTTGTACATAGTGACTATTAAGAAGAATGATGAGTTTATCCGATGGGGTGAACATATTAGTAGCAACATTCACTATCATTTGGGCAAGGTGTCAGAAACTAAAACTTTCTACATGACATATTTTCTAGTATATGTGGCTGCTACTATGGGAGATTTTATAGGATTGAATACTAGGGAGTTTACAGCACATCCCAAATATACTGAGTTTTATCCCCAACTTACTCTAGATGAAGGGAGCAAGCACTTCAAAGAATCAATGACACTTTCTTTGTTGTTTTCCTCTATCACTTCGAAAAAGAGCTATATAATCGTAGGGTTTTCGATGAGGCTTTCCAAGAGGTGCAAGAATGGGGAGAAATCTACTTTCAATTTCCCACATTCACCTACCTTGAATTCCAGGTTTCATAGGCACCCCAAGCAAGTTGCCAAGGTGCCCTACTGACAAATGGGTTCTTCTGGAATTGGTTTGGTAGTTGTTGGATTACCATAAAATCCAAAATAAGTGTCACAAGGTGGGAATACATTTCCTATTTCAATTGATAGGTATTCTTGCCCAAATATCCACAAGGAAAATAATGTGGATGTAGAAATGGCTGAGGTAACCCTACGGACCTTCCATCCATGAACTAATTTTGACTATTGGGGTATGTTTGGGGAAATAGGTAAGTCTAGTGTTCATGTGCCCAAGTTAGAAGATATATGGATTAATTATCAGGATGAGTACATCGTGCAACAAAGGGATTATGAAAGGTTAACTCTTGATGAAGTGTGGCAGTTTGGATTGGATGATGTGCCAAAGGACTTGCAGGATAGTGATGAGGTCCTAGATTCATCATACAAGAGTGATAATATTTCCAATCAACCACTGCCATGGATTGATTGGTATGTAGAAGAATGCAATAATACTAAAGAAAGGGTGGGATCCATTCTAAAGAGAACTTATAGTTAGTTGGCCACCTTGGGAATCTCACCCAAAGGGGAAAATTAACCTACAAATATAGGGTCTACATCAGTAGTAAACCAACCAACACCCACAAAAGGAAAGAGGTCGAATCAAAGGGTTCCTATCATTCAAAAGAAGATCTCATTTGTGGTTGGTGGCTCATCTCTTTCTAGGTTTGTTGCTCCCAAGATTACAACATCTACAGTGCCAGTTATTGAGGTAGTTGAAGTGAGTGCCTCTCCTAGTATTGTCCAGATCCATCCCATATTCCCCTTCCTCCATTATCACTTCCAATATTAGTTCCTTCCACTTCTATCATCATTTCTTCCTTCCCATCCCCTTCCATGGCCCGTATTTTCATCACTTCCAGGTCTATCGGATGGTAAAATATTGGGTCACCATTTCCTCCACTTCCTTTGATACTCCCATTTTCTTCAATTTCGACCCCTAACATTACTTTGTCAATTCCTATGGCTATCCTCACACCCACACCTTCCATCATTGCTACCTCTACTTAGATATCATTGGCATTTCTAGTGATCTTTCTCTAACTGATACTTCAGGTATCGGATCTACTACTCCATCTTCCTCGGTTCTAGCCATACCAGAATGGTTGTTTAGACATACTCCTAAGAAGAAGAAAAAGGTTCCTCTAGGAGATGTGATAGATCTTAGTATATTGGAGTCCATTCCTAAAAGATAGACTAAGAGACCGAGAACCGTATCAAGTCTAATGGTTAATCCATCTAGAGAGCATGTGATAGAAGTGGCTACCCCTGTTGAGGGGAAAACTAAAGAAACCATCACAACAATAGACTACCGATCTCAAAGTTCTCATTGGGAAGGCTACTCATGAAGGAGCCAAGCAAGATGTACACACTACTCTTGGGGCCCTTTTGGAGAAATACGACAAAGATAAGGCCACCAAGGATGAGCTTAAGGCCAAAGTCAAACAGCTCACTACACTTCTACGTAGAGTAACCCAGCCCACTCCATCCACTAACATCTCAACTACTACGGCCATGAAAATTTCATCTACAATTGATGATATTTCCTATCATGAGCTTAAGAAGCTAGGTTAGAAAGGGAGAACAATGAATGGATGGATGGAAAGGATCTTGTAGGAGGCCAATCCTTTGATTAAGGAAGCCGTTGAGATTTATAATGATTTACAGGTTGCAAAAACTACTATTGCTAAAATGGAAAAATCTTTCTCCAAAGATAATAATAACTTAAACTTAACTTTGGCAACATGGAGTGATATTAGAGAAGAAGATTCTGATTTACTTCTACAGGAAGAGGTAATTGATGATGCCTCTAAATTGTTCGAATATCAAAAGGCTATGGAATTCTGGTGTCAGGTGCTACAAGATTTGATCAAGAAATTGGAAGAGAAGTGAGTGGAGATTATAGACACCCTCAATGATATCTCGAAGGAGTTTGGCAACGTCAACTGTAAGTTCTTCAATGAAAATATCGATGCTCTTCTCGAGGACCAAATTAAAGAAAATTTCAAAGATTTGGTGAAGTGGGATGACGATGTTGCGAAGACTTTCAATAGTGACTCCATTGATTGACTAGGTTCTATGTCGAGAATTTCATAGGAGACTAAGGAAAGTAAAAATAAGCTTCAAAGGTTGCCAACCACGATCACGAAAGAAATTGAGACAACGGATGTAGTAAATCACTATGTGCGTGGGACCTGGAGATGAAGAAACTCAGGGTGTTGTCAAGCATTTCTTTAAGTACAAACATCGAATGGCAATTTTGGAGGAAGGAAAACAAAAATTGCAGAGAAAGGAGATGCAGTGAATCAGGCCAAAGCCGAGTGGCCATGAAAGGACAGTTCAAGCTCCAGAATCGATCAAAGTCAGTAGGTTGAATTGGTCAACTTTTTGCATCAAATTTTCTATTTTTATGGGAGCCTATTCCTTTTCATTAATGACATTACTATTTTTAGCTAAGGTTAGTTAAAAGACCAGCTAAAATGGCTCATCCTAGAACTTATAAATAGTGGAATGCTTCCATTATTTGATATATACATTTTGAGAGATTTTAGTGAGGTTGCTCTTCATGCTTGGAAGAGTACTTTTTAGAGTTTTGTTGAAACCTTTTAATTATATTCAGAGTTTCCTTGCACTTAAAGATATATTTTATTGTGTTGAATGATTAGTCATTGTATGCTTTGTGAATGAAATTCCTTGGCATTATTGATTAATTTACCTTTATTCTAGATTATTTGTTTCATATTGTGAAAAGAATAGTGTGATTACCTTTCATCAGTTGTGAGAAACCATTTTCCTTCTGTTGATTAAAAGTTGCATTATTATTATCACTTAAGTGGATGCTTGACATGTGCTTGTGATTATCCTCTTGATAAAATTATCTGTGTATCAAATCAAAGCTCGTCTTTTCTATTTGTGTATGTTTAAAGTTTAACAGAGGAATGTCTACCATTGGTTTGTGGTATTTTTGTACCCTTTCTAGTTGCTAAAGGTGAAGGTGGTTAATGATGCAAACCTTATTCCCACATTAACCCTTCCAGATGTTGAACATTTCCCAAATTGGTGCATCACCGCTTCTAGTTTAAGTTTTATTCCTTACAAATCTCTCTCCCTAATCCCATGAAATGTTAGCATAGGTTTAGTTAGCCATTTTTCTTGCATTAGAGGTAGTGTTGTGTTTAGTTTAGGAAGAGGAAGCCAACCTTCTCCGAGAGGTTCACCTCGAGCCCAAGTCCCACAGCTTGAGAGGTGATCCCATGTGTCCTAATCACACTAAATGTCATGATTAATTCTCAGGCCATTTGAGGGGTGCAGTGATTTGGTGACAACAAATACCAAAGTGAATATATGGTAACCGATGATAGTTTAAGTTAACCGTTGTCGGTTTGGGTTACCTAACGTCGGTTAAGGCGGGAAATCCTAGGTTTACTAAAATAACATATCTTGGCCATCATTTTGGCTAGTTTTGACTATTGTTCACGGTCCAAAATGGTATTTTTTTGCATAAGCAAGTGGGCATGATGTTAGAGAAAGGATAGACATCTAGTGTTAGGGTTAGACTAAGTCTTAGTTAGTTATGGTAAGTAGAGATTGAGTCTTAGTTAGAATGAACATGTTAAGAATAGGTCCATGATGAGGTGTCTAGGTGATGTGGCTAAGTGAGGTGGTTAAGTGAGGACATTAATTAAATTAATTAAAATAATTATTTCAATTAATCATGTGCACTACGAGATATGAATATTTAAGGTATGGTTTATTTAATTAACAAGGCTATAAGGGTGGTATGACCTAATTTTGATGTATACATTTTGCCCCTTTTTTGTCACGTAGCTTATATTGGTAAGCAACACTGAAAAAATAGGAAGTGATTGCCCCATGTGTGGGTGAGAGTGGGGTTACCCTAGATGTGGGTGAAGGTGATCCCCCTCAAACCAAGAACTGATGAGGTGTTATACGGAATCAGTGAGTGGTTTGATAAATGTGTAGTTGGTGGAAGTGAAGGTAGGTGGGGAAGGGTATGAGTACTATGGGAAAGGGTGATGGTTAACTTGGGTAATAAGTAATAGGCGTGGTCAAATTGGGTAATGCGTAATGAAAATTAAACACACACACATCTTTAGACCGCAACACAATATTAGGTTGAAGAGCTTGTAAAATCTACATCGTCCAAGGTTGATAGGTTTATCCAAACAAGGTTGAAGTGATTTAGGTATCCAAGGTATAGGATATGGTCTAGAAACACAACATAGGTCGGTGCATGAGTGTTTAGGTATGTTCCGGTACACCAAAGGTTTGGTCGGGATAAACAACACAACAATAGGTAAGGTATGGTTGTTAGGCTAAAACAACATTGGTAACAACATCACAAGGTATAATCAGCACACAAGGTCAATGGTCATACCAACTAGGTCAAGTCCTAGGTAAATAGGTCATGGCATAGATAAGGCCAAGGTATAGGTAAAATATCAAATCCCGAGATGCAATGAAGGAAATGTAGGGGTAGTTTGGGCTTGTAGGTAGGTTGCAACAAGTGAGGGTAAGGCCAAAGTGTATTTGGCAATAATGAGTTGAGGTCAAAATGGGAAAAATGGGGTAAAAATGGTAATGACAGGAAACCGATGCTGGTTATAAAGTAACCGACATCACTTTGGTATGATCGACGTTGGACATGTTAGGTTAGGGTTAATAAAAAGAAAAATCCATATTTTACGGATTTATTTTAACGTGTTGTTATTTGGGAAAATGACAAAGAAGTGGTGATACGATGGCTTTCAAATGCCGAGTTGGTGAGTGACTAGTGCGAGATTGGGATTTGGTAGGCGGGTCCATGAGATCGATTGAGCTATTTGATTAGTGGCGAGGTGAGAGGTTAATTTGTGGTATGGAAGAGGTATAATAGGGTTCATGTGGGCCACTAGCGTAGAGGCCGACATAACACCACATAGATAGGACTCGAGATGAGGTAGGATTCAATCCGCTTTTGTCGTTGGGTTAAAGGGGTTTGGGTGGAAATTTATTTTGCATTTTTAGGTAAAATGAATGAAATGAGGGAGGGGGTCCAATATAGTGTAAATAGGGGTGGGAATGAAGTTAGGGTAGGTTTAAATAGGGTAGGGTCGGTGTTTTAGGTGTTTTTGAGAAAAAAATTGTTAGCGGGGTTTTAATTTGAATGCCACGATAGAGACCGACATTGGTGGATGTTTGGCTGATGTTAGTTGGATCTAGTCAACATCGGTCCAATCTTAGGTGATCAACATCGGTTTAAGTGAACCAATGTCGGTTACAGATAACCGGTGATGGTCAGGGTGTATGAAAAATAGGGGTAAGAAAGGTTAAGTGGGAAGAAAAATATGCGAGAGGGGGAAGGGAGGATACATGTAGAGTGATGTGGGTAGAAGCTTGGTGTTAGCGTGCACAAGATTGGTAACCAGTGAAATGATGTTTTTAGGATGGTGAGTCGTGATTGCAATAGATCCATATGCACTTAGATGAATTAATAGTATTGTAAGGAGATTTTATACTTATTAATAGATGGAAGATATTGGGTGAATCTAAGTGTTATTCTGTAATTATGTAGTGCATGTTAGTATTTCAATCATGGTTACCGTTCAAGCTTATACTTTCGTAAATCGAGAGTAGCATGCACTATAGAATGATGGATTAGTTGTGAATCTATATGTTTCCATCTTCATTATGCTAACATCCTGTTACAACAACCCTAAAGAGGAATATGGTACCTTTCCATGCTTCGTGTGAGCGCTCGGTTAGGGTGAGTGATAGGCCAACGTGATCTAGGATGTTATCTTACAAATTCTAGGCTGCATCATTAGTTCTGTTGCCAGGACCTCTTTTTCAGTTGTTTTCAGGATGGTCCACGATGAAGACATACCGAATAAATCTAACAAGTATTGAGGAATGGATACACGATCTGGAGGAAGAGTATGCATGTCAATTCAGCACTTTGATCTCGAGTTTAACGCATGAACTTGGGTAGAACAAAACCCGTATGATAGTTTATATGAGAGTTTTTCGCTATCTTTCCAAAGTAGAACTATACGAGTGGCTTACGGATCATGCATCCCAACAAAATTGGAGATATTACGCACTTGTTTGGACACAAGAAGAATTTCAGGCCCTTTATGATCTTGATCCGATCTAGACTCACGCGGTGGATACATGGTTTCGTGTTGTTCTAAAACAGCTTATATTCTAGAATATTCAATTTTGATGTACTCTTGCCTAGAGGTAGATGAATTCCAGTTTTGAGGTATCTGAGAGGGACATAATTACACGGTATCCCGCTAGCGATCAAGTTATTAATGGTAACTTTTAACCTCGAAAGTAAGCCGATAGCTAGCTAAATTTCACCATGCACGAAGGTAGGAACAGGTTGGGTATTAAGATGGTAGACCTAGTGGTAGAAAAGTAGAGAGAGGAAAGGAGGCTTAAGCATAATGAGGCGTGTGAGAGGGAAATAGAGAAGCAATGATCTGTTGCAGAAAGTATGGCACTGAGGAGAGAGCTAGATCGTGAAGGATTTATGGCTCACGTGGAAGATGTGGAGCCATAATAACATGAACTCCCCCATCTTGGAAAGCATGATAGAGATCCCTTCTTGGCCTCGCATGGAAGTACGCTAAAAGAGACTACTTGGCCCACGTGTGCATCTTAATCCACCAAGTGACCTAGCTTTTGTGCTTGGTTTTCCATTATCTAGTATGACAAGTAATCAACAAGCTAATTTGGGAAGTAGGAGGACATGAGTAATTTAGGGATTGAGTACATTAATGGCGGGACAGATTTAGACTTCAATGTTATTTAGAGGAACCTTTTAAGGCACATCATCTCGCACAAAATGTGAGTGCACAAAATGTTGAATTCACCTCTAGAAGTGGGACTACCTCACAGATTGTAGGTGTTATGTATAGTACCACTATCGAGAGCATAGGGAGTACATCGGCGGACCCTATTCCAACTACAGGTGGTAGAACAGGAGGTATAGGTGGTTCTAGTTCTAGTGGATCTGGTGGTTTTGGAGGTAGAGGGAACACAAGAGGTTCCGGGTCAGGTGGTCAAGGTCCGCAACAACCATAGAATATCTATATGGAGATGTCTCTTCATCTTCCGGAATATAGAGGTATAGAGGATGCTACCGATCATGTGCATATGTGTGAAATTTTGTGGCGCACTAAAGGGATTACAGCTATTGAGTGAAAGGAAAGTCAATTCACTACTACATTACAGGGGCACGTGCACAGCTGGTATAGGAAGTTTGACCCTGATCAAACTTACATGGATTATGTAGCACTGAAAGATGCGTTCTTAAAAGAGTTCCATATCCTTGAGTTTGAGCAGAAGAGTATAAGTGTGCTCAAGGATATCAAGTAAGGCACTACTGAGAGTGTACGTGAGTATGATGCTCATTTTAAGACACTTTTATCTAAGTTATCTTATGATATCCACGCTAGCCAACATGAAAAATGGTTTATTGGAGGATTGATTACACATTTTAGGAGGGCACTATCACATAATACCTACACGGACATGCGTGAAACACTAGAAGCAACTTTGCACACTAAGGCGGTTGGGAGTATTGGCTACTGGGGTCACCCATTCCTAGAGGTGCAGATCACAGCTATGGCTAAGCAGCTTAGAAAAGCTATCGAAAATTCAGCCCATGAAATGTGCTCAAGAATTTGGTGTACAGATTGTGAAGTGGAAGGTCACACCAAGGACAATTTGCTCTCGCAAATCTATATGCTCATTCTTTGTTGGACTATGAAATTTTCCATTTGAATCATGATGCTAGCCACCGTCCTTTGTTATAGTGCATGATAAGGAAGAATGTATCCTGTTTTTGAAAGATTTGCAGGTCCACGACCCATGATACTTTTGAGGATTGTCGGTTGATTTGTTAGATCCAGAATGCCAAAGACATTGGAGTACGATAGACATGTATAACGAGATAATTCCAAGGGTAGGAATGAGCACCAGGATCGGAACATACTCAAACGTGCTATGAAAGGAATGAGGGGCGTCTTGAAGGGGGTCATGGAAGGGGACATGGATATCATGGTGGATATGGAGGATGTGACTGTGGTGGAGGAAGAGGGGATTTTCCTTGTGGAACATGTTATACATGTGGATCTCCTGACCACTACAGGCGCGAATGTCCTCAGAATCATGCATGTTCTTTCTACGGGAAGAACCATAGCTATGAAGAGTTCCCAGACCTATATGAGAATTTGAGAAAGTAACATAAGCAAGAAAGCAAAGGTGCCATAATGGTTAGAATCTAGCGTATGGTAGGAGACCAATGAATTCCCAAGATAACTGGAGGACTGAGGCATTAACAAAGTAAAGATCACTACATGCACCGAAGCAACACACGCATGAGAGGCATTGCATCGTAATCCTACGATTACCAAGGAGGAAGTTTTCCATGTTTGATACCCAACACTGTTCATCAGAAGGAAGTTTACTAGGATACCATGGAAGTGCTAAGGAATCTTCGGGGGAGAGATACGATACCTAAAGGAATGTAGAGAGAGCCTCGAGATAGTTCAAACTTATATTGACAATCTGGGAGGTATGCAAGATGTTGCGCCAGGAGAACATTATTCCACTATTGGGGAGTTAGCTAAAAGGGAAACTCCATGCGCAAGTCTTGAGATCGGAAGGAAGATTCTTCATACGAATCTTCCCCCTATAACATTGATTATGACAAAGAAATTACCCTAATGGTGTTGTGGATGGGTGGATGTTGAGAAATATATTGATTGATATAGGTGCGAAGTAAATGTGTTGACATTAGATGCTTGGGTACAAATGGGGATGCCCCATTGCAGCCATCATCTAATGTGTTGTTTATTGCAACCGGACTAAGGTCACTCCCATAGGAGTGTTGAAGAATGCATCTATAACTATACAAGGAGCCAAGTTTACTAGGGATTTTGAGGTGTTAGCACTTGCGAGGTAGATAATTTTCTAGCCTTACTTGGACACCCTTGGTGTTATGCAAATAATGTTGACTTGAGATTCAATAAGGGATACATTAGCTTTGAAAACAAGGAGGAAAGGGTTGTGATACCCTTGCCAGATGGGATGTCTACACCCTATGTAGATCCTCTATCGGGAGGATTTGAATAGAGTCTATGTACGCGCTATTCGGGATCTAGAGGTCAACGAGCCATCAAAAGAAGGCATTTTGTAGTGGGCGATTATCATTCTATTAGTGATACTATGAGTATTACTTGTGACAATTGGGCTCATGGTACATATGAACTAGTCGGGTGTGAGGTGAAAAGCGTGGTTGCGCACGCGAATACATCTCACTCAATTCAACGGATTAGTAATACAAGATATCTTGGTATATAGGGACAAAGGATCTTTCAACCTTTTTGAAGGCTATGGAAACACGGTGGGTAGATCCAATTAAATGGAGGGATATGTTAGTGTATATGCTACGTGGGACAACAACTCACCGGTGAGTAGTCCTTAGAGATAATATTATAAATTGGGAAGAGATTCAAATAGATTTATCTACCAAGTTTATAAGGCACAATGCACCTATGCAAATCAGTACTTATCATGGTAATCAACCTGTTCGGATCACATTCGGTAGTGTGAGAGACTCTAGACAACGGGACAAGAAGAATTACCACCGTCACTCGGGTACATAAATTATATTCTACACTCCAAGGATGCACATGCGCTTGGTATGTTTATGTAGAACTACATGAGAAACTAGGAACTGGAAAATTTTGACTGCAAGTATGACCTAGACCTTTGATTATTTCTCATCTCAACCTTTGGTAGCAGAGGCATTAAAATTTCTCAAGTGCTTAACTATGGGAGGTAGTGCAAAAGTAGAAGGGCATATTCAGGAATTATTTGGCGAGGTCGAATTCGGAGCATGTTTTGCAAAAGAAGAAGAAATAGACTCCTTACTACTTGAGCGCGCTTGCGTTGAAAGAGAAAGGGAAGATGGTCTTCCTCATGGACGATGAGGAGGTTTAGAACTTGGATATTAAACATTCATATGGGGTGCTCGAGGTCTTGGATAGTGCGAGAAAGGATACACATGCCTACCATGAACTCATGAAGACAAAGAAGGTGAATATAGGTTCGGAGGTTGAGTTTAAGGATGCCATCATTGGAGACTACCGCCGACTTGGAGGTAGAAAAGATCATTGAGTTACTCTAGGATTATTAGGACTTATTCCTAGAGGATATCATGAACTAAAAGGCGTGCATAAATCACTTGGGGAAATGAAGATCAAAATTAAGGATGGTGCGTGGCCGATTAGAAAGAGGCCTTATAGGATGAATCCTAATTTACATGAAAAGGTAAAGGAAGAAATTGATAAAATGTTGAAATATTGAATTATCAAGCCCCTTGATAAGTCGAATGGGTGAGCCCAATGGTGATCGATGTCAAGAAGGATGGGAGGATTAGGATATGTGTGAACTATAAGGATCTCAAATGTTGCATGCGTTCACGATCCTTTCCCTACACCATTCACTGAGATAATACTAGGATTTGCAGGGCGTGAAATCTATTCTTTCACGATAGATTTTCCAGGTATCATCAGGTTAGGATCACACAGGATGATCAAGAAAATACAAAATTTACAACTGAATGGGGTAGTTTTGCCTATACTTTGATGCCCTTGATTGAAAAATGCACATGTTGTATTCTCACGCATAGTTGTTTAGGTGTTTAAGGATTTTATTCATAACTTCTTACAGGTATATCTAGATGATTGGATAGTATATGGGCTTGTGAAAAATCATTGTGAAAATCTACGCTTAATGTTTGAGCGATGCGGAGACAATTGAGTATCCCTTTGAATATTAAGAAGTGCATATTTGCTATGCCATTCGGGATATCTTGTTAGGGCATATAATCTGTAAGGAAGGTTTGCTAGTTGATCCGGCCAAGGTTGCGGTCATATTAGGCCTAGAAGCGCCTACCAGTCAAAGTGAGGTGCATGCATTTTTGGGTCACACATGATATTATAGAAAGTTTATAAAAGGATATGCAGAATTGCAGCACCCTTGGAATTTTTTTTTAAGAATTCATATAGTTAGTGCTCCACATTTATGTTTATAAGTTTGGGTGATTATTATATTGGGTGAGTTGTTGAAACAACTCACGTATTGTATTAGTTGAGTTGTTTGTGGAGAGAGCTATTATAGGGAGAGTTGTTAGAGCAACCTCCTTGAGTATAGGAGCATCTTCTCCTTTATAATTGTAATTTTCCGTATTGAATATCAATACATAGAATACATAAATGATTATTATTGTGTTAAGTCTATTCAAATTTATCATTTGGTACCAGAGTGATTAATGGAGTCCTGAGATAATCTACAGGGAAAATCCATTGCTATGCTATCCATGGTGGCCCGTGTATGAATATTTTTTGGTATGAGAACCTATTTGTGAAGAGTTACACTCGATTTATCAGACCAGTCTTCAAACAGCCAATAGATCCTCACCCTCTATTCGGCCATCCATCGCCAGATTGTTAATAAGGAGTAGATGTCCAAATGCACAGAAGTTTGGATGCACAGTCTAGTTGCAAAATAAAATAAACATGTGATTTGTGATTGATGAATATACTTGGGAGTGGATGCCGTGGAGATCAAAAAAGGATCCTAGAATTAATCTTTTGTGAATATACTTGGGTGTTGTGCCGGTGAGAATGAGATGATACTAGTGGATAGGGTTAGGCGGTAATTTAGGATGCCCCAAGATGTACCTCCACCATTCCCACAGTAGATGAGGGAGAGATGACATGGAGATGCTTATCCCTCTACCACAATTGAAAATGCCGACAAGGTAGGAGGAGCGGGTGGTGGATGATGCCAGGTCACGAGACATATATAGGAAGTGGTGGGTGGTGTAGTTACTGGTGACACCACTAAGGCCGGGGAAGCCTTAGCCAATATCATGGTACAACAACATACCTTGCGAGGGTCGGTGGCCACCATTTTCAAATAGTTAGGAGTATTACGGGGGTAGCTCACAAGATCAAAGACATAGGTTGCCACTTTATAGGTGCGGTGGCAGCCTTACAGCCTATGTTACATAGGGATAGGTACCTGCACAAGGTGGTGATGGTGATGGGGGATAAGTAAATTCTTTATAGGCACATATAACGGGTTTGTAGGGTTAGTTGGCCCTTCTGAAAAATCATATCAGTGCCCTATAAGCCCAAGTTACAATGTAAACACCTCCACGAGACAAGCCGGGGACGGGTCCCATAGTACATGGAGGAGGATAGGGTACAGGTATAGGGTCCGAGATAAGCCCTAGTAGGGTAGAGCTCACAAGTAGCGATGAGACCGATGGACCCGCCATAGGCAGTGTCAATTTCGAGATTCAAGGATGCCTTGAATGAGGCCAGATATTATGAGGATCATATGACGAATGCGGGGATAGATGTCCCCTCCTATGCTTGAGTATAGGGAACAACAAGTAGCGAGTGAGAGGATGAGATCTCACACTCATAGCTTAGAGAGCACAGGGGGCCAACGAGCCTTGAGATAGGTTCAAGGTGAGGCCATGAGTTCATAAAGGCTAGACCTACTGCAAAGTAGGTAGAGAAGAGACATAGGAGAGGTGGAGAGATGTTGGGAGGGTGCTAGGTAGGAAAAGAGGAGGAGAAGATAGATGAGACCAACATGGATATCAGGTGGGGTGACGATTAGTCACCGTATATGATCATTATATTGATTTTTTGATATATACCGATTTTCCTATCGATGATAGAGAGAAGGTGTACATGAGAATTTGTGTGAGTTGATTATTATACCACCATGTGTGCGAGAAAATTTTGAGGCTATACCGAGATATACTTATATTATTTTGTATCAATGTATATTTGATGGATACACAAACTTTCAATTATAGATAGTGAGATTGATGGTATGGATGATGTACTCATGTTTTTAAATTTCCATTGTTATTTGTAGTCATTTTTACCCTTATCACAAAAGAAAGGTACCCCATGCACACCAGCCTATCACCCAGTGGATGTTGGGTGCTCACCCGAGGCATGCGTGGGTTCCGAGTCTCTCTTTTATGTGAGTTTAGTGGGAAATATCATCATCTATGATTTGTGCTTAAGAGATTTAAATGGAGTTAAGACATTCAAGAACCATAGAGCTCAGAACAACCTCTAGATCCTTATAGTCATTACAAATAGAAAGCACTTAACAGATTATATAACTTGCACCATAACAGAAAGAAGTATACAAGCATCCATACTTAGCATAAACATAAATGAAAGAGAACCTATGAGAAAGACATATGCATCAGAATCATTGATATTCATATTCATATAACTGGTAACCTCATTACATCCATGGAGCCATTACAGAATGTCATAGAGAAACAGACCACAGTCATGCTTTTCAACTTGGACTAATGTAGCTAGGCTATCAAAGAAAAATTTGTAATCCCCATACCCATTATACATTCTCTCCCAAATACCATTATCCACTAACAAATTTCTTGCAGTATTTCTGTAGAGCTCCACGCCTTCTTTTTGTTCTCTCCCCTATTTACTCTATAGGTGCTAGTATTTATAGCCTCTCTGGGCTACCAACTCATCCTCCAACACCCTCAGATCTGATGCCAAGTGTCTGAATGTGGTCCTCCATGTGAGCATGCTCTCCCAGGCCTGAGCTTTCCACTTTTCACCATGATGTGCTTCTAGAAGCTTCTACCGCAGGCATGCTCCTTCTGGGCCAACTGTCGCTTGGTCTGTCACCTTATCCATACAACATTTGTAGTCAAGTCATGTTTTTCACGTGTTTTGTCCCGAATTCCCAATTTCTCTATCCGCATGCATCGTGCACGCCACAAGCTTCCTTAAACCCTACCCTCCGCACTTTGTCCTTGCGTGCCTCTCTTCAAGTAGGACCTGTGTGCATACATACGTGCCTTTTGTACTTAGCCAACATTTTAGGGGCCCAACATCACCCCATAATACACCTGTTCTCCATCCGTGGGAACACTTCTCTAGTGAAAGAAAGAATTGTTAGTACAAATCAACGGCACCCCCTAAATGACCTTGGATCTGCAAAGTGAAAATTAGGTCATTTAGTGTGATTACAAACATGGAATCATTTCCCAAGTGTGGGACTTACAAAAATGGAAAAAAAAATCTCCAGATTGAAGGCTGGTTCCTCTACTCCTTTGATCAGATGTATGCATGAAATTTTTAGAGGTTTAACTCAAAATTCTACTCTAATTCTGCCAAGGAGACAAGGATAGAAAGAAAGAAGATAAAACTAAATTTACAAGGTGATACACCAAAGGAGTGGTGAACATATATTTCTGCAGATTGACATAGATTATAAATTTGCAACACAAATCATGCACAAATTGCTAAAATTGT
The DNA here is from genome assembly GCA_018340775.1 of Taxus wallichiana var. yunnanensis. Classification (NCBI taxonomy): domain Eukaryota; kingdom Viridiplantae; phylum Streptophyta; class Pinopsida; order Cupressales; family Taxaceae; genus Taxus; species Taxus wallichiana. The sequence continues at coordinate 54,261,145 of CM031235.1, forward strand.
AATGAAGGATCATGATAGAGCAAACAATACAAGAAAGGATTGAAAATTCATTCATAGAGCTTGCATTGTCATTTCCATTTTAAATACAGTGCATTACAACAACAAGGAGGTAAAAAATGTGTTGCAGCCCTAAAATATGTTTGATATTCAAAAATTCACTTGACAGGGTGAAGGAGGGAGCTGCGGAACATAAAAACATCTAATCCTTTACAAATGAGCCAAATCTGGCTTTTAACAATGAAAACCTGAGTTCAGGAAGGAGAAATGCAGGAAAATTGAAATGAATGATTCAACCACTGACTAGATCCATCAAAATAGCATGGGTACCCTTAAAAGTTCATTCCCCAAGATTTTCGACCATGCTGGAGAAGAATGGAAGCCATACTGCATTAAAAATGGTGGTTGAATGTTAGTTCTACTCTTTTCCCCATGCCAAAGGCATTTTTCTCATTTTTCTCTCACTAAAATCCACCAAAAAATAAAATTTAAGATTTCATTGTGTAGAGGACTTCAATATATTTCCAATGACACCAAAATTGAGAAAAACTAAGCTCTAGATCGAAAGATATGCCCCTCTGAAGATTTAGGGAAAAACTGGGGCAAAAATTGGGTCGGCGGGCCAAAACCTAAAATTTTCCCCTTTTTTGAATTTGGGAAAAATTCCCCAAAAAGCTTCGCGCCCCACCGCTCCACTACCACATGGCACTTCCTCATTCATCCGCGGGTTCAAATGGCCATTTTACCTTTTTTTGAATTTTGGAAAAAATTCCAAAATTTCTCCGCACCCCGCCGCTCTGCTTGCCACGTGGCACACTTTGATTTGGCGCGGGCCTTAATCAACTTTCTTTCCTCTGTAGACCCACGGAAACAATTTTCCTTTGTGACCTTCTAAAACTTTGGAAAATTTCACCAAATCCTCCCATGCCTCCATCCCCCATCATGAGTAGACATGTGTCATCCTTTGGTTGCTCATGAACCTCTGCAATTTTCTTTTCCTCCTCCGTGTGGGCTTTTGGGACAAGATTTTTCTTTGCGCCCTTTACTATATTGGAAAAAATCCAAAATTTACTCTTGCCCCTCGACTCTGCTTGTCTCATGGACATGTGGCACATTCTCATTCAATGTGGGGCTTTTGGGCCAAAATTTTCTTTGCGCCATTTTTGGAAATTTTTTCAACTTGCCCTACCGGTCCGACCCCTCGCCACCACGTGGTGCCTCCTCATTAAATCCTCGAGCCTCAAGCCATTTCTTTTCCTCCACGGGCCCGTGGGAAAAAAATTTCTTTGCACCCCACCCACTCCTTGGCGATTTTTCCAACTTACCTCCACGACCCACCATTCTGCCACCATGTGGTACATTCCTATTAGTTATGGACCTTCCAGGGAAAATTTCCCTCAAAAACTCTGCCGAGCCATAACTTACAAAATACAAGGAGTTAGAAGGAAAATTTTACCTTTTTGGAAAGGTGAGAAAATCCTCTATCTGATGAAACCATTTCCAAATAATTTTGAGTGCCTAAAAAAGTGAAAAAAATTTGACTGAGGCACAAGGAAGGAATGAAAGAAAGTTAGTCAAAAATAAGCAAGGGGCTTATTTTGGATAACAAGAATACAACAGAAGGCTTACACCTTAGAACAAGAATAAGGGGATGAAACAATGAGGGAAGAAGAAAGAATGGGAGAGTGAAGGAATCACTACAACAAGCTAGGAAAATCCTTTTGCAAGTCAGCCTCTAACTTGTTCCAAGCATCGACTTCTTCCCAAGTGCTCTCGATAGAGGCTACCGACAAGGCGCTCACCTCCCCAAAATTTAGTTCATCTCCTTGCGTGCTCATGGTATCAGTGATTTTATCCAACTCCTTGCCTATATCCTCCAACACATCCATTATTTGTGTAATACGTGGATATAATTCCTTGACTAGTTTTTATTGAACCCCTTAAGGTTTTAATGGCTTCAGATTTCCTCTTAACCTTAGTAAGGATTTTATCCCTTTCTACCCTATTTCCCTTGTTCTTCTCTTGGAACTCCTTGAGTTCTACTTCATGAGTGGTGACCAAGGCACTTGCCACTTTGTCTCTATCTACACAATTATCATCACGCGCCTGCCTCGGCGATCCGAAGCATCCCTTACATCAGCAAGAACCTTGCTATATTTTGCGATGAGCACTACGATCTTCAACTTATCCTCTTTCTCTAGGTGCGCCCAGTAACTTCTTCTGTAGACTCCAAGGATAGCAACTATCTTTCCATGGTGAGGATCCTCGTTAAATCCTCTAGGAATCCCAAGGTTGATCCATACTTCTACGTGGGTGATGCTAGGTCCAGGATGCTTCAATACTATAGCCTCATTGATGGATTCCACCTTCTTGTACACAACGCATACCTTAGCCTTTTCATCCTTCAATTCACGCTGCCACTTTGGCACAATCAACTTCTCCTGGCTTAGCTCCTTTTTCATAGCAGCTAGCTCTTCCTCTTTCTTCTTTAGCTCCCCTTCCAGATCTCTGACCCTATCATTCTACCCGAAGAGTCTAGCCTCGATCTCAATAGAGACTTTGTTGAGTGCATTGCATAGTTGTTCATCCGAGAGCTACTGGGTATCCACCACTGGGTTATCTTCTCTTAGTCCTGGAAATGTTATTATTTCCCCATGGCTTACCTCAAACTCTGGCTCATCAAGGTGGGACTCTATAGCCCATGAGAGCATCTTCCTTGTCCATGGATATGCAGCCTCCTTGTCAAAAGATGACATTGCTACAAGCTCCTCTACCGAGAATGGTACTTTGGAACCGCACGTGGAACACTTTCTTGGGGTCATCAATATAACCCATCTCCGGCCTCTCCCCCTCTACACACCTTCCTCCATGCACGTACCCTTAGGTATACTTACAGTCAAAATGGGGCCTCTAGTGCTGCCATGTTCCTCTTTTGTGCTCTCCTTCTTCTCCTTGTTCAACACTGGCTCAACGTTGTGTTCCAATTTTTCCTCCACCATGGTCTCAATGTTCTTGGTCTCTTCTCCTTCTGCCACCTTGGTTATCTATTTCTGCATGTAGAGCTTGAAGACTCTTTCTTTTGCGTGCTAGCTTCCTCACCTTTTCCCATGTCCTGGGTGCCTTCTCCTACCTGGCTATCCTTCCACCATACGAAATGGAACCCTATTCTTCTTCTCCACCTTCCTCCTCTGAATCATGTATATTGAAGACGGGTGGTCCTCGATCCTTCCCGGGGTCCTCTTCCCCACTTACTTCTTCTCCACTCTCGTCCTCTTCGCTCTCATCTTTTTCTCTTATGTACTTGTCCAAACTCTCAGTCTCTTCCGAGACGGTCTCTTCTTCTACCCTTTGCTTCTTCCTAACCTGGAGATTCTAGTGTAGGTGATTTCTGTTTCTTCCTCTCTCCTTATCTGATGGATTTTCTAGCTTTGGAGTCTTCTCTTTTACTATGGGCTTCTTCTTGTGTGCGTACATACTGGTTCTGGCACTTGTCCCGGGAACCTATTGCATGTGTCTCCACCACACTTGGTATTTTCTTTTCTGGCTCTTTTTCCTCCCATTTGGGTGTGGGTCTCTTCCTACCAGTTGGATCCTGAGGTATAGATACCTCATTCTCCAGATATGTGCCCTTCTTAGACTTGGGTCTTATGTAGATGTACATGTGCACCGTGGATCCATCTGTAATGGGTAGAGTCATGGGCCTTGTCATTTGAACTTCATGCGACACGTACCGCTCCACGTACATGCACTTGCTGGGGTAGACCAACCCTTTGCGCATTTCCAGATTACCAAGGTCCAGCTTAAACTTCTTGGACTCCCTGAACCTGTTTACTCCCACTTGGAAGTATTGAGTTATGAAGGCAAAGGGGAGCTTGCACCATGGGCTCCATGTCTCATCTGATAGTTTGAATCTGCCCAAGTAGAAATGCTGGTACACAACAAATTCCACTTCTCCCCTAGTGGCTATTGGCGTTGTTTGGGAATTCTCCATTCCACCCCAAATGTGTTCCTTAGGTGCATATACCATTTTTCCAAGCACGCCTTGTGCATAGTTGTCATGGTGTCACAAGCGTATTTCTCAAACCTCTTTGCGGGTGAGGGGTCTTCAGTAGGGTACTCCCACACAAACTTTTCTGATGCATCCGGTACCCCAATCTCCAAAAACATGATGGTTAATAGGAAATTTCCAAAAAGGATCCTATCGCCTTCCTTGTGCAGCTGATAATCTTATCTCGCAATGGATGTAGACAAGTTATAGATGGTGCCCTCTGAAATTTTCCTACAAACATTCAACCATGGCTTATTAACTTGGGTCCATCTCTCTGGCCATTTAACTTTGACACCAAGGTGCGCGACCATCTTCATTACCGGATCCTTAATGTCTACGACATCATAATACCTTGACCCCTTCTTGTATGCATAAGTGGCGATAGTTTCCTTAATCACTTCTTTGTCGGTCAATTCATCCTCCAAACCTTCTCCTTCACAGATGAGGCATATGAAATGTGAAATGAGCTGAGGGGTTATGTGCATCTTGCACCTGCGAAGTGGAAGTAGTCCTCATGGACGTGCGACATCAGCCATTGATATAAGCGCTTAGGTTTCCTGAAGTAGGGAAACTCAAAGAGTTGTAATAACCCTACCTTCTCCAACTTAACCTTCACATCATCATTATAAATGGGCAAACCCTCTGGTGTCCTTTTTTTTTGTTGGGCACACTAACTCCAACACCATCTCCTTCTCGATTGTGCTTGTCTGATGATTGTAGTCATTCACAGACATGTTCCTCATATGGGACTCCCACTCCTTCCCTAACAACACTCCATCTGGGTACTGCATTTCTGCATACCACTCCTCATTTGTGTGTGTGTCAGTTTCTTGTTGCTTACCCTTGCCCTTTCCCTTGCCCTTCTTGGGTGTGCTAACTAGTTTCTTGGGTGCCATTCTCTAGGTCTACTTCAATCACTCTGTGTTACTTTGTTCTTCTCTCTCCAACCTTAGATCTTGAACTTGTGAAGAAAGTTCCTTAACCCCGTGCCCTAGTTCTTCAAACCCTAACTGGGATACTCCTTTCACAAGATGGCGCCTTCTCCCACTTTTCCTACACCGTGAAATCCTTTCCTCTTGGTTCACAAATCCAAACTAGTTACTCACGCTTCAATTTCTCCAAATGTTTCTTCACACGGATCAATTTTTTGGAAGCCCTAGTTTGCAAAGGTGTAAAAAGTGCTTCTTTCTCTTTATACGCAAAGTGAATAATGAAGTTCCCCGACCCCTTTATTTATAGTTTTTCCCTTTTTAAGCATTAAGTGCTACTTCACCTACCACCATACTTTTAACATTTAATGTAGCTTTTTCAAACAAAGCCCGACTTCAGCGCTTTCCCTCATGCGCCAAAACCTACGCAAACAATCCTCCAACCTTCTGGCATGCAACCAATCCAACATGATAGGAGAATCTTGTGTGCGTGTACCCAACACCAAAGGCACTTCTTCTGTCTGATTTTTTTCTCTTGCCTACCTCGTGTTGCTTATGCACTTTTCCCTTCTTTGTATGTGGGATCTGAAAGTAGCTTTTATCTTGGCACCAACCATCCTTTTTCCATATTTTCTTTCCAAGCACCTCTTTCAATAGGGCCATTCAATTGGGTTTTTCAACACAAAATTCCTTGGCATTTTAACCATGCTCTCCTTCACATTACTCCACCCCACACTAAAACGATCGCGGTCCTTTGTACACTCAAAAATTCTCAAAAGTAGTAATAAGGTTACCAGTGCCCAAGGCACAAAACAAAACAACAACATGAAAGGGAAACACAAGAAAATAAATGCATAAAGGAAAATTCTAAACTAATGGAAAAAATTCCTTATTTACAAACACCAAGAAGACTTATTTATAGTAGGGCTTCAACCTACTCCCATTGAAGTGTCTAGGCAATTTCATTCCATCCAGCGCTTTTAACTGGCATGCGCCTGAATCAAGGATGTATGAGATTGTGTAGGGACCTAACCAATGGAATTTTAACTTCCCAAGATGGCGCAAAAACTTAGAATCATATAGTAAGACCATCTTCCCAACCTCAAACTTATTATTTTTGATGTGGCGATCGTGCCATGCTTTTTTCTTTGCTTTCTCTTGTTGTCTGACTCCACCTAGCGAGTGATCGTCTCTCATCCAACTTCATTAACTCATCAATTCTCTCTTCTAGTTCTTATTCATCAACTAACCCTCATGCATGCACTATTTACATAGAAGGTAACATGAATTCAACTGGAAGAATGGCTTCCATGCCAAACACCAATTGAAATGGTGTGGCTTTGTTCATCCTTTTATAAGTTGTCATGTAAGCCCATAATATAGCTGATACCTTGTCATCCCAATCTTGTCTTCCGACATCATAAATTTTGGTCAGGGTATGACTCAGTATTTTGTTAAATGCTTCTGTAGTCCCATTTACTTGTGGCTGATAAGGGGTTGTATTATAATGAGATACCATGAACTCTGCTAACATTATCCTTACGGTCTCATTTAAGAAATTTGTACCCATATCACTGGTTAAACTTAAAGGAATCCATACCTTGTGATAATGTTCTCCCACAAAAATCTTGCTTTGTTGTGGCTGGCTGTGCAATCTTTAGTTGGAGCTACCTCTGCCCACCTTGTCAAATAGTCTATGCAAGTGATGACATAGCGTGACCCAGTCCTATGCACCGCTAGTGCAATAGGGCCTACAAAGTCTATTGCCCACTTCTCAAAAGGTTCTACGCTAGGTATAGGGCACAAAGGCATTTCATCTCTCTTTCTGGCTTGCCAATGCATTGACAAATGGTCACACACTTTACAATAGTCTTTACAATCCTTGTATAGGGTTTCCCACCACAATCCTGCCATTAATATCTTATGTGCGGTGGCGTCACCTACATAATGCCCACCCGCACTTCCTCCGTGTGCTTCCTCCATGATGGCGAGGTGCTCATGCTCTAATACACACCTGCGTAAAACTTCATCATGTCCCAACTTGTATAAGTCTCCACTGATCAACATGTAGGGCATGACACATATGGCGAGTGCTTCTTCTCTAATGCCTTCATTCCTTCTGGTGCCACACCTTCCTTTAAAAATACTGTAATCTCCTCCAAATCTAAGGGCGTGCTTTGTAACCCTAAATAGTTACTGAATCTAGCATTGTCTCCTCAATACTCTACGTGTCCTCCCCTGAATCAATTCTTGATAGATGATCAGGCCCACAATTACTCTTCCTAGGTTTCACTACTACCGTGAACTCAAACTCTTGAAATAACAATACCCACCGACATATGCGCCCTTATAGAATGGTCTTGTTCACCAAATACTTTAATGCCATGTGGTCGGTGTAAAATACAAAGGGTTTTGCCAGACATCTTTCCTAAATTTGAAAGCACATTAGACATTGTGAATGCTTCATGCTTAGTTGTTGTGTAATTATACTCTGTTGGTGTCAACTTCTTGGTTGTGAAACATAGAGGGTGATTAACAATACCTTCACTTGGCTGCACAAGCACTGCTCCAATGGCAATTCTTGAGGCATCTACATGGACATGGAAGGGCTTGTCCCAAGAGGGAAAATGTAATATAGGCGTGGTGACAAGCCTATCCTTTAATGTGTCAAACACCTTTTGTTGTGCCTCTCCCCAATGGAAGGCACTTTTATGTCTGAGAAATTCTTCTAGAGGTGCGGCTATCTTGGCATACCCCTTGATGAATTTTCTGTAATAACCCGTATGCCCAAGAAATCCACGTGCACTGTGCTTTGGCTAGTAGGTTCCCCTAATCCCACAATAACTGTAACCTTGGTAGGATCCACTAGCAAGCCCTCCTTGCATATGATGTGCCCCAATAAATTCCCAAAGGGTGTAGTAAATACACACTTCTTAATGTTGAGGGATATCCTCAACTGCCTACACCTCTCAAACATTAACCTCAAATTGTCACAATGGTCTTTTACTAGCCCATATAATATCCAATCATCCAAATAGACCTAGAGAAACTTATGGATGAAGTCCTAGAATGCTTACACTAATATGCGTGAAAAAATAGCAGGCGCATTCTTCAAACCAAAGGGCATGACTGTGTATGCAAAACTTCCCCACTCAGTGGCGAAAGTTGTCTTCTCCTGGTCTTCCTTTGCAATCTAGACTTGGTGGTACCCCAAAATCCATCCATAAAGGAATAGATTTCATGCCTAGAGACTCCTTCCAAAATATCTTCAGTGAAGGGGGTTGGAAAAGGATCGATGACACAAACTACATTCAGCTCCCTATAATCCATGTAAATCCTTATCCGCCCATCCTTCTTGATGTTGATTACCATCAGACTTATCCATTCTGATTCTTCCACTACTTCAATGATCCTAGAAGCTATCATTTTGTCTATCTCCTCCTTAACCTTACGCGTAAATTGGGATTTATTCGGTAGGTTCTCTTCCTGATCGGGCATGCATTGTCCTTCAAATTTATCCTCATCTCCCCCAAGCAATGGTGGATGCCCTTGAGCTCATAGTACTCACGTAAGAATAAATCTTTAAATTTATGCAACAGATCTATGACCTTAGAGACTTCCTTCTCGACCAGTAATATCCAATGATAGCCTCATTAGGTTCCTCTCTGAGTGATGTTAACCTTCTTTGTCTTTAAGGGCTCATGGTAGGTGCACACGTGAGTATCAACACTGTCCACTACCTCATGCGTCCCTACAGAATGGCTAACATCCAAGATTTCTACTTCCTCCCCATCAATCACATACACCAACTTCCCTTTCTCTTTTTCCAAACACGCGCTCAAGTTGTAACTCTTCTGTTTCTTCTACTTCTTCTTTAAAGCGTGCCTCCAAACTTGGTTCACCTAGCAGTTCCAACAACCTATCTTTTGCCATGGCACTATCCCCCATGGTAAGGCGCTTAACAAATTGTAATGCCTTATCAATTGATGGCTTGGTACTTCGATATTCAAACATTTGAATGAGGTCAGCTGCTAGCTCTTGCCAATTTCTTGTTTGGCGGTGTGTCTCAGAGTGTATGTACCATGCGCATGCACAACCATGTAGTGTAGAATACAACTTGTGTACCCAAAGGGATGGTGGAAAATCTTCCGTGCCTTCTCTCCAGATCCTCTCACACTCCTGGATATGGAAAGAGGTGGGCTCCTTACCATGGTAGTCCTTGATGACGGTGGGCATGTTACTTCTAGAAAATCTGATAGAGAGAGCAATTCTCACCTCGTGCCATTCCAAAAGGCTCTCCTAATGTGTATCCCACCACCATGCTACTATCTTTGAGAAGGACATAACTTAGCATCCCTCTCCATTCCTTCTCCTCCTTCCACTGAGCTTCCATCTCCTGTAAAAAGATCTCAGGGAAGGCCCCTCCTGAATACTTAGGTAATTTTTTTACACTTTCTCTAAGCATTCAAGTGTTGATATGTGATTTCTAGTAAATGGATTGTGTACCTCGATTCGGAAATCATGCTTGATATGTATTAAATTTCTTGCAGATTGCGAGATCTTGGTAGTCAAAATATTAATAGACTCTTTTATTTATTTCATTTTGTGGTGAATATTAATCGATCACGGAATGAATTATACAGTATTCATCAATAATATCTAGACTTGGACCGAGAGGAATTGATCAAGTAATGCTTTAATTTTGTGAAGTGATAAAATTAGATCACGAACCTTGAGCAGTTGCAAGGTATGGAAGCATTTAGTAAGGTAGTCGGTGAGTATGACTCGAGGCTGATCTTGAGAAATGAAAGCGGTTCCCGATATCTAGTATATCTGGAAGGTCTCGATTAAAGACCGGTAATAATTCATTGACATCTGACTCTGTAATAAGAGCAGGAGTGGCTCATTTCTAGAAAGTATGATCTGAGTCTCTCAGAGTTTTCGGAGAAGGACCAAACTGAATTACTAAGGGTTAGTAACCTAAAACAATAACCTAACCTAGGGGTTAGATTATTGTTAGTCTAACCTAGACCTAGGCTATGTGTTATGATCCTAAAATAATAACTAAGTGTAAAATGGTTAGCATGGTCATTACCCTAAAACTCTAACCTAAGATACTAACCTAGCTAACTAAGAGTTTTTGGGAAGGGGCCTTTGAAGGGTGGCGAACCATGGGCGCTATTCTCTATGGCAATAAATGGGAAGGATAAGGATGAGGACGAGGCATATGGCGGAGGCTTGGCGGCGGCTAACCTTGGCGAGACTTGGCAATTACTAAGTTTGGAAATGAACTTGAGTTTTTGGATGGACTGTCGCCAATTTCGGCGGTCGGTGGGAGTTGAGATTAAGCGGGAAAATTGGTTTAATGGCATTTAATGTCTAGGGAGTCGAGCCGGAGCTCGCGGGCAGCATCTGGCTTGAGAAGTTGGAAGGTTTGTTTGGTGTATCGCGATTTTCGGTCTTCTCTCTCTCTCTCTGCTAGTTTACTTGTTCATAGCACCAGTTCTCTTTGAGTTGCATGGCGAGAATGAAATTCTCTGGCTCTTTTCTCTGCCATGGAGGATATATTGTAAATGGGACAGCGAAATTTTGTTGGTCGCTGTATTTGGGAAAAAGAAAAGGAAGTTTGAGCTCTTCCTCTGGTCTTCTTCGGAAGTCGATCAAAATACGGGCATCTTTAGGCCCTATCCTTTAAATATTTTCTTTGTCTTTCAAATGTCTTCATTAAAACAACTCTGTTCATTTGTTTTGTGAAGATTAGATGAATTTTCTATGAGATCTAGTTTGATTATTGTACTTTGTATTTCTTACAGTTCGATTTTTCTTCAAATCCGTTTGTTGGGTGTTTGTGGAAATCAATTTTAACTCTACTTGTTTGTGCATTCTTCTGGATTATGCATGAGAGGTATTTATTAACAATATGCGAGTGTTCGGCTGTTTGGCGTGAGCCCTTGGAATATACCTATCGTAGTATGAGACCACAGTATGTCTTTGTTTAAGTAGTCGTTGATCTTGTTATAAAAGCTGTATAAAATGATTTGGGTGATTACTGTAAGATTGTTGTATTATTCGTTTATTAAAAAAAAAAAAAAAACTCTGTCGTGGGATTTGTTGACAGCGACTAATGATACTTTCGGGTTTCATTTGTTTTCAACTTTTAGTTTGGAACAGGCAACTGTAGTGTCACCATAGTCTTTTCGACCTGGCGGAAGTTGTTTTCCTTGTTACCAGGTTAGCGGGATTACTTGCGCACTGTGTATATTATAGATACACCTGTACTTCGTTGTATTGATCCAATGGAGTCGATGATTGAATCGTAATTGCCTAGGAAGGTAGATTTATCCATAAGTTTTGTGAAGGGTCTTTTCATGAAAGCCTGGTAAGATGAAACAGGGCTTTTTGATTACTGTTATATTGAAATAATTGAAGGATAAAGACTTCCTGTGTATGCATTTTTATTTCATGTGAAAACTCTTCGAAAGTTTCGAAGCGGCCCAATAGATTCCCTTGCTTGAAAGGGTATTCGACTTTTTTACTTGGTTGATGTTGATTGTTAACCATGAATGGCGTCTATTGATTTATCGGCCAATTTCTTATGCGTTCTTTGTTGGGTTCGGTGGTTATGAGTGCAAAATCCTTACTTGATTCTGATGCGAATATATATATATATATATATATATATATATATATATATATATATATATATATATATATAGTGTGACTTGGGCGACTACGAGGAGTCGATTGAATAATTCATTGTATATTTTGAACCAAATATAGTTAAGTTGTAGTGACTTAATGGATGAACATGCATTTCGATCTTGTTGAACCATTGGGATCCCTTCGTGTTTTTGGGATTTTGAGTTACGAGATGTTTATGTAGACATGTATATCTTGACTTTGTGCAAATTAGTATAAAGCGTGGTGAGAGTAATTTATTGGCTGGTTATTGTTATGCTTGGTTGATGAATGGCAGTATGAATTCTTATGCATTCGCTTGAATTGATACATCCGTTTGAATCATAGAACTTACGGAAGGGTAACGATGCTATTGTCTCTTTACGAATTCGACCACAGGACACTATTTTTGTCATTGTTGAGATCCTTAGTTTGGATGAGTGTTTCGTGTTTTGACCTTGTTAGGGTAAGTCGCGAATAACGCACCAAGACTTGCATCTTTGCAGTAAGGATCGTTTGGTTGAATTCCTTTCCTTCACTTGATCCGATTTTGGTGAGCAAGAATATGTATGCTATGTTTCCTTCCATTTTGATCTGTCCGATCGACTGTGCATGATTTGGAAGTACCGTGTGGGCAACATAGCATAGTCCTTTGGGAAACCTTAGATTGTTGATGCAATAGTTGTTGTTTTCAGCGATACGCTTGTAGCTCTTGTTTTCAACTGGTGATAAGCCTTACTGTGTAAAAGGAACTAGCATTGGGCTTAGGATTGATACATGATTTGTTGATGTGTTAGTTCTTTATACAAGAGTTTCTTTGTGTTTACATTCTTAGTTAAACAGTGATCTTGTTTGCGGCTTGTCTAACTTGTTCATTTATATACTGGTTGACTGTTTTCATATGTGAAGGCAGTACAGTGATGAACTTATGTGAAAGGAAGTATGAATGGTTTGGTTCTTTCTCTTCCTTTATTTAATATTATTGATAATGGACTATCAGTGGGAAATTGTTTGTAACATATTGGTGGAATCCCGAATTGTTATGTTATTTCCTTTTTGGAGAATGAAACAATCTGACCAATGTTGTGATTTTGGGTTTAATGATTGTTGTGTGCATTCGTTCCTTGTTTCTTAATATTTGATGAAATATTAGGAAATGATTAAGACTAATTGTAACAATGATAGAGTTACATAATTGTAATCATTACGTATTACAGGGCATGAGTCGATTATGTTTACTTATGTGAATATCGATCTCATTTAAACGGGGTGTTTAATGAAAACAATTGATGGATTGCGAATTGTTTTAAAAGTTAGTGCTTATCATGCTCGAGTTCATTGAAGCCGACTCATGTTGACTATTTTTGCGAGATGGTTGCCGTAAGAGGGTAAAAGCAATGCGGATCGATGATAGGTGATCAGTTGTTTATTTGATTTATTATGAATTACTGACTTGATTTTATGGATGTACTATATGAGAAAAGATGTTTCTTTTCCGTTAGCATTATATCAAGTATCTTTGTTGCATAAAATGTAATTATGCGAGTTTGAAAGGAATGAAAATAAGTGTTTGATACTTATGTGTTGTATTCTATTCTGAATGATGAACTTCTTCGGTTTACGTAACGAAGAGGCATAGTTATCTTTGTATAATATGGATGCTTTTGTGATTGACAATGAAAGCTTGTAAGTAATTAGACTAAATTCTTATGAGTATTTAGTAGTTCTAGTTTGCTCTGGCAAAAGCAATATTGTAATTTAATTATTGTCTCTCTTGGGGATAGGTTAAAATTGAGCCTAAAAGATAACGCTAAACAAGTTGGATTGAATTACTAATCCCTAGTCCTAAGTATAACAGGACAATAGTAAATTGGATTCTAAATCATTTATATCTTTAAACTAAAAAGTATGATATAAATTCAGTTAAGAGAACTGATAGGCAATCAATGGAGATCAGATGGCATTCTCAAGCATTGGTTATGAGAAATTGTCCCGTTCTGTTGCTTTGGAATCAGGTGTATTCTAATGACTCCTTGATGAGAGCGTGACCGTAATACCTCTACCTGTAATGAGTCTTTTAGAGGAGGGTCGTCTTAAGACAAAGAATCCAGGGATTTGGAAAGGCTAACCTTAGGGAAAAGTCTTTAAAGTAATTTAATCTCTAGTGCGTAACGCTTGTTTTTGGGTAGATCTTCTCGAGGCGGATTTAAAGGATGACGACATAAGGTCGACTGCAGGGCTGTACCTCCGAGAAGATTAGGATCTTCTCGAAGTTACAACAATGCAGGTGACTTATGGCGACACCCTTTGCATTGATCGCTAAGATTTACACTTGATTTCGCACGAGTTACCTTGGGACCGATTAAGAACGTGGCCATGTTATAAGACTGCCTCGGAGATTTGGGGTATCATGACACACTTTGGTTGAATTGCAAGGTTGAACCGTATGTCCTCATATCCCTAATCCTCGTAGGCATCCATATAACATTATCACCTTGTTAATCGCCTCCAGAGTGATTAATTTGTGAAAGAAAGAATTGTGATGAGTCGGTATAAGACATTCTATATAACATATGAATGGGGTGAAGGGCGTATTCAGTTGGCGAGTATGCGTTAAGGAATACGAGACATGAAACGATATGTTTCAAATCTTTGGCCAAAGTATCATGAGGCTGCTTGATTGCGTTGTCCTAATTCACCTAGTCTAAGGGATGAGATGCCGATGAATAATGGTATGATTATTGATTAGATTCCTTAGACGAGCATTACGAATCCCAGTTAGGGAAGAGAACCGCGAGTATTGTGTTAAATAAAAACACTAACTCTTTTTACTCATGAATAGATCGGTAGATTACAGAGTCATGGAATGAATAGATCGGAGGTATTAGAGTCATTACAGTGCTGCATATGGTTATGCATTATATAAATGGTTATTTGAATTGTGAGTTCTAAATTATGTATTTAGAACCGGTATGCAATGATATCAAAAAAAAAAAAATTGACTTGTTCTATTGTCTAAAATGAGGATGTTACATCTTGGTATCGGAGAGTGAAGGTTGCGGCTCTTGGACCTATTGAGTCCATAATCGATAAAAACACGAATTTTCTTGTAACGAGAAAATGGTTAGAAACAAGAAACGTTGCGAGTAATGCTCCACGAAGGAGGAGGCGCAACCAACCAGCTGGATGAGATCCTTGCTGCCTGTTGGACACAAGAGATCGCTTGGCTGTACTTGAGCAGCGGTGGCGGGAAATGAGGAGGATGAAGAAGGCGATAATAATAATCAGCAACCTCCACGAGGCAATCCCGACACGGGTGTTGATGTTAATCTTTGTGAATGCACACATGCGACGAGAAAATAAAAAGGCCCGATTAGCGTGAGAACTCACTAATGATATCAAAAGGATAAGTCCACCTAAGTATGATGGCACCACATTAGGAGATGGAGGCGAGAGCGGCTCGTGAAATGGAGAAGTACTTTGCTATAAGGAACTTCTCAGAAGAAACCAAGGCAATATGGGGAGCCTATCAGCTTTCTCACGAAGCATCTTCGTGGTGGGATAGCCGAAAAGCTGAGCTAAATATTGATGAGACCAATATCACTTGGGATCAATTTAAAGGCTATTTTAGGCAACGTTGGCTGCCACAACTTTTCTATGATCGAGAAAATGACGAAATTTCAGAACTTGACTCAAGGAAGTTAACGATGGCCCAGATTAGGAGCGGTTTACAAAACTCCTCAAGTATGTACCGCAGTATCAAACTGACGAAAAGTTCAGGATACGGAAATTCATCATGGGATTGAATCCTGTGATAGGGGGAGAGGTCGATGTTCACAGTCCAACCACTATGGAAGGAGTTGTTGAAAAGGCCATAAGGCAAGAACGAAATTAAAGGCTATTTACTGCTCATAAGGAGGAAGTGCGGAAGAAGACTGCAAACCCTTCTTCAACCTCTCTTGCACCCAGAAAAGGACCATGGAAAAAGTTTGGAAACAAGAGTAAGTTTCCAGGAGATAACAATAAGAAAGCAGCAGTAAATAAGCCTGCTGGGAATGTGAAGGATAATTTTGCTAAAAATTATAATAATGGTCAGAAGTCCTATGGAGGACAGCGTGACAATTATAAAACTGGAGGCAACTTTGAGCCTAAGAAGGGACCTGTAGGAGGCTGCTACACTTGTGGTAAAGATCATTACGCAAATCAGTGCCCTTTGAAGAAGGATGATCGTGTCAATGACATAAGATACATCTTTGCGATGGCGGACAAACAAGTTGAAAAGCAAGTGACACCTATAGAAGTTAGGGTAAGTTATTCGGCATACTGTCACTATTCTTTTTGATACGAGGAGCTCTGAATGTTTTATATCTAATAAACTAGCTTCTAAACTTAAAAGAAAAGGCTGGAAAAATGGATAAATCTTGGACTGTACAGTATGGTAATAATTCTGTTCATACGGTGAGTATGTGTCTTTTTGGAGCGATCCTTGACTTACCTAACTTTTCCACGGAAGTTGATCTCTATGTTGCACCTTTGGGATCGTATGACATTGTCATCGGTGTTAATTGGTTAGCTGATCATAAAGCAAAGGTAGATTCTATGAAAAGAACATAGAATGTTTAGATGATCAGGTGGAATCGGTAGAGATTCAAGGTGTGAAGCGAGAAATTTCAGTTAGAAAGGCATCGGCTATGCGGCTTAAAAAGGCTAAGAATAAAGGATGTACCCTTTATGCGGTAAAGATATCGAATCTGCGAGAAGAAGATAGTGATTTCATGAAGCAAATCCCACTTTGTTACAAAGTTTGGGGATGTTTTCTGAGGAATTACCGGGGTTACCACCCAGAGAGAATTTGATTTTACTATAGAAATCAAGCACAGGAGCGGAACCTATTTCCAGGCACCTTATCGAATGACTACTATTGAGTTAGTCGAGCTAAAGGCTCGATTCTGAGAGCTTTTGTCTAAGGGATTGATTAGACCAAGTGTTTCACCTTGGGAGCACTGTGATATTTGTGAAAAAGAAGGATGGAACTGCGAGGCGTGTATTGATTATCGGATGTTGAACAAGCAACGATCGAGAACCGATATCCACTTCCTAGGATCGATGATCTGTTTGATCGGATCGTGGAGCAGCGGTTTATTCTAAGATAGATCTTGATCTGGTTATCATCGACTAAGAATTAAAGAGGAAGATATTCATAAAAGCGGCTTTCCGAACAAGAATGCGGACATTATGAATTCACGGTTCTAGCCTTTGGGTTAACTAATGCACTGCGACCTTTATGAATTTAATGAACAATATTTTTCAAGAATACGGACAAGTTTGTACTTGTATTCTTGGGCGATATTCTCATTTATTCTAAGAGCGTTGAGGAGCGATGAGCATCGAAGATAGTTTTGGGAATTTTGAGAAAGAGAAAGCTGTATGGTAAGTTATCCAAATGTTCTTTCTTTGACTCAGAAGTTCACTATTTGGGTCATGTCATAAGCAAAGAAGGAATCGCTGTAGATCCTTCGAAAATAGTGGCGATAACTGAGTGGCCTACACCAAAGAATGTGCATGAAGTAAGAAGCTTCATGGGTCTTCTTTGATTCTTATAGAAAATTTGTAAAGGATTTTTCTAAGGTAGCTGCACCAATAACTTCATTACAGAAGAAGGATAAGAAATTCATGTGGAATGACAAGTGTGAAGCGGCTTTCAAAAGTCTGAAAGACCAGCTGACTTCTGCACCTATATTGGCTGTACCAGACCCTAATGGAAATTTTACAGTGGTAACTGATGCTTCTGGGGAAGGTCTTGGGGGTGTTTTGCTACAAAATGATCAAGTCATTGCTTATGAGAGTAGAAAACTTAAGATTCATGAGCTGAATTATGCCCCTCATGATTTGGAGCTTGCTGCCATTGTTCACGCACTTCAAGTCTGGAGACACTACTTACTTAGGAAACCTTTTGAGTTGGCCAGATCACTTGGGACTGAAATATATTTTTACTCATTGAATCGAATGCCAGAGACAAAGAAGGTGGTTAGAATTTCTATCACAATATGACTTTGATATCAGCTATATCAAAGGAAAGGAGAATAAGTAGGCGATGCTCTAAGTCGTAGGAGGCACATTTACTGCTCTTATAACATTAAGAACTCAGTTTAAAGACGAGGTAAAAAGTGCCTCAGAATCAGATACATATTTTCAGCAAGTAAAAGCAGCGCTTGCTGCAGAACCTAAAGATAAAAGGTATGAAGGTTTTCATTTAGATAATGAAGGAATCTTGCGTTATGAAAATAGGGTATATGTTCCTGTGCTGGATGATTTGAGAAAGAAGTTGTTAGTTGAATTTCATAATTCACCTTTCTCTGGACACCCGGTATCACAAAAATGCTAGCTGATTTGAAACAGCAATACTTCTGGAAAGGTATGAAAAAGGATGTGATAAATTTTGTGACTCATTGTCTGGAATGTCAGCGGGTGAAAGCAGAGCATATGCATCCTGCTGGATTGTTGTATCCTCATAGCATACCGCAGTACAAATGGCAAGTAATAACCATGGATTTTGTACAAGGACTACCTATGTCCGAGGAATAAACATGATGTTATCACGGTAGTTGTAGATAAGCTAACTAAGGTAGCTCATTTCATCATTTGAAATCTAAAGGATGATTCTCGAGTGCTAGCCAAGAAGGTTCGTACGAAATTTTCAGATTACATGGTGTACACAGGGCTGATTATTTACGGCGAGGGATCCTAGAATGGCGTCGAGGTTTTGTGCAAGCGCTTAACGCAGCCCTAGGAGCGAAACTAAACTTCGATTACGCATATCATCCGAGAAGCGGATGGGCAAGGCGAGAGGTAAATCAAGTGTTGGAGGACATGTTGCGAATGTATTGCATGGATCAACGGTATAAGTGGGAAGAGTATCTCCCATTAGTTGAGTTCGCATACAACAACACTTATCACTCATCTCTTAAGATGGCACCTTTGAAGCACTTTATGGAAGAAAGTGCGAGAACCCTGTAAGTTGGGACGAGTGTAGAGGATAGAGTGGTAATTGGACCGAGAGATTCTCACGAGAGATGGAGCAGCAAGTTAAGCTGATTCGTGAGCGATTAAAGGAAGCGGCGGATAGACGAGAAGAGCTATGCTGACCTTAAGCGGGTTGATAGAAAGTTTGAGCTTGGTGATAAGGTTTTTACTGCGTGTTAAACCCGAGAAAGAGTTCTATAACTTTTGGCAAGGCTGCCAAGTTGTCACCACGATATGTGGGACCTTTGAAAAATTGTCGAGATAATCAATCCTGTAGCTTATCGTTTAGCATTGCCTCTGCTCTATCTCGTATGCATGATGTTTTCCATATTTCTTTGCTTAAGAAATACGTTTCAGATCTGTCACATGTTTTAAATTGGAATTCCTTGCGGGTCAAGACCCGGGAATAATCGTGGTTAAACCCACACGAGTCTTTGAAACTACTTGATTGCATTTAAGAAATCGTGATATACAGCAATGTAAGGTCCAGTGGGACCAGTTTAACGAAGAAAGTGCAACTTGGGAAAACCTGGAAGAGATGAAAATTGCTTTTCCTTCTCTTTTTGCAACAGAATGAAATCTGTTGATGAAATACTTTTATGAACTGATTGTTTTTAAGTATTTATGAAAGCCTGATTAAGGCAGACTTTATTCAGGTTGAATAAAAGTGTGGTGACATTGATTTCTGAACCTATTAAATATGGAAGTAAACACATTGTTTGTGTACTAATAAATTGATTGACCGGAAGGTTAAGTTTAATATGTAATTCATCGGGACGATGAATCCTTTTAGGAGGGAAGCATGTAACACCCTGAACTGTTGTTACTTTCTCCTAAGCATTCAAGTGTTGATATGTGATTTCTAGTAAATGGATTGTGTACCTCGATTCGGAAATCATGCTTGATATGTATTAAATTTCTTGCAGATTAGAGATCTTGGTAGTCAAAATATTAATAGACTCTTTTATTTATTTCATTTTGTGGTGAATATTAATCGATCACGGAATGAATTATACAGTATTCATCAATAATATCTAGACTTGGACCGAGGAATTGATCAAGTAATGCTTTAATTTTGTGAAGTGATAAAATTAGATCACGAACCTTGAACATGTTGCAAGGTATGGAAGCATTTAGTAAGCTGGTCAGGAGTATGACTCAGGCTGATCTTGAGAAATGAAACGGTTCCCGATATCTAGTATATCTGGAAGGTCTCGATTAAAGACCAGGTAATAATTCATTGACATACAACTCTGTAATAAGAACAGGAGTGGCTCTGTTCTAGAAAGTATGATGCAGGTCTCTCCGAGTTTTCAGGAGAAGGACCAAACTGAATTACTAAGGGTTAGTAACCTAAAACAATAACCTAACCTAGGGGTTAGATTATTGTTAGTCTAACCTAGACCTAGGCTATGTGTTATGATCCTAAAATAATAACTAAGTGTAAAATGGTTAGCATGGTCATTACCCTAAAACTCTAACCTAAGATACTAACCTAGCTAACTAAGAGTTTTTGGGAAGGGGCCTTTGAAGGGTGGCGAACCATGGGCGCTATTCTCTATGGCAATAAATGGGAAGGATAAGGATGAGGGACAGGCATATGGCGGAGGCTTAGGCGGCGGCTAACCTTGGCAGACTTGGCAATTACTAAGTTTGAAATGAACTTGAGTTTTTGGATGGACTGTCGCCAATTTCGGCGGTCGGTGGGAGTTGAGATTAAGCGGGAAAATTGGTTTAATGGCATTTAATGTCTAGGGAGTCGAGCCGGAGCTCGCGGAACAGCATGCAAACGAGAAGTTGGAAGGTTTGTTTGGTGTATCGCGATTTTCGGTCTTCTTCTCTCTCTCTCTCTGCTAGTTTACTGTTCATGCACCAGTTCTCTTTGAGTTGCATGGCGAGAATGAAATTCTCTGGCTCTTTTCTCTGCCATGGAGGATATATTGTAAATGGGACAGCGAAATTTTGTTGGTCTCTGTATTTGGGAAAAAGAAAAGGAAGTTTGAGCTCTTCCTCTGGTCTTCTTCGGAAATTCGATCAAAATACAGGCATGCTAGGCCCTATCCTTTAAATATTTTGCTGTCTTTCAAATGTCTTCATTAAAACAACTCTGTTCATTTGTTTTGTGAAGATTAGATGAATTTTCTATGAGATCTAGTTTGATTATTGGCACTGTATTTCTTCTGGTTCGATTTTTCTTCAAATCCGTTTGTTGGGTGTTTGTGGAAATCGAATTTTAACTCTACTTGTTTGTGCATTCTTCCTGGATTATGCATGAGAGGTATTTATTAACAATATGCGAGTGTTCGGCTTTGTTTGGCGTGAGCCCTTGGAATATACCTATGCGTAGTATGAGACCACAGTATGTCTTTGTTTCGTGGTCGTTGATCTTGTTATAGAAACTGTATAAAATGATTTGGGTGATTACTGTAAGATTGTTGTATTATTCGTTTATTAAAAAAAAAAAAAAACTCTGTCGTGGGATTTGTTGACAGCGACTAATGATACTTTCGGGTTTCATTTGTTTTCAACTTTTAGTTTGGAACAGGCAACTGTAGTGTCACCATAGTCTTTTCGACCTGGCGGAAGTTGTTTTCCTTGTTACCAGGTTAGCGGGATTACTTGCGCACTGTGTATATATATAATACACACAGTACTTCGTTGTATTGATCCAATGGAGTCGATGATTGAATCGTAATTGCCTAGGAAGGTAGATTTATCCATAAGTTTTGTGAAGGGTCTTTTCATGAAAGCCTGGTAAGATGAAACAGGGCTTTTTGATTACTGTTATATTGAAATAATTGAAGGATAAAGACTTCCTGTGTATGCATTTTTATTTCATGTGAAAACTCTTCGAAAGTTTCGAAGCGGCCCAATAGATTCCCTTGCTTGATAAGGGTATTCGACTTGTTTTACTTGGTTGATGTTGATTGTTAACCATGAATGGCGTCTATTGATTTATCGGCCAATTTCTTGTACGTTGCTGTTGGGTTCAGTGGTTATGAGTGCAAAATCCTTAACAGTTACAGTGCGAATATATATATATATATATATATATATATATATATACTAGTGTGACTTGGACGACTCTGAGGAGTCGATTGAATAATTCATTGTATATTTTGAACCAAATATAGTTAAGTTGTAGTGACTTAATGGATGAACATGCATTTCGATCTTGTTGAACCATTGGGATCCCTTCGTGTTTTTGGGATTTTGAGTTACAGATGTTTATGTAGACATGTATATCTTGACTTTGTGCAAATTAGTATAAAGCGGCCCAAGGTGAGAGTAATTTATTGGCTGGTTATTGTTATGCTTGGTTGATGAATGACAGTATGAATTCTTATGCATTCGCTTGAATTGATACATCCGTTTGAATCATAGAACTTCTGGAAGGGTAACCCGATGCTTGTCTCTTTACGAATTCGACCACTGGACACTATTTTTGTCATTGTTGAGATCCTTAGTTTGGATAGTTGTTTCGTGTTTTGACCTTGTTAGGGTAAGTCGCGAATAACGCACCAAGACTTGCGTCTTTGCAGTAAGGATCGTTTGGTTGAATTCCTTTCCTTCACTTGATCCGATTTTGGTGAGCAAGAATATGTATGCTATGTTTCCTTCCATTTTGATCTGTCCGATCATTGTGCATGATTTGGAAGTACCGTGTGGGCAACATAGCATAGTCCTTTGGGAAACCTTAGATTGTTGATGCACGATAGTTGTTGTTTTCAGCGATACGCTTGTAGCTCTTGTTTTCAAGCTGGTGATAAGCCTTCTTGTGTAAAAGGAACTAGCATTGGGCTTAGGATTGATACATGATTTGTTGATGTGTTAGTTCTTTATACAAGAGTTTCTTTGTGTTTTTCTTAGTTAAGCAGTGATCTTGTTTTGCGGCTTGTCTAACTTGTTCATTTATATCTTTGGTTATTGTTTTCATATGTGAAGGCAGTGCAGTGATGAACTTATGTGAAAGGAAGTATGAATGGTTTGGTTCTTTCTCTTCCTTTATTTAATATTATTGATAATGGACTATCAGTGGGAAATTGTTTGTAACATATTGGTGGAATCCCGAATTGTTATGTTATTTCCTTTTTGGAGAATGAAACAATCTGACCAATGTTGTGATTTTGGGTTTAATGATTGTTGTGTGCATTCGTTCCTTGTTTCTTAATATTTGATGAAATATTAGGAAATGATTAAGACTAATTGTAACAATGATAGAGTTACATAATTGTAATCATTCTGTATTACAAGGGCATAGTCTGATTATGTTTACTTATGTGAATATCTGATCTCATTTAAACAGGGTGTTTAATGAAAACAATTGATGGATTGCAATTGTTTTAAAAGTTAGTGCTTATCATGCTCAGTTCATTGAACTGACTCATGTTGACTATTTTTGCAGATGGTTGCCGTAAGAGGGTAAAAGCAATGCACGGTCGATAAATTGATCAGTTGTTTATTTGATTTATTATGAATTACTGACTTGATTTTATGGATGTACTATATGAGAAAAGATGTTTCTTTTCCGTTAGCATTATATCAAGTATGCTGTTGCATAAAATGTAATTGTACGAGTTTCGAAAGGAATGAAAATAAGTGTTTGATACTTATGTGTTGTATTCTATTCTGAATGATGAACTTCTTCGGTTTACGTAACGAAGAGGCATAGTTATCTTTGTATAATATGGATGCTTTTGTGATTGACAATGAAAGCTTGTAAGTAATTAGACTAAATTCTTATGAGTATTTAGTAGTTCTAGTTTGCTCTGGCAAAAGCAATATTGTAATTTAATTATTGTCTCTCTTGGGGATAGGTTAAAATTGAGCCTAAAAGATAACGCTAAACAAGTTGGATTGAATTACTAATCCTAGTCCTAAGTATAACGGGACAATAGTAAATTGGATTCTAAATCATTTATATCTTTAAACTAAAAGTATGATATAAATTCGATTAAGAAGAAGCGATAGGCAATCAATGGAGATCGAGATGGCATTCTCAAGCATTGGTTATGAGAAATTGTCCCGTTACTGTTGCTTTGGAATCGGGTGTATTCTAATGACTCCTTGATGAGAGCGTGGCCGTAATACCTCTACACTTAATGAGTCTTTTAGAGGAGGGTCGTCTTAAGACAAAGAATCCGAGGGGATTTGGAAAGGCTAACCTTAGGGAAAAGTCTTTAAAGTAATTTAATCTCTAGTGCGTAACGCTTGTTTTGGGTAGATCTTCTCGGCGGATTTAAAGGATGACGACATAAGGTCATTGCGAGGCTGTACCTCAGAGAAGATTAGGATCTTCTCGAAGTTACAACAATGCGGGTGACTTATGGCGACACCCTTTGCATTGATCGCTAAGATTTACACTTGATTTATACGAGTTACCTTGGGACCGATTAAGAACGTGGCCATGTTATAAGGCGCCTCGGAGATTTGGGGTATCATGACACCTTTGGTTGAATTGCAAGGTTGAACCGGTATGTCCTCATATCCCTAATCCTCGTAGGCATCCATATAACATTATCACCTTGTTAATCTGCCTCAGAGTGATTCAATTTGTGAAAGAAAATTTGACATGAGTCGGTATAAGACATTCTATATAACATATGAATGGGGTGAAGGGCGTATTCAGTTGGCGAGTATGCCGTTAAGGAATACGAGACATGAAACAGATATGTTTCAAATCTTTGGCCAAAGTATCGCATGAGTGCTTTGATTGCGTTGTCCTAATTCACCTAGTCTAAGGGATGAGATGCCGATGAATAATGGTACTTGATTATTGATTAGATTCCTTAGACGAGCATTACGAATCCCAGTTAGGGAAGAGAACCGCGAGTATTGTGTTAAATAAAAACACTAACTCTTTTTACTCATGAATAGATCTTTTTACTCATGAATAGATCGGTAGATTACCATTTGAAGAGTCATGGAATGAATAGATCGGAGGTATTAGAGTCATTACAGTGCATATGGTTATGCATTATATAAATGGTTATTTGAATTGTGAGTTCTAAGCACTATAATAGGTCCGGGAACTCTCATTTGTAATGCTCTGTAGACCCATAATTGAAACAGTTCCACAAGGGAACTTATTACTTTGTCCCCCGTGGTTATTATGACCATGGAATCCTCCTCAAAACCCCTTCCATGCACGCCTCCATCTGCGCGCTCCTCATAACGGTGATCATCACCCTTGGAACTACTTAGAAATGCTAGTTTGGTGCACCCCATGATCAATGGCCTCATGGATCTGATCAATGAGCCTACAGTCCTTAGTATCATGGGTTGTAGAAGTGCAGATCTTACAGTAGCAAGACACATTCTTCCGGATTGCACGCTATAACAAGGGGCATCTACTTGCATCATGGTCCCCATGAAAAATTTCACAATCTACTGTCATGGTGCATACCATCCTTTGGGGGAAATTATCCTTGACATGCCCCTCTACTTCACAATCTGTGCACCATAAACCACTGCGAGTCTCATGGGCTGAGTTTGCAGACAAATTTTCTAGCTACTTAGCCATAGTAGCAATCTGAGCCTCCAGGAATGGGCTAACACCAATATCAATACTACCAATAGCCTCGATGCACAGAGCAGCTTCCAATACTTCGCATGGGTCTGTGAAAGTTTTATGAGATAAATCCCTTCTAAAAGGTGTGATCAATCCTCCAAAAACCACTTGAGCATGTTATGAAGGGTGAATATCATATGATAATTTAGACAAGAGAGTTTTAAAGTGTGCATCATACTCTCACACACTCTCTGCCATTCCTTATTGAATCTCCTTCAAAGCACTGATGCTCTTCTATTCAAACTCAAGGATGTGGAATTCTACCAAGAATGTGTTCTTTAAAGCAGTATAATCCACCACTATTTGATGAGGGTCATATTTCCTATACCAGCTATGCACACACCCTTGCAACGTGGTTACAAACTGACTAGCCTTCTGCTCTGGGGTTGTGATACCCTTTGCATGCCATAGTAGTTCACACTTGTGAACATGTTCCACAGCATCCTCAATACCTCTGTAATATGGCAAGTGTAACGACATCTCAAAGAAGACTTGAGGGGGTGGTTGGGGCCCTTGTCCTCTTGAGCTAGAGCCTTGGTTCCCTTTGGTGTTTCCTCTACCGCCGATCCACCAGGTTCATAAGGTCCTATGCCTCATGAGCCACTAGATCCACTAGAACCACTAGGTCCACCAAGTCCTGTAGTAGTCGTGCCAAGTGTCCCCATGGTTCCACTGAACTATGTGCCGATGGTCTGTGATAGTGCCCCACTACCACTATTATACCCCAGCGCCACTCCTAGACATGAGACCAAGGGCTTGTATACTAGCTCCTTGTCCAAAGAATCCTTCGAATACTAGAATATGTGTAGCCATAGAAGTGGGAACTAAAAATTATACCTCCTAGGTACAGATCTGTCACTTCCACTGATATCAACTAGGTCAATGATACTCCTTCCTAGTTCTAGAAAACCAAGTGCTATGGTTTGGTCACTGGGTGGGTTCAGATACATGCCAACGAATCTTCTTTCTCCACATGATGAACTCTCACCAGAAGCCAAAGGGGTCTCTCTTACGCACTTTCCAAGATGGGGTAGCACAGACTGCTCAGGTTCCACGTCCTCTGCATGAACCTCAAATCCTTCTTGTAATGTCTTCCTCCATAGATCCATCACACTTACAGCCTCATGTCATCTAGCAATCTCCCTTTCACGTGCTTCACTATACTTGAGCCATCTCTCCTCCCTTTCCTTCTCCGTCGTAATATCTTCCATCTTCCTCCACCCTAGCTCCCTCACCCAGCACTCATAATGGTCTAGCTGGCCATTGGAAATGCCTCTAAACCCAAAGTAACAACTAGGATCTTCATTTCCAAAGGGATAACATGTAGAAATGATCCTCTAGGCTCCTGTAAAAACTCAAACTTAGCAACCTTCGACAAGAATATGTGGAAATGGTTTACTCCAGTGTGGCTAGGCAATATCCCTTTCCACCAATGATTCACAACACGGGTCCATGTCAGATCTACATCCTATAGCCTTTGGTAATCTTCTTGGGTCCACACACGTGATCCATAATGCCAACTTGATCTAGATGCATACACTGAGAGCCATTCATACAGCTCTACTAGGAAACAATAGAAAAATGTTTCATATAAATCATGGTAGAGGTTCTCTTCTACCCATTTACATGTATCAAACTCAGGTCCAATGCTAAATCTTTGAGAAAATTCATCCTCCATGCTCTTGAACCATGATTCAACACTTTCCAAAGTTAACCGTTCTGTCATTACTCACTACACAGATCATGTTGTATGTTATTTCCCACTACAACTTCAAAAAGAGGTCCCGGCAATGGAACCAAGATGTAGTCATTTTTACCCTTATCACAAAATAAAGGTACCCCATGCACGCCGGCCTATCACCTAGCAGATGTTGGGTGCTCACCCGAGGCACACGCAGGTGCCGAGTCTCTCTTTTATGTGAGTTTAGTGGGAAATATCATCATCTATGATTTGTGCTTAAGAGATTTAAATGGAGTTAAGACATTCAAGAACCATAGAGCTCAAAACGGCCTCTAGATCCTTACAGTCATTACAGATAGAAAGCACTTAATAGATTATATAACTTGCACCATAACAGAAAGAAGTATACAAGCATCCATACTTAGCATAAACATAAATGAAAGAGAACCTATGAGAAAGATGTATGCATCAGAATCATTGATATTCATATTCATATAACTGGTAACCTCATTACATCCATGGAGCCATTATAGAATGTCATAGAGAAACAAACTGCAGTCATGCTTTTCAACTGGACTAATGTAGCTAGGCTATCAAAGAAAAATTTGCAATCCCCATACCCATTATACATTCTCTCCCAAATACCATTATCCACTAACAGAGTTCTTGCAGTATTTTTGTAGAGCTCGCCCTCTTTTTGTTCTCTCCCTGTTTACTCTACAGGTGCTAGTATTTATAGCCTCTCTAGGCTGCCAACTCATCCTCTAACACCCTCAGATCCAATGCCAAGTGTTTGAATGTGGTCCTCCATGTGAGCATGCTCTCCTAGGCCTGAGCTTTCCACTTTTCACCATGATGTGCTTCTAGAAGCTTCTACCGCAGGCATGCTCCTTCTTGGGCCAACTTATCACTAGGCTGGCACCTTATCCACACAACAGCATGCACAGTTGGGTCATGCTTTTCACGTGTTCTTTCCTAAATGCCCAATTTGGCTAAGTCCACGTGCACCACATGTGCCATGAGATTCCTTAAACCCTTTTCTTAAACCCTTCCCTACATGATTTTTCCTTGCGCGCCTCTCTTCAACTAGGACTGCATGCATATGCACCTTTTATACTCAGCCAACATTCTAGGGGCCTAACATTATTTATGTATGGATGGAAACTAGGTGGATTAGGCATGGTGGAGTCAGGTTGGTTTAAGCATGGTGGATTTAGGTCAATTAGGCATGGTTGAGTTAGGTATATGCATGGTTGAGTTAGGTCGGTTAGACATGGTTGAGTTATGTTAGTTAGGCATGTTTGAGTTAGGTTGGTTTAGGCATGGTTGAGTTAGGTATAGTTAAGCATGGTTTGATCGTATTTTTGGTTTTGATTTAATTTCCAAGTAATTGGTAACATGGGAAATAAGTGATGAGTTATATTTATGTTATGGTGTAAATTTCCAAAATTTGTGATATTATAGAAATGTGGAATGATTGATTGGATGTTTTGATGGTGTGATACAATGGTAGATATGTATGAATGAGAAATTTCCAAATGTTATGAAAAATGGAAACTAATTAAGGGTGAATGTTAATAGAAAACATGTGGGGAAAATGGGTTAGGGTAAAGAGTTTCCGAGAGAACCTCCAAGTTCCCATGCCCTTGAAGTCTTGCTACATAGCCCCAACAAAAATGGGCCTCAAGCGATGTATTTCTCCCGTAAGCTAGGGAAGAATATGATGAGGTAAAGTAATGGGTTAGTTGGTTTTAGGCTAGGTCATGCAAGGCATGGTTGATTTTAGGTGAAAGAGGGATTTGCAAAATGTAGGGGTTGATGGTCTAGTTACTGTATAGGATAATCAACAAGTAATGAAAAAGGTGAATGATAAGAGGTGACAAAAAGAGATGCCTAATTGATAAGAACCCTAACGAGTCTACCATACCATAGATAAGCTTATGAACATAAGACCCTAAAGGCGTTGCATGATCGATTACTATACAGGTGAAGAAAGTCACATAATCATGAAATGTCATTCTTGTGGCAAGTCCCTTGAGAAGCTAAGAAATTAGGGTGAAAAGGTAATGGTGTGAAAATGGGTGGTTTTAGCGTAACTTAGTGTAATACAACATGTTTACTGACAATAAACCTATGAGAAAACTAGGCAATTCCATGACGAAAAAGCTATCATTTTCACTTTTTGATTTTGTATTTGATAGATCGATCAATGCAATAAGTCTATATGGGATGAGTATATTATCTCCTCGAGGTCTTTGTGAAGCTGATCAATGCGGGAAGCTTATGAATATTTTATTTTATTTTTATAAGAATAGTCCCTTTTGATGATAGACTATGTGCAATATGGCTAAATTTGTATAGTTGTCCTTCAAGGAATAGTCTATTTATAGTAGTAAGATAGAGAGAAGAGATGTCCCTTTGCTGGAAGTTTGACTCAAGGAGTTGAATCCCATTTTTCTTTTGAAATTATTTTGCTTTTTGGACGTTTTAAGTCATGGACAAGACTATAGTGGAAGATTAGGCTCTTTTTTAGAAGACAAAACCATAACACACAGAGGTTAACTATGAAAGAGATGGTTTCAAATGATGAATGACCATGGGATTCCATCTTGAAAAAGATGAAAAGTATCCATGAAAATCATGCCATGAGTAGAGCCGTCATACTCATATTGAAGATAAAGTTGAAAGGTGATGGGTAATCACATGATTTTTGTTTAGTCGTTGTCTGCATAGAATAGGTAATATGAAAAGGTAAAGGGTGCTCAAGGACGAGCTTAAAATAGACAAGAGGTGATAAATGATTTGATTCAATAATAGAATGGTCGAGGATGCAAGGCGTTCGGGCTTCGAGTTTAGGTTTACTTTCAAGTGAAGACAAATGATAAGCACATGATCCATAGGTATGAGTAACGATATAAGGTCCAAGCTAATTAGGAGCAAATTTCCCGTTTACTTTTCTCCATTGTGGTTACATGTTGATTTTCTTCGAGAAAAGGTCACCAACCTAGAAGATTTGCTCATGGACATGTTTTTCATAGGCACATTTGATACATTTTTCGTAGATTTGGAGAGGATCAAGAGCATTGACATGACACTCATTTAATAACTCAAGTTGTGCCAAATGATCTTGGCAAAAGTCATCATCGTTGATCATGTATTGAACTAAGATGCAGAGAGATGGAATATGAAATTTGAGAGGCAAGACAATCTCGGTATTATAGACTAGAAAGAAAGGTGTGGTAGCAGTTGAAGTGCAAATACTAGTGCGGTAAGCCCACAAGGTGAAAGGAATGTGCGTATGTCAATCCTTCCCAATATCATTAACTACTTTCATAAGAATTTTTTTCAAGGTTTTATTGGTTGAGTGTTCTTGGCCATTTGTTTTTGGGTAGTAAGGTGAAGAGAAACTGAGTTGAATGCCAAAATCCTCACAAAGATTTCGTAGGGTTTTGTTTTTAAATTGCTTGTTGTTATTAGTGATGAGGTGGTGAGGGACACCAAAGTGAAAAATAATGTGATGGTTGATGAATTCACAAATTTTCTCAGATTTTGTAGAAATGAGGGGGATGGATTCTACCCATTTAGTGTAGTATTCAATAGTGGTTATAATCCATTAATGGCATTGTGAGGAATTCCTATTGATCTCTCTGACAAGATCCAAACCCCATTGAGAGAAAGGACAAAGGTCTCGTGTGACCTGTAAGGCATGACTAGATGTGTGAAGAAGATTAGCATGTTGCTAACATTTCACACAACATTTGATGTAGTCACAACAGTCATGGTTTAGGTTGGCCAATAATAGCCTAGGTGAATAATGTGTTTAGTGATAGCTAAGACACTAAAGTGACCTCCATGGATTCTGTCATGAACTTCCTTGATGGTGTAGGGAATTTTAGAACTTATAAGGAATTGTAAGAGAATACCGTTGAAGCCACATTTATAAATAAAACCACCCATGATGACATATCAGGAGACACCTTGAAGAAAGGCACATTGTCCATTACGAGTAAGATCGGGGTAGAATGGAAAGGGAAAGGTAGTCTACTAACTATTTATACCAAAGATCATGTGGGTGGGTTACATGACGGTCCTAAAAGAGTTGACATATCGAGATAAATAAGAAGGTGTTTACAACATTTTTATTGTGATAAATATTTTGGATTTGGCAGGTGAAGCAAGTATCTGAGAAGCCAAGTAGGCCATGATATATACAAATTTATTAGTAGAACGTGGGGTGGTTTGAATTTC
Source organism: Taxus wallichiana var. yunnanensis (assembly GCA_018340775.1). Taxonomy (NCBI): domain Eukaryota; kingdom Viridiplantae; phylum Streptophyta; class Pinopsida; order Cupressales; family Taxaceae; genus Taxus; species Taxus wallichiana. Next base: position 54,292,320 of record CM031235.1, read on the forward strand.
GTAATGGTCAAAGGTAGTTAGAAGTATGTCAACATGGTGTTTATACTTTTGGAGTATTTCATTATGACATTGGTATATACCATTGACTTGGTTTACAACCAGTTGAGAGTCCCCAAAGATATTAATTGATTTGAAATCTAGGGTGATGGCAGTTTGAAGGCCTAATACGAGTGCTTCATATTCGGTGATGTTTTTAATGTAATCAAAATATAGTTTGAATGATAACATAGGTTCCCCATCAAGAGGAATGAGGATAACACCTGCACCACCCCCACGCTGACATTTGGAACCATCAAAGAATAAGGTCATTTGGTAAATGGTATCATCTAAAGAGAGGGTAGCAATGGATTCATCCAGGAAATCAAATTTAGAGGGCTGATCTCTGGAGAGAGGTGTGTCTACAAGTTGGTCAATGATAGTTTCACCTTTGACATATTTTTGATGGATGAATTCAAGGTTGAGGTCTACAAGAAGCATGAGCAAACTTGCAACACATTGATGCTTTGGTAGGGTTTGGCATACATGTAATGTAAGGGGTCAGTGTTAGTGACCAAAAAGGTTTTGTGGTTGAGTAGGTAATGACGAAGTTTAGTGGCGACAAAAACTAAGGCTAAACAAAGTTTTTTGGCATTAGTGTAACTAGTTTCATAGTCCAAAAGGGTACGACTTATGTAATAAACCACTTGCTCCTAGTCTTGCTCGTCACGATGAGCAAGCATGACACCTAAGGAATGATTAGTAATAGAAATGTATAGGTAAAAGGGTTAGTCATATTTAGGAGGAATAAGCATTGGTGGTTGGAGAAGGTATTTTTTTAAGGAATCAAAGGCTTTGTGGAATTCATTATCCCATGTGAAGGTTACATCCTTTTTGAGGAGATGATGAAATGGTTGGTAGTGGTTAGAAAGTTATGAAATAAACTCGATGAATAAATTACATCTTACCTTACAAAATTCAAAGTTGGTGGAGATTAGTAGGCAGAGGAATTTAAAGAACAGCCTTTACTTTAGCAAGATCGACTTCTATATCATGCAAAGAAACAATGAAACCAATGAGCTTTCCTAAAAGAATAGTAACGACAAACTTCTTGGGCTAAAGGTGAAAACAATACTTGATGAGAAGGTCAAAGATGACCTTAAGTACTATAAGGTGTTCGCCCAATGTTTGGATTTGGTAAGAAGGTCATCTATGTAATCTTCCAATATGGGATGCATTATGTCATAGAAGATATAATTCATAGCCCGCCGATATGTAGCACCAATGTTTTTAAGGCCAAAAGGCATGACTCGATAGAATAAGGTCCCCAAGGAGTGATGAATATAGTTTTGTGTTGATCCTCCTGGAGTGAGTAATATTTGATTATAACCTAAGAAACTGTCTTCATGATTTATAAAATCTCATAACCAGCAAGTGAGATCAACTAGCCGGTCAATACCGTAGAGAAAATCCATCTTTAGGGCAAGCTAAGTCGAGGTCATGATAATCATGGCAAATACAAAGTCCACATGTTTCTTTTGTGACATGAACGATGTTAGAAATACATTGGGGATAGTCAATGGGTAGGATGAAGGAAACTGAGAGAAGGCGTTGAAGTTCTTATTTGACAAGAAGGGAAATACAAAGATATATTTTCCATAGCTTCTGTTTTATGGGTTTGGCTTTAGGAATGATTACGATATTGTGGACCAAAATGTTTGGGTCAATATCAGGCATATCAGCATAGGACCAAGAAAAACGTTGCTATGATCCCGAAGGAAAGAAGTAAAAGCTTCATGTTCGGAGGCATCTAAATATTTTCCTATCTTTAGAATGTACAGGTTATCTTGAGTGTTACTATTGACTTCGATGGTCAATTCATTCAATATTGTTTGCATCTCGAAGGTAATGACTGGTGAATATAAGAATCTTCCACACCAAGGTAGGTGAGGATAGACTCATCATCCTAAAATTGAATGAAGTTAATAGAATGTGTATCATCATTGATTATGTCAGGATATAGGAAGGGATGAGAAGAGGGAGCCTCGCCATCATGTTGATAAGTCATAGGTCCCAGGGAAATTGTGTTCACAATTGTTTTAGGAGGAATAGATTCGGGATCTATGGACTCGTGGGTGAAGGTGGTGATGTTGGTGAATGCGGTGGAGAAGGTTTTTCATCCTTAATGAGGTCACTGTGTTCCTTCTTGAAATATGGTGTGGTGAAGCCAATACCACTGTGATCTTTGTGTTTATGGTTCATACACGGGATGACGGTATGACGACCTTGTTCGTAAAAAAACAAAGCCAACGCCTTTCCATATGCAACGGTGAAGCAAGGTGTGGGTGAATCGAAGTTAATGAGACATTGGAGGTCGGATGAAAATGGTCATGTTTGAGATGGTGTTTTGGGTGAATAGGTGGCAATATCAAGTCCCCATACGTTAAGTTAGTGCAAAGGTGGGGAGGACCATAAGGGAAAACCTCTCCTATGCGATAGTCATAACAAGGATGTTGGTGTAGGTTTCCATACTCTTACGGAGTGAGGAATGTGTTGATATTGTAGAGGCGGTATTCCCCTAGAGTGAGGCATTGAAAAATATATTCTAAGGGATCGGTAGTAGATATGTGGGTAGTGGGGATAGATGAATTACTAGGTGATTGGGCAAGATGGGTATCGTTCTATTGGGAAGTAGATGGGCTAGCTGCAGAGGTTGTGGCAGCAGTAGGAATAGAAGAGTTAGGTGTGGGAGAGGTGGCAAAAACATTGGTGGATGGGGCTATGGGTGAAGGAGAAGTGGGGGTAGTGGTAGATGCTTTAACTAGTATAAGGACATCATTAGGTCAGTACAACATGTTATAGGTTTTGAAAGGTGACAGGTCAGCTAGGATGGTATAGTTATGCCCTTCATGTTTGAATTTTAGACAACAATGTAAAGTTAAAGGAACACAACCCATGATGTGAATCCAAGGTCGAATAAGAAATAAGTTAAAATGGAACTCCCCTTTTAAGATGTAGAACAATTGCTGGGATAGTGCAAGGGCCTATGTGAAATGATGTTAAATGTTAGATCATGGATTATTGTTGACTTGATTCAGTTATGATGCATGATGATTATTAGAGACATTTTATATGTTGATGATGATATACTGTTGGACATGGTTATATGATGGATGTTGTTTGGACTTGTAATAATTGGATATTTTGATTAGACCTAGAAAATGAAAATTGGATTAAAATTGATGATGATATAGTTGTTAATAAAACTATGAGTGATATTATTGATTGATTGTCGATAATTGTTGTGATTCATATATCTAGATGATTTTGAAATTTTAATTATATTTATATTATTTTGGATGTTCTGATATGGCCACGAGGCCGAAGGAGGTATTTGTGTTTTGTAGGTTAAAATATCACAACAAACATCGGGGATTGGAGACCAACCACATTGGAATTCTAGATGAATTCAACAAGGTCACCATGGCAACTAGTATTTGTTGTGTGTGTTTTGTTTTTGTTAGGGATTCCCATGGGGGAATCACCTTTAAATGTGACCAAGGGATTTTATGTTTTTCTTTTATTTGGTCCCTTTTGTTTAATTTTTGCATGTGTTTTATGTGGTGCACTTACCCTTTCATTATTTATTTAATGTGGTGTTAATATTGTGAGTAATCATATTGTTTAGTTAATTAATTAAAAGATGTCATAAGAATGTAATTAATAGAGTTGTTGGCCATGTTTTAAAGTGTTGTAAGAATGTGTAAGTAATGTGTAAGTGACCTTGTAAGTGATGTGTAAGTTAACTTTTGAGTGTGAAACACTCCACCTTCTTGGAAATTCGAATTTGTCCTTGGAGGCTGATTTTGGAGGCTTGTGGGACAAGTTAAACTTGTCCCATGCCTCTTAAATTTACATACCAACCTTGCCTATGGTTGGAGGGTTAAATTTAGACCTTTTTATGCATTTTTACAAGTCAAGTTGAATGTTGTAATTGCACTTTTCTTACTTAATTTAATTTCAGTCCTTATGGGGTATGGGCTTGTTTGAGTGTGTAAGTAAATCTGTCATATTATTCACCCACTTATTTATTATGCATTGGAGAATGAAGTTGACTTTTGGGGTTGGGGTTGAGGATGTGTGATGTGGCATCCTACATGGATCCACCTCATCCTCTTCTCTTCCCTCTTCTATAAAATTTGAATTGCTTTGCCTTTTTTGGGTTGCTTCACTTTTGGAGACTTCATTTTGGGTGAATTTTCTTGTTGTTTTGGGAGCTCTTGCTTGGAGAAGTTTTGGAAGATTGTTGCATGCTTGTGCTTGGCTGTTTTGGATTGCTTGCATTGGGATAAAGCTTGTTTTTGGAACTTGGAACAACTCCATCATGGAGAGGTAGGAGCTTGGCTCTTGAAATGCTCTTCTTGTATATATGTAAATGTTCTTGTGTGAATGTTTTGGTATATTTGTGGGTTGTTGGGTAGATGGCCTAGGAATGGTGTAGGAGAAGACTATGGGGTTATTTTGTGGGAGGCACAAGTGTGTTTTAGGGAGGTATAAGGGTGGAGGGAGTTGGGATTTGGGTTCCACCTTACAAAGAAATAGCTTGCATTTCTTTACTCATTATGGGGTGCCATAAGAGGTTGGGGAGACATAAGAAAATGTGAGGAATAAGGGGTACTTGGGGGAGGCATAAGGGCATGACAGGGTTTTGAAATGATATTCATATATATATATATATATATATATATATATATATATGGGGTTGTTCTCAGTGGTGATACCCATTTTCCCCTTTGGGAGGCATAAGCAACATCCCCCATAGCTTCTTTCTCCTTTGGCTTGCTTGATGAAGCCTTTGTATTGTTTTTCATGTTTTAATGTAGTTGTAAACTACATTCTGTTTTGGGACTGTGTTTCTTTGTGAAAATGTTGCTTGTATGTTTGTGGAAGCCTTTGTTGTTTCCATGAGTTGGATCACATCTTTTATTGCATTGTGGTTGGGGCTCGGGGGCCAATGAAGAAGGATGGATTCTCCTCTTCATTGGATGTCTTGGTTGGGTGGAGAGCATTGCCTTTCCCCTACTCTCATTTGTGATCAAATTGGAAGAATGAGGAGTATGCATGTTGTTGTTCTGGAGCTGAGAAAAGATAGTTTGATAGTCCCTTGTGAAATGAAATCTCATTGTAACCTTTCCCACTTGAAGTGGATGAACTTGTAAATGTTGTAATGGAAAGATGTTGTACTGATTGCAAGTGGAAATTTGAAATGTAAAAGAGTTATACTCTGTATTCTTATTTTGGAAAGAATGTGAAAGAATGATACGTGTTTTTGTATGTTGCATTTTGAAACCAAATGGAAAGGAAGTTGTAAGAGTTCATTTAAATTAATGGAAGTGGTTTTGTCTTGTCCATATGTTGTTATTCCATTGGAAATCTGTGTTTAGCATTCACTATGAAATCCCTGTTTGAAAAGTGGTAAAGTGAAACACGTGAGAAGAAAATGTATTATTTTTTCTATATATAATATATGTTTTGGAAGGAATAAAAGAAGAAAGGTTGTAATGTTGCATTTTGGAATCAATAAAGGATTGCATTACCTTTTTCAATCTGTATTGTTGTATTGAAATTGATCATCTATTGTGTTTTGAAATCTCTGTTGAAAAGAAGAAATGCGTGTGAGGAAAAATATAATGCTCTGTTCTTTGAAAAAAATGTTAAGGAAAATCAGAATTGTATTTTGGCTTTCGAATGGTTTGATTAAATCAAATAATGTATTAGATTGGAATTGGAATGTATTCTAAATACTTGGAAGAAGAAAGTGGCAAATAGAACCATTAAAATTTGATCCTATTTTTTTTGTAATTTCAAACTGGCAATTATCTAAACAAAAAATGCACAGTTCAACCTACAACAATAAAATAACAAATTAAATGATTAAATTGAAGTAGTAGGCCCTAAAATGAATCCAATTAGACAAAAACACTTAAAGGAAATACTTCAAAACTTAGCAAAATCGAGTTCAAAGTTTTCACAGTCATTTTTCTGTCAAAAAATGGTAAATTTTGAATTGGAATTCAATCAAATAGATCTACCTCACAAAATTATCCTAATTCCTCCTAAGAACAAACTCTCCATGTCTATTTGACATGTTGAGAGAGGAAGAAGATCAAATTGAATAAATCTCACAAGTTAAAATTTACCAATTCGCACTATAAAATCCTAGCAGCCATTTCTTAAAATTGACCCCTTAAACTTTATCAAAATAAAAAATTAATGATCTCTGTGTAAAGAGGACATTGAGATATTTCCAGAAAGTCCTCATTTTCCCAAAACCAAGCTCTCTATCAAAAAGTTATGGCCTTCTGAAGTTTTTCTTCACTTGGCGTCAAAAAAAAATGGGAAAAATTTTCCTTGGCGGGCCCACGGCCCAATTTTTCCCTTAGAGCTTAGGAAAAATTTTTGGAAAATTTTCCAAATTTTCCCCACCACCCCACCACCCACAACCAATCAGAGGCTGCCACATGGCACCATGAGGTGTTGGTGGAGGGGGATCCCCTTTTAAACTTAGCGCTCCCAAAAAATTTTGGGAAAATTTTCCAAATTTTCCCCATCGCCCCGCACCAACCAATCAGGTGATGCCACGTGGCATCACGAGGCATCAAAGGAGGGTCCCTTTTTTTTTTTTTTGTTTTGAAAATTTTGGGAAAATTTTCCATGTTTTCCCCGCCATCCTCGCCCACTGAGCCAATCAATCAATGCCACACGTGGCATGAGGAGGAGTCGAGGCGGAGGCACGGGTCCTTGTTACCCTCTTAGCCCTTCGGGGTGTTAAAAAAATTTCCCCACCACCCCACTTTCCCCGCATTGGCTTAGGTGATGCCACATGTCCCTTGTGGCTTGCGGACTTGGGGCAATGTTGGCTTTTCGCCCCACATGGGAAAATTTTCCCAAACATCTCCCACCACCCCGCTCTCCCCGCGCTGGCTTGAGAAGTGCCACGTGTCCCTTGTGGACTTGCGGACCCATGGGTGCATGGGGCAAAAAATTAGTTTTTTTTCCCCACATGGGAAATTTTCCAAAAGTCTCCCCATGCCCACCAACCCCCCTTTGGGAAAATTTTCACCCCTGGCCCATGCAGCCCACTCTTGGGGAAAATTTTCACCCCAAGGCCCGCCGGCCCATAACTTGAGAAATATGAGGAGTTAGGAGGACTTATTTATATCAATGGAAAGGTGAGGAAATTTCCTATCCAATGGGAATGATTTAGGAATTTTTGAATGTGTTAAGTGTGAGAAAAATCAAGTTGAAACTTTAAGCTTGTTAGAGAGTGGGTATGGTGAAGATTTACCCTCTGAACCTAATTGAACCTTCTAACCCTAAATTTTGGACCTTATGACCTCTAATAATTGTTAATAAAAGAAAAGTATGTTCTAGTGGATTAGAATTGTTCTAGAACTTGTTAGTGATAGTTGTTGCCTTGTAACCTAGTTGTAGACTCTTTTAAAAAAAAAATTATTCCATAATTTTTCCTAACTAATCCTAGGTTGTTTCTTGGGTCTCAAGTGGGTTGTTTTTAGTGGGCGTTACACTTGGTATCAGAGTAGTGGTTCAAAATCTTGGGCCATTGGGCACACTAGAAAACTTGAGACATGAAACTTAAACCTATCACACTTTTAAATCTAGAAAGCAACTTAGTTAGAAATTACATATTTTAGTAAACATGGAAATTGAATAAAACTTAGAAAAATGAACTAACTCTCACCTTGGTCTGTGCAGGAGGCACAGATGGGACAAGGGGTATTTTCACATAGACCCAAGACTTACCACCACTAGATCATGTTGTAGTAGCCATCCTACCCCAGATTTTGTAGACTCTTCAGGATGTTAATGCCACTCTACGTGGAGGATCAGTAGGAGGACATGCAGCCAGACATGATAGAGTCCCTTCCATTGAGGGTCATTTATCTCCTCGACCCGAGGAGCATGGAGGAGAGAACTCCCATGCAGAGTCAGCCAGGGAGAGTCACCATAGAGGGACAGGGTGACCAGTTTCAGGACATAGAGAGAGGTCTCGAGCCCTAGGCTTAGGGATGAGCATGCAGAGAGACCTAGAGGCCATCAGACCACAGCTACAAGATCACATCAGGGAGATCCTGAAGCTTTGACCATCACATTATTCTAGTGACATAGGTGGATTTCAGGTAGAGGCCTGGTTGGTGAGCTTGAGTGGATGCTTCAAGCTCTGTCCTTGTTCTAGCAACATGAAAGCTCATGTTGTGATCCATCTACTGAGGGATGGAGCTGTGTCTGGTGGAGGACAGAGGAGCAGAAAGCTCCATGTTGATTCTAAGAGATATTACCTGGGAGCTCTTTGAGGAGCATTTCCAAAATAGATATTTGTCACGGAGGTTCATACAATAATGGATAGATGAGTTCCATGACCTCCGATAGGCATCTCTTACAATGGTATGAGAGTAGATTTTTTAGATCTACTCCAGTATGTTGGTTACATGCAGGATGAGCAGGTGTGGATCCACAGGTTCATCGGGGCTTGAATCTAGACATTGGAGGTGCAGTGTGGATCCATTGTCCACAGACATTAGCTGAGGCCATCGAGAAGGCCTATATAGCAGAGGAGACTCGGGAAAGACCCAACAGGCTAGAGAGGCCAGTCCCGAGCCGCATATGATAGAGATGTAGGACAACAAATCGAGGGGGTCAATACCTCTTCCTCATGGTGGATAGGGTTCAACATAGTCATCTTTTAGACCACAGCAGTAGCAGCAGTAGTCCCCCCCCCACCTTATAGACCTCCACAGAGATTTTGATGCACAGAGAGGTCGGAGTATGGGGCCTCCTCCTAGGGTCCCATCAGGACACAGGGTGCCCAGAGAGCTCACTCAGCAGGAGCTCACCAATAGAGACCTCAACAGACCATAGCGGATCATCAGGAGATCCACACCATAGACCTCCAGAGTACCAACTGGACCTACTACATAGGGGAGAGGATCAGGTGGTTGTTTTGGTTGTGGTGTTACTAGACATTTTTGGAGAGACTACCCATAGAACCCTAATAACAAGGGTAAGACATAGATCTCAGAGCCTACTTGTTGGTGATATGGGGCATAGTCATAGGATGTATGCAGTGGTCGAGAACCACCAGGTAAGAGCATCAGAGTATAGTTATTGAGACTACAGGTAGCATTGGTGGTATTCCTACCTCCATCTTGTTTGATTCTGGTTCTTCTGATTCTTTCATTGCACCATCTTTAGTAGAGTGATGTAGGCTGGTGGTAGCAGTTAGGCAGGGTCATAGTTGGGATGTTGAGATGGCTTCTAGGAGCCAAGATCTCTATAGACTCCTTAGTTAAGGAGTGTGTGGTGGATTTGGGACCTTTCACCACTACCTCGGATCTCCGTATCCTTCCTTTGGGCTCATATGGAGTCATCTTGGGTATGGATTGGTTGTCTACACAAGGCCAGTGGATTGTTACCACAAGATTATATCTTGTGTAGATGATTTGGGAGTTGAGTCGGTGATTTCAGGGGTCGGAGACCCATTTCTATTCATACCATCTCTCTATATGCAGCTTAAGTGGTGTGTGTGATGGGGTTGCCAGATGTATGTTATTACAGTCAGTGATAGATCAGAGGATGGGTCTAGTGGACCATCACTAGATGATCACCCCATTTTGAGAGAGTTTGCAGATGTCTTTCTAGGGGAGCTACCAGGGTTACCACCCCCACGTGAGATTGATTTTCATATAGACCTAGTTTCGGGAGCAGAGCCTATCTCACGAGCACCTTATCGAATGACCACACCCGAGCTCTATGAGCTCAAGTTGCAGCTTGAGGGCCTTTTGGAGAAAGGCCTTATCCATCCTAGTGTATCCCCTTGGGGTGCACCAGGTGATTTTTGAAGAAAAAGGATGGATCCTTGTGGTTGTGTATTGATTACCACCAAGTTGAATAAGGTAATGATTAAGAATCATTATCCCCTTCCACACATTGATGATTTGTTTGATCAGATGAAGGGAGCCATGGTTTTCTCTAAGATTGATCTTAAGTCAAGCTACCATCAGCTGAGGATTTCGAGGTGGACATTCATAAGACCACCTTCCATATGAGATATGGCCACTATGAGTTCACAGTGGTGCCTTTTGGTTTGACTAATGCCCCCACAATATTTATGAGTTTGATGAATGGGGTATTTAGGACCTTCTTAGATCACTTCATGCTCATCTTCCTTGATGACATTTTGATTTACTCACGTACATGAGGAGCATGAGGGGCACCTTCACTAGGTTCTTCAGTGTCTTCGAGCAGTGACTTTTTTGGGAACTTGGAGAAGTGTGCATTCTTTCAGATGGAGGTGTAGTATTTGGGCCATATCATTTCTAGGGAAGGTATCACCATCGATCCTTCCAAGATTAGAGCTATTATGGATTGGCCAACACCCACTACTATGTGACTGAGGTGTGCAACTTCATGGGATTAGTAGGTTACTACCGAGATTTTTTAGGACTTCTCTCGGATTGCACACCCCATCACTTCCCTACAGAGGAAAGGGAAGAAGTTTTTTGGTCGAGATAGGTGTGAGTAGGCCTTTAGTACACTAAAGGAATGCCTCACTACAACACCTATTCTTGTAGTGCGGATCCACAGGTGAGTTTTTCATTTGCACGGATGCTTCTTTAGCAGGGCTTGGAGGTGTGTTGATGCAGGAGGGTAGAGTAGTGGCTTTTGAGTCTCACAAAACTCAAATATTATGAGCTTAATTACCCACTCATGATCTTGAGCTTGTGGTAGTTTTGCATGCTTTGGTTTGATGGAGACATTTTCTTCTTGGTCGAGATTCACACTCAGGATAGATCACTTGAGTCTTCATCACCTCTTCACGTAGCCCAATCTCAATGCTCATCAATGGCGTTGGATGGAGTTGCTTTGTGAGTATGATATGGAGATAGAGCATGTGAAAGGGAAGGAGAATGTGGTGGTAGATGCTCTCAGCAGATGGAGACATGTGGCTATGGCCACCTCAGTGAGCACAGATTTTGTGGAGCAGATTCTTCAATAGCTTCCTCTTGACAACTTCTACATTACAGTTCGAGCAGAGATCGAGTCTCAGAGACCCCTCGAGGGGAAGTTTGATGGTTTTTCTTTAGAGGTAGATGGTCTTCTCAGCATAGAGGCTGGATTTATGTTCCCAGAGATGGAGGCTTGAGGCAGGACATCTTGGCAGAGGCACATCATGCACCCTATTCAGCCCATCCCGGGGTGAAGAAGATGCACGCCACCTTGAGATAGTTATATCATTGGAGAGGACTTCGAGAGAGATGTGGCCCAGTTCATGTCATGATGTTTAGAGTGCCAAAAAGTGAAGGCCGAGCATCAACATCTAGCTAGCCTTCTCTTTCCTCATGCTATACTGGAGTGGAAATGGGACACCATTTCCATGGACTTCATTGTTGGGCTACCGATGTCGAGATATCACCATGACGCCATCATGGTCACGGTTGATAAATTGACAAAAGTGGCTCACTTTTCTCTAGTGAAGACCACTTATACAACTAGTGCAGTGGCATGGGTATATTTGGATGAGATTGTCAGGTTGCACGGATTCCATGTGAAAGATCATTAGTGACCATGATCCTTTGTACACTTCCCATTTTTGGACTACCATGCAACATGCCCTCGGGATGAAGATTAATTTCAGCACAACATATCACCCCGAGATAGATGGATAGACTGAGTGGGTGAATCAAATTTTAGAGGACATGCTCAGGATGTATGTGATGGATCAATAGTCTAGATGGGAGGAGTACCTGTACTTAGTGGAGTTTTCCTACAATAATAGTTTTCAGAGTTCTATAGGCATGGCTCCTTTTCAGGATTTGTATGGTAGGGAGTGCAGGACACCTCTTAGTTGGGATAGGCTAGAGGACAGGGTTTCTCTTGGACCAGCTTTGTTGCAGGACATGGAGCAAGTAGGTGATTTTGATCAGACAGAGACTAGGAGGCACATGACAGGAGAAGAAGAAGTATGTAGATCAACATAGGACCGACCATAGTTTTGATGTGGGCATGAAGGTGTTCCTTCATGTCAAGCCACACAAGAGCCCTATCCATTATGGAAAAGGTCTAAGTTAGCTCCTAGATTCATGGGTCCTTTTGAGATCTTGGAGCGTATCGGCCCTTTGGCCTACCATCTAGCATTGCCACCTAGCTTGTCTCACATACATGATGTGTTTCATGTTTCAGTTCTTAGGAGATATGTTGTAGATCCTTCTCATGTGTTAGATTGGACATCATTACAGGTGCAGGATCAGGGGCAGGTGATGGTGGAGCCCATTCACATCCTAGATCATAGGACCCTGGCCTTTGAGGTAGAGAGGTTGATCGGTTTGGGTGCAGTGGGATATATATGATGAGACTAGCTACATGGGAGGATGCTACTTTACTACGAGTTCAGTTTCCACATTTGTTCCAGTGACTTCCAGGAGGAAGTCAAGTCTAAGGGGAGGGGATGTAGTGCCCACTTCCCTTTGACACCTTTTTGATACTAATCATGATACTATTGATTATATTATGGACATGATTATGGACTTTATTATAGTATGATGTTAAATGTTAGATCATGGATTATTGTTGACTTGATTCAGTTATGATGCATGATGATTATTAGAGACATTTTATATGTTGATGATGATATATTGTTGGACATGGTTATATGATGGATGTTGTTCGGACTTGTGATATTTGGATATTTTGATTAGACCTAGAAAATGAAAATTAGATTAAAATTGATGATGATATAGTTGTTGATAAAACTATAAATGATATTGTTAGATTGCTTTGATGTTGTTGTGATTCATATATCTATTGATGATTTTGAAATTATATTTATATTCATTTGGATGTTCTGATATGGCCACGAGGCCAAGGAGGTATTTGTGTTTTGCAGGGTTAAAATATCACAACAAACATCGGGGATTGAGACCAACCACATTGGAATTCTAGATGAATTCAACAAGGTCACCATGGCAACTAGTATTTTTGTGTGTGTTTTGTTTTTTTTTGTTAGGGATTCCCATGGGGGAATCACCTTTAAATGTGACCAAGGGATTTTATGTTTTTCTTTTATTTGGTCCCTTTTGTTTAATTTTTGCATGTGTTTTATGTGGTGCACTTACCCTTTCATTATTTATTTAATGTGGTGTTAATATTGTGAGTAATCATATTGTTTAGTTAATTAATTAAAAGATGTCATAAGAATGTAATTAATAGAGTTGTTGGCCATGTTTTAAAGTGTTGTAAGAATGTGTAAGTAATGTGTAAGTAATGTGTAAGTGACCTTGTAAGTGATGTGTAAGTTAACTTTTGAGTGTGAAACACTCCACCTTCTTGGAAATTCGAATTTGTCCTTGGAGGCTGATTTTGGAGGCTTGTGGGACAAGTTAAACTTGTCCCATACCTCTTAAATTTACATACCAACCTTGCCTATGGTTGGAGGGTTAAATTTAGACCTTTTTATGCATTTTTACAAGTCAAGTTGAATGTTGTAATTGCACTTTTCTTACTTAATTTAATTTCAGTCCTTATGGGGTATGGGCTTGTTTGAGTGTGTAAGTAAATATCATATTATTCACCCACTTATTTATTATGCATTGGAGAATGAAGTTGACTTTTGGGGGTTGGGGTTGAGGATGTGTGATGTGGCATCCTACATGGATCCACCTCATCCTCTTCTCTTCCCTCTTCTATAAAATTTGAATTTCTTTCCTTGTTTTGGGTTGCTTCACTTTTGGAGACTTCATTTTGGGTGAATTTTTCTTGTTGTTTTGGGAGCTCTTGCTTGGAGAAGTTTTGGAAGATTGTTGCATGCTTGTGCTTGGCTATTTTGGATTGCTTGCATTGGGATAAAGCTTGTTGTTTTGGAACTTGGAACAACTCCATCATGGAGAGGTAGGAGCTTGGCTCTTGAAATGCTCTTCTTGTATATATGTAAATGTTCTTGTGTGAATGTTTTGGTATATTTGTGGGTTGTTGGGTAGATGGCCTAGGAATGGTGTAGGAGAAGACTATGGGGTTATTTTGTGGGAGGCACAAGTGTGTTTTAGGGAGGTATAAGGGTGGAGGGAGTTGGGATTTGGGTTCCACCTTACAAAGAAATAGCTTGCATTTCTTTACTCATTATGGGGTGCCATAAGAGGTGGGAGATAAGAAAATGTGGAATAAGGGGTACTTGGGGGAGGCATAAGGGCATGACAGGGTTTGAAATGATATTCATATATATATATATATATATATATATATATATATATATATATATATATATATATATATATATATATATATATATATATATATATATATATATATATTGTGGGTTGTTCTCAGGTGGTGATACCCATTTTCCCCTTTGGGAGGCATAAGCAACATCCCCCATAGCTTCTTTCTCCTTTGGCTTGCTTGATGAAGCCTTTGTATTGTTTGTCATGTTTTAATGTAGTTGTAAACTACATTTTGTTTGGGACTGTGTTTCTTTGTGAAAATGTTGCTTGTATGTTTGTGGAAGCCTTTGTTGTTGCCATGAGTTGGATCACATCTTTTATTGCATTGTGGTTGGGGCTCGGGGGCCAATGAAGAAGGATGGATTCTCCTCTTCATTGGATGTCTTGGTTGGGTGGAGAGCATTGCCTTTCCCTACTCTTGTTGTGATCAAATTGGAAGAATGAGGAGTATGCATGTTGTTGTTTTGGAGCTAGAAAAGATAGTTTGACAGTCCCTTGTGAAATGAAATCTCATTGTAACCTTTCCCACTTGAAGTGGATGAACTTGTAAATGTTTGTAATGGAAAGATGTTGTACTTGATTGCAAGTGGAAATTTGAAATGTAAAAGAGTTATACTCTGTATTCTGTTTTGGAAAGAATGTGAAAGAATGATACGTGTTTTTGTATGTTGCATTTTGAAACCAAATGGAAAGGAAGTTGTAAGAGTTCATTTAAATTAATGGAAGTGGTTTTGTCTTGTCCATATGTTGTTATTCCATTGGAAATATGTGTTTAGCATTCACTATGAAATCCTTGTTTGAAAAGTGGTAAAGTGAAACACGTGAGAAGAAAATGTATTATTTTGTTCTATATATAATATATGTTTTGGAAGGAATAAAAGAAGAAAGGTTGTAATGTTGTATTTTGGAATCAATAAAGGATTGCATTACCTTTTTCAATTTATTGTTGTATTGAAATTGATCATCTATTGTGTTTTGAAATCTCTGTTGAAAAGAAGAAATGCGTGTGAGGAAAAATATAATGCTTTGTTCTCCTTGAAAAATGTTAAGACTGGAAATCAAAATTGTATTTTGGCTTTCGAATGGTTTGATTAAATCAACTAATGTGTTAGATTGGAATTGGAATGTATTCTAAATACTTGGAAGAAGAAAGTGGCAAATAAATATCCTTTAAAATTTGATCCCTATTTTTTTAATTTCAAACTGGCAATTATCTAAACAAAAAAATGCACATAGTTCAAACCTCAACAAAATAAAATAACAAATTAAATGATTAAATTGAAGTAGTAGGCCCTAAAAATTCAATTAGACAAAAACACTTAAAGGAAATACTTCAAAACTTAGCAAAATCGAGTTCAAAGTTTTCATAGTCGTTTTGCTGTCAAAATGGTAAATTTCAAATTGAATTCAATCAAATAGATCTACCTCACAAAATTATCCTAATTCCTCCTAAGAACAACTCTCCATGTCTATTTGACATGTTGAGAGAGGAAGAAGATCAAATTGAATAAATCTCACAAGTTAAAATTTACCAGTTTCACACTTAAAAAATCTTGCTAGGCCATTTTCTTAAAATTGACCCCTTAAACTTTATCAAAATAAAAATTAATGATCTCTTGTGTAAAGAGGACATCGAGATATTTCCAGAAAGTCCTTGTTTTCCCAAAAAAACTAGCTCTATCAAAATTATGGCCTTCTAGTTTTTTTCTTCACTTGCGTGTAAAAAAAAAAATTGGAAAAAAATTCCTTGGCGGGCCCATGGCCCAATTTTTTTTCCTTAGAGCTTAGGAAAATTTTTGGGAAAATTTTCCAAATTTTCCCCCACCCCCCACCACCATACCAATCAAAGGCTACCACATGGCACCATGAGGTGTTGGCGGAGGGGCGGACCCCTTTTAAACTTAGCGCTCCAGAAAAATTTTGGGAAAATTTCCAAATTTTCCCACCGCCCCACATGACCAATCAGATGATGCCACGTGGCATCACGAGGCATCGATGGTGGAGGAGTGAGTCCCTTTTTCCTTTTTGTGTTTTAAAAAATTTTGGGAAAATTTTCCATGTTTTCCCCCCATCCCACTGCTGCCCACAGCCAATCAGGAGCTGCACGTGGCATGAGGAGTCGGCGGAGGCAGGCACGGGTCAATGTTACCCTCTTAGCCCTTCGGGGCATTAAAAAAATTTTCCCCACCACCCCCACTTTCCCCACATTGGCTTAGGTGATGCCACGTGTCCCTTGTGGCTTGCGGACTTGCATGGGCACAATGTTGGCTTTTCACCCCATGTGGGGAAATTTTTCCCAAATGTCTCCCGCCCCCCGCCCAATCTTTCTCCCGCAAGCTGGCTTGAGAAGCACCACGTGTCCCTTGTGGACTTGCAGACCCACGGGTGCACGGGCATAAAGTTATTTTTTTCCCCACATGTGGGAAATGTCCAAAAGTCTCCCCACGACCTGCCAACCCACCCTTTGGGAAAATTTTCACCCCAGGCCCATGAGCCCGCTCTCTTGGGGAAAATTTTCACCCCAAGGCCCACCGGCCCATAACTTGAGAAATATGAGGAGTTAGGAGGACTTATTTATATCAATGGAAAGGTGAGGAAATTTCCTATCCAATGGGAATGATTTAGGGAATTTTTGAATGCATTTAAGTGTGAGAAAAATCAAGTTGAAACTTTAAGCCTGTTAGAGAGTGGGTATGGTGAAGATTTACCCTCTGAACCTAATTGAACCTTCTAACCCTAAATTTTGGACCTTATGACCTCTAATAATTGTTAAATCCCAAAGATCATCCCATGATCGGTGGTTAAGTATGATTTGTGAGTTGTACATGTTCTCGAGAGGTTCTCATAAAAGGTTATTGAACCCAAACATGTAGGAGCCTTTATAACCAAGGACCTCCTTGATAATATGCTTATACTTTGGATGTTTTCCAGAAAATCAATATCACTAAAAGTTTACTAAGGACTGCCTTTAAGATCTTTCTACACTTCTTTCTCAAAAAAGAAGTCGAGGAGGTATACATATCCGAAGGTATTTTTACACTTGCCCGAAGGTTTTTTTTACACTTGCTCGAAGGAATTTTACACATGCCCGAAGGTCTTTTCACAAAAACCAAGTTCCATTAGGAGGTGACATTGTCATGCACACTCCCCCTCAATGGAAACTCTGACAATCCAAGATTTTTACGAAAGTGACAAAACTTTGTAGTACTCAAGGACTTTGTGAAGATTTTAGTAACCTTCTCTTCAGTCAACATGAACTTGAGATTTATCTCATCACTTTGCACCTTCTCATGGGTGAAGTTTATATGCATCTCAATGTTCTTCATCCTCTGATGTTAAACTAGATTCTTAATCAAGAGTAATTTAACTCCGACCACCACATAAAAGAGAAATACTTTCTTTATCTTCCATGTGTATCTTTACCAACAAGTCATTCTGACCACATGAATTCTTTACTTCTTCCATTGTACTTCTCTGCCTCAGTAGAAGAAATGAAGACTATTGATTATATTTATTGTTTCAAGTAATGGTTCCTACACTAAAAAACTTGAACACATATCTAATATATTTTATAACACAACATTAGTATGGTTAGAATCACAAAATTCATATAAGATAGCATTTTCATTCTTAGTATAATGCAACCCATAATTGATTGTTACTTTCAAATATCTAAATATTCTTTTTGCAAGATTCCAATGATCTCTAAAAAAGGTTCCTGCATAAACCTTGAAGTAATTCCTACTGTATAGGAAATATATGATCTAGTCATAGTTAGATAAATCAAACTATCAACTAACAACGTATATAAAATAGGATCAACCTTTTTCATATGCAGATTTAGGATCAATATTTATTCCAACTTCCATCGAAGTAGAAAATGGTTTACAATCAATCATAAGAAAAAAATTCAATACAATGGTTGCATATTGTGTTTTGAAAAATAACAATAAAATTAAATACAATCATACAAATAACATGATGTGAGAGACCTAACTCATTCATTTCAAAGTACTGCTTCAATTTCTCTTTAATCCTATGAATTAAATTAGAATTATCACTAGACATAAGCAAATCATTAACATATATACATATAATGATAATATGCGAGCCTTATTGCTGAATGAATATATCATTGTTAGAAGAATAGTTAACAAAACCTAATAGTTTAAAGAAGAAAACAATTTTTGCATACCAAACTCTAAGAGCTTGTTTTAAACCATACAAGGATTTCTCAACTTACAAACATAGTTTTGTTTTCCAGCTTTTTCAAATCCTTTAGGTTCGATATGTAAAGTTCTTCTTTTAAATCATGCAATTCAAAAAAGTATTTTTCTTATCAATTTAGTGGATTTCCCACCCAAATTGAGTGGTAATTGCAAATAAGGCCCTAACAGTACTCATTTTAGCTACATGGAAAAATGTCTCAACATAATCAATAACATGTTTCTAAGTAAAACTTCTAGCAACAAGTCTAGATTTTTGCTAATACTACCATCATCATTATATTTTACTTTGTATATCCACCTAGACCCTATAATACTTCACGGCTTAGGTTCATACAAGATAATTAATGCATGGTACATATGATGGCTTCTAATCATTTTCCTAAGGTTAATAGGATTTTAACTTTCTAACATAGATTGAGCCTAATTTAATTTCTTATCTAGGAATATAAGTGTTTTAGAAACATCTATAACATCAAAACATCATCATGACCATTTACTAAATCAAAATCAAAACCATCATTTAGAAGCATTTAATGAAGTAACTTCAAGAGAAGAAGACAACACTTTTAATAGAATCAGATCTAAATTTTATAGATCTAAAGAAACTATTTGATCATAACTAATTATGTCATTACAATGCATACTAATTAACCTCTCATGATCAAAATAATAACTCGCAATATAAAGGGCTTTGCATTATACCCCATATTTATATAAAAATATTTCTGACCATATAGAAGTGAAGAAGAGACCCCTAAGAATGCATAACAACATCAAATTTTTGAAAAAAATATAGACAATGATCCGACGAGCTTAAATTTGACTTATAATTGACCGTCATAATGGCTTTTTTAGTCTGTTGTGATGGTCATTTCACCGTCAATTTTAACACACCGAAAATTTCCTAGAACCTAAGAGATTAAATTTGACATCTAAATGATCATCATACTATCTTGTCTTTAGTCTATTGTGATGGTCATTTGACCGTCAAATTTAATGAAACCAAAACTTGTGTATTTCTAGAATGTAAAATTCCAGAATTTCTTCTTCTATATAATATTAGGGAGGTTATATTTTAATACATTATAATAAGCTATTATAATTTATAATGTAAAAATATATACAATTTAAAAAAAAGAGGTATATAGTTTATAGAATGTAAATAAAAAACAACATATAGTTCATAAAAATTATAAACTATAGTATTTTTTTATATAAAAACACATAACTCTTATTAAAGGGGTTTAAAGGATAGACTAGATAAAATAATTTCACTGTGTACAAGTAGATTTATGAGAGTACAGATTAACTTGCATATTTTACAAAGGGGACAAGTAATTTCACTCGGCCAATGAAATAAATTGAAATCCCTATTTTCATGAACCTCATCTCCTCCCTTCATTTACTCTTAATTTTACCCTTCATTTATACTGAAAATTCCACATTTATACCGATATATTATCTCATTTTATTCTCCACTCCCACTCTTATATAAAATAAAACTTTTAAATAAGTTTATTTATATAGTTTTTATAAACTATAAGATATAAATGAATAGGGCCACCCCCTTACATGGATAATATAAATGGTTAGTGTAGTCATTATTACCCTTATCACAAAAGAAAGGAACCCCATGCGTACGGCCTATCACCCAACAGGCACTTGGGTGCTCACCCAAGGCACGCGCGGGTGTCGAGTCTCTCTTTTATGTGAGTTTAGTGGGAAACATCATCTATGATTCATGTTTAAGAGATCTGAATGGAAGTAAAACATACAAGCACCATAGAGCTTAGAACAGCTTCTAGGTCCTTGCAGTCATTCCAAACAAAAAGTGCTTTAACAGATTTTATAACTTATACCAAAACATAAAGAAGTTGTACAGACATCCATACTTAATCATAAACATAAATGAAAAGGAACTATGAGAAAGATGTATGCATTAGAATCATCAATGTTCATATTCATGTGAGTTGGTAACCTCATTACATTCATGGAGCCACTACTGCACGTCCTGTCCCAGAGAAGCAGACCGCAGTCATGCTTTATAACTAGACTCATATGATTAGGCTCTTAAAAGAAATTTATAATCCCCATACCCTTGATACATCCTTTCCTAAGCACAATTACCCAAACTAACAGAGTTCTTGTAGTATTTCTACAGAGCTCCACCCTCTATCTATTTCTCTCCCTTTTACTTCTGTAGGCACTTGTATATATAGGATTTCTAGATTGCCAACTCATCCTCTAGCGGCCTCATATTTGATGCCAAGTGTTTGAATGTGGTCCTCCATACAAGCATGCTCTTCCAAGCCTAAGCTTTCCACTTTTTACCATGATGAGCTTCTAGAAGCTTCTACCATAGGCATGCTCCTTCCTGGGCCAACCTTTCAGCCAGGTTGGCACCTTATCCACTCCGCATGTGCAGTTGGGTCATGCTTTTCACATGTTCTAGCCAAAAACCCCAATATGGCTAAGTCCTAAACCCTTGGTTCTGTTTGCGCGTGCCATGGGTTTCCTTAAAGCCTTCCCTAAACCCCACCCTGCATGTTTTTCTTCAACTAGGCCTTGTGTGCCTATGCACCTTTTTGTACTTAGCCAATATTTTAGGGGCCCAACATTACCCCACACTACGCCTGTTCTCTATCCACAGGAACACTTCTCTAGTGAAAATAAAGAATACAATAGACTTACACCGTGGGAAAAGAATAAGGGGATGAAAGAATATGGAAAGAAGAATGAATGGGGAAGTGATGGAATCACTACAATAGGCTAGGAAAATCCTTTTGCAAGTCAGCTTCCAACTTGTTCTAGGCATTGACTTCATTCTGCGCTCTCTAACAGAGGTCACCAACCAGGGTGCTCACCTCCTAAAATCTTAGGCCATTTCCTCGTGTGCTTATGGTGTTAGCACTTTTCTCCAACTATTTGCTTACATCCTCCAAAGACATCCATTCTTCGTGTAATATGTGGGTACAATTCCTTCAACCGCTTTTAATTGAACCCTTTAAGACTTCATATTTTCTTTTGACCTCGGAAAGGATTCTATCCCTTTCCGCCCTATTTCCTTTATTCTTCTCCTGAAAATCCTTGAGTTTTGCTTCATGAGTGGCGAACAAGATGGCTACCACTTTGTCTCTATCTCGTGTAATTATTATATGTGGCCTTAGTGGTCTAGGAAGCAAATTTTATATCAGCAAGAACCTTAATATACTCGGGCTAAAATGCCATGACCTTCAACTTATCTTCTTTCTCCAAGTGCGCAATCCACTTCTTTTGAGATTCCAAGTCTAACGGTTGCCTCTCCATGGTGAGGAATCTTGTTAAATCCTTCGTGCATCCCAAGGCAGGAAAATCCATAATTCTACGTGGGAGTCTAGGTCAGATGCTTCAATACAATAGCATTATTAATAGACTCCACCTTTACATTAACCGTGCACACCTTGGCCTTTTTGTCTTTCAACACACACCAATCGGACGTTGATTAGTTTCTCTTGACTTAGCTCCTTTGCCCTTGCAGCTAGCTCTTCCTCTTTCTTCTTTAGGTCCTCCTCCAGATCTTTGATTCTATCATGTTGCCCGAAGAGTCTACCTTCAATTTCAACGAAGACCTTATTGAGCATGTTATACAATTTTTCATCTGAGAGCTGCTAAGCATTCACCACTGGGTCATCTTCTGTTGGTCCTGAAAATTTTATTATTTCCTATGGCTTACTTCAAATTCTAGGCTCATCAAGATGGGACTCAATTTCCCATGAGAGCATCTTCCTCATCCACGGGTATGTAGCCTCCTTGTCAAAAGATGACATTGCTATGAGCTCTTCTACTAGAATCATGCTTTGGAACCGCATGCGAAACACTTTGTTGGGGTCATCAATATAACCCATCCTTGGCCTCTCCTCCCCTACACACCTTCCTCCCATGCACATGCCCTTAGGAATACTTATAGTTAAAATGGGGCCTCCAGTGCTTCTATAGTCCTTTTTCGCGCTCTCCTCCTTATCTTTGTTTAACACTAGCTCAATGTTGCGTTCCAAATTCTCCTCCACCAAGGTCTCAATGGCCTTTGTTTCTTCTTTCTCTACCACCTTGGTTATTTGTTCCATCATAAGGCTTAGAGCCTTCTATGTCTTCGTGTCATCCTCCTCACCTCTCATGTCTTGGGTCCCTCTCCCTTCCTAGCTATCCTTACGCCGCACGAAGAGGAACCCTTGCTCCTCTTTATGTCTTCTTCTTCCAATCATGTACATTGAAAATAGGTGGCCCTTGATCTTTTTTAGGCTCATCTTCCCCACTAACATCTCCTTCACTATCTTCTTCTCCACCTATGTATTTTTCCAAACTCCCAGCTTTCTTACGAGGTCGTCTTCTCCTCTCGTCCTCTCAGCTTCCTAACCGACGATTCCAATGTAGGTGACTTTGTTTCTTCTTCTCCCAAGGACTCCTTGTCTAATGGATTTTCTCGGATCCGAGTCTTTTTTCCTTGACTATGGGTCTCTTCTTGCGTGAATACATTCTTGTTCGCACTTATACTAGGGGAACCTATTACCCGTGTATCCACCACACTTGGTATTTTATTCTCTCGGCTCCTTTTCCTCCCGTTTTGGTACGCAGTCTCTTCCTGCTAGTTGGATCCCTAGGAATAGACACCTCATTCTTTAGATATGTTCCCTTCTCTGATTTGGGTATTATGTGGAGTTACACGTGTACCATGGATCATCCTACAATGGGAAAATTCATGGGCCTTGTCATCTGAACTTCATGCGACACGTACCTCTCCACGTATGTGTGCTTGTTGGGGTAGACCAACCCTTTGTGCATTTCCCTATGGTCTTGGTCCAGATTACCAAGGTCCAGTTTTAGCTTCTTGGATTCTTTGAGCATTTTTACTCCCACTTGGAAGTATTGAGCTATGAAGGAAAGGGGAGCTTGCACCATGGGCTCCATGTCTCATCCATTAGTTTGAACCATCTTAGGCAGAAATGTTGGTACACAACAAATTTAGCTTCTCCTTTGGTGGATGTTGGCAGTTGTTTAGGAATCCTCCATTCCACCCCAAATGCACTCCTTAGGCATGTATACCATTTCTCCAGGCGCGCCTTGTGTACGGTTGTCATAGATTTGCATACATATTTCTCAAATATTTTTTCAGGTGAAGGGTCCTCAGCTGGGTACTCCCACACGAATTTTCTAATGCATTAGGTACTTCCAATCTCTGAAAACACAATGGTTAGTAGGACATTACCAAAAAGGATCCTATCTCCTTCTTTCGTGCACCATAACCTCATTCGTGATGAACACAAAAAATTTGTAGATGGTGCCCTCTGAGATCTTCTTGCAAACATGCAACCATGGCTTATTGACTTGGGTCCATCTCTCCTATCCATTTAACTTTGTCACCAGATGCGTGACCATCTTCATTACCGAGTCCTTGATGTCTATGTGATATCATAGTACCTTGACCCCTTTTGTATGTGTAGGTGGCGATAGTTTCCTTAATTGCCTCTTTTTCACCTAGGTCATCTTCCAAACCATCTCCTTTATAGATGATGCATGTGAAATGTGAGATGAGATGAGGGGTAATGCGCATCTTGCGCCCTGTGAAATGGAATTAGTCTTCATGCACGTGCGACATTAGCCATTGATATAGGTGCTCAAGCTTCCTGAAGTAGGGCAACTCAAAGAGTTGTAATAACCCTGCCTTCTCCATCTTGACCTTCACATCATCGTTATAGATGGGAAAACCCTCTGGTGTCTATTTATTTGTTGGGTGCACTAACTCTAGCTTCATCTCCTTCTCAATTGTGCTTGTATGATGATTATAATCATTTATAGACATGTTTCTTAGATGGGAATCCCACTCCTTACCTAACAACACTCCATCTGGTACTGCATTTCTACATACCATTCTTCATTTGTATATGCATCAATTTCTTATTGTTTGCCCTTGCCCTTACCCTTTCCCTTCTTGGGTGTGCTAACTAGTTTCTTGGGTGCCATTGTCTAGGTTCTCTTCTTACTTCAATCACTTCTTATAACTCTGTTCTTCCACTCTTTCCCACCTTAGATCTCGAATTTGTGAATAAAACTCCTTAAACCCGTGCCCTAGTTCTTCAAACTCTAGCTGGGATAATCCCTTCATAAGACGGTGCCTTCTCACAACTCTCTTATGCCCGTGAAATCCCTTTCTTTCGGTTCACAAATCCAAACTAGTTAGCCATGCTCAATCTCTTTAAATTTTTCTTCTCGGGGATAAGTTTTTAGAAGCCCTAGTTTGTGAATATGTAAAAGTGCTTCTTTCTCCTTATATGTAAAGTGAATAATGAAATGCCTTGACCCTCTATTTATAGTTTTTCCTTTTTAAGCATTAAATTCTACTTCACCTACCACCATAATTTTCACCTTTACAAGGTGGAGTACAACTTGTGTATCCACAATGAAGGTGGTAATGCTTCTGCGCTTCCCATCCAGGATTCCTCGCATGCTTGGATATGAAACAAAGCAGTTTTTTTCCATGGTAGTCTTGTATAGCCATGGGCACGTTGCTTCTTGAAAACCTTATAGAGAGTGAAATTATTACCTTGCGCCACTCTAGGAGGTTCTCTCGATGTGTAGCCCACCAACGTGCTATAGTCTTGAGTAGGTTATAGCTGAGCATTCTTCTTCTTTCATCCTCATTTCTCCATTGAGCTTCCATTTCTTGTAGGAAAATCTCAGAAATGATCCTCGCAAGTAGCTAGGCAAATTCTTTCCTCCCGGTACTTGATTGAACATGACTTTGTCACCCTTATTATTGGTCCTTTTAATTGTCACCCAATTAACTCATAGGTCCCATGTGCCCAATTGTCACATGCCATGCTAGTGGTATCACTCACAAACTGAGTTTCCTCAAACTAGATGACCCCCTCCGTGGGGTGAATTACCTTTGGATCTCTGATGGAACACACATAGATTCTATTAAGGACTTCTTCTCCCAATGGCTCTATGTAGGGTGTCAACTTCTCGTCCACTAAAGGGATGACCACTCATTCTTCCTTTTTTTCAAAATTGATATATCCTTTGTTAAACCTTATGTCAGCATTATTCTTGTAACACCATGGGCACCCAAGCAACACTGGAAAGTTGTCTTCCTCGAAGAGCACCAAGAATTCAAAATCTAGAGTGAACTTGGCCCCTTAAATGGTGATAACTGCATCCTTCAGGACTCCAATGAGCATTGTCTTAGTCTTGTTCCATATACAACACATTTTAAGATGGCTATAATGTTGGCCTTCCCATCTGATGTTAGACATTTAAGGCAAGAAAATTCACCTCTTATTCTATGTTAATAAGGGTATTGCTTAGAAGCCATCCATCAACAACCACATTCAGAGTGATCTCTTTGTCATAGTCAAGGTTGTGGGGAGAAAGGTTTGCATGCAAAACCTATCTCTCATGCTCCGCTCCGGTGCGTGGTACCTTCTCCCTCATCCATTCTCCCAACAAGGGAATAATATTCTCTTACCTCAACATTTTACATACTTATTTGACCTCATCTAGGTCACTCCTTGGAACATCGTTATCCTTCTGTTGCCCTACTACCGCCTCGATTGCTCCTTAAGACATTGTATCTCCCCTTGTAAACTCTCGAATCATGTCCATAGTCTCCTGGTATACTTCTTTCTGATGGGCAGGGTCTAGGTACTTTCCATGTAGCACCTCCTCTCTAGAAACTAGTGTCCTTGGTCTTGGCATCTCCCTGGTGCATGTGACCTCTGCACGCATTGTCACCAGTACAAGTTCTAGTCCTAACTCATGTGCCACTCTTGGCATCCATTGTGAATCGACATTTTTGATGCTCACCATAGCAATGCCCTTATCTTTCGGTGTTGCTAGTTTATATGCTCATAGAGTTCGGACACTCTTCATATTCTTGCTTCTTCTTGCACCATGAGCATTGTAATAGATCAGGACACTTGTGTTTATAATGCTCTATAGATCCACAATTATAACATGTTCCCCACGGGAACTCACTTCTCCCTCTGTTGTGGTTACCGTGACCATGAACTCCTCCATAAAAACCTCTTCCATGTGCCCCTCCATCTGTGTGCCCTTCAACATCGGTCATCATCCTTAGAACTACCAAGTAAGGCTAGTCTGGTGTACACCCAGATCAATAGCATCATGGATCTAATCAATCAATCTGTAGTCCTTGGTGTTATGGGTTGTAGAGGTACATTTCTTGTAGTAGCAAGAAAAATTATTGTGGATTATGTGTTGGAGTAGAGGGCATATACTTACATCATGATCTCCATGGCAGATCTCACATTCTACTGCCATAGCACACACCGACTTCCGAGGGCAACTATCCTTTGCATGACCCACCACTTCGCAGTCTGTACACCAAAGCCCACTACATACCTCATGGGTTGAGTTTACAGAGATCTTCTCCAATTACCTTTACCATTGCTTCGTACACCTTCACACTTACTACTTTGCATTGTCTAGTCATCTCCCTTTCACGAGCTTCATTATACTTGATTATCTCTGCTCCCTTTCCTTATTAGTTGTAACATCCTTCATCTTCCTCCACCCTAGCTTCCTTTCCCAATGCTCATAGAGTTTAGCGGCCATGGGGAATTCATCTAAACACAAAATAATGACCAAGATCTTCATAACTAGGGAATAACACACAAAAATGATCCTCTAGGATCCCTCAAAACTCAAACTTAGCAATTTCTGGGAAAGAATATGTAGAAATTGTGTATTCCAAAAATAACTAGTGAGCACCCTCTTCCACTTGTGATCAATAGCACACGTCCACGTCAGATCAGTATCCTACAACCTCTCGATAGACATCTTGGGTCCAAATGCGCGATCTATAGAACTAGCTTGTTCTGGATGCATATGCTGAGAGCCATCCATATAGCTCTACTAGGAAGCAACAAAAGAATGTATCATACAACTCATTGTATAGGTTCTCTTCTACCCATCCATGTGTAATAAACTCAGACCTAGTCTTGAATCTTTGAGCAAACTCATCCTCCATGCTCTTAAACCACATTTCAACACTTTCTAATGTCATGTGTTATGTCTTTACACATCACAAAGACAATAACATATTCCATTTCTCACAATAAATTTGAAAAGAGGTCCCGGTAATGGAACCAAGATGTAGTCATTTTTAAGCCCTTCTCAAATAAAAGGAAATCCCATGCACGTCAACCTATCACCCGGTGGATGTTGGGTGCTCACCTGAGGCACACATGGGCGCCGAGTCCCTCCTTTATGCGAGTTGTGTGAGAATTCGATATAAACTTAAGTGAAAATAATGGAAGGGAATCATACATTCATCTCAAAGCTCAAAATGGCTTTTAGACCAATGTATTCATTCATATAAGGAAAGCATTATAGAACATAGACATGAACCATAACAAAAATAAATGCACAGGTGTTTACACCCACTTGTATGAAATAAACATAGAACCATGTAGTAGAACTGAACCACACATATATTCATATTAAGCACATTGATAACCATATTACAATAACTCAGGTAGTCACAAATTCATATGGTAATGCAGATCAATATCATGCATTAGAACTGGACTTGGGCCCTTCATAGTACAAAGAAAAATGTTCAAAACCCATCCCCTTAGTACAACATATTCCTATAGATCCTCTAAGCCCAACCTATGGAGCTCTCATAGTATTCCTGCATGGCTTTGCCTCTTCCTCTCTCTCTCTCTTTTCCTTTGGCGGGTGCTTGTATTTATAGCCTTTTTCAACATCTTCAAGCCTTCACAGGAGTTGTAGATCTGTTGCCAAGTGTCCAAGGTGGTCCTCCATGGGAGCATGCTTCTTCAAGCTCGAGCTCTCCACTCTTTACAATGATGGCCTTCTAGAATCTTCCATCACAAGGTATATTCCTTTCGTGGGCACCAAGCTGCCAGTGCTACACCTTATCCATTCCGCATGCACACTTTGGTCGGGTCACGTTTTCTCATGTTTTTTTGATATGCCAAATATGGATGAGTCCTAAAATATTTTATTTTTCTTATGGACTTTCTCCTTGCGTGCCCATCTTCAATTAGGCCTTGTGTGCCTACGTGCCTTCTTGTACTTGGTCAATATTTTAGAGGCCCAAAAACACGCTCAACTTGGACTATGCATTCTTCTTTAGGAGACATTGACCTATGGGTGTGCCATAAAGTAGTGCGTAGATATGGATAGGACCACCATGGGTGTTTTGTTTGAAATGGGTGCTAGTGTCCTGATATTGAATTTAGATTTGGTTATTTCAAGGTCTTATAGTATTACCTTCATTTCACTCTAAGTCACATCTACTTTTCTTTATGGTTCTCATGTCATACTTGTACCCATAAAAAAACTCTAACTACCCATAAAAGGGTCAAAAAAATTATATGAAATAATATATGCATATTATTGAGTCATACTCACCTCGATAGTCACCTCAATGTCATTTTCATTGAGCGTTGTAGCTAGGTTTCCCTTGTACAATTTACACCAAGATAATAGGATACAACTAATTTTCCCCAAGATAATGTGTGTCATGAAATTCATAATTTTCCCTTCCTATGTAGTGAATAATGCAACCCAAATGTAGTCCTTAAGTGTTTCTTGTACCCAAGTAACATATAAAATAGTGACCCAATTTCCTCCGAGAATAGTTAGTAAGTTTTATATATATATGATTCATTTTTTAAAATTTTTACACTTAATGACACAAAATTCTGACCCCAAACATTAAAAATAATTACAAAAGACCTGAAATCAAGTACCAAGTGATAAATTAAAATATAAGCAAGATTGGATGAAAGAAATAGGAAGGGAGATTAACGCTCGAGACACTAGTGTCCTTAGTTAGCGCTATTATCCCTAAGATAATAAAAGTAAACTAGACCACGAAAGAGATAGGGATCCTGTAATATGACTTGTTGTCATGTAAAATTACTATCCTAAGAGTTTGAAATTTTCAAGCATGAAAACTAACGTTGCAAATTTTTTCCTCCCGATAACACTAAAACATCCTTCTAGCCAATCTATCTAAAATAGTACCATCACCCTAGCCTTGGGAAGATCCTAATTATTTTTTCAAACATGCCTTAGTGTGACAAGAAGGATGATGAATTCGATGGATAAGTTCAATGAAGTTCAATGAAAGATAAGTCTTCTTAGAGGCCTAAAAGTCCAATTTTGGTCATTCTGAAGCTAGTATACATCCTCTAGAAGATTTTAGGAAAGAAGTAAAACATATGAAGGTAACTTTGGGGATTCTTAGAGGTTTTGGAATAAATTTTAGAATATTTAGGAAAGAATTTCTCATTTAGGGATAATTTGTTCAACATCGGGTTTTCTAGGTGTAAGGAATAAACACCCTAATAGTGAAACCTGACTTCTCTGGATGATTCTAGGAGCTCCATAAGGAGTTAAGAGGCAAACAAGTAGGCATCAAAAATACATGACAATTATTTACAAGGTGGTAACATTATATTGGTCCTAAGTTTTAATTTTTTTCTTGAAACATTCCAAAACATGCATCTACCCTCTTAATTTTAGACAAAAAGGCCATATATTTTAATTTCATGCAGATTAAATTCTTTAATGTTTTTCCATTGATCTTATAATGTGTTTTGGAGTCAAAATCATATAATATTTGACCCCAAAACATCATCCTAAGCCTCTCGAGGCGAAAAAAATAGTTCTATGTCTATTTCTAACCATCTTAAGTAAATATGGCTTTCCATTTATAGCCCAGTCACACTTTTAACACCATTTTGTCCCCTATGTCCCCTTAGGGAAAGGGGGACATGAGGGACACAAATTGTGACCTCATCCTCCTCTTCAAGTCACACTTTGGACGTATGAGTTTCCCCATTATCCCTTTTGTCCTCACGATGCAAGGGGGACAAGAGGGGCACAAAAGTGTAATCTCTCTCCCTCTCTCAGAATTTTGTGTCCCTTGCATAGTAAAAAAATCATGCACATTAGGAATTATTTATTCCCAGTCTCATACAACTATTTATATGGTTTTGAGTGAATAAATTATTAGGTAACCCCGTTTTTGGCCATTTTACTTTACTTTTTGTCATGTCATCACCGCCGACCTCTCGTACATACACACCTAATTTGTTTTTGTCGTTCTACATCATTTTATCCTTGACTAGGTTGGCCAAGCTAATATTGGGGTGCCCATAGGAACCCCGGTCCCATTTGGGGCACCTTGATCCTTTTCCACTTTATCTCCATCTTTTTGGCACTTTCTAGCCATTTGAGCATTCTATATTTGTGGTGGTCGAATTTTCGGGTTAGTTACAAAAATTAGATCAAGAGATATAAATTTATGAAACCATAATGAGGGACCGAGCACTAAATACTAATATCATCACCTAAGGTTATATCCATCAAAGGCTTAATTTGCATCCATCTAGCTCCATCGGAAGGAACAAGGTTGGTTCATCTGCATCACACTACATAGGATGGTATCATATTCATCATTGATTTCCAACGACATACATCCAAGTTCGGTGACACTCACGTGATAGGAAGTAAACATAAAAATCACTCAATGACACTAGGGAGGAAGGTTGCACAGATTTTTCACAAACCAAGGCACCCGGTTCTTAAACGAGGGTGCCCACAGTGCCCTTATCCCTCTCCAGGGTGCCCCAAAGTGCAGCCTACTATTCCATATCTATGTTTTTGGAGCTTGTCTATTCATTCCTACATTTTTTCATCCTTTTTATTCTGTGACATAGTCCCGAGGCATCGTCAAATCAACAAATCTCTTTCTAACTCTCTTTGTACATTAGGTTTTTACATTTCTACTTTCTTAGTTACTTGGGTCACTTTCCTTATTTAATTTAAACATTTATTTCACTGCTGTACTTCTTAGATTAACTCTTAACATTCAGATTTTAGTCATTCATGTTGGTGAGCCCGTAATCCATCTTGACACTTATATGATCCCCACTCTTTGTCATCCTAGAGTGTAGTCATCATGAATATCTTAATTATCGATTATTTGTTTACGCATCCTAATGTAAGGTATAAATTCCAACATCTTCTAGATACTACCCACATTCGTGTTGATATGCATCCTAAATCGAGTGTATAAAAATTTGTAGATGCATTTTCTCAACACTTATCATTCAAATATAATATTCCCGTTGATTTAAAAACTTTTGATAATGACCCACCCTTGCATATTATGATCCACATTCTCAATATGGGTATTAAGCACAATTTAATTGATAATGGATCTAAACTTAATCTATGTCCTATGTCATTCCTTGAAAATTTAGGTCTTTCGCTCACAATGTTAGTCCATCATCCCTCTCACTCTATGCATATGATGGTTCAGTCTACCCATGTGTAGGTCACATTGTTCTTCCTATTACTGTAGGACCAAAAACCCTCAACATCATTTTCTTTGTCATTGATTTTCCAGTCTCATATAATTGTTTACTTGGTAGACCATGGCTCCATGTCATGCAAGCCATTTCTTCTATCATACATCATTGTGTCAAATTCATACATGAAGGTATTGAATATATTGTACTTTACGACTGTGATGCCTTTGATATTATGACCGAGTTCTTAATACTACCCTTCCTATTCCACGCACTAATACTACAGATGACCCTCAACCAATGGATGAAACACCTCATCTTCCACCACTTAAAGGTTCCATTTGTGTGATAGATGAAGTTTCTTCTATGCAACTTACTACTACTACTACTCTGCTACTATGATTCTTTATCAGGGGCATGTCTATTCTATGGATCTTTCTCTATCACCTACACCTTCACATGAACCACCTCCACTAGCGCGACCACAATTTACTTTCACGCTTTTTATATATGATTCATAGTTGGAACATATTCCATTTTATCCTACTTATGATGACACCATTTTCTCACACGATGGTCTATATTGACTTGGTTTCTCTTTTGAGGAACTCTATCCTCCTACTCATGCTCCTCATCTATATTATGGCTTCATCACTATTACTGTTTCTTATGGCTTGTGTGTATTCCATCTTACATTCTATCTATCGTGAAATCCTTGATCTACTCCACTTACATTAGGATAATCATGGCTTGATTACATTAGGGGCACTCTTGATCCTAATCATATAGAAATCTCTTTCCCCATGCCTTTTGGTTGTATCTTTATTTGTAATAGTTCCTTTCTTGGCTATATGAAAAATCTCACTCGTTAGTATGCACATGGTTGTCCACTTCCTCCTTTCACTGATGAGGAATATGTCATGGGTATGTACAAATTACACCTCAATGGCTCATTACATGATCAAATAGACACTATTGCTTATCAAGTAACCAATGCTTATCCATATGAATTTGACCCTAAAACTGACGATCTCTTAGATGACATTACATGATCGATTCTACATCTTCCACACTTAGGGGCATATCATTCACATAACCCCCAACCTAACAACATCATACATCACAACATAGCATACTTCTAACATACACATATCGCATCCTTGTCACATTGTGTGCTCATCACACTCATACTAGTATCACTATTACCTGATGACACACTCTTGTGCTTCAATTCACACTTGATTATTGAGGGTATACTACACATGAACCCCACAATTACACAATACATACTTCACATCATGTATTTTTACACACCTTACATCATATGTCATACATCCTACTTACTACATTCTACATTTAGCCTACATCTACACATCATACTAGTATTCATCACATATACTAGTATTCATCACATATGTATCGCACTCCTATTGTCTACAAGTTTAGCATTACTTATTACATACTATATAGCACGTACCTCACACTATTAGGCTATCTATACATATTGCATTACATTATACACATTTCATATTTACACATTTTCTCATCACATGGTCATCTCTTATCATCACACAAACTACATATTCTATGCACTGCACTCACTACACTATGATGTAATTTAGTTCCTCGGTCCATACTTGACTACTAAGGGTTTACTAATCAAATGGAACTTATCATACACACATGTTCATCACTCAACCTTCTATCATGCAACATTACTAGGTTAGTGACATATGTTATAGGCTAAATGGTCACCTATTTCTTCATCTTGTAGTGGTACACACTTTAGGCCACATAACCACTCCCTCTATTTGTCTCATCATGATATATTTTTAGGCTCCATCATTATGCATTCATCTCATAGGTCACATATCATCACCACTATGCATACACACTCATCATAGTGTGTTAGACACATGTTACACATGATTCGACCATTTATTGATGATGCACTCTTGTTTATAGTTCATTCTTGACTAATGAGGGGGAAAACTAAATGAACCTCAATGCATACAAATCTATTCATTCGGGGGGCACACGAATCCTCTCATCCATCTTTATACCACTCCATCCATCCATAGTATATTTCATATCTTAGTTGCTTTTACTCTTTCTTTCATTTGTTTGTATATGGTCGTCTTATTACACATGCTAGATAGGCTTTTTTATATCATTATCTTTACCATACACACATGTTCCTTCACTCCTTTCTCTAGTTGTGATTACAGATACAATTATCTTACATACAACATGGATTCTCACCTTCTACCATGCCTACAATGGTCATTGGGGGCATCCACATTCATCTCTTCTAGGTGTTATTGTTTCATTTTGTACTTAGCACTCTACAATACTTTCTTATACATAATTTTGACATCTAAGTTATATTTCTAACATCTTTAAGGGTGCTTCATGTAAAACATTTGTTTGCGGGATTATTGGCTTCTATGGCTATCTATTTTGTTTACTATTGTTTGTCTTTTGTTTTATCTTATATGCGGGCATTACCCTTTGTATGGTGTACACACTTGTTTTTTTGTATGCGACAATTAACACCTTAAGTGTCTTATAACATAGTGAATGATGTCCCATGTTTTCCACCCGCTTTGGTGATCTATG
This sequence comes from Taxus wallichiana var. yunnanensis, assembly GCA_018340775.1. NCBI lineage: Eukaryota > Viridiplantae > Streptophyta > Pinopsida > Cupressales > Taxaceae > Taxus > Taxus wallichiana. The sequence continues at coordinate 54,326,787 of CM031235.1, forward strand.
ATTATAGATTCTTGTGTGTTTACTTACATTCTAGCTTCTACATTGTTTGTGTAGTGTACACTTGTCTTTTACATGTATGTTTTTTCATACTAACACTTGTTATTTAACCACTTATTTGTGTGTGCCTTGGTTTATAATAAGTGCATTCCATTCCTCTTGTAAGGAAAAATTTATGTAGTTGGTCCTCTTTTGGGGATGCATTCTCCTATCGGTGATGTCTCATGCACCCCAAAGAGGGGGAATCATTTAGGGTTTTACACACTACACAATGCTCTCTACCAATATAGTCTAGTTTAGTTTCCATCCTTGACATTTTGGATTATACAATGAGTGGGTTCAAACTAGTCTACAAACCCCATACATAATGGATTTTATAGGACATGGTTATCTATAGAATTCAAGGGAGAAGTTACAGGTTAGAGGATACAACTTAGTTCCTCTCTAAACTACTTCATCTGTGGCATCAAGTTGCCCAAAAAACCAAGAAGTACAAAGATCTCTTCACACATATTCTAGGAAGCAGTTCACGAGGTTGGAGAATAATGCAACTTTCTCCCTACACTTCTTCATCTAGGGTTACATCGATCACACAAAAAAACACAGACTGAGGATATCCTTTCTTCACCCTTTTCTCTCATCACAGATCAGGTGCACATGTTCCTTTTACATTTTTCATATTTCCATTTCAGTCTTTTCATTTCTACATACATGCATTTTTACACACATATATTTATGTGTAACATTCCCATTTTAAGACTTTAGAAACAAGGGAATTTTTTTAACACAATGTTCTCTATTCTAAATAAAACATAATTTAGAACACACATTCCATGCCAATCAATCTCATAATAGATAACCATATGTAGTTATAAATGACTCGATGAATTATTGATCTCTCATTGCATGACTCTGGTCTCTAACCGATCTCTCATGCTTGTCTCTAAGTATTGAATACTTTTACGTATACTTGGTTTTCTTACCCTAATCTAGGTATTGAGTGACCTATTTAAAGAACCTATCTGAATATTTGTTACCAATATTCATCTGAAATCATGTTCCTTAAACTAGGTGACATAGGAAAATGCAACCAGTAGCTTGCGATACTTTGGCCAAAGATTTCCAACATACTATTCATGTTACTATTCCTAGATGACATATTCATCAAATCGGAATACATCCTTCACCTCACTCTTCTACTATCTAGAATGCTCTTCACTGACTTCTGTCAGTCCACTTGCCCAAGGTTTGACCCTAACCTAGGTTAGAGGCATAATTTGTTATAGGGAGACTCTCATGATGACTTAGGGTATATGGGCATACTCAACTAACCTAAGTCGATCAAATGTGCCAAGGTACCCTGAGTCATAGAAAGCTACTTTCTATTCCAATTCATACCTCTAGCTTGGCCTAGGGAGAAACTAAGTTTAAGTCCAAATGAGTATAGATCTAGATGAACTAATGTGGAAGGGTATTGCAACATGCCAACTGCAAAACTGTATCCTCATAAAGACCTTAGTCTTCACGTAGGTATAGTTCTGCAGTTGGCATATTCCAACATCCGATAGAACTACTTCATCAAGATGTGCATACCCCTAGGAGGTCATTAACACTTAATTAATTTTGGATTAAGATTCAAATTACAAAAACCTTGCCATACCATAAATCCAACACCCCCCTTAAGTTCTTCATCCATATTTTATTTAATCAATATTAAAGAACTTCATTAATGCAAGATTACTTTTATGTTTTTATCTTTGACTTGCTAAGCAATTATCCAAAAATAGAACAACATACATCATAAGGTTAAGTTAATGTAACTCAACTGTTCAAATAAGGTGTAGCAACCACACATGTTTAACTAGAGCAGTCTTCATAGAAAATGAAGTCTGAATGATTAACGATCACAAACACCATTCTTTCACTTTACGTTCTTTTAATAGAGGAAGAGTCTTCCTCTCTACATGGTTATGTGTTAGGGTTTATCATACCCTTTATATATTTCACACTTTCTATAGTTTAATTGTATATTCAATACACATCCCATTATCATTATATATTATTTAGATAAAGAACGTAATCTTATGCAACTTAACAAGTTACTTTCAATTAAGAGAGAGATTTAACTATTTCTCTTCATCCAACTTATCAAATGACAACAAAATAAGAATACAAAAAGATATGCCAAATATCAACAAGATAGTATTCCAACTACCTTCATAAAATGTACAAGAGAAATTACACAAAAATTCGAAGTGAATCTCCAACCTTTTCAATTCATCATGATAAAATACACCATTTACAAGACTATGCATCTTAGACAAACTGCATGTCAATCAGTATTAAGATCATTAAGAATACAACTTTTCTTTTTCAATACAACTCATGAATGAATCAAAATTCTCTATAAAAAGAGCTAGACTTTAAATCAACCAAGACATCATAAAATTTATTGCCTTCCTTTATCACTTACAAAGTCCATCTACAAAAATTGCTAGCATGGGTCAGTTCATTGAACTAAGCATGATAAGCACTAAGCATTAAAATGAAGTGCATTCCACTAATTGTTCCATTAAAACAACTCTACTTTAATGAAACAACCAATGTAATCATTCGGATAAAACACAAGTAATAACAACTATAAAAGAATCACAATTAACAATCTAAATTCACTTTTAAAAAAGATCATAATATAATCAGCAAACTACGGCCTTATATCAAATAAGTATTGTCCCAAAAATTACTTATTTATATCAAATAACAACTCCTTTCATTAAATTATTTCATAATTCCTTTTGAATTAAAATATAAATTTAACTTCACACAAAAGACTAACTTTCATAATCAAGACCTTGTCATCTTTACCAAGTTTCCAAAAACATGAAAAGACAAGTTCATTTCAGCATCGTTACATTTTTAAGATGAGTCAACCAAAAATTTAAAAAAATAAGAGATTCACAATTATGATGTTACTGACCTAATTTTCAGTCAAATAAATATAACCTAGGTTCTTAGATTAGGCCTCTTATTAACGAAAGTGGAAAAGTACTTCCCAAAGAACAATGTTTCATTTAATCCAATTAAAACAATTACTATTTCCTTAAATATAATTTAAGTAGAGAAGTAATTAGTAACAACTACTAATCAATACTTAATAAAATAATACAAATGATTCAATTAAACCTATGATAGGTTTTATATAAAGAAAGGAGAACAATTGAAGAGTAAATAGTTACAATTTCCTTTATCATTCAAATAAACTGAATTCTTATACGCATCATCGAGAAAAGAATAGTCTACATCCTACCCATCAATAGTTGTTAGCTTACTTGCAACCTTAATGAATCTTTCATTATCATTGAAGGTTTCAGTCATTGATTTGAAACCATTCGTTCCATCAAAATAAGGTGAGACTATAAAAAGATCCCCCTTAATCATGACCAAACAGAGAAGGAATAAATCATCCATTGAGTGCACAAGAAGAGTCCATCAGAAATCACTTTCATAATGATGCATGACTCAACCATTGAAAAAAATCAGACAAGAAATGGTTAAGTTTTCCTTTCTACAAGATAGGCTCAGTTGAACACTACCGTGAATCGACAAGAATTTCGATTAACACAAAAAAAGAGATTAATAAATCTTATAAACCGGAAATGTTTTGGTTGGTTCCATATACAAAAGTAACAGTCCAAAAGTTGATTATACATTCAACGATTCCCATGAATGTACCACAATCAACTCATAACATGTGAGTTAACAAACTACAAGGAAGTTTCCAACTCTAGTGAGTAAGTTTTCATCACCTCACCCAAGCCCAAAAAGGATAGAAAATCAAACTTAAGAAATTTGAATAGACCTAAGAAGATAATCACCATAATGACTTGGAGAAGGCCAACTACCAGAGTATTACAACATCAAAAATAACTTCAACCAAAGACAACCATCTCATCTTCCATATTTCAATAAACCGAAATCTCCTTATAGAGTTTCAAAGAAGAGAATTCCAGTAACAAACAACCCAAGTAAGAAAACTTTCATTCTTATCTCCTCATGAGTTCAACTGAATAGTAATTCCAAATAACAAAACTTACCCAACTCCCATCGAATTATGATTCAAAGAAGAGGAGATTTAACAAAATAAAATAAGAACATGATATTTCTTCTAAGATCTTATACAAGTTGAAGTACAGAACACCAACAATTCCATAAACCTCAAACACCCATTTACCTTTGTTTTTAAGCAAGTTCGAGTTCATACTGAAAAAAAATTATACAATATAGTCCCGAACAAGGAGTATAAAAACTTAATAGAATAGGATATCGTTTAAAAGGAGTATTCATCTACCTTTTAAAACAAGCAAAGACATTCGAATAAGCATGCAAGTTTACCAATATAAATACAAACAAGATGTCCATTCCTCACTTTCACGCAAGTTCGTGTTCATACAATGAGGTAAAACATATATCCATATAGAACACAAGAGTAATATAGCTTTAAAACTCAAAGATGCATTAGATAAAAGTACCCATTTACTTTCTACCTTTAGAAGATATTTCCAGTTTGAAGCTCAAGACAAAAACTACTTACTCAAATTCTTTTTCGAGTAGACAGTCCAGAGTATATATTTCAATCAAAGTACTAAAGTCACGATAGTTATAAATGTATTTCACCATTTTAAATCACTTAGAGAAACACCTAAAAACATCATTATCATGCAAGGGTTCCAAAACCAAAAGCAAAAATATTCTTTCAACAAGAAAGAAAATAAACAGAACCAAAAATAGAAACCCATTCATCTCATGAGAGAAGAGTCATTTTAATGAAGCATTTAGAGAAAAACAAGAAATCTTAATGGATAGAGCCTATCATGCCCGATATTGCTTACTTGGATTCAAGGAGACTTCTAAATTGAGCTTCCAAATCTTCTTCTTCTCCAAGAAAGACCAACAACCAAAAATCTCTTTCCCAAATTCCTCATATACTTTCCTTGAATCAAAAATAGACCAAGGAAATCAAAAATAGCCATAAACTGAAAATAGAACTGCTAGTTCAAGAACCAGATAGCTCCATGTAGAGAAAAAATTGAGAGCATGAATGACCAAACAACCTCTAACAAATCCACCTGCATAGTTTCCTAGGTGGTTTTCTCACCAAAAACAAGGCTCATTAATGTCATTAACTCTCAAATTCCCACCTATCTCTCTTCACCACCACCATCCAAAATTGGTGAGACCCAATTCAACTTTTGCATGCATCACTAAACCTTAGTGATGACTCCACGTGGATTCCACCAAATTTCATGCTTCGCCTAAACTAGCAGTTCACTTTGTCATTTAATACAAAAATCAAATCACATAAATAGCTTAGGAACCATCACCAGCTTACCACTTGCCATATGACCCTTAGGTCCCCTTTCCTTATTTCATTAGTTTAGGATAGTTACCATTAGCTTAGGATATGACCATAGGATAGTTTAAAAGTATTTACCTTAGGTTTAAAAACATTTCAATAGGTAAATTGCATCCTTTGGTTAGGTCATAGTTCATAGCCCTTTAGTATTAGATATCAGGTTAGAAATAAGCCTAACATCACCTTAGATTATTTCCCACATCCCAATTTTAGAACATGTAACCTAGGTTAGGATGTTATCTCGAATGAAATAGGCATAGATAAAAAATAGGTACATTTACCTTAGTTAAGGATCTAGTTAGGATATATCTCATAGGCCTAAGACTTAGTTTTTTTCTCCATAGTCCCGGCAGGACCTCATAAACTTGACAACATTAGCATCCTGAAGAGATCAATCAAGAAGATCCAAGCACATAACATATAACGGAATGCACGACATAATCTTACAAGAAAATAAAAGAATTTGTAAACATATAAGAGTTCATTCCATTATGTCCTCCAACCTCTGAATGTCATTTTACCATTTAGATCAGGTAAGAATATTTAAAACATACCTTGGATCAATAGAATTGATCCAAGGATTTGTTAATAAAAAGAGATAAGTTTGCAAACTTCATTTCCAGATTACAACTTATCTATCAGAAGAAAAATGGTTTCTTTGCAAACAATATCATTTCAACCCAATGAATCTAAGAGTAGAAATGATTCATCCATGCTAAGCATGATTTCCAAAAATCAAAGGAACACTCCTTATCCAGAAAAATCACATGTCAACACTTGCAATGCAAAAGAGGAAAGATGACAGCTTTGTCAAAGATGTTACAATATGTGTGTATTTGACTACTTGATCATTTTATCCTTGCACATCCATCTGTATGGAAAACAAATAGTCAACAACAAACAACTATAACAAAGGTGTCAACAAAAACAACATTTTTCGGGTAGCACACACCTCATACTTACATGTAGGGACATCACACACATTGAAAACTACATACATGTTTCTGCCCTAGGTTCACTCTCACCACTTTTTACACTTTTTCATCTTTAGTTTCCACGCCCACTATTTTCTCATTCAATGCTTTTTCTAGATCGACACACTTTCTACATCACTCTACATGTATCATAAGGTACACATCTCTATCTACTTTATGTTACGGATATTTCTGCTCACCAACATAAAGTGGGGAAAATGTAGTCACAAAATCACGTAGTTTAGGCATTATTTAGTCCCAGTCTCATACTACTATTCATATGGTTTTTGAGTGAAGAAAGTACTAGTTAACCCCCATCTTTTGGCCATTTTACTTTGCTTTCTGTCATCACTTCCAACCTCTCGCACATACATGCCTAGTCTATTTTTGTCATTTTCCATCATTTTAGCCTTGATTGGGTGCCCACAGGTGCCACTGGTCCAAGTCAGGGTGCCCTAATCCTTTTCCAATTTATGTCCATCTTTTGGGCACTTTCTAGCCGTTTGAGCATTCTCCGTATTTTTGTGGTTAACCTTTTCGGGGTGAATTATGGAATTAGAAAAAAATAACCATATAAATATAAAGTTATGATACCATAATGAGGGATAAAACACTAAGCACTACTATTATTACCTAATGTTGCATCCATCAAAGGATCCATTTCCATCCATCTAGCTCCATCATAAGGCATAAGCATGGTTCATCTATATCATAGTGCATAGAGGGTCTCATCTTCATCATTGATTTGTAGTGACATACATATAAGTTCAACGACACTTGATGTGATAGGAAATGAACACGATAATCATTCGATGACACCTCGAGGAAGGTTGCGAACTTTTTCACAAACTAGGGCACCCGGTTCTCAAACCAGGCTGCCCACAGTGCTGTGTCCCTCTCCAGTACCCCTTAGGTCCACCCTCTTGCTCCAAATATATTTTTACTGAGCTTCGTGTATTCGTTTCTACATTCTGTTCATCCATTTTATTCTCGTGACATAGTCCCAAGCCATCTTTGAATCAGCAAAGCTCTTTCTAACTCTCCTTACACATTAGGGTTTTACATTTCTACTTTCTTAGTTGTTTGGATCACTTTCCTTATTTAATGTAAACATTTATTTCAGTGATGTACTTCTTATTTTAACTCTTAAAATTCAGATTTTAGTTGATCCCTTTGTGTCCCCTCTATCCCAAGTAGGACAAGGGGGACAAGCAAGTGCAACCCAAGCCATAATGAAGCTTTTAGACCCCATATGACCTCACACGACTTCACGAGTTGATTTTCCTAGTTGTAAAACTTCATTCTCAACCCCTCATCTCATTCACATCTCTCCACATGATGCCACTTGTCACCATCTTTCTCCAAGTCACCATTTTCTATCCCTGATGTCCCCATTGTACCATTTTCAAACTCTCTATAAACTCCATTTCAACCCAAGTTCATTGTGTGGTTAGTAGGGTGAGTTAAAAAAAATATTAAATTTATTTAAAAATATCTCTTTCCACACAGTTTCCATTTTTATGAAATGATGCTACTAAAAATCTCTCCGAAATCTAGTTTTCTACAGAGGTGATCCAGACGATGACCCATGTGGTAATTCTAGTGGGGCATCTTCCAGGAGGCATTACTTTTACACCATAGCTCTGATTGAATCTGTTCAAAATGCATCAAAAATATTGGAACATGTTTAATATAGTGGAAGGGTACATAAATCTTTTTGGAAAATTTTACTCATGAAATCCACTTATAAAGGCCTCAAATTGTAATTTTTGTAGTGTTAGATAAAAATAGTAAATTCATGAAATTTTCACATATGTAATTCACATAATATGATACCTTGTGTTTGTTAAGATTTTTTCATTCCACATTCTTCTAGATGTATCTTCATATTTCTAAAATTAGTATATAAGTAGATGTAACCCTGAGGAAAATGGAGACATCTCACCGTAAGATAGCTATTGTAATGAAATTTTTTGAGCAATATACACCTCTTCTCATAAATAGTGTTTTTGTTTACATCTAGCATAATTGTTATTTTTTCCTTTAATACCAAACCCCATGAGTTTTGGATCAAGAGGTGTTGCCCAAATTCTTCCAAACATCTATAACCATTGAAAATGAATATTTGCACATGAATTTTCATCCAGTTAGATTGTCATGATTTTTTCCAAAATATCCCTCTCAAAAAATCCTTTGAGAATATTTTAACAATAAACACATTGATTCCCTATATTTTTCACAGTAGAAAACTAAAATTTAAAACCCTAAAATCTACTTTTTCAATTTCGCAGAGATAAAAAAATGTTGAAATTTAGAGCGAGAAGATCTCATTGAAAAATTAAAAAAATTTACGGTGGTTTCATTGCAACCTAATAGAAGGTGTTGTAAATAATAGGTTTCTATAAATAGTAATTTTTCCAAATTGATGAATTATTAGCATTTGTAATACCACTAAAATTAAAAACATTAGAAAAGGGTATTGTGCTCATATAGAAATTTTCCATGCTAAAAAACAAATCTAACACCTGGTAGCTTCTAAGAAATCAATCAAACCCTATAGAACCATCAAGATAAGATCTTATGAGAAACAACTCTTCAATCCATGAACAATCTCAATTCAAATACTAAGCTATTTATTAATCTCTAGATTTCTAATCTAACAAATGAACCTATTTAGATCACTTGAGAAATAAAAAAGGGAGTGGTTTCCTCAATATTTGAAGATGGAATCTCACCAAAACATGGGCTACAAGCCCATTTTTGCATCTTTCCATGATCTTCAATTTAAGAGAATGGATGGAAGATGGAGAAGTTATTTCCTTCAATGGAGAATGGATCAAGATCAAAATGCCTATAGTTTATCCTAGGGAAAATAAGGTGTAAGAAGAAAGGTAAGGAGGAGGGTTCTATTTATAACCCTTTGTTTTAAGAGAGATTTGCATCATATTATAAGTGGGATAATAGCAAAACAAGATTAGATATGGATAAAAATACTTTAGAAGATTTTAATTTATCATTAGTGACTCATGGGAGTTGAGGGTTTCATAATTAATCAAAGGGGATTAATTAATAAAGGGGTAGGCTTATAGAAGCTTTGTAATAGATTTAGTGTGATTCAAGGGATTTAATAGAGGAAAATGGGTCAATAAATGGTAATTTATTGATTTAGGCTAGTGGTCGTAATTAATTAAGAATAATTAATTGACCTAGGTAGAAGTGGACCTTAATTAATTAAAGGTCGTTAATTGGAATTTTGAGCAATAAGAGGGTTAATTAATTAGCGAAATGTAATTAATTAATGGTGATAGAAGAGAAATGGTGTGTTATTGATGAAATGTCATCAATTTGTGGGAAAGGGGATAGTTAGTGCAATTTAAGTATTGAAATTTCTTACCGAATTATGGGTGTCTACATTTGCCCCTCTTTGGGGTGGCGTAAGTGATGCCACTTCAAAGATAGTAGACAAGTGTGAACAAGTGAATTTTTAAGGGATAGAAGAAAAAATAGTAAAGTGAAGGATGCCCCTCTCAATGTCGATGGGATGATGGTTTGATGAAAAGAGTTTGATCGATGATTAAAAATATGAAGAGAAAAGACAAAAGCGGGGAAAATCCCATTGCCATGGGAGACATACAACGATATACTAATAATTGATATAGAGTAGAGGTATGGGAATCTATCCCTACATAATACCAATTTAACTCTTTTGTAGACAAGTTCATGGGGGTATCGTTATGACATGCAAGATATGATTTTCTTAACAGATCTGTTGGAAATGATTTTTAGCAGGTGATTCGTAAGAATATTATTGATAGAAGAGAATGATAAGGAATAAAATGAAGATGAGGGGGTGGAAAAATCTTGCATCTAGCTGATGTAAAAACCACATTATGTCATCATATTTCCAAAGTGATCTATGTCATCAGTCCTTATTAAAATATACACATACAACAAAAGTTTATCATGACATGAAAATCCATAACACGAACCCGTGTTCATTACCAAAGCACTAACTCAATGCAACATATAGAATGCAATGCAATAAGAGAAAGTAAATAAGCTAATCTAATAGGGAAATAAGTATAAACACATATACCCAAACAAAAATGTTTAAGAGAGTTGTACAAAATGTTTTTGTTATCAAGTTGTGATTTCAACTTGTGTGAATTAACGATACGGGTTAAGAATGGCACCTCAAGAAAGGATACATGTGATGTGACTAAGAAAAGGATGTAGAATTCCAGTGAAAAATTAATCATTCCCTAGGATATTTTCCCAACCAACACGTTCGTGAAAAGGAAGAAAAAGATAACAAGAAAAAAACTTTTGTTGATTGAGAGTAGATCCAAATGATCCGAGAGTCACACACAAGAACATGCGAGATTAAAAAAATATGTTTTGTAGCACAATTTTTGATGTTCGAGTACAATGTATTTGGCACATATTTTAGCTCCATGCATGTCGTTTACCAATTTTTGATTTTTTTTCTATTTTTTTATTTTTAAATGATTTTACCATGTTTTTGAATTGTTGAATATTTGCCAATTTTTATAATTTTTATTCATTTTGAATTTTGAATTTTTAGAATTTTTAGAAGAATTATTAGAGAGAAGCAAGGTTCATTTTAAGAGACCTCTTGGACTTCGTAGGTGGAAAATACATGGCGAATATCCACGAACCGGTTTTGTAGGAAGGCAAATTTTTTGGGGGTTGTATGAAAATATTTTGCCTAATTTTCAAGTGTGTGACAAGAAGGCTACGAGACGCGTGATGGGAGATTATCAATGAGGTTTTTGACACGAGTCAATGAAGATGTTATGCGCATTAACAAGGTTGTTGACGTGTGTCAATGAGGTCTATTGATGCGCGTTAATGAGTTTTTTGACACGTGACAAACAAATTTCCCATCATGTGTTTACATCCTCTACCCTTTGCTTGCGCATCAAAAATCTTCATGTCACGCGTCAACAAACTCTTTTTTGTGCATCTTTTATGTGTTAATATCTATAGTACCTCCTTATCACATGTCAACTATCCATCAATGTCACGTGTCAACAAATAACCCCATTGTCACACATCTGCAAACCCTCCTTGTCACGCGTCAACAACTTACCCCCTTGTCACGCATCTACAGTACCTCCTTGTCGTGCGTCAACTATATCCTTGTCACGTGTCAACAACTGACCCCTTTGTCACGCATCGACACATATCATCAATCTTTAGTGCTTAGAGTATGTGAGTTCATGGTATTTGTAAGGTACTAGTGGTAGTACCGTAGTATACTACCTAGCGAATCACCTAGGTTTTTATAGGATATGTTTTCAAATGTAGGTGAAGCCGACCCCAAAAAAAAATATACTATAAATTTTAGGTGAACAGGACACCGACCCACTCCAAAAAATTTCCTTTTCAAATTTCCCTAAAATGAAATGTTTGCCATATTACGAATATTTTCCACTAAAATTATCCTGGAGAGAAGATCACTTGAAATAAATAAAAATGCCACAGGGAGAAGAAATGGTCACTAGGTAGCAAAAAAGTGCCCCAACGAGATGAAAACATGTGAAAATGATTATTTATTAAAAATAAATATCACAACGAGTAGTAGAAGAAAATAAAACCATCACGATGGTCAAATCACACCTCTTGACCATCACAAAGGGTGAAAACATATAGTGGGGGGTCAAAATAGCCATATATACGACGTTATGGGGGATAAAACATCACGAGTAGTTATTTGTTACCAAATTCTTACAAAATTTCTATTGATCTTGCTCGACATGTGGGAGAAATGGCTCAAGTTCAAGTATGGATGAGATGCATAGTCATCGTTAAAAAGTACATGTGGCCACTGGTGATGGAATATAGGTATGTAAAGTGAAAACTTTGCATTTTGATCCATTTATTATGAAGGGGAAAATCACACGGTAGTGTATGTGCGACCCTTGGGGCGCGCAGTGCCAGTGGTAGAAATTAGCATAGACGTGGGTGTACATGCACCATAAGGGGTGTGTGTATGTGCTACAACATCACCTAACAAGTGCGCAGTGTGCACGTGCGTGGAAAAGTGAATAGGAAAATGTGTGGGCACGCATGTGCCAAATAGGGAGTGTGCATGCAATGAAATAGGCATGCATGTATTGAAAAGAAAATGTGGGTGGGAGAAAAAAAAGATTTTTAGGCTACCTTAGAAGAAATTAGTAAATTTGTAGAAGAACATGGGGGAAAATAGATGACTTACTTAGAATAAATGAAGTTAATGAGTGTGTTTCTTTATCTTGTAGGGTGACCTTCCTGTTTTGGAGACACACAAGCGACATGCGAGGCTGCGCTCTTTTGAGGTGACCTTTGGGCATCGGGATAGGGCCTATCTAAACATTACCCTAGAGGTGACTGGACTTTTGTATGTGGCACAGATGCCACCGATTACACTATATCATAGCCTTTTGGCAGTCTTGGATGAATGATGTCACAATGAGAGTTAGTTCTTTCGCTTCATTATTGGAGAGATGACCATTACATTAGAGGATGTGTGGCGGATTCTCGAGTTTCTATCTAGGGCCGAGTTATAGAGTATGATGGGAACATTTCCCATATTACACAATGTCTTGTAGAGATGTTTGGCCTCTGGGACATACCCCAGAAGGGTATGGTAGTGTGGTTACATAGGTGCTTTCAGGATCAATGGATATCTTGTGTAGTTGTATATTTGATGGCTCTTATAAGTGGAATTCTACTACCCTACAAGACAAGTACCTCTTTTCCATTAGGCCTGATTAGAGTGATTCATGGATTGATCGAAGAGAGAGATATTGTTGGGGACAATGTATATTTGCACACCTATATTGGGATCTCCATCTTATCACCTACCACGGTCAGAAGACCATGGGTCCAATGACTCTTCTTCAGATATGGGCATGGGACCATATTGCTATTGATCACCCTACAATATTTCTTAGAGTTCAGGCTCTAGATGAGCCTTTGATGATGGGATGGGTGTCGATTGGTGACAAAATTTGAGGCCACATTAGAGAAACATATTACTATGATCACGCATTTGATGAGTTATAATTGTGTACAATGATTTGGTGCCCTTATAGAGCATATCAATGGCCTGAGGATGTCATGGAGTTGAGTGTAGCGATAGTGGAGCACTTTCTTATTGGTAGCCATGATTATATCATAGATTCGTACAAGGTGGATCATGTTTGGTGACAATTTGGTCATGTGCAGGGTATCCCAGGTGATGAGATGTGGTCCGGTCATCGCTTTAGAGAGAATTTTGACATCGACCCTCTTATTAGACAAACACAAGCCCAAGTGAGCTTCATTCGGATGGTACCGCATCCTTGGGTTCCCCTATGCCACATTGTAGATCCAGGGAGACAATCGATTATCATGGGTTGTATATCAAAGTACTCCCAAGAAGACGAGGATTCCATAGGTTATCATTTCAACAAGGATTATAGAAGCTATAGAGGGGTTACAAGGGAGAGCTCATAGAGCTAGAGCTCGATAGTTAGTATAACAAAGTTCCTAGGATTAGGGATAGGGACAAGGATAGGCCCCAACATAGTAGCAGATCCTAGTGTAGCCTCAAGTTATTGTTCGAAGAGGTTATAACATAGATTCCTTTACAACATGGTGGCTTGTAGAGCCCAGTACAATAGGTTGGCCCACAGGCATAGAAACCATAGGTGCCCTTATCACCACCACACATGTGCTAGTCCACCACACTCGGTCTACCCAGGGATGAGTGGGGTGGAGGAGGTAGAGAGGAGGAAGAGATACAGTGGAGTTGAAGATGGAGTGGAGATGGATGGGGACCACCACATAGACCATCGGTGGGGGATGAAGAGAGCCTTACATGCCACCCTCACTACCTAGGAAGATTATTAGGATTAGTGGAGATTCATCCTTTTTACAATAGGTGACCTCTCGTGGGATCATTTTCAAACCGAGAGATATCAGCTAGTATCAAAGCATATACAATTACTTGCGGAGCGGATTTAGACTTAGGTAGATGTGGTGATACTTACCACAGAGAGATTAATTTTCTTAGACAAACGCCACAACATCAAGTGTACAGGATGGATTTCTTGATTCAACCATAACCGGTGGTGAGTCTATTTATTATAAGGCTCTATACCATGCGGTCATCCCAGAGGGACAGAGGGCCATTCCATTTAGTCAATTATTTCTTAGCTAGTCCGGATTCATATCACATAGGACATCTCGGTCAATGAGATATGTATAGAGTCACTCAAGTACAAGAGGTGACACCACCTATGTGAGGTAGTCCAGAGTAGGTGAGAACCAGATGACTTGATTATTGATAATGTATTTACAAATGTATGTATTTTTATGTCCACTTCGATATGAAGGAACATTTTTGAGATGATGTATATGTATTTTTTTGGTTATGCCTCGATATGAAGGCACATTTTTAATCCATGCCCATGATGGCATAATTTCTATCTGATGATTTTGTAGAGAGACACATTATATATGGACATTGATATTTTGACATATTTACATGTATATGATGTATGATTATATCACATGTATTTGATTTATGAGATAACATTAGATGATATTAGATTGTTTTTTATGAGATATTTATGATTTTCCACATTTTAAATTTTTGATATTTATTTGGGGGGACATGAGGTGGTCCTTATTGCCCTATTGATGATATGGTAGGATGATAATTAGCTTAGCATAGAAGTTGGATGTTATTTTCATGATTATGTAACTTAGCCGTTATTGACAAGATATATATGATGTATGTGATGTTAGATGTGATGATATAGATGATGATGTGATTAAAAATAATGTAAAAGTAACAAAAAATCACAAGAAAAAGTTAACAAATCTATCAAATTTACACACTAAACAAAAACACCACTATGTACAAATATAAACAAGCATGTAAAAACACATTGAATATAAACAAGCAAGAATGAATCTAATCAATAAAAGAATAGACCAATTTAAGATGTTAAGTAACACACTATACAAAATGTACAAGAAAGTAAGTAAAACTATACAATAATATACAAATAAACAAGCAAAGCAAGAAACAAACAAATAAACAAGTAAGAAAAGTAAGTACTATGTTTTTGTGAGACAGTTTCGATATGTTTTATGTTGTTTTTGGGAATTTTTAGGAAACAATGTTCTATTGTTTTTTATTTTCTATGAGATGTTTTTTAATGTTTTGGGATTATCAAATCATATTTCATTGTTTTTGGAATTTTTGACATTTTTGAATGTTTTTGTAATTTTCTAATAATTTTACTCAAGTTATATATAGAAAAACATATAAATGTGGATCCCCAAAGATTAGATGGGAATGTACAAGGGCATATACCATGTGTTATGTATAGGAAGGTGAAGATGTGAATATGCCCCCAACGTTAGATGAGAATGTACAAAGGTAATCTCTTCACAGATTTACAAGAGGAGGATCATCTAGATCAAGGCTTCGAAAGGAAAGGCTCAAAAGGAATCTCTGATGTAGGCAAATAAACTAGATCAAGAAAAAGAAAAAGTACCCCCTAGATGTGAGATGATTGTGAACAATGAATCCTCCCAAGGTGCTGGAAACTATTTTTCACCAAGGGACCTGTCCAAAGTGCCATAATTGCATGGTTTTCACACTTGGATGACCTTTGTTTTCTCTTTATTTTTCTCTTTTTATTTTTATTTTTTTGTTTTTATAATTTTTGTTGTTTTTGAACTTGTGCGCTATATTCAAACATACAAATTCTTGAGGTGGATGGCATTCATAGGTTTTTTCAACTCATCTCCATAAAGATGGGCAAGTTTGTATGCTCCTCACCCATATTTATCCACTATTACATAAGGTCCCAACCAATTAGGTTTGAACTTTCCCTTCTTTTCTCTTTCTTTCACAAAGTGTTGAATTAGTTTTCCTTCAAAGATAAAGTATCCTGCCTCAAATTGATGAGGTATGATCCATTTGTTGTAGCTCTAGGATACTTGATTCCGATACACTTTGTCAAGTGATTGAATCCACGGATCCGTATTTCATATAATATTTTAATTTCTACCAATCTAGCCACACGATAGTCTTCGTCTTTATCCAAATAGTCTTTGAGAGATATTCTCAAGGAGGGAAGCTCAATTTCAAGGGGATGATGGACTCGGTTCCAAAAACTAGGGAATAAGGTGTCGCACTAGTAAGAGTGTGAAAGGATGTCATATATGCCCGAGAGGGTGGGATGGATCTACAAATTCCAATTGAGACTAGTATTATTTGCCATATTTTCCATGATTCGGAAAAGCAATTTTTAGAGGCCTCTGCTTTTCCATTACCTTAAGGGTAATAGGGAATAGACCATTTTAATCATATTTAAAAGCGTTCATAGAGAGCCTTCATAGTTTTGTTCTTGAAAGACTTACCATTGTCGATATAATGGAAAAAGGGATGTTGTAATGGAAGATAAGATGATTCATGATAAATTTTGAGATCTGTGCCCCAGTAACATATGTGAGAGGAAGAACTTCCACCCATTTGATAAAGTATTATATGGCAGTTATGATATGGGTATGGCCATCTAAGGAAGTAGGGGTGAGATTCCGTATGAGATCTAATTCCCACTTAGAGAATGGCCATAGTGTTGTGATCACTGATTCTGGGCTGCTGATCCGAAGGATTTTTAGGTGTTTGAATTTTCCTAAAACTCCCTAAACCATGACCACACCTTGCAGATTTTTATGATACCTTTCTAACGGTAAATAGAACTTCAGAAATGGAGTCCGTATGTAGATTTTATTTACATTCAAAATGAGGTCCTAAATAGGTCAACATGGGTCAATAGGTCAATAGCTGGACCAATAACAAAGAGACACATGGCACTTTGGGCAAGAAGGAAAAAAAGGTTGTTAGATATTGTTTCGTGTTAGGAAATATAATGTTTACATTATAATGGGATATTTACCAAAAATAAATAATAATTATTTCACTATATTATTGTTATATAAACAATAATATATCGGTTGGATTTTTTTAACAACTCGTATGATTTGAGTTGTGTATTGTTACGTGAGTAACAATCATAACTAAATAGGATTATTGTTATAGAAACTTCCTAATATTTAGGAGGTGCATATTTCTATATAGTTGTTGTATCTCCGTATGTTTAATGTCAAAGCAATACAAAGAGATAATATAATTATTTTGTGTTATTCATATGCAAGTCTGATCCAAATTTTATATTTAGTATCAGAGCAATCAGAGGTATGAGGTTATTTCCAAATGAGATTCATTTCTCATTGAAAAATGTAGTCCATCAATCGGTTGCAGACCTGGTGATTAACAACATGCATTGATTGTCAAATCCATTGCAGTCCAATTCACACAATGTTTGTTGGAGGTTTGCGTTAGTATATTTTCATAAAATCATTTTTCCTAGCTTGGCGTCTACACATATTCACAAGGAATCAATTCCAATGATTCTCCTTGGTGCTCATGTTCTACTTCACATATATTTTTAATTGACAAAGATTCCATATTTTATTATGTAGTCTCTTACATTTTTGATATCTCTTCCATTATTTTTTGTCTGATTAAGAAAGTATTAAATCAGTGTATTTATGTTTAGATGGGATGGTTTCTTATGGTGACAGACCATGTATAGCCAAGTCTAAAAATAGAAATTGTGCTCTCGCTAATATTCTATGAGTCTAGTTTTGATCTGAGCTCCTGTTTGAAAGAAGACTTAGCTTCTAGATTTTGATTTGATTCGTTCCCCTAAAAGAAGAAGATTAGATTGACATTGGTTATAAAAACCCATGTCTCTTCATCTCAGTTGTCTCCACTACATTTCAAGCCATGAATATGTCATTCTTTACTTCCACAATGCTACCAACAACACCACTCAATTATTAAACTCAACTATTAGATGATTTCATTTCATTGGTAAAAGTGATATTTCACAATTACATACATTTAATTTGGAAAAGTTGTGTTTAGGTATGTTACATATCATTTTGGGTCACATAAATGTCAATTTTTTCAATGTCTAATTTTATTAGAAATCATTTGTCCATGAAAAGTCAATAGTTTGTATTTGTTGTAATTGTATAAAAAGTAATCATTAATTACTTTTTATCATTCATGTATATTAGAATTAATGGATTTGTAATTGTCCATTACAAATCAAGTTTATAGTCATTAGTGTCTATTTGTTTGTAAAAAGGTGCATTTTCGGTTTTAGCCGACACCTATTTTTTTTTAAAAAATTGTGAAGAGTCATAATGGATAAGTTGAGTCACATTGAAAAATTTGAAGGTAAATATTTTCATACCTAGAAAGTATGAACCCAATTGTTCCTAATCAACAAATATTTGTGGGATATTGTTGATGGAAAAGAGAAGAAACTGACAAATGCAGATGAAGTAGCAAAATGGGAAAGCAGAGATCGAAAGGCTACAATGATTATCGGATTGGGTCTATCAAATGCTTATTTACATCATATAGACTTTAAAAAGTCCTCTCACACAATTTGGGAGACATTGAACAAATTGTTTGGATCACAAGCTGGAAGCACAACAATATCTTTAAAGCAAATATTGTTCAACCTCAAGATGGAAGAAGGTGACAACATGGTGGAACATATTAGTAAGTTTTGTTCTATTTGCAATCAACTAGTGGGAATAAGTGTAGATGTGCCTGATGACGATGTTAAAGTAGTATTACTCAATAACATGCCTCCATGCTATTCTAACATGGTCTTTACATTGAGTAAAATAAATCCAAGTTTAGAAGAACTTATTTCTTCTTTTCTAGATGAAGAAAAGAGAATCATGTTTGCGGAACCAGAGGAAAAAGCAATGTATGGTAAGAAACAAGATAAAAGAAGATCTAAATCTTCTTTCAAACTTGGATCATCTTATAAATATTCAAAGAAGTGGCTCACCTATTATTACTACAGAAAATCTGGTCACTTGTCCTCAAATTGCAAGAAAATATCACACGACTTACTTGATGGGAAACTGCAAGATAATGCCATAGTTGTTGATGAAGAAGGAGAAAATGAAGAGGAAGGAAATAATGCTCATACAAAAATCAAAGTGATGAATATTTTCTCTATTAGATCATTTCCTATTGGAGGTCGAAGGCAACGAAGGTCAGAGGTCAGTCAGTGACATCTCGTCAGTCACCAATGATGGAGGCTGCACAGAGCTATGGTGGCATATATATAGTTTTTTCAGTTGTGTATGTGATTATTCCTACATAAATTCCCCAATGTAAAAACATAGTGAAGAATAGATAGCACAGTGAAATACAACATCATGAGTCTTGATGAGGTAGAATAGTCAGATGTGTTCATGTTTGTACCTAGGTTTGTGGTTAGCCTCTTAAAAACCATTGAAGGTTTCTCAAATGTGTTCCTACTTGAGTTCCCACACTGTTAGGTCAAATGTGTTCCCTAGAGTGACTGGTTGATAAGCAGATGATTCTTGAGCATGTTCCCATCCTCGTTGGTCATATGTGTATATGACAGTGCATGGTTAATAAGAAGTTGATGTGTTCCTTCTTCTACCTTCAGTTTGAGTGTGTGCCAAGATCATGAGAAAGCACGGGTGGCATGTTGCAAAGGAAGTGTGAAATTTCTTTTACTACCATGTAAACATTAAGGGGGGGAATGTTAGGAAATATAATGTTTACATTATAGTGGGATATTTACCGAAAGGTAAATAATAATTAGTTAGTTATATTATTGTTATATAAACAATAATATATTAGTTGGAGTTGTTTTAATAGCTCGTATGATTTGAGTGGTGTATTGTTACTTGAGTAAGAATCGCAAATAAATAGGATTATTGTTAGAGAAAATTCCTAATTTTTAGGAGCTACATATATATATATATATATATATATATATATATATATATATATGTATCTCTATATGTTTAATGTCGAAGCAATACATAGATAACATATAATTATTCTTTGTGTTATTCTTGTGCAAGTCTGATCCAAATTTTATAATTCAGGCCTCTGGTCTTCAACTCATGTTGTGGCTTGGTAGAACAAGAGGCTCAAATTTTATATAACGGAAGGGATGCAAACCACTGTGAGATCTATATTCTTATTTTACAACATGGTTGGCTCTCAGACCACGCTATATTTTGCATTTTGAGCTCAATATTATGTTTCGAGTTTGAATTTTGTGCCATGAGTTAATATTATATTGCAGGTTGATAATTAGTTCGAGTGAGCTATTATAATAGCTTGGTGGGGTGATCAACTCCCCACCGAGTTGATCACCATATTACCACATTGTTTGGGATTCACATTATTTCCCAATTACCTTGGCAACCACATTAGTCAGTTTGATTATAGCTCGGCAGTCATGTAGCTCGGTCCCTTCCACTTATCTCGAAGGCCTTATCAAACAATGTTCAGGATCTAAATTATCCCACTTACCTTGGAGGATATCTCAGAATTTTGAATAGGCATTAAAATTAAATATCGCTCGATGCATATCTATCAACCAAACAGTAGTGAACAAACTCATGGTGAATTTATACAACTCATTCCGGATCATGGGTATTATAACCATCATAGAGGCAAAGGAGTTGGATCACCGTGAAAAATTGTGATAAGTGTGGTTGAATCCATAATGTAAATGGCGAGTGGTTTCCTTATAAAATGCAATTCGGGCCTTATCCCAAACCATGTGGGATAAACTCCCACCAACACCGAAACCAACCTTGCCAAAATATATCGACGGGTTTTGAACATGAGACCTCTCACCCCCAAGTTGCACCCACCTAACCAACTCACCCAATGGGCTCAGTGGAGTATACAATGAGCTCACTTGTATTGAAAAATCTCTGAGACATGGTTTGTGGAGGAGATTAAAAGGAAGTAGACTTTAAGCTCAAATTGGAGGCACTTCTGGTCCAAATTAGGACTTGGTGTAAAAATGAAAGTTTCTCAAAATTTCCTCTAGTTTCCATAAATGTAAACCATTTTCATGTGGGTGCTATAAATTTTAAGTTGTAGGCATTTTTGGATGCATTTTCACAGGAAACTCACCAAGGAGACTATAGGAGCCACATATCGACATAGGGACAATTTCTACTATCTTTCAGAGTTCCTTGAGTCTTAGATCAGCTCATTTATAGGTATAAAGGTATATTAGTCAATATTAAAGGGTTAATTGTACTTCATTGGACGTTGAATAGATCGATTCTCTTTTTGAGAATCTGGAGACGTAGCCTTCGGTGAACTCCGTTATCAATCTTGTGTTGTGGATTTGATTTTAGTTTTTGGATGAAGCTTTTGATCAAATAAAAATCAGTATTAGATTTTAATTCATTTGATTAAGCAATCATTCATTAAAAATGGGAAAATGGATTCAATATTTCAATTCAGTATCCATAATCCACAATTGCACATTTCAGTGTGGTGAATGAATTTTCAAACTGAAGTGCATATTTTTAAAGGAATTAATCAATTTTGGAGTTTAAGAGCCATAAGATTGATGTTGAGTTCCTAGAATATGGAAATTATAAAATTACAAAAAAATAGTACCATTTTTGGATCGGTTGTGTTGGTGCATGGATAAGGTTCCCATACTTACACAAAGTGCATACTTTCGACATACTAACAAAAATTAGTTTCCATGGTAGCCCAATAGTAGCCTACTCTTAATAATTTCTTTGCCAATATCCTTTCATTGGTGTGGGCACCACAAACTTATTTGTGTACTTCCTTGATTGTTTGGACTGACTCCACTAGATATAGAAAACAAACAAATTTCCGTCATATCCATGATGATAAAGGGTGCCTCTAAGGAGGGTGTAATGGGCTATATTTTGGATAAGGCTCCTCTTTTTAGAGTTGGTTATATTCGAGGGAAAGGTACCATTTTTTAGGTATTGAAAGATAGGATCATACCAAGGGGATAGAGGACCAACAACTTCACAAGCCAGACATGATTCAAGCATGTCATATGTAGGTTGTCACAAATTTTCGACAAAGAATGACATTTCATTATTTTCTCGGTGGAATTTACATCATATAACTCACTATCTCCATAGCATCTCGCAAACTAATTTTGTGCTCTTGGGATTTATTCAAAAGTGATATGCACAAAATAATCTTTGAGAGCATCCACTAACTTCTTATATGGGATGGGATTCTCATGTATGACCTTATATTAATCGTTGATATACTTGATGATCAACTGTGAGTCTTTAATGACCTTAAGCTAGTGGATGTTTCATTTTAAAGCTAACTTCATTCCATTGATCAACACTTCATATTCTACAATGATGTTTATACATGAAAATCGAGACAAAAAACTTGAGGTATAAAATCCCTTGAAGGAGTGACTAACACTACCCTTGATCTGAACCGTGGAAAGTGAATGATAAATCAAAGTGTATTTTCTACACAATAGATTCTTCGATATACATTAATGATTCATCTTGCAAGCTTAGACACACTTGATCTATTCTAGGTAAAGTTTCCTCAGCTAATTGGTCTACAAGTACTTTTCCCTTAAGTGACTTATGATGCACATATTCAATATCAAACTCATTGAATAGGATCACCCAATTAGCCATCCTACCAATAAGTGTTGCCTTTGACATCGGGTATTTATATTGGTCAACTTTGGATATAAGCTTGGTTTTATTATTTAATAGGTAATAGAAAAGTTTTGAAAGGTAAAATGAAACCAAATAATATTTTTCAATTTGAGGGTAGTTGAACTCATAAGTAATCGAGTATGGCTCGGATAGTATACCTCTTTTTCTTTCTTGCTAAGATCGTATTGAGCAAGCAAGGAACCAATAAAAAATTGGTTGTGGCTATATATAGAAAAAATGGTTTGCTTGGGGTTGATGGCATGAGGACTAGAGGATTATCTAAATACTACTTGAGCAAGGAAAAGGATTTCTTATGTTCAGGTCCCCAAAAGAAGTCAACATCCTTTTTTAGTAGATGAGTGAAAGGATGAGATTTGTCTGTAATATATGATATAAAGCATTGGATGGCTTGGATCTTTCCCTACAAGCTGATCAACTAATTGAGGTTTTTGGGAGGAGACATTTCAATAATTACAGTTACCTTAGAAGAATCACCCTCAATCCCTCTTCTCAACATAATGAAACCCAATAGTTTACCTGACAATACCTCGAAGACACATTTCTTTAGATTTAACCTAACTTTTTACTCTTTGAGACATTCAAAGATGCATCTCAACACTTCATGGTTGTATTCTCTTGTCTTTGATTTACTCGAGGAAATCATCAACATAATCCTCCATGATGTTGTTAAGCATGTCGTGGAATATCACTATCATTTCCCGTTGATATGTTGCATCGGCATTTTTAAGGCTGAAGGGCATCACCTGATAGTAGAAATTCCCCTAAGGGGTTGTAAAGATAGTCTTATATCGGTCCTCCTCCATGATATTAATCATATTGTAGACATAAAATCTATCCATGAGAGATAGCATTTTGTATATATTAGTTGAATTGAAATATCATGTTGATGTTGGGAAGAGGGAAGTCATCTTTTGGACATGCCTTATTAATGTCTAAAGTTGATACAAATTTTTATTCCTATGGGATTTTTTATACTAGGACTAATTGGATATCCATTTTGAATATTCAATTGGTCTGATAAACCAAATACTAATAATTTTTCAAGCTCTTCTTTGACCGTATGGACCACCCACAAATGCATTTTTCTAATCTTCTATTTAACGATATTTACGTCCCCATACACACAACAAGGTTGTGCACTACTAAATATGGATCCAAGCCCAACATATCTGCATATGACCAAGAGAATATGTCTAAAAATTATCTGAGAAGTATTACAAAATTATTTTTCTTGTGCTAAAAGTGAAGCTCCCATCTTGACTATTTTCGGTTTTCTTTTGTGCCAATGTTGACATCAATGGTTTATTCTACTAACATCTTAGACATATCCTCCATACGCGTAGGATCGGGAGGGAGGTTAAGATCTTCTTCCAAGGGTGTCTCAATGATATTTTCACCCTTAGCGTGGTCACTTTTTATGTCCATATATTTTTGATTTGTTTGTTAGCCAATGCCTCAAAGAGGTTTTCACTATGTGACTTGGACTTTTGTTTTTGCCAGGCTTTTTGGAGGAAGTGTTTCCCTCAATTTTTCTTAAATTTTTCTAACCACATAATTTAGCCTCCTCCCGATGTATGCAGTATCAAGCTCAATGTATAATCCTTTCTTATGGTCACTTTGATGGGATTATTGTCATGAATACCCATGAATTTTGCAATTTCCTCATCATTTTCAAAGAGGTCCATAGGCATATGAATTTTTGGTCCTAATAAATGAGGGTAGGATAGAAAAGGTCAAATTGAGGCTTATTGGGGTTTAGGATAAAGAAAATGGTGTCCATGAATAGGTTTGTTGAGGAAAGATCCTCGTATTGGCTATTATTGGAATCAGTGTCCTTTGTCGAGTAAGAAAAGAGCTATCCTCGTGTTTAGAAAAAGTAGCATCTCAATCCATGGGGTGAGATCCATAAGGCCTAATGCCTACATCATATCTTTCTGTTTTAAAGTGTGGGGTTGGGACATGATCCCTTATACCTTGTTCATATTTACCACATCTGTGTCCTTTATAGCCCATAGAGTACATCATTCTACTTGAATTTGATGTACTCTTGAGTTTAGTAGTAGGAAGGCATAGTTTCTTCGGGGACCCAAATTTTGGGAGGATCCAAAAACATTTCTTCTTCTAGTAGGCCACCAAGTTGGAATTTCCCAATGGTTTTCTCATCTCTAGGTCGTTTTTATATGAAATTATAATTTCCTCTTATCTTGGGTGAAAAGGATAGATCGGTGACCAAGAGAGCATGTTAAATATCAAATACTTTGTAGCTGTATTCAATAATATTCATCTCCCATGTATCAAAGGAAGAAGCTAATGTAGAAGCATCATGGCGACAAGAGCTTAGTGTATTTGAATCCACACGTGAGGCAAGAGATTCAAATTGAAGAGGTACATCAATGTCACCGAGGCAAATACATAAGCACCCTTACATGCAAAGCTATTCAAAACTCTATAGTGAGAAAAGGGTTCTAGATATCCTTAAATGGTGATGGTGTGTCCCTCATGATTTAATTTAATGCATTGATGGAAGGTTGATGGTACGGCTTGCATGGCATGAATCCATGGGCAAAATAAGAAGCATGTTATACTTGAAGCTCTAAGTCTAGGACATTAAACTTGGTTTTATGACAAGTGGGTCCTACTTGCATTGGCAATGTTATGGTGCCACCGATTCATGCTGTGCATTTTCATATGTTGTGATTGTGATGATGTGGATTATATATCTACTTTTTTCATCCTAATTGTTTAATTAACTTTAATATACATATGTTCAACTTATTCTCATTGTCTCAAAGAACTCTCTTTATCTTTCTTTAGGTGATAAATAATTTGATGTAAAGAGGTAAGTTATGTGTGTGATCTTTGTTTAAAATCTCATCATGGCTAAAGGTGATGTGTTCATTTGGTGAGTGATTTTCACCACAATTTGAAGGTGGTAAGAATCTATATCCGTTTGCACTCCTAACCCATGAAGTGTTTTGTGAAGGATTTATTTATGCGTATTTGATATTTTGAGGAGAACTAAGATCAAGAACTTAGAAATTGTCTTCTCAATTTGATCTAAAAGATCATACTAACCATCCCGGGGTAGGAAAAGGAATTTATTGAATCACGAGGTGATCGTTTCTTATTACCATAGCATAATCTTTGTTCTTGATTATAATAGTATTCACATGCTTGTTAGAAGAATGAACACAACCAATGAGTGAGTCATATTTATTATTGTCACTTGGGTGTAAACATAGTTAGAAGCTTTATATTTCTTGGAAGAATCTCCCGATCCATATTTTTCTCCTCTTGTTTACCATGCTCGGGAAAGGTTCCTTCAGATTCTCATCTTCATATTTTGTGTTTTATGTGGCTATGGTGAATCTAACTTCTATTTCTCCACTATCAACGAGGTCTTGGAAAAGTGTCTTAATTTTAAGAATTTGTTTGTATTATACCCTTTCACATGATGTAAATCACAATATTCATGTCCTTTGTACCAAAATGGTTTAGGTGTGTTTCATCAAAGGGTAATATTATAGGGTATTGAACCATGTTCACTGCGTTTAATTGTTTCAAAATCATGGACAAGGATTCTATGAGAGGAGTGAACACTCGATGTTTGACTGGAGGTTGAATAGGTCCTTTGGTAAATTTGAAAGGAGGAACAATTTGGATGGCTGTATACATTTAGAGTCTAGGATTCTATCTCCTGTGAAATTCTTGTTTTTGTTAAATAATTTGGGTTTGTCTGTAGGTTTGGAAGGGTGGTTATCTTTTGAAAAGGGTTTCAGTGTCCCTTTTGTGATTAAATCCTTTTCAATTTGGCTACCCTTCTCGATTAATTGTTCAAAGTTTCTGACACAATGCATTTGTAAATGAAAGGGAATGTTTGGATTCAATTGGGTACAACAAATCTAACCAATTTATTTTTAGGGATTGAACAAGGGAAGCGGCTAGATAACCCCGCAATTGTTGTAAGAAACTAGAAAAAGTTTCATTTGGTCATTGTTTTACACTACATAGGTCTAACATGGTGACGTCACTTTCTACATTGAATGAGAAATGACGTACGAATATTTCAGCTAATTCGACCATGTGAAGATAGACCCCTTTGGTATATGAAGAAACCATTCTAAGGCTTGTCCCGCTAGACTCCATGGGAACAAACATATAAGGTAATTGTCACTATAAGCCACTTCTTGGCATGCCATGTAAAAGTATTTGATATGATCTCATGGATCACCTTTCCCTTTATACTTGTCAAATTTTGGAAAATCAAAATTCTTGGGAAAGGGTGTGTGTAGCATATCCTTGTCAAAGGGATAAGGACATAGTTCTTCAAATTGATACTTTTTACTATGTCCTACGTTAATTTCTTAAAGGCTTGTGAGTATTTGTTTCATCAATTGTAACTCTTGTGTGAGAAGTTGATCTTTTTTTCGGGATCCTGGCATATATGCCCAACTATGTTTTGACGTTTCATCCCCTTGATTTTCGGTGTGAAGTTCACTATTTTTGGTCTTAGGCTTCTCTTGTTGTGCATTTATTTTTGTTTCCTTTTGCACATGGGAAGCCAAAAGAGATAATTGTCTACTAAGGATTTGTATTTGTTGTTTCATAATTACTTCATCATTTGGAGTTTCTTCTTCATTTTCATGTGGAGGAGGTTATTTCGTGTTCTCGTGCTCCACTCTATCTTTGCAAGGTATTTTGATAAGTGGTAATATATAACTTCTTGTGATTTTTTTGGGATTTGAAGTGGAACCTTGTCCGTGCCCTAACATTTCATCCATGTTAAGAAGGGTACATTATTCCTCTTCTTCCTCATTAGCAAGATGTTGGTAGGTGGAACAAATTCATGTTCATTTCGTATCTTTGTAGCACCTAATTCTAAAACTTTGCAAGTACTCTATCTTTGTTGAGAAAATAAATCTTTCCAATTGAGTGGGGTCAAATTCAAACTCTTCCAAAGGTGGTGACTCTTCTTCATCCCCACTATGATCGGTCATGTCATTTATCTCCTTTTCTATGGAGAAGAGTGGTCCTAAATTGTGACAAATGAAAGGATTTGATCCTTGTTTGCTAAATGTTTCCCATGCTAGTTTTTAGATGTCATCCTTTTCTAAAGGGGGCATTATCAAGGAGTATTTTACAAAGGTTGTTGTTAAATATGGTCAAGTATATATCAAACCTAAGTGAAAACCTAGAATGTGATGATTGTGAAGGTCACAATAATGTCAACAATGGTCAAAGGAATAATGAATGATAAAGAATCAAGGAATCAAATATGATTGTCTTAAAAATATAATTAAATAGGACAAATAATCACAAGGAACAATCATGAAATTTTGATAAACCAATCAATCAATAAGGAACTACTCCCTATGTGAATGTTTTCTAAGGTAGTTTGACGTAAGATTATCAACACAATGTCAACACTTAAGTCAATTTCAAGATAAACAAGGCGTAATTATTAACAAGGGGTTAATGTGACTCCCAATCAAAGTATACTATAACTCATTTAGAAGCAAAAATGCCTAAATCCTACAAAGTGGAAGTTACAAGTGAGAGAAATGCAACAATACCACTTGGATACGTTAACCAAGATTTTTGGGAAAGCAAGATATTAGTATCGAAATAGTATTGATACAACACTATCAAAGTAACAATAACACCTTTCAAATTTTGAGGTAATTTTTGAAAAGAAACAAGGCCAAAGTATACCAAGGAATTGTTAAGATGTGGGAAATGTAATGGTACATTCTAGACACTTATATTAAGTTTACGAGAAATAAGATGTAAGTATCAAAATTTTATCAAGGTGATGAAAATAACGTAACAATTCAAGGGAATGGCAATGATGAACCAAGCCTAAATATGATGAAGATCTTGACGTGGGTATCAAGATCAAAATGTCTATAAAGATGTGAAGATATACCAACACACTTTCAATGTTTACTATCCCGTCTCAAGCAAGGAAAAATGAAAAGGGTGTAAAAGTGGTGGAGACAATCAATCAATAGCACATGTATGTTGCTCTTATTTTGATCTAAAATATCAACAAAAAGAAAAGGAGTAGATCAAGTGGGGTTGAAAATTACTTGGCTTCACTTCGAAAAAGTTTTTCATCTCCTTATGGTGAATGAAAAACTAAGAAAAAGTAATGCTTCACAAATTTCGTGATGAATGATGTTTGGCTCAAACTTTAATGGACTCTCCGCTTGTTCAAAACATAAGGTTTTTACTCGAGAAATTTCTTTCTTGGTGAAAGCTCTTTAAAACACGATTGGCTTTGAGTCGGTCAAGTTGGCTCCAAGATAATATGGATTCCTAATTGGTTCTCTCAACTAGTTTTCACAAATGACCTCTATGAGTGCGGTTTGCAAAGGAAGTTACATTGAATAAATGTTGGAGTATCTCATCTTTACTTTACCCACTTTGATCCAATGAGTAATAAATGTGTTCATTTATATTTTCGGTGGGGTCGCGTCAAGATGATTTTGACTTTAAATCTCATAAGTGTATACTAGAAAAGTAAGTAAACAAAGTGCTTCTGTTTCATCCACAAGGTTCCCTCTTACATAGACTACTTTGGGGTTCCCGGAGAACCCCTCTTGTTTTCTTAAGGCTTATTCCAAATGGAACTACTCCCAGCTTTAAATCGGACAAGCCGTAGCTCTTAACAAACATATATATACAATGTTTTGAATTTCTTATCTTTGAACTTAATGTGGTTCGGTTGTACACCGTTTGACAACCTGCATCAAACTGTATTAGTATTTTTTTTAGATCTCGATTCTTTGATAAGCATATTTAGGTCATGCATGTAGAGTTTATTAGTTTTCCAAATGATCAAAACATCATGAAAAGAGGATAAAACATTTCTTTTGATTCTCAAGATCATCCTAAGACACAAAAAAATGTCATACATAATGAGAAATCCTACGATATTACAAATAATGGAAATTATTTTAACTCAAATGCACAAACCATTCATTTTAACCAAGTTGAAGTTCATTCCCTTAGTAAAAAGTTTAATGAAATGTATTGAAACCATGAAAATGTTTAGAATTGTTTCTAATTCCCAAAATCACCTAGAAGGTGTGAGGGAAGAGCATACGTGATCTTTTCCTCATAAATGAAAATTCTACATTCATCAACTTATCCAAACAAGTTAGCACAAAGCATGATCAAATATACCCTACAAATCAATAGTTAGCCTTAAGAAAACCTGCCGCAAGTTGTTAGAAAATCGAGACGGATCAAACTTTTGCAAACTTGAAAATAATGCTCAAATTTAAAATACAATGCCTGCATAATAAGGGTTAGAAATATACCCTAACGAACTCAACTTATTTCACATGTGAATAATAAGGGTTAGCAAAAATTGAGACAAAATATCAAGAAATTGAAATTAAATGCTAAAATACTATGGATCTATCCCATCGGGCGTGCCAAATGTGCTTGTAAAGAAAATTTTCATGCTAAATAACAAAGCTAACACCTAGTAGATTCTAAGAAATCAATCAAACCCTATAGAACCATTAAGATAAGAGCTTATGAGATATAAATTATTCAATGTATGAACAATCTCAAATCAAATGCTAAGTTGTTTCTTACTCTCTAGATTACTAATCTAACAAATAAACCTATTTAGATCACTTGAGCATTAAAAAAGGGAGTGGTTTCCTCAATATTTAAAGATGGAATCTCACCAAAACATGTATATAAGGCCATTTTTGGATCTTCCCATGCTCTTAAATTTGAGAGAATGGGTGCAATATGGAGAAGTTATTTCCTTGAATGGAGAATGGCTCAACATCAAAATTCCTATAGTTTATTCTAGGGAAAATAAGGTGTAAGAAGAAAGGTAAGGAGTAGGGTTCTATTTATAACCCTTTGGTTTGAGAGAGATTTTCATCCTATTGAATGTGGGATAATAAAAAGCAAGATTAAGGATGGGTAAACATGCTTTAGAAGAGTTTAATTTATCATTAATGACTCATGGAAGTTTTAGGGGTGTTTTAATTAATCAAAGGTGATTAATTAATAGAGGCGGTAGGCTTATAAAAGATTTGGAAGAGAGTTAGTATGATTCATGGGATTTAATATAGGAAAATAGGCCAATAAATGGTAATTTATTGATTTAGGCTAACGGTCATAATTAATTAAGAATAATTAATTGACTTAGGTAAAAGTGGACCTTAATTAACGAAAGGTCATTAATTTGAATTCGAGCGATGAGAGGTTTAATTAATTAGTAAAATGTATAATTAAAGGTGATAGAAGAGAAATTATGCGTTATTGATGAAATTTCATCAATTTTGTAGGAAAGGGATAATTAGTACAATTTAAATATTAAAATTGCTTGATCGAATTTTGGGTGTCTACAATTATTTCGGGAGACTTTCTAAGAACAATAGTATTAGGGTTTAATTCATTTAAAAATAACATGTTTATAAAAATAGTAAACCATCATCAATTACAATTATCTAAAAAGATAAGAGCATCATAGAAAAAATAGTGTTAACTCATGAAAATAGTAGTTTTGGACCCTACATGTTAAAAATAAAAACTTCTGGATTTGAGTGCATAAAGTTTGTTTTGGCTCAATTTTTCTCATCTTGTTGATTTTTAGTAAAATGAACTTCAAATACTCAAGTATCGATCCTCTTTCAACCCTAGTCACATAATATCCATGTGTGGGAGATAGTGATGTCACTCACATGGATCTTGAGGACCTAAAAATAGAATGTTCGAGGACCCAGGAGATAGTGGAAGAAAAAAACTTCTCGACATGATTGTTTGTAGAAAGGGTTCATCCATCATCTAAAAGAGGAACTAGAGGAGGTGTTCATACTATTCAACCGATACATGGGTATCGAGTGAAGGTTAATTTTTCACTCTTACTATAGGCCATATCAATAGCCAAATTGATTGCATGGCCGCGTTTTATAAGGAAGGAAGCTATTTTTCCTTGCCTGTTTTAGGTTTTGTTTAGCATGCATTAATCCAGTTAGACTAGGAGTAGGATTAGATTTTCTTTCAACAGAATAAGTGCTTAGGCACGCACTACATGACTCATTTGAGACATGTATGTTTTTTCTTTTGTATAGGCCCATGCTTATATTACTCTATTAGGAAGGCACTAGATCTGATGAAGACTCTAGCTCGATTAAGAATCAACAGTAAAGTGAGGAGGTTGAAAACTTCACTCCAAGAAAATGCAGAGCAACTAAAATCAGCCAAAGGTTTCCATTGGCCACCCTTTTCAATTTTCTACTCTCAGAAAAAATAAAATCTTACTGAGTTTCACTATGGGAGTGGTAAGGAGCTAGATTCACGTGGTAATCATGAATACTCCTTAGAAATCTTAAAGGACTACATGACCTGATTTGGAGTATCTTCAAAACACATGCCAAACCGATTTGAAGTGGAAGATCATGGGTTCTTTTCATTTAGCAGCTAAATGATCCCGGTGAGTTTCAGTGATCATTATTTTGAATTTTTGTGGCTAAGAGAAACCCATTTGAAGAAAAATCTTCACCGAGAGAGAGTGGACTTAACCAAATTATAAATAGAACGAACGTCTCACGGATGTTGCCAAGTGTCAAGGTGCACAACTTCCGAATTCAAAAAGGGGAGAAGTCTCAAAATCCCATGGGACTGACACGTAGAGCCAACAAAGGAGTAGGACGGTGAGCTCACAGAGATAGTGCTAAGTGTCTACCCAACACTTTCCTAGGAGCCTTAAAGAAAGTATATTCTAGAGGATGTGCAAGCCTTCCATGTGGATCTCGTAACAAATGAGCTCCATCTTCAAAGCAAGACATAAAATATGACAAGCCAAATCACATATAAGTGATTTTGGGTCGATCTGTAAGATTTAATGCTCAAGGAATTTTTCAAAAGATCGGAGGAAAAGGGTATCAAGTGAAGGTTAATTTTTCACTCTTACTACAGGCCATGTCAATTGCCAAATTGATTGCATGGCCACATTTTATAAGGAAGGGAAGCTATTTTTCCTTGCTTGTTTTAGGTTTTGTTTAGCATACATTAAGCTAGTTAGACTAGGAGTAGGAGTAGATTTTCTTTCAGTAGAATAAGTGCTTAGGCACGCACTCTGCATGACTCATTTGAGACATGTATGTTTTGTCTTTTATATTGGCCCGTGCTTATATTACTCTATTAGGAAGGTACTAGATCGATGAAGACTCGACTTGATTAAGAATCGACAATAAAGCTAAGGTGGTTGAAAATTCACTTTGAGAAAATGCAGAGCAACTAAAATCAGCCAAAGGTTTCCATTGGCCACCCTTTTCAATTTTCTACTCTCAGAAAAAATAAAATCTTACTGAGTTTCATTATGGGAGTGGTAAAGAGCTAGATTCAAGTGGCAATCATGAATACTCCACAAAAATCTTAAAGGACCACAGGATCTGATTTGGAGTATCTTCAAAACACAATACCAAACCGATTTGATAGCGAAAGATCATGGGTTCTTTTCATTTAGTAGGATAAATGGTCCCAAAGTGAGTTTCCGGATTGTTATTTTGAATTTTGTGACTAAGAGAAACCCATTTGAAGAAAAATCTTCACCGAGAGAGAGCAGACTTAACTAAATTATAAAGATAACCGAATGTCTCGCAGAGACGTTTCCAAGTGTCAAGCAAGCACAACTTCAAAATTCATAAAGGGGAAAAGTCTCAAAATCTTACGGGATCGACACGTAGAGCCAACAAAGGAGTAGGACAGTGAGCCCGCAGATGGTGCCAAGTGTCCACCCAATACTTTCCTAGGAGCCTTAAAGAAAGTAGAGTCTAGAGGATGTACGAACCTTCCACGCGGATCTCACAACAAATGGACTCCATCTTCAAAGTAGGCCATAAAAGATGACAAGCCACCTATCATGTATAAGTGATTTTGGGTCTGATCTATAAGATTTAATGCTCGAGGACTTTTCAAAAGATTAAGGAAAATGGTATTGAAGTGAAGGTTAATTTTTCACTCTTACTACAGCCGTATCAATATCCAAATTGATTACATGGTCACATTTTAAAAGGAAGGGAAGTTATTTTTCCTTGCTTGTTTGAGTTTTGTTTAGCATGCATTAAGCCGCTTAGACTAGGAGTAGGATTAGATTTACTTTGAGAACAAGTGCTTGGTATGCACTACATGACTCATTTGAGACATGTATGTTTTATCTTTTGTATTTTCCTACACTTATATTACTCTATTAGGAGGTACCAAATCTGATGAAGACTTCTACTCGATTGAAAATTGACAAGAGAAAGCTAAGGCGGTTGCAAACTTCACTTCGAGAAAATGCAGAGAAACTAAAATTAGCCAAAGGTTTTCATTGGCCACCCTTTTCAATTTTATACTCTCAGAAAAAATAAAAGCTTACTGAGTTTCATTATGAGGCTGGGAAGGAGCTAGAGTCAGGTGGCAATCATTAATACTCCAAAGAAAGCTTATAGGACCATAGGCTCCGATTTGGAGTAGCTTTAAAACATAGTACCAAACCGATTTGATAGCGGAAGATCATGGGTTCTTTTCATTTAGTAGGATAAATGGTCCCAGTGAGTTTCCAGACTGTTATTTTGAATTTTTGCGGCTAAGAGAAACCAATTTGAAGAAAAATATTTGCTGAGAGAGAGGGGACTTAACCAAATTATAAAGAGAACCAAACTGCTCGTAGACACTGCCAAGTGTCAAGTAGACACAACTTCAGAAGTCAAAAAGGGGGTGAAGTCTCAAACTTCCATAGGACTGATATGTAGAGCCAACAAAGGAGTAGGGTAGCGAGCCCATGGATAGTGCCAAGTGTCCACCCAAAAATTTCCCAAGAGCCTTAAAGAAAGCGAGTCTAGAGGATGTATGGGCCTTCCACGTGGATGTCACAACAAATGGACTCCATCTTCAAAGCAGCCATACAAGATGACAAGCTAGCCATCATTTATAAGTGATTTAGGTCTGATCTATAAGATTTAATGCTCGATGAATTTTTCAAAAGATCAGAGGAAAAGGGTCATTTCATTACAAAATATACATCGTTTGAATCAAGGGGCCGAGAACCAATGCATAAAGGGTCGAAATATCTGTTCATGTAATAAATAGCAAAGAGTTTTCCTCTCAAAGGTGAGTCCATCTCAAGGGAGTTGGTTACAGGATAATTAAGATGCATTAAATGGGCATGGTTCTCACTTATCTGAAGGGGTCAAATTGTGAGAAAGATTTGAGGAAATTTGTTTCTATCACTTCATATCATTTATCACAATTAAGGGCGGTGGGAAGGAGTTTGAAAGTTTTTTCTTACCTCCTCCTCACCCTATAAATTATAAGCGATGTTTAAAGGAAGATATACTTTTAGAGGATAATTTTAGTTAGGTGTCGGGATTCTTAATATTTTCCTATCTATCGTTAAGCTTCTCCTTTTTAGGAAAAGGAGATCTTGAAACTCCATCCTTCTACCTAGGCTTTGTAACAAAAATATGCCTCTCTTCTTTCTTTACGGATGGTATTGCTAGGTTATGCATTCTGGGTATATGGAGAGAGGTGTGCCTTCAAATCATGAAGTACATCACTCTAGAGGGAAAATATAGAAAAATCTATACTCACCATATGACCCTTCTAAACATGTTCCATCATAAGGTCATGGTGAGCATCCCCTTATTTCTATTTATGTCTCTGAATAACTCTTTGATGGATTTCCAGCAGGAGAAAGTGGAGATGCCTCTGCATGAAGGGATCATTCTTCTAATGTTTGAAAATGGGAAACATGCTCTATCCTCTTCCCTGAAAGAGCATGTGGATGAGGATGACCTCACTCTCATAGACTGCCTTACTAAGATGAAGTCTGAAAAATGAAAAAAATTGGGGAGGATTCTAGTAAAGATATGGGTGAGGAGGGTCGTGGGGAAACCAACACTTTGAGAAAAATAAATCGGGATGGTAATTTAAAGGGTTTCGAGGATTTGAGTAGAAAGGTCTAATACTTAGAAGGGGTGCTTTAAACGATGGATGAAACCAATGTTGGTCAAAGGGAAACAATGATGGATGTCATCAACACTTCCAAGAAAATTGTCACTGCTCAGGTGAAGTCCAAGCGAATATTTTGGAGCTAAAGGACCAAGTCAAAAAGCTAAGCGACAGGCTGGAAGGGATGGAGGAGGGCACTAAAAGAAGGAACTTTAACTTGCACATCAGTAGCTCTGAGGATGAGTTGGAGGAAGATATTAATGACAAAGGTGTTGAGGGCGATGTGATCAAAGATAGCCATGATGGTAACAGTGGGGGATCTCCAAAAAATTAACTTATGGTTTTGGACTGTTGGTAGAATTTTGGTGAAATTATGCTATTTTGTTGTTTTGAGATTATTTCTCCTTCTCTCTGGTTTTCCCACCTTAATACAAAGTTTGGTTCTTAATTGTAAGAGTTAAGCATGTTTAACTCCTTTCTTGGACTTTTATGTTTCCTTCTTTCTTGTTGTTTTCTATTCCTCGTCTTGTAATGGCCCTTGGGAGCCAATCCCTATTTTTTACCGTATCTAATAAAAATATATATATGTTTTGTGGTGTTTTTGGTTCATCATTCACATATATTTATTATCTCTGATTGCCTTTATTTTCATTTAGAAACTATGCATCTTTGGGTGTTGTTGTAATCTTTGGTGTTGTGTGTAATTAGTTTGAGATGATTGTGTATTCAGTTGGCTTCCTGGCATATTATTTGTAGCGCATCGGCTTAGTTTGTTTTATGTTTTTCTTTCCATTTTTTCTGACCCCTATCTCAGCCCACAGAGAAGAGCCAACTTATTTAAAATTTGGAGGTCTCCTTAGGGTGCACATCCCACCAACCTAAGAATTCCCATGACTCTGACAGAAGTGTCCACCAAGGATGTTCGTCAACAGTTTTCCTGACATGCCTTGTGGGACGAATCAGAGTGATACTTTATTATGGCATCAGCTTGGTGGATTCTCAAAAAGGTTCAAGCTTTTAAAGAACTCCACGGAGTTCCGATCAAATCATTACAAAATATCTCGAGCTCCCTCTCATCCATTTTCATTCATCTTTCTTTCCACGCCTTCCATTTCTCTTCATCCTATGAAGTCATGCAATCATGACTTCATTACCACCAAGGGATCCTCCCTGTTTTCATCTCCAAACCACAATTTTTGCACTACCACCATCTTCGAGTAGCTATACCTCTCACACCAGCAAGTGATGGCTCTAAATCCAAAAGAACAAGAGTATATGGTGGGAAGTGATACGCGCTCACAAAGTTTTTGTCACTAGCTGAGTAGAAAGAAGGTTGTAGAGGTTTCCTCTATTTTTCCTCCCCACAAAGCAGCTCCCCTGAAAATATCCTTATCAATGCACTTCATTCTCGCAAAATTAATCCACACATGATGGAGAATTTTCAGATTCAAAAACCATCACATCAAAGCATAAAGCTTTGACATAGGAGGAAGAAGATAATCTCAAGTGCTTATCATATTTGGGGGGATGGCTCGATGAGGAAGGGCTTGTGAAAATAACAATCTTCGTTGCTTCATCGAATCTGCAACAAAGGCAGCCTTCTGCTCACAACAGCTCCCATTGGACTAATCCTAGGATTCTAGAAAAATAATTATTAAGAGATTTTTGCTTTCAATCAAAGATCCTGGATTCACCGCAAAGCTGCTAAAAGGGAGAGAGGAAAGAAGACAAACAAGATGAAACCCTTCAAAGAGATCCGCAAGGGAGCCTCAATCCAAAATATATGAGCTAGAACAATGGATGTAAGCAAAAGGTAGGACCAAGCCCCACCTTAGGTGTATCTCATCAAACAAGATGCCAAAGATCTTGGTCTTTTCATTTCGAACATGAGAATGATCTTCAAGACCCCGGGTCGGTTGCAGACACCTCCAACTAAAAGAGGAACCATAAGAGGTGTTCATATTGTTCATCGATACCGAGGGTATCAGAGTGAAGGTTAATTTTTCACTCTTACTACAGGCCATATCAATAGCTAAATTGATTGCATGGCCACGTTTTATAAGGAAGGGAAGCTATTTTTCCTTTCCTATTTCAGGTTTCATTTAGCATGCATTAAGCCAATTAGGCTAGGAGGAGGAGTAGATTTACTTTTAGTAGAATAAGTTCTTAGGAACACACTACATGACTCATTTGAGACATGTATGTTTTGTCTTTTGTATTTGCCCACACTTATATTACTCTATTAGGAAGGTACCAAATCTAATGAACACTCCCACTAGATTGAGAATCGACAAAAGGCCGAGGTGGATGCAAACTTCACTCCGAGCAAATACAGAGCAACTAAAATCAGCAAAAGGTTTCCATTGGCCACCCTTTTCAATTTTCTACTCTCATAAAAAATAAAAGCTTACTTGAGTTTCATTATGAGGGTGGGAAGGAGCTAGAGTTAGGCGGAAATCATGAATACTCCACAAAAATCTTAAAGGACCATAGGCTCTAATTTGGAGTAGCTTCGAAACATAGTACCAGATGATTTAATAGCGGAAGATCATGGGTTCTTTTCATTTAGCAGGATAAATGGTCCTGGTGAGTCGCCAGAATGTTATTTTGAATTTTTATAGCTAAGAGAAACCCATTTGAAGAAAAATCTTCGCGAGAGAGATCATAATTAACCAAATTATAAAGAGAACCGAACGTCTCATAGACGTTTCCAAGTGTCAAGCAGGAAAACTTCAAGTCAAAAAGGGGGTGAAGTCTCAAAATCCCACAGAACTGACACATAGAGCCAACAAAGGAGTAGGACAAGCAAGCCCACGGATAGTGCTAAGTGTTTACCCAACGCTTTCCCAGGAGCCTTAAAGAAATTAGAGTCTAGAGGATGCACGGGCCTTCCACGTGGATCTCGCAACAAATGGACTCCATCTTCAAATTAGGCCATAAAGATGACAAGCCAGCCTATCACGTATAAGTGATTTTGGGTCTGATCTGTAAGATTTAATGCTCGATGAATTTTTCAAAATATTGGAGGAAAAGGGTCATTTCATTACAAAATACGCATCGTTTGAATCAAGGGGCAAGAAACCAATGCATAAAGGGTCGAAATATTTGGTCATGTAATAAATAGCCAAAAGAGTTTCTTCTCAAAAGGTGAGTCCATCTCAAGGGAGTCAATTATAGGATAATTAAGATGCATTAAATGGGCATGGTTCTCACTTTTCCGAAGGGGTCAAATTGTGAGAAAGATTTGAGGAAATCTGTTTTTGTCACTTCATATCATTTATCACAATTAAGGGGCAGATGGGAAGGAGTTTGAAAGTTTTCTTACCTCCTCACCCTATAAATTGTAATCGAAGTTCAAAGGAAGATATACTTTTAGAGGATAATTTTAGTTAGGTTTCAGGAGTCTTAATCTTTTCCTCTCTGTCACCAAGCTTCTCTTTTTTTAGGAAAAGGAGATCTTGAAACTCCATCCTTCTACCTGGGCTTTGTAATGGAAATCTTGCCTCTCTTCTATATGTAATATTGTGCACAACCATTGGAGTAATATATATGTTTTGTGGTGTTTCTAGTTCATCATTTGCATATCTTTATTGTCTCTAGATCACCTTTTTTCATTTAGAAACTGTGCATCTTTGGGTGTTGTTGCAATCTTTGGTGTTGTGCTTAAGTAGTTTGAGACGATTGTGTATTCTGTTGGCTTCCTGGTATATTATTTTCAGTGCATCGCCTTAGTTTGTTTTATGTTTTTCTTTCCATCTTTTTGACCCCTATCTTTCCCCACAAAGAAAATCCAGCTTCTTTAAAATCTAGAGGTCTCCTTAGGTGCACGTCCCACCAACCTAAGGATTCATGACTTTGACTAAAGTTTCTACCAAGGATGTCCGTCAATGAGACCTTTCAAATGCCTAAATGTTGTCCTCAATGTCTCTCAAATATAACCATCTTATGAAAATTATCCCCATCTCATGTACAAGGAGAGTAACCATCACTTTTCTAGGGTGAATGATGCATTCACCATGTTTTTATTAGACTTCTAAAAGGAAACCTAGAGCTGAGCATATCCTCTCAAGTTG
This sequence comes from Taxus wallichiana var. yunnanensis, assembly GCA_018340775.1. Lineage (NCBI taxonomy): Eukaryota > Viridiplantae > Streptophyta > Pinopsida > Cupressales > Taxaceae > Taxus > Taxus wallichiana. The sequence goes on from CM031235.1 coordinate 54,366,869, forward strand.
TTATATTGATCAAGAAATATGGGAGATTATTCACTTAGTTCTCAACCTTCACCTACATCAAGGTTTTGGGATTCGATCTCACTCCTCGTATACTTCCTAGGTACCCTAGTGATAAGATAGTAATTTTTAATTGTGTAGGTAACTTTCTCAAGTTCATAACAAGTGTAGGAACAATAAAAAGAAGGGTGTATCCTTCCCCATATCTCTTGGAATCTATTCATGAAAAAGTGTTACATATGACTCAAATATTAAAGCTTCCTTCACTTCCCTCAACCTCTATTATTATACATCCATGCCCTATTTTGACATCAAGAGAAACCCTAAAACCTTCACTCTCCTTGGATTTCACCATAGTCCCAAAATTGAGGATTATTGGATCAATTGTCTGGATGACTTTGAAGTAAGGAAAAGAGACCATATGTGAATGATTGTTGATCAAAGGAGGAGTTTCAAATTTGATTGGTTCATTGAAGGAGTGGGGGTTGTCGGATCATACAAGTTCAATCTATAATAACAAGTGGTAAAATCTACACCTCTTACGCCTATCTCATGGAAAATAATGGAGTCGGTGAAATCAATGAGAATACTTTGTAGTAGTGGTGTAGAGAGAAAGGGAGTAGTTTGGGAAAAATATGGTTTCTTTCATCAAGTTTGGTGGCCTCCTAATTCTCTTGAGGAAAACATCTCACATTTCATCCTTTACGGTATATGAGAAAACCATGAGTTCCACTCACTCGGAGGAGTGCATGAAGGGAAAAGTAATGAAAAGAAAACATTAAAGGATATTAATCTATGAAACTTCATAAGAAAATTAGAGTCATTGAGTACCATTTTGAAGATCTCGAGCAAGGTGAGATTGATCCTTCTCAACATCCAGTTTTGGATTAGTCCCTAAGTGTTTCCTCTTTAGCTGTTGAGTCATCTCATCAAGTACAAGATATGATCCCTCATCATGAACCTAAAAGTGCCATCATGCCTAATGTTGATCCCACAATAACTAAAAATTTTCCTTGGATCCAAGAGCTGATTGGGAGTGATCTCGAGAATAGTGGAACAATCATCAACACCGTATTTCCAAACCATCTCAAGGATTGTGAATACCAAACAAGGTAAGAATAGCATATTACTTCTCACTTTTTTATTGGTGTTTTTAGTAATCAATATGTAGAATTTTCCTAGCCAAAAATTTTGAAACTCATAGAGAAGATGACTCGAGTAGACTATGAAATGGAAACCATCTCTTTGGGATAAGAAACACATAAAGGTGATGACCATTTTTTAAGGAGTCTCATTACTGTATGCTTTCCAAGAGTGAGGAGTAAAAACAAACAATTGAGTAGTTGTAAGATTATGTGAGGACTCTCATTTCTTATTTGAAAGAATTTGTTGATCCTAGTGTAATTCCATATTTATTTGTAGAATCTTTTACTCCTATTAGTAACTTCCCCCCCGATAATCAAGAAGGCTCAAGGTCACACAATGTAGGGAAGGGCTAGTGACATGTGGGTTGAGAAGATTATGGAGAAAGGGAAAACATTGTTTCCTAAAATCATCTCATTTTCTCGAGTTTACTCTTGCCATCACAAAAGTAAAAATTACTAAGGAGGAAATTGAGAAGGAAAGTAATCATTGGGACACCGTATTTCCACTAGTGTCAGAGATGAGTACTTTTGACTCTTTCATATTGATGGGTAAAAATGTATTTGATTAACTAAAATTTCACTTACTAGTGTAGTAAAGGATAGTTAATATAATCTAGGACATATAAACACAATAAATAAATGCACTAAGACAGTATGTAAATGAGATAAGTAATAAAACTAATGAAAATAAAAACCCTAATGTGCAAGAAGAAAGAGAAAAGAACTTAGTTGATTTGATGAAGTGACGATCTTTGTGTCGAAAAGGAGACTAGAAAAATCAGATGCATGATGGATTATGTAGGAGTGTTGAAAAGGATGGAGTTAGAGGATCTATCTAGAATGGAGCACCTATAGGAGGATCGGGCACTGCGCGACACTTTGTCTACAATCTAGGTGCTGCTGGACCTGCACAAAAGATTTGAATTTGATCTGCATATGGCCAAAAGTTGATCTAAAATATTCAATGTCTCTTGCATCAATTTCTTTGTACTATGTTGGATGTCACCAAGAACTCAAGATGGAAGAAAAACCTGTAAGACCCCAAAAAAAGCATCAAACCCTAAAAATGAAAAATGCATATGAAGGGGTCGAGATCGACCTCATCTTCCATAATGATGGACTTACTAGCTAAGCACTTCACTACATCTTAGACATGATGTAGTTCTATGTGCCAGTGTGTGTGAACATGCCCTAGGTTTTTGTTATCCAAATAACTCTCCTAGTTATTTGGACAACTTACATTCCATGTTGGCTCTAAGGTTCTACATTGCTGATTACACGCATTTCATTTATCTCCTTAGCACATTTCCTTGGTGGAAATTCCTCATGCGCTCATGCGTGCTTGCTTCTCCACTTTATCTTTCATACTTTCCTTTTCCTCTTTGTTCCATTTCCCCCTCATGCTCACCCTCTGCGCATCTAGCTTCTTCCCAACCTGTTCATGCACCCTACACGTGTACCCTAGACTTGCTCTCCAAAATCAGCTAAGTCCTTGCCTTCCTCATGCACCCTTATTCCTTGTTGCTGCACATTATTTTGTAATAATTTCACCTTGAATATACATTTATTACTTAGGTATTCCTCCCATTTCTCCCATGCATGTCACTTTTACACGCATCATTCCTCTATCTTCCTCCCACACCTTGCTCTTCCAGACACATACCCTTATGCCTTCTTTTGTGCCATCATGTGCCATGTAATCATCTCGACATGCTTGAGTGTGCTACATGCAACAAATCAAGGCACACCATTAGGGCATCGAATATTTGCAATAAATTAATGAGTCACACATGGCAGACATGATAAAACAATTGTATAGTTGGCCAACCTTTTAGTCAATCAGTGCATGCCACGTGTGTCTTGCATGCCTAGTTAGCACTACGATCTTTTGATAGTCATAACATTTTCTCCAAAGGCTCGATCCTCATGCCTCGGTCTTGGTGGAAATCTGGTGATGTGTCCTACACTCTATGCTATTCAAATTAAAATTTTAGTAGGATTTTTAGGTGAGAAGTTGGAAAATTTCTATCACACAATTAATGAGCATATTTGATTGCTCCAACCACCCGATTTGATATGGATATCACCTCCTTCCTTCTCCTACACATTAAATATACATGGGGAATTTTATTTTATAGATCTTCAAATAGATTTACAGTATTGGATGCTTTTTTTGGTGGTTGTGTTTCAAATTCGAATTTTCCATCCTTCTCTTCTTCTCCTTTCATCGATTCATCTATAATGTAAGATCTTAGCTTGTTTTAAAGGGTTAAACATTTTTTATCCTCTAGCATTAGCTAAGGACTCTATATCTCTACATTTTGAGTCATGGACCTCTAGATCTTGTTCATACAAGTGGATATCGGCCTTGAACACCATTTTAATCGATTTTGCACACTAGAAGTAATAGAAGAATCATTTTGTGGCTATTCTCTACTTTAACGTGTCTATATTCTTCTTTCTTTCCTTATCTTTGCATTTTAAATTCCTTGTAGCTTCATTTTTCTTATTTTGTTTCATGAAATCAATCATGTGAATGAATTTTAGAATGCGTTACATCTACCTAGCCTCTCTTCATGTTTTCTCCTTCGTTTTCACTCAAAACAAATAGTGTTCATCCCACTTTTCTAGGTGTTATTGCCTCCCTTCATTTAGTTTTCCATTCTAAATATCCTTCTATCCCTGGTCCCTTGGATTATTTATCTTAGATTACCATTTTAGCATTAGGAGTAGCAATAGAAATAGAAATAGGTAGAGGAATTGGCCTTTCTGGAGGTATGTCTCAAGCGCAAAGGTCCCAAACTTGGAGACAGCCCTCCTAGTGTTGACTCAAACAACTCGGTTCATCCATATCTCGAGCCACGGTTGTAAGTTTCACAACCAATAATTCTCCGCATGCCCACTGGGATAAGAATTGAAATCTTAAACTTCAACATTGCTAAGTTTGGTGTGTGATTTAGTGATTTCCAGCCTTTGGAGGCTTGTTTCAATACATCTAGAAACCCCCAATGTTTCTATATTTTCTATTTTCAGCAATCCTGAGCACCTTTCATGAGAAGAGTGCATACAAGACAGAGCATAGTAGTTAAAGATTATTTTGATTACCTCCGGATATCTTCGAGGAGTATACATAATAGAACACCTATGCTCACATCAAAGCATATCTCGCATGCCGCGCGCTCATTCCACTTCCCCTCGAGCAAACCTATGCACCCTGTCATAGCACTCTAGCCACCTCCTCCTCCGAGAACTTTTCTAGCCTCACTGGTGGAAACCCACTCAATCTTAACGCACAACATGATATACTAGTAGCCATGCTCAAGAGCATTCCATAATTCACTAGTGAAAATCAAGTTACCCTTGTTGAGCATATCCAAGATGTAAAAATGTGTGCTCTTTATACTTGATCATGTATGATGATGTAGCAATTAGGATTCTTGCAACTTCATTCAAAGAAAAACACTCCAATGGTACCATGGTCTGAGACCTACATCTATTGCCACACGGGATGAACTTGGAACAAATCTCTAAAATTACTTTGAAGATAAGTCGATCACTTGTCTCTGGTGGAGCAACTAACTACAACAAAGAGGGCACCTAATGAGCAAATGACTGATTTCAATATCATATTCCAGAAGACTTGGGATAGAATTCCTAAGTGTTAAGGCCCATGACCCTAACATGCTTTCCTATATTATTTAAGGGATTTGAATAGTGACATCTCAGTCATGATTCAATCCATGGGAGGAATAAATTTACCAGTTGCTTACAAAATTGCTATAAGGGCAGAGAATAGTCTCATCAAGGTGGGAAATTTGGCTCCTAGACTTCCCGTGCCCTTATTCCAAGAAAATTCTCCAAAGGCCTCAGCCTTTTGTCACTCTTGTTTCAAGGAGGGTACACAACCAGTTGCATCTACATTCTACTCTCCCGCACAATAGAAAGAAGATGAAGAGATGAAGGCCTTGATTAGAAACCTATCAAATAAGGTCATATCTTTAGAAAAACAACACGTTTAATCCTTCATAAATAATTATAATTAGGCACATAACCAAAATAATCAACCATGGAGAAATCAACATAGAAACAAAATCTATGGGTAGAATCAATAAAATGATAGGCGGCATGCCAACACGCACCTTCCCTTACAAGTTGTTCCTCTAGCACAACCTCTTACAAAACCCAACATGATTCAAGAACTAGTTCTAGTTCATAATAACATGGTGCAAGAGTCAGAATGGTGCTTTCCTTACAACATGCCTCATATTAAGTATTACTGCACTAATGTTGTATGCGCGCAAGCCTAAATGATCCAAAATTATTTTAACTGTGAGCCTTCTATAAGCGTAGGTGAACCTGAGAATCAAGAAAAGAAATAAGCTCCTCCTGAAGCCAATTTGATATTATTTGGTGTTGAAGACTTCTATGTCATCAATCAAGCTACATATGATACAAATAGACCGCACGCCTAGGTTGCTAACAACACAAGGTACAAGAAGAGAATGCTCAAGTCTAGCACACAAGTCTCAATTCTAGTAACAACACGACTAATCCTCAAAATTAGAAATATGTAGTTAAGGCATCCAGCAAAGAAAGGAGTATAGGCTCCGCACGTGGGGTCTCATGAAATGCTCCTTCAAAGTAGTGTGCACCCCTCCTTTGGTATGTCAAGCCTCTGCTCCACCCAAGGCCCCTACCTCTACTCCCGAACAATTTAGGAGAGATGTTTTTGTGCCCAAAATGCACAAGTCAGTGGGTCTTCCATTTAACATTGTGGATCAAATGAAGAATAAAAATATAAATGTCACAATGTGGGATACCTTGATCATTCCATCTCAACATGACCTGTTGCATGAAACTTTGGCCCAACTTTCACATGTTGATCCAACTGCTCATAAACCATGTGTTCTTTCAACATCTTCCAAGATGGAGAGGAGAAGTAAGTAAAAACACCACCCTTCTACATGTCCTTGATCATAGGAAAACACCTTGTCCATAATTGTATGATTAACTCAGGTGCTAGTACTTCTATCATGCCAAAGAAAATTTTTGATGTCCTAGGTCTTAAGTACAACCCCTTGACAAAAGGAGTCCTACAACTTGATGGATCAATTATTACCACTCTAGGAGTCATTAAGGATCTTGAGTTGACCCTCCATGTATGCCCAAGTCTCATAATAACTCAATATTTGTCAATCATTGACCTTCCTCCTTTGTTCACCCTTTTTTGTCAAGATATTTTACTACAAAAGTGGGTTATTACTTGTATTTTGATTGGTCCCATATGCTACTCAAGACAAGGTATGGTACCCAGCTTTATCATATAAGCTTGAATCAATATTTTCATATCATGTAGAGTCATATGACCTATCTCCTCTTCAAGCCAATTGCCTAATCCAAGAGGAGAAAGTTTCAGTTTATAAAGAGTAGCATGTTCCACCTCATGTACCTAATCTAGTGCTAGATGAATGGGTGGAAAGGCACCATAAATTTGATCCATATGTTGAAGAGATTGAATATTTTGAAACTGGGCTTGGTACTTATTATATCCTTGAAGAAGTTGTGTTTCCACTTGTGCTCAAGTAAAATGAAGAAATCGTGGGTCTGTGGAAGTAATAATTTGATGGATCTCAAAGTAAAATGCCATGGGCACATGCATTATCCTCATTTCTCCCAAGGATGAGAATTTCTTCTTCACGTAAAAGTTGCACTTCACATGCTCCAACAATGTAGCAGAATATGAGGCACTAGTGCATGGTCTTTTAATTGTGGAAAATAAATAGACTAACACGCTACAAATATTTGGGGACAAAAATCTGATTATCCACCAGGTCACTAACAAGTGTGTGACCAAGAATAAGATTCTAAAATATTATAAACATAGAGTTTGGGACCTCCTTGAGAGCTTTGATGCCCTGAATCTGCAGGTGGTACCACACAAGATGAATAAAGAAGATTACTAGATGTTCGCACTTGGCTCACAGATTCTCTCTTATAGAGGACTTTGTGAAGAGAAACACGCATCACATCAAAATGGTGATCAAACCATCCATTTCGATAACAATACAAGTTGGAAGGTGTTTGACAAAGATGACGTGCAGATTGTCTAGTTTATCAAGAATGAACCTAAATTTTCATCAAGCATGAAATTTGACTTGCATAACAACTATGGTAACCAAATTATACAAGTAAAGAAAAACAATTTTCCTAAAGGGCTAGTCACATCGGAGAAAATATTTATCCTTGATGATGAGTTCAAGGGTGAAGAAAAGAATATGTGCACGGCACAAGAAGAATGCTCCCACTCACTATTACATGTGGAAATGATTTTCTCCTCAATAAATCTTGTGTGCATGATGAAAAATAGGATTTTATATCTCTCTATCATAATTATAGTGACATCTTTTCATGGGAGTATGGATACCTCAAAGTTTTTGATCTAAGTTTTGCTCAACACTCAATTGAATTTGATCCCGGTATCAAGCCCATCGGAAAAAACTAGTGGCCAGTCAATCTAAGGATAGAGCCCTTCATGAGGAAAGATTTATCTAAACTCATTTAGGTAAAGATCATATTTCTAATTAAATACTCTACGTGGGTCACGTGAACCTAGTTCCAATGCGTAAGAAGAATGGTGAAATTAGGCTTTGCATTTATTTTAGAGATCTAAAAAGGCATCCCTCAAGGATCATATATCCATGTTGGCTAACGTGAAGAGATTATCCATGTTGGATGAGTACTTTGGCTTCAATTAGATTCTCGGTGATGGAAGAGGATCAATACAAAATGAAATTTACAATTAAGTGGGGAACATATGTATATAAGAATATTCCCTTTTTTATTTCAAATGCAGTGCAACATTTTAGCGTGCTATGGATATTGCCTTCAAATGATACATTAATGAGTTCATTTTGATTTACCTTGATGACATCAAAGTCTTCTCAAAGAAAGGCATAGATCATATGGTACATATGGAGATTGTCTTTGAGAGGTGCAAAAAATTGGGGTATCTCTCAACCCCAAGAAGTGTAATTTCAGTGGTGGTGCAGGAAAGCTTTTGGGCCATGTAGTTTTAAAGGATGGAATCACAATTTATCCTAAGCACATTTTAGCCATCTTGGATCTTTTCCTTCCATTGCGAGAAATCCTTGGAGTACTTTATTAGCAAGATCAATTTTATTAGGTGCTTCATTCCTAAATTTGTAGGAATGGTTAATCATATCACCCTCATGCTAAAAAAGAAGCTAGCTTTTAGGTGGATAGTAGAAGGAAGGGAAAGATTCAATAAAATCATTTAATAAATTTCTTGCGTGCCAACACTCATTAATCTAGACTACTTAAAGGATTTCATCCTTTATGTTTATGGCACTAATGTGAGTGTTGCTACTATCTTGACACAGAAACCGAACAAGGACTAAAGTAGCCAATGGCTTTCTTCAGTAAAACACTGAAGAATTATGAGCTGAAATATAGTCACATAGAGAAATAGGTTTACGTTATCATATGCGTGGTCAAAAAGTTCAAAAAATGCTCGCCATAAGGCACATCAAGGTGTTAATCTCATATGCAAGTGTGAGAGACTTCATCATGGCAGCAGAAATCAACAAGAACAAAGTGCCATGTGTAACCAAGATCATGAAGCATTATGTGACTATCAAAGATAGAAATCTAGTAAGAGGAAGTGTGCTCTGTAGATAGCTTGCTAAGGACGTGAGGATGAAATTGAGACTTCATTATTTCTATATGAAGATCTCCCATGTGTAAAACTTGAACAAGATGTGGTCCCCGGTGTGTGCATTTGGATAAAGGACATGATCACATTCCTTTCGAGGGGAATATCCTCCTGGTTTAAACAAGGTAAAGACTCAAGAGATGACATATAAGACTTCAATCTATTATGTTTGTTTTGTTTGATAGTCTTCTCTTAAAAAGGAATCTTGATGGCATGTTGTTGAGATGTTTGATGGTGCACAAACTAAAAATTGTTAGCAGCATAATTTTATGATGGATACCGATCCAAAATTGACCAATTTTTTTCCCTCAATCACGGACCCCTAGAGGAATTTAATTCTTTTCCAAACTTACCCCATTAAAATCAACTTAAAGCAATGCAAAAATTGAAACATACTATACACAAGTTGATAATGGAGTTCGGTAGAATGCCTACATCTCCGGGTTCTTGATAGAACCGATATATTATCTACTTCAATGACTGTAACAAACTATACAATCTAAGTAAAATAATGTTAAATACAAATGGAACATGAACCTTTATACCAAGTAGATATCCTGTATATTCGATCTAGTACTCCCCTTCATGGTATAGTGCCCAATGGATCCCATTTGGTCTTTCAAACACTATTATGTCACCCTATGGCTCCCGGTCCGCTTCCCGGACATGACATACTCAAGTTGTGGCTTAATAATCTTGAAGAATAAGAACCTCCTCCACAACCACCAAGTTATAATCCTTGACTTATGTAGTAGATCCGATCTTTCTGTAGAATATCCTATGGCACCAAAGTCGAGGATCCGCAATATGCAAAGTGTGGCTCAAATGGCCTATTGGATAGTATTAATAACTCCCAATAACAATATTTCCTATTAAAAATAATAGGTATTATCTCTCCATATTTCCTATATTAAAATAGGTTGTACATCTCCATAATGTCACCATGATCGCCATCAAACTTCACTAGTCATCCTTCTCGGCTCGGGCTTGGAGTATGTATTCTCGGAGAGAATTCAAAGCTACAAAATAATATTTCACCTATTAAAAATAATAGGACTTAAAAATAATAATAATGCCTATAATGATAGGGCTTACATATTTATATGCTTGTTATCCAATTTTGCACACATGGAAGGATTGGACAATAGGTTCCTATCACATTCAAAATGAAATAATAGTCCCAGGAACCCACCTCCTAAGTTATTATCGAGATATAATAATTAAAAATAATTCTTAAATTACATATGAGAGATCACCTAGCATCGAAAGGCACCCAGTTGATCTCAACTCAATGAAGAGTTCGGGGTCGAGTTGATAGGGAGCTCGGTGTCAAATCTAAAGAGGTCGATATGATGTTGCTCGTAATGAGACCAATGGAGCTCAGGCTTGGACTAATAAACCACCATGCATAGAGTTGGATAAAATGTGAGAAATGAGATGAAAGTGGAGGTAACACGCCTACTTCACTAGCTTGTAGCTTCATCTATAACCACCATATCAAACCCATGGGCTAGGTGCTGAAATAATTTCTAACCACTACTAGAAACAAGAGTGAACACAATCTCACCTCATTTACAAAACTTTCCTCAAGATTTGATCGAGCTTCTTCCATGGAAGTGACTTTCCAAAATAAAAATACGAGACAACTCAACTAAAAATTTATCTCATTCTTCTACTACTACCGCAAGATTTTGCAACAATTGATCACGACCGTGATTGCGTGCAACCAAACATCAGATCAACACCAACGGTTCCTTGAGATCACCCCTCGTGGTAGCTATCGCAATTAACTCTCTCTCGGAGGCCACTAATTTTCTCGAGGTAAGTTTACTTTGTGGGAAGAAAAAAAGCCCATCTAGCTCGACTCGGCAATAGGGAAAATCATGGTGATCCCGCTTCCCTGGAAGGAATGGTGGAGAAACTTTCCCCTCTTGCTAAGTGGGGATGTTAGCATGTTATGCCACGATGGCAAGATACTCTATGGATTCCCAAGGCCACATTTCCAAGTGAGAGTTTTGGGATCGATGAGCTATGACAAGCCCAACGTAGTTGGAAGAGATATATAAATCCCATGCTAAGGCATGAATAGGGGAACTCAGGGAATACATTCCCAAGTGGAAATATTGGGTTGGTAAACCATGGTGATACTTCCGAGCATGGGAGAAATCAGATCAAATTTCCAAGTGGAGATCATACGATGGTGATCCGTCATGAGAATTCCACGTAGCTTGGAGTGGTCCAAGTCTTTGTGTGAGTCACCAGGAGAATTAATAAGACAGTTGTGAATTGGAGTGGGTCATGGGGAAAACAACGTGACATGATACCAATTTTAGCGGAGGCTACAGGCCGAGATAGATTTTCACTCGCCACATTATGTAGATGTTTATTAAATGATACCGAGTAACATGGCGAGTGGGGGTTAGTGCTTGCAGTTTGAATGCGTGGGAAAAGGAGAACATTTCAGAATTTAGCCTGAAGAATCACTTGGTTCACCACTATGAGGAATGAAAGTGGCTTCGTATCTCGTCGCAGGACCCAACCAAGTCGATGCATTAATGGCTCAGTTATGGCTCATGTGTGAAGAGTTTAATGAAAAGGTGATGCTAAAAACTCATCCAGATGGAAGGGATAGGTGACAAGCTCCCATACACCAGGTAGTAGACATGTTGCAGTATAGTAGAAGCCTTTTTGAACACTTCCAACAAGCAAGTTGTCCAACTACGTTGTTATTTGTTCAATATCAAATGCATCCTTAAATTTGGGATTCTCCTTCAAGATATTTTTATCAAAATTGATTAAGTGATAGTGAGAGTGTTACCAAGAGATCTCGATGAAATTTATTACAAAGATTCTCTATTGAGACCTTACTTGTTTTACATGTAACTCATGGAAGTGAATCTCATAGAGGTGGATCTGTTTCATATTAGAATATTCATGAAGCATAATTTGCTTTCCAATTATATGAGCATCTTCAATGAGTCACTAAGTCAGCGGTGCATAAAGGTTTCTTTGGAATTATCACACCTTACAAGCTACAATGAAATGTTTACACCGATAGTTCGATGTTTTCCTCAAATCGATGAAGGAAAAGGTTTATATATCAATACGGTAGATGCCTTTCAGGGCCGTGAAAGCATGAATGACAATTCAGGGGAGCTCGTGGTGTTGTATCATGGAGTTTAAAGCAATACCTTAGCGGTAGATTCGTGAGGTGAGTCTTAACTTGCGTCAAGCCAGTTCACAGGATCTACATGCATTTTGGCTTAATGAGGAAGATATACAACTCATTCAAGGAACCCTATGCATTAGCATCGACAAGAGCTAGTGGAAGATGAGTTTTGGAGAATTGAGTTCATTTTGATTAGCTCACAAGGTGTTCAAAAGCCATGATGGTGGGGTAAATTGGCTCGGTTGAGCTTATAGAGGATGAGCATGTAGAGAATGAACCAAGCTCGTGGAAAAACGGAACTCGGAAAGGATAAAACTAACCAATGGAGCTTCGTGACTTCATGGGGAAGCTCACATATGTTTCACGAAAGGCAATGTGGAATGCATAAATGGCCTCGAGTTAACGAAGGAAAATGATAAGAATCAAGTTTGATAGCTCACCATTCGAATGACTCAATGCAAAAGAGCTCGATTTCCAAGGTAAGGAAAGAGTTGGTGTGGGGTTCAAAATTGAGTCCAACACCAGTTAGAGGATTCAAACTCACCTATTTGGGCTATGTGCAGACTCTATCCACATGGACCTCCCTCCTCTTCAAGTCAAATGGGTCAACGGGGGTCCAACATTATGTTAATTAATTTAATATTTTTATTTAAATATTTTAATAATAATATTTATTATTATTATTTAAATATTTAATTTAAATATTCTTTTAATTAATCGAGAAGACTAGGTCATTAGGTAATTAAATACCCATGATGGAACCTTCTCGGTGGTTCAACTAATCAGTAATAAATACATCATGGGACTTTAATTTAGGAATGTAATTATGACCTTTCCTCTTCTTTCTCACATATTCTTCTATAAATGTAAGTTGGAAGCTCATTTCAAAGAGATCCAACACTTCAAAAAAGTTGAGACAGCTTAGATATCTCGGGCGTGTGTATACTTTTCAAGATTTCTCTCTCTTCGCAAGTTGTTCTTGTGTGTTGAGAGAACTTTCAAGCCTCCTCTTTAAGAATTTAATGGAAACTATTACGTCTTCCGAATTTGTGATGCATTGTGCATTTATTGAAGTAATAAAAGTGTGTGTTTTATGACTAATCTTGGTCCTTTCATCCTTTTGTGCTTCTTTGTGCCTTTCTCGTACTTTAGGTACACATCAGTGCAAGTTTAAGTTTCTATTGCAGGTTCTTAGAGTTATGTGCTTATCGAGTGGTAGAGTATTACATGCGCTTGAGTTGTCGTGTCTGTTCACCCTTCTTGAGGTCATCCTTCTTCACTAGGAAACTAGTATATTTCTCGGTCGATAAGGTTTAACAAAGGGAATGCATGTATCTTAGTTTGTGGTATCTTTTACCCTCTCTAAGTTGGAGTAGGTGAGGTTGACTTGTGGTGCAAATACCCTCTTCAAATTAACCCTTCCTAAGTCTAGAAACACTCTTTATTTAGTGCATCACCATCCCTAGTATAGTTTCATTTCTGTAAATCTCTTTCCCTAAAACCCCATGAAGATGTTAGCATAGGACTAGATAATCATTTTTTTACACTATGAGTAGTACAACACTTAGTTTAAGAAGAGGAAGCCGGCCTTCTCCGGAGGTTCACTTTGAGCCCAAGTCCCACAAACTTGAGAGGTGATCCCATTTTTCCCAATCACATCAAACATCCTATTCACATCCCGGCCATTCGGAGGGTGCAGAAATTTGGCGACAATAGTTTTTGCACGCCGGTGGGAGAGAGTTGGTACTTCTCTTCTCACTTACACAAGTCAAAGTACCTGACGACTCTATATCTTTGGATTCCAAATCTCAATGCGGTAACTTATGCAAATAATTTAGACAAGAGCTTCTTCAAAGAAAGGAAATTATCAAAGCATATCAAACTTTCCTTTTCTCCTCCAAAGAGAAGAAGAAGAAGCATTTCCACATCCCCAATTGTAGATTTATCTAGTAGGGGTCATTCGACTCCTCCTTACGAAATATTTCCTCCATCTAGGAACAATCAACCTTTCATTGCTATGCCGAGGAACTAAGTTTTTCCCCCTTTCAATGCAAGCGGTCCTCTTATGTTTTCTCAACGTGACCCGATACCATTGCAGCACTCAAAAGTTTACCCTTCTACACTGGAAGCAACTCACGTTACTCCAGTGGAGCATATCTTTGATGTAGCTAGCATTTGCACAAGACATAATATCACAAAAGATAACGTTGTAGTTAGAATTCTTGCTACCTCTTTTAAGCTAAAAGCACTTCAATGGTTTCATGGGTTAGGTGTTGGCACTATAACCACTTGGGATGAGTTGGGAGTGTAGACACCTATAATTACGCCCAAGCAATTTAAATACTTAAATTGTGCTAATTATCCCCTTTCTCACAAATCAACGACATATCGTCAAAAGCACTCATTTTCCCTCATATCATCATTAATTAATTACACTAAGCTAATTAATTAAGTTTCCTATCCAACAAATACCTAATTAACACCTTCCGTTAATAAATCACCCCTTCTACCTAGACTAATTAATTATTATTAATTAATTAGCTTTCCCTTCCATTTAACCAATAAATCAATATTTAATTGATTTAATCCCCTTATAATAGCCTAAATCGCACTAATATTCCTCTAATTGGCTTCTATAAGCTTACACCTACCTATTAATTAATCACCTTTGATTAATTAAAATACCCCCAACTCCCATGACTTGCTAAACATGTATTAAACCCTTCTAAAGTAAGGTTACCTTTAATAAAGCAACCTTATCCATTCCTAATCATGTTTTACCTTTATCCCACATTCATGAGAATGTGTTGAATCTTTTATCCTTTGGGCTATATAAAGAGCCCTCCACCTACCTTTTTACTTACACCTAAACTTTCTAAGAGAGCAAATGCAAAGCATATAGCAAAGACTAAGAGCTTTCACCTTTCCCTTTTGAGATTTCATCATCTTGAAGAGTTAAGCCTCTTTCTTAAAGTGCTTGGGTCATATGGGAGGTGTCAAAAGGGTCTTGTAGCCCAACTTTGATTAGCCCCCATTCCTAGGTTCTTGGAACATTAAGGACAACTATTTTGATAGCCATGGAGCTTACTTAGGTCCATTCATTTATTTTTTGTTAGAGAATAGAGGAGTTTAGATATTTAGCATTGTTAGTTTTAAAGTTTGTATTGATGAATGCTAGCATCTAACCCTTGTTTAATTCTTATCATGATGGTGTTTATGCTTTGTTTTAGCTAAATTGTAGAACTATTTTAGGTGGTAGTTCTTGTTTCATTTGATTTAGCATTAAGAAAAGTATACATGCACACATTTGGAATGCCTGGTGGGACTTACTCCATTGTCCTTTGCACTTAATTTCAAGTTTTTGTAGTTAAGTTTTATTTTTGGTTACTAACCCTCTTTTACACATGTTGATCTAACTTGTTTTTTTTAACTTATTTTGTTTCGTTTGCATGTGTTGGGTATTCCTTGTAGGTATGAAGGAGGTGAAGTGCTATCAAAATTTGAATTGATGGGAAAATTTCAAGATTTATCCATGTTTTCATTTTTAGAGCTTACTTTTTCAACATTTTATATGCTAGTTTTGTCAATTTCTTGAAAATTTTCAATTCTTGAGCATGTAGGTTAGTGTTTGATAGTGCTGAGTCTTCTATTTACATATTAATGTGGTGGGTTGCTTTCAAAATTTAATCTTGGTGAGAAAATTTCAAGATTTCATCATGTTTTCATTTTTAGAGCTTACTTTTTCATCATTCTACATGCTAGTTTTGTCAATTTCTTGAAAATCTTAAATTCTTGAGCATGTATGTTAATGTTTGATAGCGTTGAGTCTTCTATTCATATATTAATGTGATGGGTTGTTGTAAAAATTGAATCTTGGTTGGAAAAATTTGCCCATTTTGCAGGTTAAGGGATTTTTTTTGACATTTTTTGAGTGCATGTCAAGTGCATACCCATGAGCATAAGAGCATATGTGTAACCCATCTTCCGAAGGCCATAAATTTTGCTCCCGAACTCGAAATGACTCCATTTTTTTTGCGTTGGAAAGGTATTGAAGTTAACTATGTAATGAAAACATAAATTCAGGATTTATAGTTATAAAAATTACAAGTTTTTTGTTATTTGAAAACTGGTTATTTTCTAACATGTCTAATGTTTTGATGAATGTTGTATTTCCATGCTTACTCGATTTAGACCAAAGCGTGTGTATGCTCTTCTCTTGCACCTTTTGGTGATCTTGAGAATCAAAAACAACTTTGATCTCTATCTTGTTAACATTGGGATTAAACTTGGAAACTTGATTATTCATTTTGCTTAAGGGAATGAACCTTTTACAAAGCATTTTTCAATGGTCCTTTGATTTGAAGTTTTCCATTTCTATATAGTTGGGATAAAGTTTGTGTATGATCTTCTCTTTACACCTTAGGGTGATCTTGAGAATTAAAAGCAACTTTATTCTTCATTTTATAACATTTGGTAAATTGGAAACTTTATCTTTCACTTTTGGTTTAAGGGAATGAACATTTATCAAGAATTTTGTATGGTTCATTGATTGAAAATTTTTCTTTACTTTTTAAATTAGATTATTTTTGTATGCTTCTCTCTTGCATCCTTGGATGATCTTGAGAATCAAAAGAAACTCTTAATCCTCTTTTAAATAATGTGATTTTCTTTGAGAACTACTAACGCTTGAGTGCAGGACCTAAAAACGCTTTGTCAAAGAAAGGAGGAACCAAAACAAAATCAAAAATACTAATACGGTTGTTATACGAGGTTGCCAAAAGGTGTACAAGAAAACCACACCTAATTAAACAAGATAAAAAGAACAACATATTCAAAACACTATCATTGCAGGTTTCGGAAAGGGTACGTCCCTCTCCGCTCAATCGAACATAACCCCTTTGGCATAACGCCTTAAGCTACAACAATGGGGGTGGTTCCAGAACCCCAAAGTAGTCCACACAAGAGGGAACCTTGTGGATGAAACGGAAGTGCTCCACACTACCTACTTGACTAGTGATTCCTTTGTGAGATAGCATTACAAGTTGTCCATTGTGGTGACCCTAGTGATAGTACACGTAGACGCACTAGTTTCCTACTGTTCTTGAAGGGGGTAAAGTAAAGCCGAGATACTCCCAAACTAGTCAGTGTGACTTTTTGGGTAAATCGCGCTCGCTCGTGGCAACTTTGTAACACCTAGGGCAAGAGAACCACCTAGGAGAATATACTTTGGCCAGGAGCCCACTTTGACCATTTTAAAACAATGTTGAGTTGTGAACCTTCTTTTTGAGAAACGTGTGACGTATTACTTTCGCCTAGTTTTTACTTGCCTTAGGGTGAGGCGAAACTCTGCCGAAGTGAGACTAGCATTTTTCATCATTTTTTCTTGATTTATTTCCTTCATATTATTTTGACACTTTGTTGATCAAAAGAGGTGTGATTACCTTTGTGTTGCCATTCGACTGTTTCTCTCACTTTTATGTCCATTTACGCCCATCCATGTTTGCGGCTGGGTTAGTTAAACGTCTAAAGTGAGCGGAGGCATTTTCACGTCATTTGGTAGCCATTGTGATCTTGATACCCACGTCAAGATCGTCATTATAGTTAGGCGTGGTTCATCACCACGGACTTCCATAGAGGAGTTAACTTGTTTGTCTCGTATCATTACAATTTCGATATTTATGTCTTGTTTCTTGTAAACTCGACATAAATACCTATATTGTACAGTTACGCTGCACACATTTTTAACTATTCCTAGCTATACTTTGAGATTTTTAGTTTGGTTCTATTATTACCTTGATTTCAAAGAGTGCTAGGTGTTACCATTTGTGTGTGTTATATCAATAACACCTCGATATCAATACTTCACTTTCTAGCAAAGTGGGTTAACATATCTTGGTGATATTGTTGTGTCATTCACAAATTGTAATTGGCACTTTTTGAGATATAGGTCTTAATCGAGTTTGAGCTCACTCATCGTATATCTTGATTGGGAGATCACATTTAACTTCGTGTATTTACTTACGTCTTGTTCATTCCTTTGAACTTGGCATAAGTGGAGACATCTTGTTAATCATCTTACACGTCACAAATTACTTTGAGTATGCGTAGTCTAGGAAGTATTTCATTTGATTAAGTTTTGGTACCAAACGATTGTTTCATTGGTGACTTTATCATTCTATCACATTGGTATTCTCACACTGTTAATTTACTCTTAACACGTACATCTTGTGTTTCACTTAAGGGTAGTCATTGAATTTTGAACAAATCTACAACTTACCTTAGTGAAACTTATCACTCTAAAATTTCATGGCTCCCAAGACGCGTCTAGGTTTAAAGAAACAAACATATGAGGAAAAATAGGTGCATTACAGACTTGGGAAACCTCTAATAGACAAGGGTCAAACCCATTTATCGACACATGATCTAAGACCACTATTTTCTAGCTCAAAAGGGAAACAAGAAAATCATTTCATCATAGTGGAAATGAATTAGAATCACCACACGCAGACTTTGATTTTGACCCCACTCTACTAGATGAGTTTCTCCTTAGAAATAAAGATAGAGTTTTGGCATGGGTCATGGAATTAGGGGCCAAATTGCCCACCGAGAATGAACCAATATTACCTATAAATGACACTACTAAGGAAGAATGCCCCCTTATCAATATGGAAGATATTTTAACAGGGCATGCTTCCACTTCTTATCATCAGAAAATGATAAAGTGGTAGGGCATAGAATACCCCTCATCAAAGTGCCACGAAGAAACAAGATAGAACATGAGACAGGGGAAGAACCTCCACAATACAAAGAGGAAGAACCTTTAGAAGAAGAAGACACAAACCAAGTCACAATCCAACAACAATTCAAGTAACCTAAGCTCTAGCTTTGCCCTTACTTCTAGTGCACAAAAGACACAAAAAGAACATTCAAAAGTCAAAGCATAAGTTTAGGATCCACGAACTCCATCGAGAAAACCAAGGAGAAGAAGACATAGGGTATCATCATGTACACATCCCCACTTCTCCCACTAAAGAATAATTTCTCGCACAAGAAGTGCAATCTATGAAAGCAACACTTGCGAGCATACTAGAAAGCAATATAGGGAGTATTAGGAAATACCAATAGGAAGAACTATGCCCCTATCCTTTTGACAAGAAAATGACCCTTCAACCCTTTCCAAATAAATTTGATATGCCAAATTTTGACAAATACAAAGGAAAGGGAGACCTCTTCCTAAGGATCATGTTAAAGATTTCTACATGGCATGTCAAGAGGTTTCTTATAGTGATAATTACCTCATCGACTTTTTCCTAAGAGTCTCGGAGGTCAAGCATTGGAATGATTTACGTGCTTACCACGAGGATCAATTTTCACTAGCTTGGTGTAAGATTCGTATGTCATTTCTCGTATAACATAGAGAGTGACATCACCATGGCGGACTTGTGCGGCACAAAATAACACCCAAATGAGACCTTCCTAGCTTCCTCTAATAAGTGATGGAGAGGGATAGCTAGTAGCTTCCCTTACACTTTCCCCGAGAAGCACGCTTTGGTCGATATTTTCGTCCCTAATCTCAACCCGGATAACTTTCCACCTCCAAATGCATTGTGTCCAAACCTTTGAGGAGGTTATCGAGAAAGGGAATTCAAATAGAAAAGGCTCTCATGCCAAAGGCACCCTCAAAACCCAATCTAAAGACAACCAAAGTGTCAAACCCGCTTGATAACAAGTGAAGATCTTTAACAAAAACAAAAACATGGTGGGAGATTCGGAATCACTTATTCCAAATGTGTTCAAACAATCCAAACCAATAACCTTTTAAACATGACTCAAGGGCCCAATTCAACCACCACCAAAGCGACAAACATTCACCTCCCTTAATGAGCCGTTTCCGTCATACTAAAACAGTTTCCATGTGGCCCACATGATGACCTATCCTACAACGCAACCATTTGATGACAACGCTCCTAAACCTTCATGGTATAAGAGCATGAATACTTTCGCGAAATGCATCACGTTAAAGGTCATAAAACAAATAAATGTTTGTGACTTCACCACTATATTCAAGACCTCATTGACAACGGGAGATAGGGGGATATAACCTAGCCACATGCAAACACCTAACGAAGATGGGGATTTATAAGGAACCATTCCCAAGCATGATAAGTCGGAAAAGGCAAAAGTCTTAGATCGGGAGAGTCATCCCAAACCTATAAAGCCATGAATTACTAGTATACCAAGAGAGATAACAATCATTACGATTCACTTATCGGATGTATTCACTCCCCTCTTCGACATATCAACACCATCCGGATTAAGGGAAAGCACTATGCTGTTTGCGTAACAAGGCGCTACCTCGTAATTCGGACCCCTCTCGCTCAACTAGAACATAACCCCTTTGGCATAATGCCTTAAGCTACACTAATAGGGAGGGTCCAGGGAACCCCAAAGTAGTCCACACAAGAGGGAACCTTGTGGATGAAATAGAAGTGCTCCGCACTACCTACTTGACTAGTGATTCCTTTGTGAGATAGCGTTATAGGTTGTCTGTTGTGGTGACCCCAGTGATAGTACACGTAGACGCACTAGTTGCCTACTGTTCTTGAAGGGGGTAAAGTAAAGCCGAGATACTCCCAAACTAGTCAATGTGACTTTTGGGTAAATCACGCCAGGAAACTTTGAATAGGGAGAGAACTAGAGAATATAGTTTGGCAAGAGCCCACTTTGACCATTTTAAAATAGTTTTGAGTTGTGAACCTTCTTTTTGAGAAACGTGTGACGTTTACTTTCACCTAGATTTTACTTTCCTTAGGGTGAGGTGAAACTCTGCTGAAGTGAGGCTAGCATTTTTCGTCATTTTTCTTCATTTATTTCTTCATATTCTTTTGACACTTTGTTGATCAAAAGGGGTGTGATTACCTTTGTGTTGCCATTCGATTGCTTTCTCTCACTTTTATGTTCATTTACGCCCATCCATGTTTGCTTGGCTAGGTTAGTTAAACGCCTAAAGTGAGCGGAGGCATTTTCACGTCTTTTGGTAGCCATTGTGATCTTGATACCCATGTCAAGATCGTTCTCCAATTTTTCATCAGCTGTAGTTAGGCATGGTTCATCACCGTAGAATTCCATAGAGGAGTTAGCTTGTTTGTCTCGTATCATTACAATTTCATATATTTATGTCTTGTTTCTTGTAAACTCAACATAAATACCTATATTACCTACATTACGTACACACATTCTTAACTATTCCTAGCTATACTTTGAGCTTTTTAGTTTGGTTCTATTATTACCTCGATTTCAAAGAGTGCTAGGTGTTACCGTTTGTGCGTGTTATATCAATAACACCTCGATATCAATACTTCACTTTCTAGTAAAGTGGGTTAACATATCTTGGTGATATTGTTGTGTCATTCACGAATTATAATTGGCACTTTTTGAGATATAGGTCTTAATTGAGTTTGAGCTCGCTCATCGTATACCTCGATTGGGAGATCACATTGACTTCTTGTTTTTACTTACGTTTTGTTCATTTCCTTGAACTTGGCATAAGTGAAAACATCTTATTGATCATATTTGCATCGCATTTTCATATGGTGTATTTCCTTGTTGATTGGCTTTGTGTTTCACACTCGCATGATTGTTCCTTGTGATTATTCATTCAGAAAACTTATTTTCTAGGACAATCCCTTTTTATCTCATCGATATTACGTCGTCACAATGTCTATTTTCCTTAGACCTTCTTCAAAAATCACGCACGCATCCCCATACTTACACAATGTCTAGTTGGTTGTCCTTATGCTACCCAAATTGACATGTCACTTCCTTCCCTTTGAAGGAGTTCCATCACACTATCTAGATCTAGACATTTGTGCTTAAAATAGTGCCAAAAATGACTAACTATCGTGCGGTTCCCCATACTTACAAAAATACAACCTAGGTTCAGCAATTCAAATCATAGGATTCCCATCACAACTAAACCTCATTTGGTTCTTCATGCTAGAGAGCCCATACGGGTAACTCATTCCCCACCTTCATCTCATAGTCGGTGGTATGATTTGGACATGTCTGATCCAAATTATTATTCGAGTTTCCCCCACTCTTCTTCTAATTCTAATCCAAACATTTCCTCTTCTTCTAAGGATTCCAATCCAAATATTTCCTCTGACTCTTCTGAGGATTCCAATCCAAATATGTCCTCTGACTCTTCTGAGGATTCAGATCCAAACTACTATTGATTCATCTAATTAATACAATTCTTGAATCACGGTCTCCTAATCACCCTCTAATGTGATGCTTGACTCTTATGTCACGGTCCTCCCTTTCTTCTTAGGACCCTTTTTCACCACCCCAAACAACGTCTTCTTCCTTTGAAGATACATGCGACTCCAAATCCCTCTAATCAGAAGTATAATACAATTCTTGAGTCACGGTCCTCTCTTTCTTCGCAGGACCCTTTTCATCATTCATCTAATGTGATGCTTGAATCACAGTCCTCCCCTTCTTTGTAGGACCTTCTTCATAAATCACCCCCATGGAATCTTCCTTCTTTGAAGATTCGTGTGACTCAAAGTCCTTCAAAACAAACATCTGACTTGACCCATGTGTCACAATCTATAGACTTTGGACTTAATCCTACTATTTTACATACGGCATACCATTGTATAGGTAGGTCCACACCACCTTCTTCTACTCCCGAGAGATCTAGCTACACATCTTCTTCTATCCCCCACATCATCTTCTTCTATCATCATCAAACGTCTTCTAATTCTTCCACACCAAGTGAACCTCTTTCTTCCAATCAACCCCTGATGGTTCGATCAACAAATCATACCGATTAACCTCTTTCAGAATGAAGAAACAATCAGGGCATTTATAGGGGCACATGAAGATATTCCTTTAGAAGATTACGAGAAAGGATTCTCTTTAGACTTCAATGCATCTACATATTGTGAGGAAAGGTTTATTCCTTTTATCAAGAAATGGAGGAAGAGCCTCAGATCATGCAACTTGATCCTCCTCTTATTCTTCCATCTTCACATTCTTCATTATGTGATGAAACTCCTTGGTCTTGCATAGATCCATGGCCTATCTTCTCATCACCCAATAACTCTTCGTCTATCATAATTCCTCAATCACAATCTCTTATGGGGTCAACACCAAGTAGCCCTTCATCTTCATCTAGGTGTGGGTCACCTTCTAGTAGCCCTCCCTCTTCTATTTGTGGGACATTTTCGAGTAGCCCACTATCTTCGATTATTGGGGCACATCTAACTAGCTCCTTATCTTCTATGTATGAATCACCCCTGTAGTCCATCATCTTCTATTCTTGGGCCACATCCCGGTAGTCCATCATCTTACATCTATGGGTCACATCCTAGTAGCCCTTCTTCTTCTATTCTTGGGCCACATCCTAGTAGCCCTTCATCTTCTATTTATGGGTCACGTCCTAGTAGCCCTTCTTCTTCTATTCTTGGGCCACATCCTAATAGCCTTTCACCTTCTATCCGTGGCTCACCTCCTGGTCTATAGCCCATCCTCTTCAATTCTTGGACCGTATCCTTTTCATCTATCACATATTTCTTCTATCAATGGTTGTGGCAAGCCCACTACCATTCCTATCATTCCTATCATCAATCATAAATTTTTGCATTCTTCTCCTTCTCGAGGTCAGAAAATTCAAGCGTCAGCTTATAAGAAACCCAAACAGTTCATTATCAAGCTCAGGTCAAAACTTCTAAGATCTCAAAATCCCCAACAAATCAAACAATCTCAAAGTTGTAAATCAAGCGCGATTCAAGAATGCACATCAACATAACCATCAAATATGGCGTAAAGTGCATAAACCTCTGGATAGGGAACTCAAGCTTCCGCATCAAAATCCATGTTTCAGATAAATCACGCCCTTTGTTGAGTGTGAACTCACCACGATTATCGAGATTGGGAAAACATGACTCTTGATAAACAAACATGCTTAGTCTCCCTTATCAAGGAAGTCGCAAAACATCGTTGTTGGATCCTATCACACGAGTGACTTTGTTAGTAACAACCTTCAAAATATATATATATATATATATATAAAATATAAAATATAAAATATTAAAAATTAAAAAAAAAACAAAAATCAAAGGTACAAAGATCAAACATTGCAATCAGGTGTTGCGTACACATGGATATTTCTTTCTTCCCTTCCTTGCTATTCTTCTGCAAGTCTTCCTACCATTTTCATCCCTTCGATGATATTTTGGTTAGCTTATTTGCATGCATTTTGTGACATTTATCTCTATGGTATCTGTTTTGACCTTGGTCTTTTATCACCTTGGTAAATTAAAGAACGACTGACCTCATGGAGATCCTATCACATTCAAACATCTAATAAACTTGTTGCGAAGAAATTTTGGACATATTTGTTGACACTAGCCAATGTCATCATCACAATCACTTCCACCTCCTTCCATCAAGCCATCAGTGGTTCTTAACCCCTTGTCAAACAAGAGAGCTGAAATAAGTTTTCAGAAAGCAAAAGAATCAAACAAAACTCAAAAGCTAAAAGCTACAAATCAAAAGAAAATTAATATATAACTCTCTCTTGGGGTATTTCCAATAATCTCTATCGGGCTATGGATGCCTGACTAAAGTAGAGCAATGTTGTGATTAGAATCAAATACATCTCCATCAGGGCTATGGATGTTTAGTTGGTAAAGAGCAATGTATGGCTATCCTTTCACCCTCCATTCACAAAATCACTTATCAAAATAAATCATTCCTACACATTGGCTAGGGTCTCTTCACTTGTTGTCTATTAAATCTTCACTTCAAGAGGTAATAAAATCCACGTGCACACACTGGATCTCTATGAGTACACAGGATTAGTATGTTACCAAGTGTCTTTTTTTTGACCTTGTTCAGACTCTTACTCTAGTCCATATCTCATCTCACGATTTATGCCTTTGGCTAATCACTTCTTCCGCGAGGCTTCTAAGCTACATTCATATCATTCACATCGTTCTTCTACTTCATTCAAAACATCCATGTGTATAAGATTAATTTTTTTCCATGTTTTCGAACACCTTTGTCCCCTTCCACAAAAATAATCTTCTCCTTCCTTTCTATCATGTGCTTGTAGGCCAACTTACGCTGGGGGCATCCTTGCTTCTTCCCAACACTTCATGGGTTTACGTTCACCATCATGTTAAACCTATCCATAATGGCCTTGGGTCCCATTTCTACCTGTGAAGAGTTTACCTTTGAATACTCCCACCTAATTGTTGGGGAATTTTTTGCATCTTCACCTTTCTGGTACGCACGTGGCCTTATGCCCTTGTACATCCCATCTATCGCTAGGGGCATCCATGCTTCCTTATATTCCTGTACATAGTTTCATAAAACTTTTAAAATCAACCAAAACATTCAAATATGTTAGAGGAAAAAATCATCAAAAACATTCAAATATGTTTCAGAAAACATCAAAAAAATTAGAAAAAGAAAAGAAAAGCAGTCGTCCACTAGTGAAAACCACGCAATTGCATTGGGCACTTTGGACAAGTCCTTGGGTGAAAACCAGTTTCGGCACCTCGGGAGGATTCGTTGTTCACAAGCATTCTGTATTAGAAGGGTAGTTGTCTTTGTCCTGGACCTAGTTCTGCCTTCGAGTTTCCTTGTGCACACCATCTAGTCCAGCCTTGATCCAGCTTTTCCTTCTTCTATTCATCTGTAAGGGATGTGGTCTTTCGTTATTTCCCATCTTACGTTGGGGGCAACTCAACGACTTCACCTTCTTGTTCATAAGCGCGTGGCTTCTGCCCTTGTATATTCCCCACCTAATGTTGGGGGCATCCATGCTTTCTTGGTTACCTACACATAGCTTTGGAAAACTGTTAAAACCACAAAAACAATATAAAATTGTTTCGAGAAAACACAAAAATAATATAAAATTGTTTCGAGAAAAACACAAAAACAATAGAACATTGTTTCGAGAAAACACAAAAACAATAGAACATTGTTTCAAGAAAACACAAAAACAATAGAAAATTGTTTCACAAAACACCAAAACAATATAAAATTGTTTCACAAAAACCTAAACAATAGAAAATCAGTTTATGAAAACATATCTTACAAAAACATTTACTTGTATTGTCTTGCTTTGCTTGTTGCTTGTATAGTGTTTTTTCAATGTGCTCACTTTTGAGTTGTTTGTTGCTTGGGTGTACTTTGTCATAGTTTATCTTTTCTTCCTTAGAATAGATTCATTCTTGCTTGTGCATATTGTAGTGGATTTCGACATGCTAGTGTGTTAATTCTTTCTTTCTTTCTTAATGCATTTGGTTGTGTTTTGTTACTTGTTAATAAGGCATGGTGATTCATGGTGTATTGCATTGATTCCTGGTGTTCTTTGTAGCATTTGGCTATGTTTCTTGCATGTGCTCTATTTTTTTATCATTCACATCACATTACCATCACTATCATCACATCTAGCATCATCTATACATCATATATAAACAAAAATGCTAAGTTTTACATCATGCATGTATACTAAGCTAATCATCACATATCATATCATCAATGGGGGCAAGAGGGGTTGCGCATAATCAAAAATCTATCCCCCCCGCACCAATATCATCATATCATCCCATCCATAGACATCAAAATAACACTTGAAAACAACATTTGATATTGTCTATAGATCTATCATCTACAATCTACAACACGCCTCAAACGATCACGTGCGATCACCATCTCTCCTGAGTGTCAGAGCCTCACGGTAAGTTTTCTAAACTAAGCGGTTAAAATGAACTGATTGTGATGTTTTTACCCCCCTGGGGTATATTAGCCTATTTTTCATTGATCGACTGCCAGACACCCGTTTCGCTCACCGTTTTCTCCTCTGTTTGCTGTGGAATAATTATTTTTAATTAAATAATTATTTTTATCTTATTTTTCACTGTATTGGGGCATTTTTTGTCCAATACCCCTTTCTTCTCCCCTGACAATTTTATTTCTCCTGGGATTTTTATTCTTCTTCACACCCTCGTAAATAATTATTTTTCAAATAATTATTTTTTCTTCATTTTTCCACTAAACAAGGACATTATTTGTCGTTTGTTTCTCTTTTCTTCCACCTAGGGCACTTTTTGTTGCCCCTAGGCCCTTCGCTTTCTTCTTCTACTTTCTTCTACTGTTCACCATGGTTTGGAAAGCAAAAACAACAAAAATATATATATATATATAAAAAAAATCCAAAAACAAGGCAAAATTTTTCAAAAAATTCCTAAAAAGTAAAACACCCTACAAAATGGTAACTTGCTTCTTACGGCTGAAACTTGTGTCTTGCGCATGGTATTTTCTCCATATCCTATTGGTTTGTCTCACATCTTCCCTGATTAATACGACTCATGGATCACCGGATTCACAACCATTCACAAAAGCTAGTTGCTTGCTTCGTCTGTACTCTGGGGCACTTTTGGTTGCCTGGTGTGTGTTGTTTCGTTGCGCACAAATGCTTTTCATGGACCCCGTGTCCATTTTCCTTTCCCTTTGCATGTATCCTTGCTTGGGGCATCATTTTTAACCCTTTTCGTTAATCACAACTTGTGGATCTCTTCAAAGACCGATAACAAAATATTTGTACAACCGTCTTACCGTTGTTGGGTTGATATGTGCGTTATACTTGTTTTCCCTATTATATGAGCTTGTTTCCTTCTCATATTGCATTGCATTATTGTATGTTGTGTGGAGTTGGTACTTTTAGTAATGGACAATTGTTCGTAGTATGGCTTTTCATGTCATTCTACCTTTGTCGTATGCTTATATTTTTCATAAGGACCGATGATGTAGTTCCTATGGCAATATGATGACATCAAATTTGTTCCAAACAAATAAGTGGCTAGAGGTTAAGCTCTTCTCTCCCCTCATCCATATTTCTTCTACATGACTTCCCTTTCACCCCTAATTCTCCCTCTCCTCGGGGCATCCTGCCTCGTCCCCATTCTTCTGCCTACTTCTCATATTTTTCGATCGTCGATCGGCTTCCTTCATCACCCCATCGACACTCGAGGGGGCATCTCTCCCTCCTACTAATTTTTCTTCTATCCCTTCAAAATCTCTTCTGTCTACTATCTTTGAAGTGGCATCACTTACGCCACCCCAAAGAGGGGCAAATGTAGACACCTATAATTACGCCCAAGCAATTTAAATACTTAAATTGTGCTAATTATCCCCTTTCTCACAAATCAACGACATATCGTCAAAAGCACTCATTTTCCCTCATATCATCATTAATTAATTACACTAAGCTAATTAATTAAGTTTCCTATCCAACAAATACCCTAATTAATGACCTTCCATTAATAAATCACCCCTTCTACCTAGACTAATTAATTATTATTAATTAATTAGCTTTCCCTTCCATTTAACCAATAAATCAATATTTAATTGATTTAATCCCCTTATAATAGCCTAAATCGCACTAATATTCCTCTAATTGGCTTCTATAAGCTTACACCTACCTATTAATTAATCACCTTTGATTAATTAAAATACCCCCAACTCCCATGACTTGCTAAACATGTATTAAACCCTTCTAAAGTAAGGTTACCTTTAATAAAGCAACCTTATCCATTCCTAATCATGTTTTACCTTTATCCCACATTCATGAGAATGTGTTGAATCCTTTATCCTTTGGGCTATATAAAGAGCCCTCCACCTACCTTTTTACTTACACCTAAACTTTCTAAGAGAGCAAATGCAAAGCATATAGCAAAGAGACTAAGAGCTTGCACCTTGCCCTTTTGAGAGTTCATCATCTTGAAGAGTTAAGCCTCTTTCTTAAAGTGCTTGGGTCATATGGGAGGTGTCAAAAGGGTCTTGTAGCCCAACTTTGATTAGCCCCATTCCTAGGTTCTTGGAACATTAAGGACAACTATTTTGATAGCCATGGAGCTTACTTAGGTCCATTCATTTATTTTTGTTAGAGAATAGAGGAGTTTAGATATTTAGCATTGTTAGTTTCAAAGTTTGTATTGATGAATGCTAGCATCTAACCCTTGTTTAATTCTTATCATGATGGTGTTTATGCTTTGTTTTAGCTAAATTGTAGAACTATTTTAGGTGGTAGTTCTTGTTTCATTTGATTTAGCACTAAGCAAAGTATACATGCACACAGGAGAAAAACTATGTAAACAATTCAAGACAAAAGTTATCACCTATCACTTTTGGAGCAACTCACTACTATGAAGAGAGCTCCCCAAGAATACATGAGTGATTTCAACTTCCGATTCCACAAGACTTGGAATAGGATTTCGGCGCTTGTAAAGCCCTCTACACATAATGCATTCTTGTACTATTTGTGAGCCTTGAATAGTGATGTAGCAGTTATGATCCATTCCATGGGAGGGAATACACTTCCCGACGCTACGAAGTTTCCATAAGTGCAGAAAATTCTTTGATTCAAGCTAGAAAGATAGCTCCACGACCACCAATGCCCTTTTCTCCAGATCTTACAAATCATCAGCCTATCATTGCTCCTATTCCAGTAGACTCAAGCAACCATCTCAATCTTCCCCTACCTCTTCGAATGACCTATTTGAAGTCAAGTCACTACTGCAAAATTTGAGAAATGAGCTCATTGCACTCAAAAGGCAACAGTTTTAATACAATCATCCGTATCAACCACAAAATCAGCAATGATCAGTGCTAACCATCCTCCTTTTCAAGGAAACAATTAGCCTCAAAATCAAACTATAAGTCAAGTTACAAATTTCAGGCCCTTGAACTTTTGGAACCCTCTTGTAGCTAGCTCATCTAGAGCTATAGTACCTGTTCAGAATAATCTAGTTCAAGACTACGAATGGTGTTATCCTTGCTCTCAACCTCACAATCAAAATATTTGTCCCAATGGGGTTCTTAGCCAGGCCCTTATGGTTCAAAGTGTATCTACCCCTTCAGAGTTAACAAAAAATTCATCTACGCAAGAAGCAGCAAATCAACCACAGGCACCTAAAGAATCCACTTTGCTAAACTAGAAAGCAAAAGATTTTTGTGGGTTGAATATAGATTCTTCATCAGTGGCAGCAAACACTCATTCTAAAAAGAGAGCAATAGAGCCTCAACCAATCGAATCTGATCTAGCATCCACTTCTCAACCTGGGTTACAAATGGCAGTTGATAAAAATGTGGGAAAGAAATCACCAGGGACACCAGCTAGCCATGCCTCCGGAAAGATGGTTCTCCAGAATCATAGTACCCAACAAACATTTTCCAAAGGAGGACCCTAATGCCCAAAAAGTGTCATCAAAGTTGGAGCGATTCCCTTCAAAGATAGTAGAATAAATGAAGAAAACCAATATGAGTGTTACCATGTGGGATGCGCTCTTGATCCCTTCTCAAAGAAACTTGTTGTGAGAAGATCTGAAAATTTTTGTTACAACTAGCGGATCACCAAGCCATGGAGTGAAAATTGCTACAAGTTTGTGTCAACCAGAAGGGAAAATCATTCCTACGGAAAACAAACCACCACCATTCTACATTTCCCTTATCATTGGCGACCACCTGGTACATAATTACATGATCGATTCTAGTGCCAGTAGCTATGTCATGCCTAAACAAATCGTAGATGTACTAGGCATACAATATGTGCCAGTTGCAAGAGGGGTTGTTCAGTTGGATGGCACAACTGTTAAGACTATTGGGGTTATCAAAGGACTTCAACTTACCATCCATGCATGCCCAAGCTTGTCATTCACCCAAGATATATCATTCATTGGTCTCCTCCCTCTTTTCCATCTTCCTATCATGGGATTTCACTTTGCTAAGATGGGTAGTTACCTATCAGCCGATTGGTCACATATGATTCTCAAGACTCGATATGGAACCAAAGTAACTATAAGGGAAGAACCAATCTACCATAATCATGTAGAACCCTACACTGCTATTCCCATAAATGGAAATTACACCATCGGCGATCCCGAAGAGGAAGATGCCGATCATGAACCAACCACCCTTATTGAAGAAGTCCCCGATACTTTGCTAGATGAAGTAGAGATCATCGCATGATCCCTATGCTGATGTATTGGTAGAAGAAGAAGATGGTTTGCTTGGTCTTTGAAGAAACAGATTAGGTACCTATCAGTATCCATGAAGAAGATACAATCATACCACAACTTGTCAAAACACCAAGTGATTCTAAAGGATCATGGGAAATTGTTCTTCGATGGCTCAAGAAGTAAGAATGGATCTAGTGTTGGTGTTATGTTAATTTCTCTAGAGGGAGATAAGTACTTCTCATCTTTCCGGTTGCAGTTCAGTTGCACTAACAATGTTGCTGAATACGAGGCTCTTGTGCAAGGAATTCAGCTAGCCCAAAGGAAGGGAATCAAGGCCTTGATTGTTTTTGGAGACAGTGAGTTAGTTGTTCATCAAGTTTCAGCACGTAGCACATCCAAAAATGATCTTTTAAGATCATACAAGAACTATCCTTTGGGACTTGATTGAATATTTTGAAGCTTTTGGAATCCATGTAGTTCCTAGAGGTCAAAATCAAGATGTGGATAGGCTTGCTACAATTAGTTCACAATAAACATACCAATGATTGATATCATAAAAGAAGGGCAAGTAATTTGTTAAAATGGTGATTCAATCTGTAGTCCTTGATAATGTGAGTAGTTGGCATTGTTTGATAGTGATAAAAAATTGTCCTCTTCCTACAAGAAGAGGCGAAGTTTGCTACAAAAATCAAGATAAGTTGCACAGAGATCATATGGTGAGAAAGTTATCCAATTGAAAGACAATAAGTTACCAAAAGGTTTAGTCACTTTAGAATCCATTTTTAATTTAGATGACCAAGCCAAAAGACAAAGCCCTAACATGGTGGTTAAAGAAGAATATTTTGAGGAAGTCGAAATATCAAATGGTAAGTTTCTTAAGATCAAAAAGTGTGTACTTCTGAGGAGAAAGAAGCTTTCATCAAAAAATTTCAAGAGTATCATGGCATCTTTGCATGGATCTATAAAGATCTGTGTGGTTTTGATCCAGGTCTAGCACAACATACCATCGAATGGATCCTAATGCGAAGCTAGTTCATCAAAAACAGAGACCAATCAATCCCAAAATTGGGCCACTAATGAGAAAGGAGCTAACCAAGCTCATCGAGGCCTGTATAATTTTTCCCATCAAGCATTCCTCATAGGTAGCCAATTTGGTGCCCGTGAGGAAGAAGAACGGAGAGATCTGGTTATGCGTAGATTTCAGGGATTTGAATCGAGCGTCATTAAAATACCATTATCCTCTTCCATCGATGGAGCAGATCCTTCAAATTTTGGCAAGAGCTCAAATATTTTCTTTTCTCAATGGATATTCAGGTTACAATCAAATCCTAGTCCAAGAATCTGACCAATTCAAAACAAATTTCACTACCAAGTGTGGCACGTATGCCTACAATAAAATGCCATTCGATTGTCCAATACTGGGGCTACTTTCCAAAGAGCCATGGACATGGAATTTAAGAGACTAATCAATGATATTATTTTGGTTTACCTTGATGATATAATTGTATACTATAAACATGCAGAAGATCACATCACGCATCTAAGGAAAGTTTTCCGAAGGTGTAGGGAATTTGGGGTTTCACTTAACCCCAAGAAATGTATTTTCACAGTGCACGAGGGAAAATTATTGGGGCATGTTGTTTTAGCGGAAGTATTATCAATTGATCCAGCCAGATTCATTCGATTATGTCCTTATCTCTCCCAAGTCATAGGAAGGGCCTCCAGAGTTTTCTAGGAACCATAAATTTCGTGTGAAGATTCATCCCTCAATTCGTGACATTGGCTAAACCATTGACATCCATGCTGAAGAAAAACATGCCATTCTCATGGACAAAGGAAGGATGAGAAAGCTTTGAAGCCATCAAAACAGCCATTTCTCAAGCTCCCACACTGGTGAACCCTAGGTTTGACAAATATTTTATCCTTTATGCTTTTACAGGTCAAGAGAGCATTTCAGGGATCCTCACCCAACAAAACAACAACCTAATGGAGCAACCAATTGCTTTCTTCAGTCAATCCCTCAAAGACTACGAGTTCAAATACTCATTCATTGAAAAGAAAGTCTTTGTGGTTATTCAAGATTTGAAGAAATTCAAGCACATGTTGTCCAACAACAAGATTCATCTGATGGTGTCTCATCTAGGTGTTAAGGAGTTTTTACTGAACAAATAAATGAATGAAAAGCATGCTGGATGGATCACGAAGGTAATGGAGTATGACGTGCACATCAAAGTCACTAAACTTGTTAGAGGTAAGGTTTTGTGTCAGCAACTTGCTGCAGACATGGAATCAAAAGTTAATGAGGACGTGACACTCCTAAATACTGATGAGGATGTTGATCAAGTTGACTAGTTATCCAAAATGAATAATTTCATCTTCTCAGGAGAATACCCAAACATGGATAAAAACCAAAGATGAAATTTCCGTCTTCAATCTATCCCATATGTTTTGGTAGATAGCATTCTCTTTCAAAAGATTTGAATGGTGTTCTCCTTTGGTGCGTAGGATCGGAACAGTAAGTAAGATACTAGAAGAATTTCATAATGGCCTATCTGGAGGACATTATTCTCGCACAAACAAAAGCTACCAAGATCATGTGAGCCAGCTACTATTGGCCAGATTTATTCAAGGATGCCCATCTCTGGGTAAGGAAATGTAAGGAATGTTCCTTTTTCACAGGTAAGCAGAAGTTGGCAGCTCTTCCACTGCATCCAATTCAAGTGGATCAACCCTTTGTTAAATGGGGTTGGACTTCATTGGAATTATTAATCCTCCATCCAGTGACAGACATAAATGGGTCCTTATTGTAACAAACTATTTTACTTGATGGATAGAGGTGGTAGCATTAAAAGAGAGAAATGAAAAGGTAGTTCTAGATTTTTAGAGGTATAATGGCGAGGTTCGGTGTTTCGTTTATAGTCATTTCAAACAATGTGATGGATTTTCTTAGTATGAAGTTGAGTGAATGGGCTGTTAAAAATGGGGTATACCTCAAAACTTCATCCAATTACTATCCGCAAGGAAATGGATTGGGTGAGTCTAGTAACAAAAACCTCATAAGGATTATTAAGCGCACAATGGAGACTAACAAGAGGACTTGGCATACACAACTTAAGACTACCTTATGGTAGATCGATCACACCTAAAAAGGCCATCAAAAATTCTCCTTTCGTTCTTGTATATGGAAGAGAGGAAAAACTCCCGCTCTCATTGGAGTTACCTTCTTTGGAGTTAGCTCATCAACTTGAAGTTATAGAGAGTGATCCTCTCACAGTAAGGTTTGCTGAACTCATGGAGTTAGAGGAAGTACGAGACAAGGCTATGAAAACTTTGGAGCAGCATCAGGCTCAAGTTAAGAAATATTTTGACAAGAAGGTGTCCAACATGTGTTTTCAAGAGGGATATTTAGTTCTCAAATGGGATGAAGACAGGGCCAAACCAGAAGGCATGCCAAATTTGATGCTCTCTGGAGTGGGCCATACATCATCACAAGTTGTAAAGAGGAAAATTCATTTTGTCTATCTAGGCTCAATAGAGAAGAACTTCCCATTCATGTTAATGGGATACATCTCAAAGCTTGTTTTTTAGAAGCATTCCACCCCCTGTATATTAAATTAGGTGTTTTCCTCCAAGTGCTTATGCACATTGTTGTGTGTTGTTGTTTTTCTTTCCTTATTGTTGTGTTTTGTGTTGTTTTGCACATTGTTTCATCATTGGAAGGTGTCAAGGAGAAGAAAGGTTCAAGGTTTCCATAAGAAATTCAAAATCTACTTCATTCAAATTTTTGCAGTGTTTCATGGATGTCAAGCATTCAACAGTTTTAGTATACTTCATGCTTAGCATTCCAGGGAGGTCCAAGATATCGGAAATGCTCAAGGAGATTCTAGGATGTGTCAAAGAAAATCATACTACTTTCAGGATTCCAACATAGACTCCATGTCCAATGGATGACTTAAGGATACTGGAATCATGCTTAACAGGCAATCATCCCTGAGAGGTCACCAAAAATGTTATCCAATTTTGCACATGTGGTAGGATTGGACAATAGGGTCCTATCACATTCAAAATGAAATAATATTCCCATGAACCCACCTCCGGTTATTATCGAGATACAATAATTAAAAATAATTCTTAAATTGCATATGAGAGATCACCTAGCATCGAAAGGCACCCAATTGATCTCAACTCAGTGAAGAGTTCAGGGTCAAGTTGATAGGGAGCTCGGTGTCAAATCTAAAGAGGTCAATATGATGTTGCTCGCAATGAGACCAATGGAGCTCAGGCTTGGACTAATAAACCACCATGCATAGAGTTGGATAAAATGTGAGAAACGAGATGAAAGTGGAGGTAACATGCCTACTTCACTAGCTTGTAGCTTCATCTATAACCACCATATCAAACCCATGGGCTAGGCATTCTGAATAACTTCCGACCACTACTAGAAATAGTAGTGAACACAATCTCAGCCTCATTTGTAAAACTTGCCTCAAGATTTGATCGAGCTTCTTCCATGGAAGTAACTTTCCAAAATGAAAAGGTGAGACAACTCAACTAAAAATTTATCTCGTTCTTCTACTACAGCTGCAATATTTTGCAACAATTGATCATGACTGTGGTCATGTGTAACCAAACATCAAGATCAACACCAATGGTTCCTTGAGATCACCCCAATGTGGCAACCGTCCGCAATTAACTCTCTCTGGAGGCCACTGATTTTCTAAGGTAAGTTTACTTTGTGGGATGAAAGAAGATCCCATCTGCTCGACTCGGCAGGAGGGAAAAATCATGGTGATCCCATGTGCTGGTGGGAATAGTGGAGAAACTTTCCCCTCTTTCCAAGTGGGGATGTTAGCATGGTATGCCATGATGGCAAGATACTCTGCGGGTTCCCAAGGCTGCATTGCCAAGTGAGAGTTTTGGGGTCGATGAGCTATGACAAGCCCAATGTAGTCGGAAGAGATATATAAATCCCGTGCTAAGGCATGAATAGGGGAACTCAAGGAATACATTCCCAAGTGGAAATATTGGGTTGGTAAACCATGGTGATACTTTCGAGCGTGGGAGAAATCAGATCAAATTGCCAAGTGGAGATCATACGATGGCGATCCGTCATAAGAATTCCGCACAACTTGGAGTGGTCCGAGTCTTTGTGCAAGTCACCAGGAGAATTAATAAGACAGTTTTGAATTGGAGTGGGTCATGGGGAAAACAACGTGACATGCTACCAATTTCAGTGGAGGCTACAGGCTCGAGATAGAGTTTCACTCGCCACATTATGCATATGTTTGTTAAATGATACGAGTAACATATCAAGTGGGGGTCAGCGCTTGTAGTTTGAATGCCTGGAAAAAGGATAAAATTTCAGAATTTAGCCTAAATAATCACTCGGTTCACCACTATGAGGAATGAAAGTGGCTTCATATCTCGTCGCAGGACCCAACCAAGTTGATGCGTTAATGGCTCAGTCGTGGATCATGTGTGAAGAGTTTGACAAAAAGGTGATGTTGAAAAATCATCCAAATGGAAGGGATAGGTGAAAATCTCCCACGCACCAGGTAGTAGACATGTTTCAGTATAGTAGAAGCCTTTTTGAATGCTTCCAACGAGTAGGTTGTCCAACTACGTTGTTATCTATTCAGTATCAAATGCATCCTCAAATTCAGGATTCTCCTTCAAGATATTTTTATCAAAATTGATTAAGTGACAGTGAGAGTGTTACCAGGAGACCTGATGAAATTTATTACAAAGATTCTCTATTGAGACCTTACTTGTTTTACGATGTAACTCATGGAAGTGAATCTCATAGAGGTGGATCTGTTTCATATCAAAATATTCATGAAGCACAATTTACTTTCCAATTATATGAGCATCTTCAACATGTCACTAAGTTGGCGTGCATAAAGGTTTCGTTGGAATTATCACACCTTATAAGCTACAGCTGAAATTTTACACCGATAGTTCGATTTTTTCCTCAAATTTGATGAAGGAAAAGGTTTATATATCAATACGGTAGATGCCTTTCGTGGCTCGAAAAGCATGAATGACAATTCAGGAGAGCTCGTGGTGTTATATCATGGAGTTTAAAGTAATACCGTAGCAAGCAGTAGCATTCGTGAGGTGAGTCTTAACTTACGTCAAGCTAGGTTCATAGGATCTACATGCATTTTGGCTTAATGAGGAAGATATACAACTCACCAAGGAAACCTATGCATGAGCATCGAGAAGAAGAGCTGGTGGAAGACGAGTTGTGGAGAATTTAGTTCATTTTGATTAGCTCACAATGTGTTAAAAAGCCATGACATGGTGGGGTAAATTGGCTCGTGGTCAAGATTATAGAGGATGAGCATGTAGAGAATGAACCAAGCTCATGGAAAAATAGAACTCGGAAAGGATAAAACTAACTAATGGAGCTCGGTGACTTCATGGGGAAGCTCACATATGTTTCACGAAAGGAAATGTGGAATGCATAAATGGCCTCGAGTTGACCAAGGAAAACGATAAGAATCAAGTTTGATAGCTCACCATTTGAAGGTCTCAATGCAAAAGAGCTCATATTACCAAGGTAAGGAAAGAGTTGGTGTGTGTGGGGTTCAAAATCGAGTGCAACACTTGAGTTGAGTTAGAGGATTCAAACTCACCAAGTTGGGCTATGTGTAGACTTTATCCGATGGACCCCCTCCTCTTCAAGTCAAACGTGTCAATGGGGGTCCCAACATTATGTTAATTAATTTAATATTTTTATTTAAATATTTTAATAATAATATTTATTATTATTATTTAAATATTTTATTTTAATATTCTTTTAATTAATTGAGAAGACTAGGTCATCAGGCAATTAACGACCCATGATGAAACCTTCTCGTGTGGTTCAACTAAGTGTAATAAATACATCATGGGCCTTCAATTTAGGAATGTAATTATGACCTTTCCTCTTCTTTCTCACATATTCTTCTATAAATGTAAGTTGGAAGCTCATTTCAAAGATTTCCAACAGCCTGCATAAGTTGACAGCTTAGATATCTCAAAGCGAGTGTATACTTTTCAAGAGTCCTCTCTCTTCTCGCAAGTTGTTATTGTGTGTTGAGAGAACCTTCAAGCCTCCTCCTCAAGACTATAATGGCAACTATTTCCTCTTCTCCGAATGTATGATTCATTTTTCATGTTATTGAAGTAATAAAAGTGTGTGTTTTGTGACTAATCTTGGTCCTTTCATCCTTCTATGCTTCTTTGTGCCTTTCTCGTACTTGCAGTACACTTGTGCAAATTTAAGTTTCTATTATAGGTTCTTAGAGTTTTGTGCTTATTGAGTGGTGGAGTATTGCATGCAGTTGAGTTGTGGTGTCTATTCACCCTTCTTGAGTTCATCCTTCTTCACTAGGAAACTAGTATATTTCTCGGTCTGATAAGGTTTAACAAAGGGAATGCATGTATCTTAGTTTGTGGTATCTTGTACCCTCTCTAAGTTACAGCAGGTGAGGTTGACCTGTGGTGAAAATACCCTCTTCAAATTAACCCTTCCTGAGTCTAGAAACACCCTTTATTTGGTGCATCACCATCCCTAGTATAGTTTCATTTCTATAAATCTCTTTCCCTAAAACCCCATGAAGATGTTAGCATAGGACTAGATAATCATTTTTGTTACACTAGGAGTAGTACAACACTTAGTTTAGGAAGAGGAAGCCGGCCTTCTCCGGAGGTTCACTTTGAGCCCAAGTCCCACGGCAACTTGAGAGGTGATCCCATGTGTCCCATTCACACCGAATGTCCTATTCACATCTTGGCCATTCGGAGGGTGCAATGATTTGGCGACAACAATGCACCTATAATAATAGGCCTTAGCTCTAGAACATATACCTATATTAAAATAGGTATTTCAAAATAGTAATGCCTATATATAATATAGGTCTTAAATAACATAATAATGCATATAATAAATAATATAGGACTTATATATTTTCCTCCTCCACCATATTATCTAACTCCTCGGGCTTGCCTTCAAAATGCATTACCTTCACTTTTCTTGAGAGAGAGAGAGACATCTAGAAAATGAGCTTTTGTAGAGGAGGGGTGTTGAGGGCCTTTATAGGCTAAAACCACCCACATATCTTGTATACAACATTTATTTCCCTTATCTTATCACAACCGCCTATATAGGTGGGTTGGTGAGGCCATTCCATTTGAAATGGAGAGGTTGGGGGATCAAATCCTACCTCCCACATAGTTGATGACCATTTTGGTTGACCTAACCTAGTCCGCTGGGCTCCACCACTATTCCAATCAAGTCCTCCACCACGTTACCCTCCGTTGAGCCTTATACACTATATGTGGATTATCCCATATGCATAATGCATTCAATGCGGAAGGAATTTTTTTATATCCCATGGTGGATAAGGATAATGTGGCTTAGGCCACATCCTCAAGTGTTTTTCTGACCGTTAAGAGTAGCTCGACCCTCCTAGATGAGCTCACCAAGTTGTAGAAGCAACTCTCCCTCATTTAAACTCACCAACGTAGTAACATAGCTCGACCAACTCGGTTGACTAGTCGATAAGTGGTGGCAAGGCCACATGGTGGTCCGAGGGCCCAACACATGGAAAAAAAATTGATCATGTATGAAGATGAAGATGATGTAAAATGACAAAGAACGGAGGTAAAAACCTAAAATATCACCTTCACATGATAATAGTTGCCACTACTTCATGACTTTCCAGTTGACCTGGTCCCACCTAGGGTTGACCACAACTTTGACTAGCCACCATTTGCATGTAAAAACTTTGTTTCGATGTTGAAATAGTTGACGGAAAGCTCTCAAAGTCAACTTCCACATTATGGTGATACTAGAAGATTTCGGGAACATCTATCCTTCGTATTGATCTCTGGATCACACCTCCCCAATGGGAAATGATTTTTGTCCCAAAAATCTTGTAAACTCCAAATCACATTGCTGAGAAGAGATCTACGCAATATACTACCAACTCCACAATCAAACAATTGATGGTTCAAAATCTAAGACCTATGGCACTTGGGATCACTGCCTCTTGTTGCACCACTCTGATATCCAAAGAAGACCTCCACGTCTTTGTGGTATGGTGCTAAGTTTCCCAATGAAACCTCAATGCTCCCATTGTGTGGTGTTAAGCTTCCAGATATCTGACAACAAGGATCCCCTTTTACTCTATAACACAACTCCTGGCTCCGAGTTGATTCCATAGAATCCAAACTGGTCTCGAAGGAACTCCATGCTACATAGAGCTAAGAGTGATCCAATGTTGGTGATGGATAATGACTTGTCAGGTACCATCCTAGATATAGGGTCATAAGAGACTCTACAAAAATGAAGATGTGACCCAATGTCATGTCCCTTTCCAGCACCTCAATGATTTTGCTTTATAGTGCTAAGCCTCTTTCAAAACCTTGATGCCTCCAATATGTGGTGCTAAGTCTGATGATCAACTACCATTCAGATGTATGGTCGTAATGCCTTAACATAGAATGGCATTCCAAGCTAATATCTTTCAAGCTCAATAATGGTGACTTCAACCATGTTATATGGTTGCTACCTCTACAATGTACAAATCCTCCTATTGATGATGATTATTAGGTACCACTCTGCTGCCATGATCCACAATGCATCTACACATAATGAATTTCTGACCTGATGTCATATGCCAATGGTGTTCTGCTACCATTCTGTTGCAAGGTCACAATGCCTCTACATAGAATGAAGTTCTGAGATGACACCAGTGAGTTCAACTATCTACACAAATGGCTAACAAATCTCCAATATTATGAGTTAAAATCATGTATCCAAGCTATAACAGGCACTCAAAAGTTGATTATGGAGATACATGCCCCTAAAAGGGTCTTTATACAACTTCCAAATACAAGTGTAAGGAAAATATTTCCTAATACATCATGCAAGATTAGTTGTAAAAATGCTCCATTTTTGGAGTCTTTGTACAATAAGCTTAAATACAAAAAATAAGGAAAATAATTTTGCATGATAAACATGTCGCAAAAGATTTCTCCTATTTGGTGGCTTATGTACTTTGTCTTCCCCACTGTTACAATGTGGATTGAATTCATTTTTCGAAACATATAGATCCATAACTAATCCATCATTCTACAATGCATGCCATATTCAGATCTAGGAAAGAACAAGCTTAAACAATAATCATGATTGAATCAAGAACATGCACTACTCAATTACACACATGAATGACACTTAGATTCATCCAATATCTTCCATCTATTAATAAACACAGAAGCTCCTTACAATAATGGCAATCTATACCGATGATGCGCACATGGATCTGATATAGTAATCCAGTCATATGCACATATCTCTTTATGCTTACCTCTTACGCTCTGCATATACCTATATATCTCTCTCTCTATCTATGTATATATGATTCACATATATATATATAGGTGGGGACTTTCCCTTCACCACTTATCTATTCCAAAAATAGGCCACATGCTATTAATAGCCACGTGTTGTTTACAGGCATAGCCACACATGCAAGTGTGCTATCTATAGACCTCTTATAGTTAACTGAAGTGACAATCCTATTCTTAGCTCATCTCCATGCAAAATGCTTTGATCCATCCTCTAAAGATAGATAATGTGTGGCACACACATCTCTGCCTCGTTTGTGTGCTCTACACGCCATCTTCTAAAAATAGGTCTTCATGCTCAAAATCGGCTAAGTCCCAAAAGCTGAACTTTCCCTCCACGTGTGGGTTCTTCCTATCCCTCCGCGCCCTTGATCCTGGCCTTCTCTCCCATGTGGACTTCTTGTGTGATCTCTAACAAGTATTCTCTTGATCAACATTACCCCACACTAATCTCATTGTCATCCCGACAATGGTTATCTCCAAAACTGAAGTAAAGAATGTTGAATGGAAAGAATAAGAAAGAATGTAGATGAATAAAGAATGTTTTATGAGGCAGCCTCCTCTGTATCAGTTTGAAGGATCAACTCTGGATACTCCTCCTTTATTTCAGCCTCCAAGGCCTACCACTTAGTGAATGCTTTTTCTACTTTTTCTGGTATGTCCACAATAATAGACTCCAGTTCATCTTGGGTAACTTCACCTTTTTCATTTTATAATACCAACATAATGTTGGACATTGCAGTATGTTTTCCTTCTAGCACATCCATCTTTTGTGTGATGAGTTT
The DNA here is from genome assembly GCA_018340775.1 of Taxus wallichiana var. yunnanensis. Classification (NCBI taxonomy): domain Eukaryota; kingdom Viridiplantae; phylum Streptophyta; class Pinopsida; order Cupressales; family Taxaceae; genus Taxus; species Taxus wallichiana. Next base: position 54,409,132 of record CM031235.1, read on the forward strand.
CCCAAGCTCATCTAATCTTTCCTTGTGTGGCTCTTGTGTTTTTTACTGGGGCCTCCACTTTTTCTTTACGAACCATTAACCATTTTCTGCATGGCCCAAGGTATCATCCTTCATAGCCTTCTAGACTGCATTATCTTCTTCCAGAGTCTTTACCTTGATCAAGCACCTCTGGAGTTGTGCATATATTTAAGGCATGATCCACCTTTTTCAATTCTTCTTGGAGCACTTGCAGTAGGCCTTCATATGATGCAATCTTTCTGACTACTACAGCCTTATCCCTTTCCCCTCTTCTTCAAGATTCTTTGGTTTTGGCATTTTGATTGTGTCCTCTTCCAATACCAAGTCCACCAAATCTCTAACATAATGCATTTTCAGGGGAATTGTTCTGGTACCTTAGATTTCAGATGTGGGCATGCTTTCATCACATGATCTCCAATGGCCTCTGCCATGCCATGATAACATACTATTCTTTTTCTTCTCTAAGTCCTCTCTTGGTTATGCACACTATATCTTCATCCTTTGTTCAACTCCTCATGCAACTGCTTTATCTGATTTTGTGGCCTTGTCCATGTTTCTTCTTGCAACCTTAGTAGAAACCTTTACCAATGCATTGCTAACCTATTCATCTAACATAACAATAGGTTTAACTATTATGTGCCTAGCTTGAGGTGTCTTCTTCATTCATCTTGACACACATGACTCCTCACATACATCAAAATCAGGCTCATCCATGTGGGTGTGCATTGACCATGAGAGTTTCTTTCTAGTGTGAATGGTCACCATATCCCCATCCATTAATTCCCAGCCAAATAAATCCTTTTGTTCTACAGTGCTTTGGAAATGGGCGCGATGATGATTTTTCGGTGTCCTCTACATAGCCCATGAGTGGTGCACTGTGTTCCCCACTCATCCTCTTTGATCTAGGACCCTTGGGAATTGTAGCTTCAAGGTTAGGAGTCTGTCCCATTACACCTTGAGCAGTCATGCACATGGATCCGAGGTTTCCTTCTCTCTTTCTTCTTCATCCTTCATCTCTTCATCTTTTTTCTCTTCCTCATTTTGTGGCTCATCTTCTTGCTCGAGTGGGGTAGGAGATGCATGCTCGCTCTCCCTTGATTCCTCCACTTCTTCATCCAACTTCAACTTTCTTCTCCTCTTTGGCTCAGTGGTCTCCTTGTGTGGAGAGAGACGAGGTGATTTCCTTACCATTTGTGGGGTTCCACCTTGAGTCCTTGTGCATCTAATACTTTCTTAAATCTTTGCTCCCCCTACTCAACCTCTCGTATCTTCCTCTTCATCCTGTCCCTGAGGTGGAGTGGTCACACGTTGTGACTCTTCTCTGTCATATGGTTGCTTTCTTCTACGCTCTAAGCCTCCACTATCTTCACGCTCCTCTTCTTCATCCTCTACTTCAACAGTTTTTGGGCCTTTGCACCGTATGTTTTCCATTGTGTGTTTACCCTTCGGTGGCCCTGGGAGCATGAATTCATTCTCCACATACTTATTGTTCTCCATCTTGGGCTTCAGTTGAAGATACACTAATGCTGCCCCTATATCTACTACAACTAGACTTATTGGCTTAATATTCAACACCTCTCAAAATGAGCCTCTCGACATAGGCACTTCTTCCTGGATACACATACTTCTTCCTCAACATGTGGTAGTCATAGTCTACCTTATCTACATTGAATACCAGTCGGCATGTGTGTGTGTGAATCTGTGAATAGATGCTTGGAAATACCTTAGTGAATGCGTAAGGAAATTTACACCAAGGGCTCCAACTCCATCTCTCATTGGGAAGCATGTGATGCAAAAATGTTGATATACAACAAAAACTGGACTTGTTTCCCCACTACTAATGGTAGGTCCTTCGGGATGCACCACTCTTCTTCAAATGTCACATGTGGAGCCTATCATACCATTTCTCCACCCTTTTCTTGATGTCATCTCTATCATGGACCCTTTACATAGGTACTTGTTGAACCTTTCAGCTGGTGACTTATTCTCCATGGGGTATTCCCATACCTTTTCCTTCGGCCCATCTGGTACTCCAATTTCCATGAATACCAGTGATAATAGAACAACCCCAAAGCTGATCTTCCCTCCTGTGCATGCTTCCTCGACTATTTTCTCTAATGTGTAGCCTACAATATTGTAGACTACTCCTTCTGACATCTTGTGTGCAACATGTAACCACATAGTATTTACCTATGACCACCACTCCTGATCATTCAACTTTGTAACAAGGTGTGTTGTTGCTTGCACAACCAGATAGTTCTTCAACTTGTCTATATCCATACCACGTGGACCCTTCAGGTACCCCAACTCCTGTCTGGTCTTTAAGATCATGGCTTTATCTATGAGATCATTCTTTATATCCTCTCCTGTGGCCTTCAAACCTGTCACCATTGAGATAAGCATGGATGAGATTCTAACTCTACATCCTACAAAGTAGAAGAAGTCCTCATGCACTCTGCTCATGAGCCACTTGGTACAAGGGCTCATACTTCCTAAAATATGGAAGCTCATATAATTGGTAGACCCCAATTCTCTTCAGAAGCTTCTCACCTACATCATCATAAACCGGCATGTCATCTCATCATACATTTGTTTTTTTTGTCCTCGTAGTGAGCAAGGAATCGAGCTCCTTCTTGTTCTCTGAGGTCCTGATTGTATTCACTTACTTTTCTCTTTTTGATGTGTGAATCCCATTCTGGAATGATGACTCCTTCTAGATATTGCATTTCTAAAAAATTACTTTTGGGTGCCATCTCTTCCTCCTCGATGACCACCTTCTTCTTTCCTTTTTCTCCTATTATAGCTTTGCCTTCTTGGGTGCCATTTTTACCTTACAATCATCTCCTCTTTAACTCTATAATTTGTGAATCAAACCCTAGCTCGATTCAATCATGCCCTAGGTGGAAACTTTGTGCCCTAACTCCTCTCTGTCACCTTGCTTCACTCAAACCCTTCACCACCAGGGGACAAAGCTTCTTTTCACACATAGATCTATTTTCACGCTTGGTTTCACACCCTTTGCACCTTAACCCATCACTCGGCTCTTCACACTTAGCTCTTTCCTCAAATACTCTTAGTCACAATGGTAAAAATGAATTCACATCCCATCCTTATATAGTTTTTCAAATTTTGATGCATTTATTGCTCCTTCACCTACCAAATATCCTCTCATTCATTGACCAAATTCATTCATTCCACATGTACATCTTCACGCCCCTATAACCTTCTAGCATGCCTTCCTACCCTCTGGTCACAGACTTCTCTTCAGCATGCGCCCTTGCACCCGAGTACCTCATCACTATACCTTCTCCTAGTAGTTATCATGGCCTCTTCTTACCTCATGTTATACTGTCCTTTCATTCATCTCCATCCTTGGTCACTTTTGAGAAGCAATCTTCTTTTGACTTAAAGCACACCCATAGTAGCTTATTCCTTTCACCTTTCAATTCCCATAGTCTTTTACTTGGATAACTACAACCACCCCACACTAAAAGTATGTGCAGTCCTCTGCACATAAACATTCTTCACATAGTAATTAGCTTCATGCGCGCAAGCACACTTATTACACAAGAACAACAACTAAATTGACAAAGCATAATGACAATGAAGGAAATACATTAAGGAAATACATAATTGAAAACCTAATCTAAATGGAAATACTTGCCTTATTACAAACACCAAGAAGACTTATTTATAGTAGGGCTTTAGCCTACTCCCATTAAAGTAACCGGGTAGCCATGTTCCATCAAGTGCTTCTAACTGGAAAGCACCTGATTCAAGTATGTAAGTGATGACATACGGCCCCAACCAATGTACTTTGAGCTTTCTGGATGGCACAAGAACTTAGAGTCATAAAGAAGTACCATTTGTCCAACCACCAACTTCTTATCCTTTATATTTCTATCATGCCATGCTTTCTTCCTAGCCTTTTCTTGCTTCTTGACTCCAACGTGTTATGGCTCATCACTCATCCAACTGAATCATCTTTTCAATCCACTCTTCTAAAGCATGCTCATCAGCTAGAGACTCCAGCCAGCAGCACATGTGCATGCAAAAAAGAAGGTAACATAAATTCTATAGGAAGAATGGCTTTTGACGCCAAACACCAACTGAAATGGTGTGGCTTTGTTCAATCTCTTATAAGTGTTCTATATGCCCAAAGAACAGCTGACACTTTATCATCCCAATCCTTTCTTCCAACATCACAAATTTTTGTCAATGTCTGGCTCAAAATCTTGTTGAAAGCCTCAAGTTCCATTTTCCTGAGGGTGGTAAGGTGTAGTCTTATGGTGGGCAACCATAAACTCATCTAATAGGATCCTTATGGTTTCATTTAAAAAGTGTGTACCCCTATCACTTGTCAAACTTAAAGGACATCCATATCTTGTAAGAACATTCTCCCATAGAAACCTAGCTGTTGTAGTATTGTACAGTCCTTCGTAGGTGTTTCTTTTTCCCACCATGTGAGATAATCTATGTGCAAGTAATGATATAGCGTGATCCAGTCCTACATGTACGGCTGGTGAAATAGGTCCTACAAAATCAATGGCCCATTTCTCAAATGGTTCTGCACTGATAATAGGTCTCAGTGGCATTTCATCTCTTTGTCCTAGTTTTCCTAGGTGCTGACAATGATCACACACCTTACAATATTCTTTACAGTCTTTATACAATGTCTCCCACCATAATCCAACAAGTAGGATCTTTCGTGTAGTCACATCACCTACATAGTGGCCTCCTGCAATACCACCATGGGCTTCTTCCATAATATCCTTGCACTCATGCTCTAATACACAACAACGTAATACTTCATCTCTGCCTAACTTGTATAGGTCACCACTGATCAACATAAAGGTGTCACGTGTATGGCAAGTTGTTTCTTTTCTAATGCCTTCATTCCTTCTGGTGCCACACCAGTCCATAGAAAAACAACAATGTCTTCTAATTCTGATGGCACACGTTGTAACCTATATAACTGGGCATCTGGCATGGTTTCTTCAATTGTCTGTGCTTCTTCTCCTGAGTGAATTCTAGATAGGTGGTCTGTCCAGAATTACTTTTCCCTGGCTTTACCACAACTGTGAAATCAAACTCTTGAAATAAGAGTACCCATCTACATATGTGCCCTTGTAAGATGGGTTTGTTTACCAAATACTTCAATGCCATGTGATCCATATAGAATACAAATGGTGTAGCTAGAAAATACTATCAAAACTTGTGTAATGCATAGATCATTGACAAAGCTTCACGCTCTGTAGTTGTATAATTTTGTTCAGCAAGAGTCAGCTTCCTACTAGCAAAAAAATAGGATGATCGATAATACCTTCTCCAGGTTGAGCTAATATTGTGCCAATGGCCATGCCAGAGGCATCCACATGTACATGAAATGGTTTTTCCCATGAAGGAAAATGTAGGATAGGCACGGTAGTAAGTTTCTCTTTTAATGTTTCAAACACGTGTTTTGCGATTCTCCCCAATAGAATGTACCTTTTCCTTTTAGTAACTCCTCCAGGTGTGGAAATTTTTGCATATCCCTTGATGAATTTTCTATAATATCTGTGTGACCTAAAAATCTGCACACCTCACTTTGACTGGTAGTAGGCTTCCAACCCTAAAATGACTGCAACCTTAGCTGGATCAACAAGCAATCCTTCCTTGCAGATTATGTGTCCCAACAGTATTCCAAAAGGTGTAGCAAATATGCACTTCTTGATGTTCAAAGAGATACTCAATTGCTATGCATCATTCAAACATTAAGCATAGATTGTCACAGTGATCCTTAACAAGCCCATATATTGTCCAATCATCGAGGTAGACTTGTAAGAAGTTGTGAATAAAATCTTTGAATGCCTAAACAACTATGCGAGAATACAACAGCATGTTTTTCAATCCAAAAGGCATCACAATATAGGAAAAACTACCCCATTCAGTAGTAAAAGTTGTCTTTTCTTGATCCTCTTGAGCAATCCTAACTTGATGATACCTAAAAAACCCATCTGTGAAGGAATATATTTCACCCTACTACTCCTTCTAGTATTTCCTCAGTGAATGGTGTAGGAAATGGGATCTATGACACATGCATGCATTTAGCTCCCTCCTAATAGTCCACACAATTCAAATTCTACCATCCTTTTTGATATTGATCACCATTGGACTAACCCATTCTGACTCATCAAGGGGCTTGATAATTCCAGATTTCAACATTTTATCAATTTCTTCTTTTACCTTTTCACACAAATTAGGATTCATTCTATAAGGTCTCTTTCTCACTGGATGCACACCTTCCTTAAGTTTTATCTTCATTTCCCCAAGTGATTCATGCATGCACCTTTAAGTTCATGATACCCTCGAGGGAATAAGTCTTGGTAATCCTGTAGTAACTCAATAATCTTTTCCACCTCCGAGTCTGACCAATAGTCTCCAATTATGGCCTCCTTAGGCTCAGCCTCCGATCCTATATTGACCTTCTTTGTCTTCATTGGTTCATGGTATGCACATGTATCCTTATCTACACTATCCAAGACCTCGCGCACCCCCCCTTGTGAATGGTCAATATCTAGGTTTTCAACTTCCTCATCATCCATGATGTACACCATCTTTCCTTTTTCTTTCTCAAGGCAAGCACATTCAAGCAATATGGAGTCTTCTCTTCTTCTTCAAAATGCACTGCCTGATTCTGTCTCACCAAATAATTCCTGTATGAGTTCCTCCGCCTTTTGCTATCTCCCATGGTTAACCACTTGACAAATTTTAATGCCTCTTCTATTGGAGGTTGGGAAGAAAAGTAGTCAAAGGTCTGGATCATTCTTGCAGTCAAATTTTTCCAGTTTCCAGTCTCTCGATGTAGTTCTACGTATACATACCAAGCACATGCGTGTGCACCCTTGTAGAGTGGAATACAATTTATGCACCCAGAGTGAAGGTGGTAATGCTTCTTGTCCTGTTATCTAGAGTCTCTCACACACTGAAATGTGGTGTTGAATAGGTTGATCACCATTATAAGTGCAAATCTATGTAGGTGCATTGCTTCTTACAAACCTAGTAGATAGGGTGATTCTATCTCCTTCCACTCCATAAGATTATCTCTGTGAACTACCCACCAGCATGCTTGTTGTCCCATGTAAGATATATGCTAACATGTCTCTTCTCTTGACCTGGTCTATCCACTTGTGCCTCCATGGCTTGTAAGAATACAGGAAGATCTTCTGCTCCTGTATACCAAGGTACTGTGCTACCTATCCATCAAACAAATGAAGTCCATTCTTGCACACAACCACACTTTTTACCTCACACCTACTAGTTCATATGTACCATGAGCCCAATTGTCACAAGCAATACTCATAGTATCACTAATAGAGTGAGAATCCTCCCACTTGTAGGATGCCTTCCTTTGATGGCTCATTGACCTCTGGGTCCTGAATAACGTACATAGATTTTTTAAGTCCTCCTCACTTAGAGGCTCAACATATGGTGTAGACTTCCCATCTATCAAAGGTATCACAACCCTTTCCTCCTTGTTCTCAAAGCTGATATACCCCTTATTGAATCTCAAGTCAGCATTATTCACATAACACCAAGGGCATCCAAGCAAGGCTGGAAAATTGTCTACTTCAAGTGCTAATACCTCAAAATCCCTAGTGAATTTGGCCCCTTGTATGGTTATAGATGCATCCTTCAAAACTCCTATGGGAGTGGCCTTAGTCCTATTTTCCATAAACAACACATTAGATGATGGTTGTAATGGAGGTCTCCCCATTTGTACCCATGCATCTAAAGTAAGCACATTGACTTCCACACCTGATATCAATCAAAATATTGCTCAACAACCATCCATCTACAATACAACATTCAGAGTGATCTCTTTATCATAGTCAATGCTATCAGGGGGAAGATTTGCATGTAGGATCTTGTCATTCATTCTCAGTGTTTTCATGTGAGTGTTCCCCTTCAACCAATTCCCTAATAATGGAATAATATTCTCTCTGGCGCAACATTTTACACACCTCTCTGATGTCATCAATATCAGAGGGGACCTTCCCTGCTTCTTTCTTTTGTTCCATCTTTTTGGACTTCTCTTTTAAACATTGTATTTCACCTTGAAGATTTCTAAGGACCTCCATGGTCTCTTGATAGACTTCCTTCTGATGGGCAGGATCTGGGTACCTTGCATGCAAAACCTCCTCCTTAGTGATTGTAGGCTTCTGGTATGATGCCTCTCTTGCACGTGCCACTTCAGCACATGTGGTAATCTTCACAGTTAAGGCCTCAGGTTCTGGTGCTATCTTGGGCATCCACTATTTTCCTCCATGCGCTTTGGATCCTAACCATCCTGCACCTTTGTTTTCCTACTTATGTTGTTTACTTGAGATGCTCATATAAGTCCGGGCACTCCTCATAGCTATGATTCTTTCCACAGAAAAGAACATGTAACATTCTAGGGGACATTCACACCTATAATGATCAGGGGATCCACATGTATAGCACGTTCCTGAGGAAACTCACTTCTTCCTCCACCACGGCCTCATCCTCCATATCCACCTCGATATCCATGTCCTCTTCCATGACCTCCTTCAAAATGGCCCTCATTCCTATCATAGCATGTTTGATTATGATCCCGATCCTGGTGCTCATTCTTGTTCTTAGAGTTATCCATTACACTTGTCTGTCATACCCCAATGTCTATAGCATCATGGATCTGACCAATCAATCGACAATCCTCAGTATCATGGGTCATGGACCTATAAATCTTGCAAAATAGGATACATTCTTCCTTATCATGCATGTTGTAACAAAGGATAATGGCTAGCATCATGATTCAAATGACAGATTTCACAATCTAATAACAATGAATGTATAGATCTATGAGGAAACTATCCTTGGTGTGACCTTCCACTTCACAATCTGTACACCAAATCCTAAGCATTTTCATGAGCTGAATTTTTTGATAATTTTTCTAGCTACTTTTCCATGGCTGCAATCTGTGCCTCTAAGAATGGACTAACACCAGTGTCAATGCTCCCAACCTCAGCATGTAGGGCTACCTCCAATGCTTCACATGGATCAGTGTATGTCTTATGTGATATCATGTGCCCTTCTAAATGGTGTAATCAATCCTCCAACAAACCATTGTGCATGTTGGCTGGCATGTGAATATCATAAGACAACTTAGATAGAAGTGTCTTAAAATGGGCATCATACTCACGTACACTCTCAGTAGTGCCTTTTTGATATCTTTGAGTGCATTGATACTCTTCTACTCAAACTCTAGGATATAGAACTCTTTTAAGAAAGCATCCTTCAATGCTTGCATAATCCACACAAGTTTGATCAGGGTCAAACTTCCTATACCAGTTGTGTGCTCATCCTTGTAAGGTAGTAGAAAATTGACTTGCCTTACACTCAAAGTCATGATCCCTTTCACGTGCCATAATATTTCACACATATGCACATGTTTGCAAAGCATCCTCTATACCTCTATACTCTGGAGATGAAGAGACATCTCCATATAGATATTTTGTGGTTGTTGTGGGCCTTGACCACCTGATCCAGAACCTCTTGTGTTTCCTCTACCTCCAGAACCACCAGATCCACGAACTAGAACCACCTATACCTCTTGATCCTCCACCTGTAGTTGGAATATGACCTATAGATGTACTCCCATGTGCTCTGATAGTAGTACTATACTAAACCCCTACAATCTGTGAGGTAGTTCCACTTCCAGAGGTGAATCCAACATTCTAATGCGCTCACGTTCTGTGTGGATGATGATGCACCTAAAAATGTTCCTCCAAATAATGAAGTCATCTGACCTGCCATTGATGTGCTTGCTTCTGACTTACTCCTACTCTCCTACTTCCCAAGTTAGCTTGTTGGTTACTTGTCATACTAGATACTGGAAAACCAAGCACAAGGGCTAGGTCACCAGGTGGATTAAGATGCACGCCCCATGGCCCAGGTAGTCTTTGTTGGCACACTTTTGTGTGAAGCCAAGGGGGGATCTCTCATGCTTTCCAAGATGGGGGAGTTCTTGATGCTCTGGCTCCACGTCTTCTACGTGAGCTTCAAATCCTTCATGAGCCATCTCTCTCCTCAATGCCATACTTTCTGCAATGGTACATTTTCTTCTCTATCTCCCTCTCACACACCTCATTATACTTAAGCCACCTTTCCTCTCTCTACCTTTCTACCGCTAGGTCTTCCATCTTTCACCAAACTTGTTCCTACCCTCACATGTGGTGAGGTTTAGTTAGCCATCGGTTTACTCTCCAGGTTCAAAGTTACCATCAAGATCTTGATCACCAGTGGAATACCTTGCAGATATGCTCCTCTAGGATACCACAAAAAACTAGAATTCAGCTACCTCTTGGGAAAGAATACGTCAAAATTGAATATTCCAGAATATAACTATTTAGAACACCACAAAACCACATATCCACAATGTGAGTCTAGATCAGATCAACATCATAAAGGGCCTGAAATTCTTCCTGTGTCCAGAAAAGTGCGCGATACCTCCAATTCCACTTAGATGCATAAGCAAATCAGCCACTCTATAATTCTACTTGGAAAGATGGTGAAAAAATCTCATATAAGTTATCATACATATTTTTTTACCCCAAGTGTGTGTTAAACTCAGATCCAATGTTGAACCATCATGCATATTCTTCCTCTAGATCATGTATCCACTCCTCAATACTTGCTAGAGTTAACCGACATCTTCATCATGAACCATCCTAAAAAAAAAAAAAAGAGGTCCCGAAAAATGGAACCAATGATGCAGCCTAGAATTTACTAGATAACACCCTAGACATGTTGGCACATCACTCAGCCTAGACTGAGTGCTCACCAAAGCACACAAAGGTACCAGGTCCCTCTTTAGGGTTGTTGTAGTAGGATGTTAGCGTGATGAAGGAAGAAACATATAGATCCATAACTAATCCATCATTCTACAATGCATGCCATATTCAGATCTAGAAAGAACAAGCTTAAACAATAATCATGATTGAATCAAGAACATGCACTACTCAATTACACACAGAATGACACTTAGATTCAGCCAATATCTTCCATCTATTAATAAACATAGAAGCTCCTTACAATAATGGCAATTCTATACCGATGCGCACATGGATGATACAAGTAATCCAGTCATATGCACATATCTCTTTATGCTTACCTACATCGATATACCTATATCTCCACTACTATGTCATATGCACATATCTCTTTATGCTTACCTCTACATACATATAGACTCTACATATATATATCTCTCCATAAAAACACTTTGACTATCCACTAAAGATGATTCACTCTTCCTTTTTTATATATATAGGGTGGGGACTTTCCCTTTCACCACTTATCTATTCCAAAATCTCTATAGGCTCATCAAATTGCCTATTAAAAATAATAGATCTTATCTCTCCATATTGCCTATATTAAAATAGGTTGTACATCTCCATAATGTTGCCATGATCACCATCGAACTTCACTAGTTGTCCTTCTCAGCTCGGCTTGGAGTATGTCTTCTTGGAGAGAATTCAGAGCTATAAAATAATATTTCACCTATTAAAAATAATAGGACTTAAAAATAATAATAATGCCTATAATGATAGGGCTTACATATTTACATGCCTATAATAATAGGCCTTAGCTCTAGAACATATACCTATATTAAAATATAGGTATTTCAAAATAATAATGCCTATATATAATATAGGTCTTAAATAACATAATGATGCCTATAATAAATAATATAGGACTTATATATTTGCCTCCTCCACCATATTATCTAACTCCTGGGGCTTTCCTTCAAAATGCAACACCTTCGGTCTTTGCTTGGAGAGAGAGAGTTCTAAAAATGAGCTTGTGTAGAGGAGGGGTGTCAAGGGACTTTTATAGGCCAAAACTGCTCACAGATCTTGTATATAGGGCTTATCACCCTTATCTTATCACAACCACCTATATAGGTGCGCACGGTGAGGCCATTCCATTTGAAATGGAGAGGTTGGGGATTAAATCCCTCCTCTCACATAGTCAATGGCCATTTTGGTTGACCTAACCTGGTCCTCAGTGTGGGCTCTACCACCGATCTAACCAAGTCCTCTACCACATTACCCTCTATTGATCCTTAAACACTATATGTGGATTATCCCACATGCACTGCACGTTCGATGCGGAAGGAATTTTTTAAATCCCATGGTGGATAAGGATAATATGGCTTAGGCCACATCCTCAAGTGTTTTACTCGCCATTAAGAGTAGCTTGGCCCTCCTAGATTAGCTCACCGAGTGTTAGAAGCAAATCACCCTTGCTTAAACTTTCCAACGTAGCAATATAACTTGGTCAACTCAATTGACTAGTCCATAAATGGTGGCAGGCCACGTGGTGGCCTAAGGACCCACCACGTGGAATTTTTTTTTTTGATCATTTACAAAGATGAAGATGACATCAAATGATGAAGACCAAAGGTATAAATCCAAAAACATCACCTTCACATGATCATAGTTTCCACTGCTTCATGACTTATCAGTTGACCGTCCCACCTAGGGTTGACCACAACTTTGACCATCCACCGTTTGCACATACGGACTCCGTTTTTGACGTTCAAATAGTCAACAGAAAGCTCTCAAAATCAACTTCCACATTGTGGTGATTGTGGAAGATTTAGGGAACATATTCCCTCCATATTGATCTCCATATCATATTCTCTAGTGGATACTTATCAACCAAGACTACAACAATAAATATCGTAATGGTAGGACTTTTTTGGCCTACCCTGTTCACAAACACACACAAGTGGGTAAAAAAATGTAGAGAATACACTTTATTTACGGGTAAGAAAATATTTTCGAGTGCTTCCCCTTCGACCAATCCAAGTGGATCAGCCTTTTGCACAATGGGGTATCAAATTCATAGGCATGATCAATCCTCCTTCAAACATTGGCCACAAGTGGGTGTTAACAACTACATATTACTTTACGAGATGGACAGAGGCTGTCTTGCTCAAGGAATTAACAAAGGAAGTCATTCTTGACTTTCTCAAGGGTCTTGTGACAAGGTTTGGTGTTCCTCGGACAATCAATTAAGATAATGCAAAATCCTTCCTTAGTACTACGATTTCTGGTTAGGCACTCAATCTAGGCATCTATTTGAATACTTCTTCCAACTACTACCCTTAGGGAAATTATCCGGTAGAGTTAACAAACAAGATGCTGATTATAATCATGAAGCAGACGATGAATATCACCCAGAGACAAAGTGGCAAAGAAAGATATCACGTGCACCGTAGTTAGACAAGATCACAATGAACAAGGCACTTTTGGCATGTGTTTCCAGTGCTCCCCATGAGTTTTGTGACATGGAATAACCACCTCTCATAGATCCTAACTCTGGTGATTGTAGCAGAGACTAACACCTATGGGTTTTGGTCTAATGGAAATTGTGGGCTAACAAATGGTATCATAAAGAATGTCTCAAGTTCTAAACTCACTCAGGTAATGCTGAGGGGAGATTGTTGGCATGTGTGTCCAACACTCCCCATGAGTTTCGTGACATGGACTAACTACCTCTCGTAGATCCTAACTCGCGATTGTAGTGGAGACTAACACCTATGGGTTTTGGTCTAACGGAAATCGTGGTCTAACATGCACTAGGTACATCACCTTATAACTTAGTTTATGGTAAGGAAGCTATAATTCCCTTATCTCTTGAGTTTCCTTCATTAGATTCCCCGTAGTTAGAGTTTGAGGGCATGGATTAGAGAGAAATCAAAATGACAGAGCTGATTGAACTTGAAGAACTAAGGAAATATTCCATGACTAAGCTAGAACAACATCAACAATCAACAAAAATTGGTTCAACAAAAAGGATAGGCCTCAAGCTTTCAAATTTGGGAACATAGTCTTAAAATGGGATGCTGACAGAGCTAATCTAGAAATCATTCAAATTTTGATGCACTTTTGAGTGGCCCATACATCATTAGTTCGTGTAAGGAGGCTAACTCTTTCGAGTTGACTCATCTTGATGAAGGCGCACTATCAATCCCAGTCAATGAGATCTATCTCAAACCCTTCTATTAAGCTTTCTACATCATTTTGTATATAGTAGAGTAGTTTCAATTCCTCTAAGTGCATTTCACACATATTTTCTTGTTTATACATAGTGTTTCCTCTCACATACTTTTTTGTGTGCTATTTTGTTTCTTTCGGATGTCATTCATTTTCAGTTTTGAACAGCTTTGTAGGGTTCGAAATGATTCTCCAAAGTAGCTTCAAGGGTACTTCTTCAAGGTTCTAGATCGAGTTTCATGACTACATAGCAGACTCCATACCCAATGGATGCTTTAGGCTATGGGTTTCCTTCATCTAGTAGGAAAATGGCCTTGAAAGTCTGCTAAATCGTTAACCAAATAACTCTCCTAGTTATTTGGACAACTTACATTACATGTTTGCTCTAGGGTTCTACATTGTTGATCGTTTGTATTTCAGTTATCTCCTTGGCACATTTCCTTGATGTCAATTCATCACGTGCTCATGTTCATTCTTCTTCTCCATTTTTTTCCATCCTTTCCTTTTCCTCTTTGTTCCATTTCCCCCTCATGATAACCCTTTGTGCATCCACCTTCTTCCCGAGAGTTCATGCACCCTACACATGCTCCCTAGAATTTATCTCCAAAATTATCTAAGTCCTTGGCTTCCTCCCACACCCTTCTTCCTTTATACCACACATTATTTTGTAATAATTGTGCCTCGACTATGGGTTTCTCCCTTAGGTATTTCTCCCATTTCTCCCGTGCATGTCACTTATGTGCACCACCTTCCTCTATCTTCCTCCCATGCCTATCTCTTCCGCATGTATGCACTTTCACCTTCTTCGCACACATGCCCTTACACCTTCTTCTATGCCATCATGTGCCATGTAATCATTTGACAAGCTTGAGTGTGTTACACGTAACCAATTAATGCATGTTGACATGGCACCGAATCCTTACAACAAACCAATGAATGAAACATGGCAGAAATGAAAAAATAGTTGTATAGTTGGTCAACCTTTCACCAATTAACACGTGTCACATGTCTTATGTGCCCAGCTTAGCACCGCAGATCTTCTAGTAGTCATAACTTTTGCTCCAGCTTCTCGATCCTAGCACACTTAGTCTTGTTAGAAATTTACAGATGTGGCCTACACTCTAAGCTATTCAAATTCAAATTTTAGTAGGATTTGGTAGGTGATAAGCTGGAAAACATCTATCACACCATTAATGAGCAGATATGATTGCTCCAACCACCCGATTTGATATGGATCTCACCTCCTTCCTTCTCCTACACGCTAAACATACATGGGGAAGCATATTTTACAAATCTACAGTGGGATTTACAAGTATTCAAGCTCATTGTTGGTGGTTGTGTTTCAAATTTGATTTTTCCCTCCTTCTCTTCTTCTCCTTTCATTGATTCATCTATAAATATAAGATCTTGGCTCATTTTAAAGGGTTGACATTTTTGATCCTCTAGCATTTGCTAAGGACTTTGTATCTCTACATTTTGAGTTGCAAACCTCTATATATGGTGTGTGTAAGTGGATATCGGCCTTCAGATGCCATTGTAATCAACTATGCATACCTGGAAGTAATAGAAGCATTGTTTTGTGGATATTCTCTTCCTTAACGTGTCTATATTATTCTTTCTTGCCTTTTCTTTATATTGTGTGCTTGTTGTGTCATTTTAAATTCCTTACGGTTCCATTTTCTTATTGTGTCTCACGAAATCAATCACATGAATGCATTTTAGAATGTTTTACATCTACCTAGCCTCTCTTCATGCTTTCTCCTTCATTTTCACTCGAAAAAATAGTGTTAATCCCACTTTTTCTCGGTGCTATCACCACACTCGTTGTTTAGTTTTCCATTCTACATATCCTTCTATCCCTGGTCCCTTGGATTATTTAGCTTAGATTCCCATTTCAGCATTAGGAGTAGTAGTAGCAGTAGAAATAGGTAGAGGAACCGGCCTTTCTAGAGGTCTGTCTCAAGCGCACAAGGTCCCACACTTGGAGACAGTCCCATTGTTGACTCAAATAACTTGGTTCATCCAGATCCAAGCCATGGGTGCAAGTTTGACAACCAACCGTTGCTTTTGTGTTAGTCACACTTTGTGAAGTAACAGTAATAACTATGTGTATAAAATATAATAGAATGTGTGCATGGAATAGAATAGAATCCCCCTTATGAAGTGTGATGTATATTCCATATCCTTGTGCCTTGATGATGGAGCTATATAGATGTAAGTGATCTCTAATGAAATAAATGGATGTAACTCTAGATGGAGTGATAGTAATAAGTGATGCTAGGTCCCTTATTATGGTCTCATAAATTTATATTTATAGGTTCTCTTGGTCTAATTTTGTAATTAACCCCAAAAAGGCTGACCACAAGAAAGATAAAGATGTAAAATGGCTAGAAAGGGCCCAAAAAGAGGCAGAAATCTCTAAAAGGATCGGGATGCCCTTGGTGGGACTAGGGCACCCACGGGTGCCCTAATACTAATATGGGTACCCCAAGGCTAAAATGATGCGGGATGACAAAATATGACTGAGCATATGGGTATAAGAGGTTCATAATGACAAAATAAAATAAAATAAAGTGGCCAAAAGATAGGGGTTAATTAGTACTTTCTTCCCTCAAGAACCTTATAAATAGTAGTATGAGACTAGGATAAATAAATGTCTAAAGTGCATGATTTTGTGACTACATTTTTCCCCCACTTTATGTTGGTGAGTGGAAAGCTCAATAACATAAATTAGATAGAGATGCGTACATGATACCGATGTAGAGTGATGAATAAGGCGCCCGAAGGACTAGATAAATCATGGAATGTCGAAATATGGAGAAGCGTGGAAACTAAAAATGAAAAATGTGGAAAGAAAAAGTGATGAGAGTGAATCTAGGGGGAATAAGTGTGTAGCTACTGCGGTGTGTAGTGTACTGCATGGTTAGTAATGTATGTGTGTTGTCATGGAGTGTTGTTTATGTTGTTTTTGTTTCCCTCATTTGACTACTTGTTTCTCATACGACTAGACCTGCAAGGAGAAAATGATAAAGTAGTCAAATATGTATGTATGTAAGTGTAAAAACACAATGTAAAATATGCATGTGTATGTAAATGTAAAATACGCGAATGCAAATGGAAATGAAAACATGTGCATCCATCCATGTTGAGAGAAAGAGTGTAGAAGGATATCCTGTACTATGATTTTTTGGGGCGATCTCACACCATAGGCTAAAGAAGTGTAGGGAGGAAATGCTTTGTGTCCTCCAAGCTCTAACTACTTCTTTGAATGTGTGTAGAGATCTTTGTATCATCCTAGTTTTTGGGTGATTCGATGTCACTGACCAAAGTAGTGTAGAGAGACACACCCACTGTAACCTCCAATCCTCTAACTTCTTCCCGAGAATGTTAGGGAAACCATGTCCTATAAAATTCGTTGTGTATGGAGTTTGTATACTAGTGTGAAATACTTTTTATATATAATCCCACAATTCCAAGGGAGGAAAGTGCACTGAAATGAACCAGTGTAAATGCATTGTGTTAGTATGTAAAAACACCAAATGATGCCCCCATCTTTGGGGACACATGAAACATCACTGATAGAAGAATGCGGACCCAAAATAGGACCAACCACATGTAATTGTAACCTTGAAATGTGCTTGGTAGAAAACAAGGCATGCACAAACAAGAAGGCTAGCTAGAGACAAGTGTAAACACACATGCATGTAGAAAACAATGTATAAGCTATGCAAACAATGTGTAAGCTACCAATAAAAGTAATGTAAACACACAAGAAGACAAGTAAGCCACACAAAGTGGGATGAAAACATGGGACATCACTCATGATGTTGCAAGACACGCAAGGCCATCATGGCCGCAAAAAAACAAACAAGTGTGCACTCCAAACATAGGGCAATTCCAAAAACAATACAACAATACAATAGCATATAATATAACAAAGAAGTATGGAAATCAATATCCTTGATAACAAATGGTGCACATGAAGTACTAATTAGCATGTTAGAAATATGGCTAGTATTTCAAAAGTATGTATAAGTAAGTAATAGAAAGTGCTAAGTATAAAATGAAACACTAACACCTAGAAGAGATGAATGTGGATACCCCCAGTGCCCAAGTGTAGGAATGGTAGAAGGCGAGCATCCATGTTATATGTAAAGACCTATATCTACGATCAAAACTATAAGAATACGTGAACACGCATGTGTGGATGGTATAGATAAATGACATACAAGTAATCAAATTAGCATGTGAAATAAAGTGATTAAGAACAACAAAAGTAAGTAAGAGTATAGGAAACCATAATATGTAGCATGTTGTGGATGGATGGAATGGAATGCAAGATGAAGTAATAGGATCCATGTGCCCTCAAGTGGATGGAATTTATGCAATGAGGTTCATTTTTTTCCCCCACAAAGAGTCAATAATGAACCGTAAATGAGAGTGCATCATCGGAAATGGTCAAAGTGTGTGTTGTATCTAACGTGTCTAACGTGCTTAATGAATGAATATGTATGTGTAGGTTTATGATATGCAACCTAGCGATGGTGTGTGTATGAACCTTATAGCCAAAGCATATATCATGACGATATGAACATATAGGTGATGATTTATCCTAAGCATATATCCCTATAAGATGAATGGATGAGTGATGATTTATCACTAAGCATATATCACTAAAAAATGAAAAGAGGGTGTGGTGATGTAGCCTAAGGTGTAGACCACTAGAAAATGATAGAATAGGTGATGATTTATCCTAAAGCTAATGTCATGATGAGATGAGTAATAAGGGATTGGTGATTTAACCTAAGGTGTATACCACTACAAAATGATAGAATAGGTGATGATTTTATCCTAAAGCATATGTCACTAGCCTAGGAATGTCACATGGTGAAAGGTCGAGTAGAATATGTGTAAGGTCCATTTGATTTGTAAACCATTGGTAGTCGAGTATGGACTGAGGAACTAAAGTGCGACATCAAGTAGTGATTTCAATACGTAGAAGAAAACGTAGTGTAGGTAACGATAAAATTTGACCATGTGGTGAGTGGAATATTCAAGTAAATGATGTGTAGAATGCAAGTGTGAAAAGTCTATAATGTGTAAAATGTAATGTATATAGGCTAGTAATGTAGGATGTGAGATGATGATGCAATGCTAAACTCATATATAATGAAGACTAAGATGACATAGGATGTGTAAATGCACAAATCTCAAAATGTCGTAGACTAAATGTAGAATGCATTATGTATGAATAGATGTAGTGTGCCTAAGAGTGTATAGGACATAGAATGCAATGCTAAAAATGTAAAATGGTAAATAATGCATGTAGAGTGACATGTAATGTATGTAGATAGAATAACAATACAATATAAGACTCTTATGTGATGAGGACTAGTATGATATATATGGTGTATGTATACGTAAATGTCAAAATGTTTTAGATGACATGTAAAATGTATGGTGTATGATGCATAATGTACAATGTGTAATGCCTATAGTGCATCGTAAGGGTATAAAAAGTATGTATGATGCTAGTAAGATGATAAGAGAGGCTCTAGAGGCAAGATATATGCAACCTATATGAGATGCATAGATGACAGTAAATGCATGCAGTGTGGAAATGCATAATATAATGTAATATCATGTAGTATGTAAGATGAATAGGCTATGTGATGAATATAAGAAAACATGGTGTATATGAGTGACAAGCCCAATATGTAAATGTGATGACAACTAGTAGGAGACACAATATGCAAGGAATATGCCTATAAATGCAAGGTAGACAATGTAAATGTATATGATGATGAAGATACCCATGTAAGAAATGTAATGCAAGGTATGCAGACTAGAAATATGTGTATGATGAGTGTATGGAATGTGTATGATGAGTGTATGTAATGTGCAAAGCACGTAAATGATCAATGTGACAAAATGTAAAAGGTAGTATGTATGCTAATATGCTAGTGATATGTATGGTATTGATGTGTAGTGTGTGAGGTTCATGTGTCATAATCCCTCAATATTCAAGTGTGAACCATAGCACCAGAGTGTGTCATCGGGTAATGACGCTAGAATGTATGATGAATATGCCTAATGTGAGGAGATGAATGTAGGAAAAAATATCATAAGGATAAATGAAGCTATGTTATAAATATGTGAGGGGGAGGTAAGATGTTATAACCCCACATGTATGTAAAGATATCATTTTAATTCATTGAGAAGATCATCATCCTCTGGGTCATAATCAAATGGGTAAGCATTAGTAACCTGATAAGCAATAATGTTTGGTTGATCATGTAGTGATCCATTGAGGTGTAAGGTGTACATGCCCATAGCATATTCCTCATCAGTAAATGGAGGAAAAGGGAAACCGTGTGCATACCAATGAGTAATATTTTGTGTATAACCTAAGAAAGAGCTATTGCAGATGAAAACATGACCAAAGGGCATAGGAAATGAAATGTCTATATGACTAGGATCTAAGGTGCCTCCAATATAAGTAAGCCAAGATTCTCCTAATGTGAGTGGTGAAGATCGATGGCTGCGTGTAAGAAATATCGTGAGATGAAAGATACGAAGACCATAGGTGGAAGTGATGATGACATACCCATAATAAATATGAGGAGCATATAGTGTAGGGTGGAGGTCCTCAAAAGTAAGGCCTAAGTGAGTCAAGCCCTCATGTGTACATATAGTGACATCACATGTAGGGTCAAATGGAATGTGTTCCCAATATGAACCATTCATGAAGATCATGAAAGTGAATGGTGGTCGTGCTAAGGTAGGTGGCATGATGGGAAGGTGTATGAGATAGAGTGACATCCATAGGTTGGACAGGCCCCTAATAAGGAATCATAGCAGTAGTAGTAATAGGTGGCATAGAAGGAACTATATCTATCACACAAATGGTACCATCAAGTGGTGGTAGGTGGGGTGGTTCTTTGATAGGTTGGGGTTTGTCTATGATATCTGTGTGTGGAATAGGAAGACTAGTATTAGGATCTTGGTCGCAATACTAGAAGGGATCGCGGTCACAAAATATGGTATACTCCATGTTCTCATGTAATAATTTGACACAATGATGTACAAGGAGGTGACCACTTGCATGGCATGAAGCCATGGCCTACCAAGGAGACAGTTGTAGGAGAATGGGAAGTCAACAACAAAGAATATAGTGTGGATAGTTTTTGGACCAACAATAATGGGTAATGTAATGTGACCAAGACATGGATGGACAAAACCATCATAAACACACAATGAAATACTAGATGGGCTAACGTCATGAGCGAAGAGACCTAAAACTTCAAGGAATGACATAGGACACAAGTTAAGCTCAAATCCATTATCAATAAGGGTGCGCTTAACAATGACATTATGAATGTGAGATATGATATGTAAAGGTGGGTCATTATCAAAAGTGTGAACATCAGTGGGAAGGTTAGACTCGAAAACTAGATGTGGAGAAAATGCATCAACAAATGCTTGATAAACCAAATCATGATGCATGTCAGCATGAATACGAGTAGTAGAAAGAAAATGTTGTAATATATATAATAAATAAGGATTTGCAAGAAAGTAGTCATTGATTTAGATATTCATGATGAATCAAGCCTAGGAATGAAGAATGTGGAAGGATGAATGAACAAGTTGGGTTTACCAAAATGATTAACTAAAATTTGACTAACTAGTACAGTAAAGGATAGTTAATCTAATATAGGAGGACATATAAACATAGTAAATAATTGCACTAAGTCAATATGTAAATGAGATAAGTAATAAAACTAATGAAAATAGAAACCTAATGTGAGAAGAAAAGGAAATAACTCAAATTGATTCGACGAAGTGGCGGGATTGTGTCGTAGAGGAGATTGGAAAAATCAAAAGCAAGAACAATTGTGTAGAGTACCGAAATGGATGGAGCTAGATAATCTAGCTGGATTTGAGCACTGGAGGAGGATTTGGGGCACCTATGGGCACTCTAATTTGTAATCTAGGTGCCCTAGTCTCATGCAAAATCTTTGAATCTGATCTTCATAGGGACCAAAGGTAATCTGAAATATTCCATGTATGTTGCATCAATTTTGATATACTATGTCGTGTGTCGCCAATAACTCAATATGGAAGAAAGGCTTGCAAGACCCCAAAATAAGCATCAAACCCTAAAAAATAAAAATACATATCAAGGTGTTGGATTGACCTCAGTTGCCATAATGGTGGACTTACTAACTGAGTGTTGCACTACATATTAGACCCAATGTATTTTTATGTGCAAGTTTATGTGAACATGCCCTAGGTTTCTCTTATGCCATTCACACTTTGTGAAGTAGCGAGAAATAACTATGTGTAGAAAATGTAATAGAATGTGTGCATGGAATAGAATAGAATCCCTCCCCCTATGAAGTGTGATGCAGATGTCCTAGCCTTGTGCCTTGATGATGGAGCTATGTGGATGCAAGTTATCTCTAATACAATATATGGATGTAACTCTAGATGGAGTGATAGTAATAAGTGATGCTAGGTCCCTCATTATGGTCTCATAACTTTATATTTATAGGGTTCTCTTGGTCTAATTTCGTAATTAACCCCAAAAGGACAACCACAAGAAAGATAAAGATGTAAAATGGCTAGAAAGAGCCCAAAAAGTGGTGGGAAATCTCTAGAAGGATCGGGCGCCCTTGTGGGACCAGGGGCACCCACGAGCGCCCCAATAATCTGGGTGACCAGTCGAGGCTAAAACAATGTGAGATGATATAATTTGATAGGACATATAGGTGTAAGAGGTTCATAATGACGAAATAAAATAAAATAAAGTGGCCAAAGAACAAGGGTTAATTAGTACTTTCTTCCCTCAAGAACCTTCTAAATAGTAGTTTCTATTTTTCACCCCTTGCAAAAATAGAGCAACTTACACAAGTATGGAATTTACGGATGTTCAAAAATGGAATTGGTAAAGCCATGAAGAATTTAAGCATGTCGCGGAAGTATGGGAAGAGCCATAGAGATCTAAAGATATCTACGAAAGGTTATGGAAAGCCACACTACACTGGCGATGCCGTAGAATGAAGAAAATGGTTTCGGAAGCCACGGAACAAGGAGTACATGATGACACCACACACCGAAGGATCAAACCGTGCCATCAAAAATTAACACAAGGAATTAAGTATAGTTTTGACATGAGAAAGAGCTCCGCAAAAGTATAAAGACACGTGAAACTAAAATTATGAAAGCCATGAAATAACCACAATTTTTGCACAAGGCAAAAATCATCATAATTCTCAAATTCTTGGCCCGATCCTTGCAAATTTCATATCAATGGGAAGGTGTTGGCCTCATCTAAGCATAGGAGTCTTAATTTCAAATTTAAAAGGTAGTTGGGTGGACACAACCTTGAGAAAACATCTTCATCATGCACAGGTGTAATGTTAGTTGACTCAACCACCAACATTGAATGCATTATGGGTGCTCACCCTTCTCTTATAAGGCATGACATATGGAATTGGATTTGCAGAGGTGTTCAATCCCTTTTTTAGAGCATGCAGAGAAATTAAATGAAGTTGGTCAACTAATGGTGGAAAGAGAATTTTCCCTCTCTTTCTTCTCTCCTCCTTTCATTTTTTCTATATATTGTAAAATGATGCCCAATTTTAATGTTGGATACTTTGGGAATGCAAGGGCATCATTCTATGTTGCACAAGTGTTCTAAGATTTGCATGCCTTTGGCTATGTCTTTGTAAATATTTTGCATCTTCCTCCTATATCATGATGATCTATGCATGATCTTTCAGCAATAAAATCTTTGGTTTTGTGGCTTGTTTCAGCCTTAGCTATTGTTTTATTGCACTCTCTTTCCTCTCATTCATTCATAGGTGTGTTGTATGCATTGTTTCATAGATCTGTGTCTATTTTGCATCATGAAGGTGGAACTCGGGATGTGATTTTGATCTGTGGATTTCATTTTGTCCCTCCTCATCATTTTGCTCTTCCATTTTCTCTCTTTCCTGAGTATTCATCCCCTTTCTTTTGGTGTTATTGCCTTCTCTAGTTTAGGTTTATGTTTTATGCATCTCCTTCTCACCCTAGTCCTATGGAAATTTAGAGTAGAGCTAGATAGTTGCATTTCAATTCCTAGGAGTAATTAGAGGAAGTTTTCCTTCTCCGGAGGACCGTCTCATTCCGAGTACCACAACTTAGAGATAGTCCCATGTTGTCTCAAATCCTGAATTGTCTATGATTCGGGAACAAGTGCACATTTGAGCTCCAATAGTTTTGGCATGCTTGGTGGGACCTTTGAAATTAATATTTCCAGTTTTATTAAGTTTTGATGTGTATCTTTGTGAAACTCTAGCCTTTGGAGGCTCTACAATAACATATATGGTGACTCCATTCAGAATATAAATTGATTTAAGTAGTATATGTGCTTTTAAATGTCCCTGATTTATGAGAAGGATCTAAACACGGTCAAGAAAAAGAGAAGAAAGCATATTTGAATACTTGTAGTTATCCCCAGTTAGAGGCAAAAGAGGAAGATAAATTCAAATATCTCCATCTCCTCCAAATCAAACTCTTTCTACACCCCCTCCTAGGAGGCCCTTCTTATAGTCGACAAGAGTTCTCAGACCTATTAGAATGGCTCATCAACAACAACTAGGGAAAATTTTAAGGAACCCCCTAAAAAAACTTATAGAAATCGTGGTGAATATACCTGCAGCTAGTTTTGTGGTTTTGACGAATATACCTGTAACCAATTTCGTGGTTTTGTGAATATCCCTTTAACTTGTTTCATTCTTTCAGCAAAAGTGGTAAAAAATATTTTAAATAGTAGGAAATTGAATGGAGAATCTCCTTTAACTTGTTTGGAAAGTACCCTCTGTCAAATTTGACTGTAATGAGGCCCAAATAATTTTCATTTATTTTTCATGCCTTACCTTTATGCTCAAGTTCCTAGAATGTGTGACACTTGGCCACTTGGAGGAATAGGAAAATGACACCTGATATCGTTTGATTACTCGCTACCACTCTGCCTTGCCTCGTCGACATCATGGACCCAAAAATTTATTGAATCGGTTCATTCTATGAGTTTGGTGTCCGGGAATTCCTTTGACTTAGGGAGGCCTGGACTCCTACCACGTGTCTGTCTGATGGGTAGGGAAGGATTAATAACTTTAATAATAATAAAATTAATTTATATTTAATAATAAGGTAAAATTAATTTATATTTAATAATCAAGGATACGCCATTATTTGCTATTAATTTTTTAATGTCAAGTATGTGCAATAATAAGAATGTGCTTTTTTAACAAGGTCATGATATGAAAAATCTTGTCAAGCTATTGTCTTTTGATAAGTAATGAAAAACAATATGGGGGCCTAATTACTTTACTCTTTCTATTTTCAAAAGAGTGATTTTCTCTTTTAGCTTTTTCTTTCTTGTAAATCATGTTTGGAATTTGGTAGTTTGTTCTCAATACCCTTATTTATTTTATAAACTAGTCATTTAACTATTACTTGTTTTTACAATTGTTTGATTACCAAATTCACAACCTTATGCATGAGTGAAAATTTGTACAAGAAACAAGTGAATTCAAGTTTGAGCGAGTTTTGTTGCTCAAAATATTATCAATGTAAAATTTAAATGTATTGTCCAAGACATTGTTAAATAAAAATACGAATGTATTTTTGAATTTTTAGAACAATTTATTATGTAATGTATAATTTATTTAAATACAAGTCTATTTTACGCATTAGGACCTCAATTATGTCATTTTCGATTTCTCAATAGTAAATTGTTATTGCTTATTTTCTCTACAATATTTCAAGTATAATAATATCTTACTCGATATGTTTATTAAGAATGTATTATTAATTCAATGTATAACATTCTATTATATTTATAAAAATATTTTTAATAACGTTATACTTCTTGAATTATATGTTTTAACAAATATATGGGAAACATTCCTAAGTTCTTGAATTTTTCCATTTGTTGTCTTAGGAAGGTACAATCTAGTTTGAGAACAATAATATTTAAATTAGAGTTCCCTCGGTGTCTCCTCATACCAATATTTTCTATCGGTTAAGAAAGCCTAACTAGGAATGAAATGATTTAAAACATGTGGCACTATGATTACCTAAGTTAGTGAGCCTATGGTTCATGTCTCATGCTAAAATTTTATTGTTTTCTATGGCCAACTTATAAATTTGTTACAAGGATTTTTCAAACTTATAACTTGTGTAATTACACTTTTTAATATTGATTATTTACTTTAAATAAATTTCAAAATTATTATTTGATGTTATATATTATTAATTTTTTTTGAATTTTTTCATATTTATTTTATTTAAATTAATCAGATATATATTCAAAGGAAATAAACATTTTCATTTTTTCTTTAGAAGGGTAATGTGTTGTTCAATTTTTCATTTACGAAGGGTAAATCTTAACCTATCTCGTCAAAATTAAAATATGGGGAGCCCTTCAAATTTGATCACTACTCCCATTCTCGACCAAATCCTCCCAGCAGACATGAACCCCATGGAATGAGCCGCATTTGATATTTTTTCAGGTCCGAAGTGAGTCCCGACTACCAGGAGGTTTATGTCACACATCTCCATTCCGCCAGTCTCCCAAGGAAATTCCCTAGCGAATGTGAAACCTACGGAATGTACCACATTTTATATATCCTTCGGGTCCATTGTGGGATGAGGCAATGTCAATGGATGTACAATGATGATAAACGGTCATGGTATTGGTCGTGGAATAAATGGAAAGTGAAACCGCATATATATATATATATATATATATATATCTAAAGAGAGAACATTAACAAAAAGATTCAAAGAAGATACACTGATAAAGAAAGGAATATACAGAGCAAAGAACTCATGGAGATGTATGAAGTGATTTTAAATTATATATATATATATATATATATATATTCTACATAGAATCTAGATGTATCTAAGATAGGAATACTAGTTATGATTCTCTGCAAGCGGAGGACTATTCTAGATGACATAAAAAATCATAGTGGTTATGAGGATGAGGATGTTTAGGCTTTGTAATAACTTACAAAGGAGGAATCACAGATAAAGCAATGCGACATGATAGAAAAAAATATCAAATAGAGTAAGGACTCACCTAGTACTTGTGCTTCTAGAATGTAAACTATAACGCACTAGTTGGGGCTGGGCAAGAAGACTGATTTATTTGAAATTTTGTAATAAAATTACAATATGTCGATTCGCTAAATCCCTTTCTACTACTTCATAAATACGCAAATTGGAAAATCACGGAGAACATCACCTCTATGTATATATCGGGAAAATTTTGAGAATGTTTTCTTGGCCAAATAAGGTTCTGTAGATTTCTTGGTGAAAAATTAATGTTTTCAAATCTCGGTGCATCAATTTCTTGGCAAAACATTAATGTTTTCAAATCTCAAGTGCGTTGATTTCTTGGCAAAACAATAATGTTTTCAAATCCCTATGTGTCAATTTCTTGGCAAAACATTAATGTTTTCAAATCCCTGTGCATCAATTTCTTGGCAATACATTAATGTTTTCAAATCCCGACACGGTGATCACACACTAATTTAATATAAAATATACATTGGGATTGGAAATTCCTTGGCGATTCAGATGGGAAAGATTACTATTTATGGAATTTTTGGGTGAAACTTGGGTACTTGTCCTTTCTATAGTATTCACCAAAATCAAAATCCCGAAATTCTACTATTCACCAAACTATGAATATTCACTGCTAAAATTTTTGACGTGATGGCAACCGCCATAGAAAAATCCATTTGTAAACTTCACAAGTAGCAGCCCACATGCCTTGAATGATCGAATCCCATCCTAGTACTCGCATTGAAAAATTTCCCATTTTTTACTGAATAAAATCACACCACTCCAATGGACCAAATTCAAGACATTGTGAATGTCTGTGTTATCCATGAGATTATTGAGATGTATTTTACAAATCAAACTTTTGGCTTCATCACTTAAAGGAAAAGCTCTGTAATGGTTCAGAATCCTTGGGGTGGGAATAATTCAAAATTGGGATCAACTGTGCACAACCCTTTGTGACCAATTTGGTGAAAGAGAAGACAATCTATCTCTTTTAGAGAAATTAACTACAATCAAAAGATCACCTAATGAGAAAATGGTAGACTTCAACTTTAGATTCCAGAGGACCTGGGATAGAATTCTAGCTCCTGTGAGACCTGCAGCAGAAGGTTCCTTTCTTTACTTTTTAAAATCTCTTAACTCTGATATATTTGTTATGATACAATCTATGGGAGGAATAAATCTACTAGCTGCTTATGTAATTGCAATTAGAGCTGAAAATAGTCTAATACAAGATGGGAAATTGGCTCATAGACCACCTATGTCATTGTATCCTGAACTACCTAAAATTTTCCCAACCTTTTATTGCTCCTATACCTAAACCAAATCTGCAACTTGTTGTTTCCACCTCACAAAATCCTACCCAACAAAAAGAGGATGAAGAAATGAAGGCCCTAATTAGAAATTTGACAAACAAATTTATATCCCTAGAAAAATAACAAGCCCAATCCTATAAGAATTATCAGAATCAAGGGAAATATTCAAACCAAGGGTATCAACCATATAAAAATCATCAGTCTAATCAAAGGTATGCACCAAACCAACAAAATAATAGATGGCAAGGTCAAAGTTCCCCTCTTCCACTAGAAACAATCCCTCCACCACAAGCACTTCCTCCTCCCAGTTCAAGTCAGGCTTTAGTTCCTATGCAAAATAATATGACACAAGAAATAGAATGGTTCTTTCCATGTAATCTTCCACATAATCAACTTGGTTTGAAAGGGCAATGCACCTTCAAGCACACATGGTCCAAGGCTCTTCCAATCAACAAGAACTATTGTTGGAGGCACTAAATCAAACCACAGAAGTAAGTCAAGAAGTCAACAATGATACCAACCTCATGTTCTTTAGAGATGAGGATTTTTGTGCGGTCAACCAAGTGGCGGAAAGTCCTAATAGACCATCAATCAAGCGTTGTTGATAATACACTACACAAGAAAAGGATGTTGGAGTCTTAGTTGTCACCTTCCTGGATCAAGTCAAATCCATGTCCAAGGAAAAAGAAGTCATGATGATCAAGAGAAAGTCACCTGAGCTTCCTAGTAAAACCAAAGATAAGGAGTTTTTTTACTCAACCAAAGCCACCAAATCAAACACCGCCAAAACATAGGAATGAAGACCTAGAAGGAGTTTAGGCATTTGATTGATGCAAAATCTGGGTCTCCCATTCAACATTGTTGAGCAATTGAAGAAGACCAATGTCAACGTTTCTATGTGGGATGTGCTTGTTATTCCATCAAATCATGATCTCTGTATGAATCTCTCAAGCAATGGCCTCTCACCGATCCTATAACGCAAAAGGATCATGTTGTGGTTCATGTCTCACAGAAAGGAATGATCAAGTAAGTAAAACTATCAAAACCCCACCCTTTTACATGTCAATAATTATGGGTAAGTACCTAGTTCATAACTATATGATTGATTCAAGGGCTAGTACCTCTGTAATGCCTAAGAAAATTGTTGATATCCTAGGTCTCAAATATAGTCATGTGTCTAGGGGAATTTTACAACTTGATGGGTCAATTGTGAATGTCTTGGCATAATTAAAAACCTTTAATTAACACTTCATGTATATCCAAGCCTCACCATAACCCATGATATTTCAATCATTGACCTCCCTCCCATGTTTCCATATGTTTTTCTAGAGACTTCACTACTAAGGTAGGTGGCTATTTATCCTCAGATTAGACTCACATGCTTCTAAAAACCAGATATGGCACTCGATTCACAATACAAGTTGAGCCCATATTTTCTTACCATATTGATCCATTTGACCCCACTCATATCCAATCAGTTTTCCTAATCCAAGAAGAACATGAGTAAGACTTAGCTCCTGAAGAGAAGATTGTCCCTCTTTCCATGCCTGATTTGCTACTAGATGAATGGGCTAAAGAGATCATAAGTTTGATCCTTATGATGAAGATCTCAAAACTTTTAAGACTGGTCTAGGAACTTATTACATTCTCTAGTAAGAATCTATGATACCCAAAACATTCAAAGAAGATCAGAAAAATGTTTTTTCTCAACTATGGAAGATGTTCTTTGATGGTTATAGAAACAAAAATGGAGTTGATGCTGGGTATTTTCCTCATTTCCCAAAAAAATGAAAGGTTCTTCTTTTCTCATAGATTACAATTTACATACTCTAATATTGTAGTAGAGTACGAGGCATTATTCCATGGTATATTAATCGCAGAAAAGAGGAAACTCAAGAAGTTGCAAGTCTTAGAGATACTGAATTGGTCATTCACCAAGTCCACGGTAGGTGTGCAAAAATAACAATTTGTTAAAAGCCTAGAAACACAGTTCTAGGATTTCTTGGAGATTTTTGACACCATTAACCTATAGTTCAGTGCCTAGGAAATTAAAAAAGAGACGCATACCAAATGGCGATACTTGGCTCTCAATTCTCACTTGTTGAGGATCTGATCAAAGGGAATGCTCAACATATCAAAATGGTGGTTAGGCCATCTATTCTAGAAAACTAGGCCTCATTGGAAGGTATTTGAAAGTGATGAACAAATTGTGTAGTTCATCCAAAATGAGGTGGAATTATCCTAAAAATGCAAGCTGATTTGTAAGAGGTCTATAGGGACCAAATTATTTAATTAAAATCAAACAAGTTTCCCAAGGGATTGGTCACTTTGGAGCATATTTTCAGTCCAAATGATGAATTCAAAGGAATGGAAAATAACATGGCTAAAAAGGATGATTTTCAGCCAGTTTCAGTTGCTCCAAGGAAAAGGAAGTTCTACTTGAAAGGTATGTGATGGAAGTGAAAAGAAAGCTTTTGTTTCCTTGTGCCAGAAATTTAGTGATGTGTTCTCATGGGACCATGAAGATCTAAAGGAATTCAATCCTGACATAGTCCATTATTCCATTAATATTGACCCCAACATCAAGCCAATTAGATAAAAATAGAGGCCATCCAACCCCAAGATTGAGCCCCTTATGAGAAAGGAACTCTCCAAAATCATTGAGGCCAAAATAAGTTTTTCAATCAAGAATTCTACTTGGGTGGTAAAATCTGGTTCCGATTAGGAAGAAGAATGGTGAAATATGGCTTTGCATGGACTTCATGGATTTGAATAAGGATTCTCTCAAGGATCACTACCCTTGCCCTCCATGGAACAAATTTTTTGGATAGTGGTAGAGCAGAGAGGTTCTCCATGCTTGATGGTTATTCTAGTTTTAACTAGATTAAAGTGAAGGAAGGGGATCAATATAAAACTACGTTCACCACCAAATGGGGAACATTTTCTTATCAAAAATGTCTTTTGTCTTATCAAATGTAGGTGTTACCTTCCAAAGAGAAATGGATATTGCTTTCAATGGATTCATCAATCAGTTCATCTTGGTTTACCTAGATGATATCACAATTTTCTCCAAGCAGAGCACAGATCACATGAAGCACCTGAGAAAGTGTTTGAAATATGCAAGGAGTTTGGTGTATCCCTTAATCCTAATAAATGTAACTTTGTAGTCCCTAGAGGCAAGATCTTGGGGCATATTGTATCAAAAGAAGGAATTTCCATTGATCTAGAGAGAATTATAGCTATCGTGGCTCTTTCCTTGCCAACTCACAAGAAGGCTCTACAATCATTCCTTGGAAAGATCAACTTTGTTAGGTGTTTCATCCCTAACTTCATGGGTTTGATAAGACCTATTACTCTCATGCTCAAGAAGGATGCAACATTCAAGTGGACTGGGAAGGAAAGGACAACTTTGAAAAGATAAAACAAGAGATTTCCCAAGCCCCAACATTGATTAATCCAGATTACACAAAATATTTCATTCTTTATGCTCATGGGGCGAATCTAGCATAGTCACATGGTTTTGACACAACTAAATGATCAAGTAATGGAGTAGCATATAGCCTTTTTCAGTCAAACATTGAAGAATTATGAGCTCAAGTACAATCACATTGAAAAATAGGTGTTTTCCATCATGAGAGCCTTAAAGAAATTCAAAAGTATGATTGTTGTTAGCCACGTAAATATTTTAGTATCACATTCTAGCATTAGAGACTTCATTATGGGAGTAGAGATCAACGAGAAATGAGCTGGATGGGTGACTAAGATCATGGAGTATGATGTGACCATTAAAGCTAAAAAATTGGTAAGAGGAAGAGAACTTTGTGAGCAGTTGGCTCTGGATGCTGCAGAACCTCAAGAGACCACCCTCATGAATGAAGTGCCTTCAAATGATGAGCTTCCACATGATGTTGAGTGGCAGTAGGATGAAATAAATGTGTTTAATGAGCGTAGTTGGATTGCTGATATGACTAAGTTTTTATCTACTGGTGTATATCCCCTTGGTTTGAATAAAGAAAAGAGAAGACATATGAGATTGCAATCCATTCCTTATGCACTTGTTGGTGGCATATTGTTCAAAATAAATATTGATGGAGTGTTGCTCAGGTGCATTGAAGGTGGGAAATGTGACAGGATTCTAACTGAATTCCATGATGGCTTCTCAGTGGACATTTCTCTGCTAAAGCTATAGCCATGAAAATCATAAAAGTAGCCTATTTCTAGCCTACATTTTTCATGATACCCACAGTGGGTTAGAAAATGCAAGGAATGTGTGCTCTTCACTGGAAATAAAATATTGGTGGCCCTACCACTTCATCTAATCTAAACAGATCATCATTTACATAATGGGGTCTTGACTTCATTGGTATGATCAACCCACCATCTAGTGCGGGTCATAAATGGGTCCTCATAGCCATAGACTATTTCACCAAGTGGACTGAAGTTGTACCATTGAAAGAGGCAATGAATCATTCATCCTGAATTTCTTGAAGAAATTGTTATAAGGTTTAGCATCCCTCAAACCATCATTTCTGATAATATTAAGGATTTTATAGGATCTAAGATTTCTAATTGGGTTTTATGACTTGGGATTTATCTAAAATTTCCTCTTCCAATTATTACCCCCAAGGTAATGGATTGGAAAAATCTACTAACAAAAACTTGATCAGAATCATGAAAAGGAAAATGGACATCAATCAAAGACAGTGGCACACAAAGGTAAAAAATTCTCTTTGGGTCGATAGATAACGACAAATAAGGTTGTTGGCACTTTTCCCTACAAACTAGTATATATGGAAAAAAAGCAATATTTCCATTGTCACTTGAGTTTCCTTCATTAGAGTTAGCTCAAGCAGCTTGAATTTGAAGGCAAGGATCAAAGGGAAATTATAATGGTGGAATTGGTGTAGCTAGAGGAAAATAGGAATGTCTTCATGATCGTCGGATGGAACAACATCGCTTTTTAACCAAACGATGGTTCGATAGAAAATATAGGAATTAGAACTTCAAAGTTGGGGATCTCATTTTGAAATGGGACGCGATCAAGATAAACCAGGAAGACACTCCAAATTTGATGCTATTTGGAGTGGACCATATATCATCACCACTTGCAAAGAGGCTAACTCATTTGAGTTGTTTGATCTTGATGGGAACATGTTTCAAATCCCAATCAATGGGATTCATCTCAAGCCTTCTCATTAAATATTTTTTCATGCATCTTGTATATAGTAGATTAGAATTTCAATTCCTCCAAGTGATTTTAGCACATTGCATTGTTGGTAGTGTAGGTTTCTTTCCTAAGTGCTTTGCACAATCTTGTTTCTTGAAATTTTCTCATGCAAATTCTCATCATGTTCTCCAGATGGTTTCCAAAAGGAGGGAGGTTCAAAATATCAAGGATTAGTTGCAGTCACTTTAGAGAGTCAAATGCAGAGCAACTAAATCAAACTCAAGGATTTTAAGTTGACTCCATGCCCAATGGATGTTAAGGCTACTAGATAATTCATCTAGTAGGAAGATGACCCCTATGAGTCACCAAAAATGTTGTCTATTTTTACACCCTTGCAAAAATAGAGAAACTTACACAAGTATGGACTTTGCAGATGTTCAAAAATGGAATTGGTAAAGTTGCAAAGAAGTTAAGCATGCCATGGAAATTTGGGAAGAGTCTCATAGATTCAAGATATCCACGGAAGGTTATGGAAATCCACGTACATACACTAGGTGATGCCATAGAATGAAGCAAATGGTTTAGGAAGTTGTGGAACAAGGAGTACATGATGATGCCACGAATCAAAGGATCAAGTCCACCATCAAAAAGTTCCACAAGGAATCATGCAGAAACCGCAACATGAGAGAGAGCTCATGCGAAGTCTAAAGCCACATGAAACTAAAATTTGGAAAGCCACGGATAACCACAATTTTTGCACAAGGAAAAAATCATCATAATTCTCAAATTCTTGGCCTGATCCTTGAAAATTTCATATCAATGGGAAGGTGTTGGCCTCATCTAAGCATAGGAGTCTAAATTTCAAATTTAAAAGGTAGTTGGTGGATGTGACCTTGAGAAAACATCTTCAACACACAGGTGCAATGTCAGTTGGCTCAACCACCAACATTTAATACATTATGGGTGCTCACTCCTCCTATAGGGTGTGGCGTATGGATTTGGATTTGCAGAGGAATTCAATCCCTTTTGCATAACATGTAGAGAAATTAAATAAATTTGGTTAGCTAGTGGAAAGAGAATTTTTCCTCTCTTTCTTCTCTCCTCATTTCATTTTTCTATATATTGTAAAATGATGCCCAGTTTTAATGTTGGATACTTTGGGAATGCAAGGGCATCATTCTATGTTGCACAAGTGTTCTAAGAGTCGCATGCCTTTGGTTATGTCTCTGTAAATGTTTTGCATCTTCCTCCTATATTGTGATGATCTATGCATGATCTTTTAGCAATAAAATATTTGGTTTTGTGGCTTGCTTCAGCCTTAGCTATTATTTTATTGCACTCTCTTTCCTCTCATTCATTCGTAGGTGTGTTGTATGCATTATTTCATAGATATGTGTCTATTGTGCATCATGAAGGTGGAACTTAGGATGTAATTTTGATCTATGGATTTCGTTTTGGCCCTCCTCATCATTGTGCTCTTCCATTTTCTCTCTTTCCTGAGTATTCATCCCCTTTCTTTTGGTGTTATCGCCTTCTCTAGTTTAGGTTTATGTTTTATGTATCTCCTTCTCACCCTGGTCCCTTAGAAATTTAGAGTAGAGCTAGATAGTTGCATTTCAATTCCTAGGAGTAGTTTAGCATTAGGAGTAATTAAAGGAAGCCGGCATTCTCCAATGGTCTGTCTCAATTTGAGTCCCACAACTTGGAGACACTCCCATGTTGTTTTAAATCCTTGATTGTATATGATTCGGGCACATGTGCACATTTGAGCTCTAAGAGTAGTATGATACAGAGATAAATAAATGTCTAAATTGAATGATTTTGTGACTATAGTATTCACCTCCATAACTAAGAACTTATCCCCTATTTGGTCTCACACACTAATTGTATGGTCTGAAATTTTGAATGAGGCTATCTCCAAGATTTATTCTTTTGAAGAGGTCACATCAATTTTTTTAGAAATTATAAGCAACAGTGTGAAGAGACTTGAATCTCCTCTAATCAACAAGAGTTCATCATTGGGAGATATTTTGAAACCATTTAAGGAATTGGTCAAGAAATAAGCAAGGGATACCTTCTTATTCAATGAAGAAACCTTTGAATCCCTCACAAAAATCAGATGTAAAATTTCCAACACCTTCATGGATCATCAAGTTTGGTTCAATCAATACAAAATCATGAGCATCACTTTTGAGACCAGGATCTATGCTTTGAGCTTTGTTCACATTCCACTGGAAGAAAAGGTAGCAATTGCAGTAGACCGCTTCAACAAGGAATTCAAAGGTGAAGATATCTTTCCAAGTGTACTCCCATAAGGTTCATCGACATCTGGTTCTTCATTGGCAGAAGCTTCCTCTCCTCCATCGGAGTGATCACCCCTCTCTTTTTATTTCTTCCTTCTTTCTCATGTTCTAATTCTTCGTTAAGGAGGTACTTTTCACTATTTCGTCTTATTTAATTAAGTACCCTATAGTCTAATATTGTAATGAGTTTCTTTTAATTAATGAAAAAGGACTCACTTTTGTTTCCTAGAAATATGAAAGGTCACAAGTGATAAGGAGATGTGAAAATTCATGTTAAGGGTAGATGGAAAGACTCTTGTGGTAAAGATATAGATATATATATATATATATATATATATATATATATATATATATATATATATATATATATATATATATATATATGGATGATCTCTTCATTCCAAGGGGTTGTCAATTGTAAGTTTCTAAGTAGATAGATTTGCACTACTAAGATACAAGAAAGAGATTACATTCTTCTATTTTCCTCTTTCTCTATGTTTCCTCTATTTCCTTACATGTTCAACTTTGTGCACATGATGATCTTTTAAAACCAAGGTGTTAGTGCCTTTGATAAATGAATCAATAGAATTATGTGTCCATAAATTGCTATTCTTGTCAATGTTTTTTTATAATAAAATGCTTTTGACCGGAGCTATGAACCGGGGGAGTTCTTGGGTCCCCTCCCTTACTACATATGATATATCATAAGTTTAAGAATCAAGGTGGTTTATAAGAAAACCATGAAGAGAGACCACCCTGATGCGAAAAACAAAATTACAAAAACACATATCCTATATGAACTAATTAGCAATACTTAATCAGAGACTTCAACCACCTCCCCTTTCACCTGCTTTCTGTTGGCCTCTGCCATAGCCTCGTTCTTCCTTTTGTGGCCATTGAATCGGTGAGTCACATCTCCGGCCTTGGCATCTTTAAGAAGAAAATCATAAGAGAATTTGTCCCTGGGTTCGAGATGAACCACCACCTGGGGAACCAATCTGATGGGAGTATCCATCTCTTCTAGGTCGAGGGGGATATGTATGCAGGCTCGGAACCCTTCATCCTACATTTTTGATGCACAATTATTGTAAAACGCTAGAGATCGTGTTATGAATTTCCAATTCAAACACATATTCCATAGCCACCAAGTTTGAACCATCGACCTCTAAAATCTACATGGAGCTTGTGGGAATGTAAAAGTTCCACATGGCTTCCTTCAAACCAACTATGTGCCTCAGTATAGATGAAATGGTGAGAAATCAAGATGGTATTCACCTTGTCTTCCCCAATTAGTAGCAGGTTGGTCACAAAAAGTGACGTTATCTCTGCATTCACTCTCGACCACCCGTGACCCCGAAAAAAATCTCCCCAATGATGCACTTGATTGCTTTGCCCATAGGAATGGAGGGGATTATTAAGATGGTATTTAGCCTAGTAGGGGAGACTGGGCCATAAAAGGCCATCTCCTATGTCTCACCCCTTAGATAAAGACCTGGGTAGGGCACAATCGCCATTGAAGCAACCTTAGCAAATTGTGAAAACCAAAATAGAGGAAATGCAGGGCATGAAAAAATAGGCTCGAACTTCCAATTAAAAAGACTTCCCACGTGCCACCTCAATAAATATTACTCATGACCTCGGGTGGCTTCACTGTCCAAAATGACGTCTAATCTCAACCATATGGATTTATCATTGGAAGTGATGGCATCATTTTCTTGTATCACCCCATGATTTGTAAGGTGATCCATCGCCACATTAGCCTCTCTGAACACGTGACCAATGAACCAAGTCTCCAATTTGGCCAACCAAAATATAGTGTTGGATATGTATAAATTGAGATTCTAATTAGATGCCTTACTTGGTGTGATGGCTTGAATGATTATTTATGACTCACCCTCTATGTAGAGACAGTGTGCATCCACATTCCATTTTTTTAATGCCAAAGAGGAGAGCTTGCGTTTCTGCTAATTACAAGTGCCTTCCTAAAGGTGAAAGGAGCCAACATTGATTAAGTCACCTATCTCATTACGAATTACACACCCTACCCCCAAAATCCCGGGGTTCCCTTTGGATGCCCCATCAAAGTTTAACTTGTAGAAACCAAAGGGTGGGGACCATCCGATTAGACTTCTTATGATCCTTTTTCTACATCCGGTTTTCCTTGATTTCTAATGGAACCTAGTGGGGAAGCTTGATGAGATGTCATGCTTTCTTGATCGAAACATCCCAATTGGAGAAAC
The DNA here is from genome assembly GCA_018340775.1 of Taxus wallichiana var. yunnanensis. Taxonomy (NCBI): domain Eukaryota; kingdom Viridiplantae; phylum Streptophyta; class Pinopsida; order Cupressales; family Taxaceae; genus Taxus; species Taxus wallichiana. Next base: position 54,447,367 of record CM031235.1, read on the forward strand.
TAGCCAAGTTGCTAAAATTAGAGCTAACATTTTCTAAAATTGTACTTCCAATTTTGGATTACAAACGATACACCCGTGAAATAATCCTTAAAGATGTGTATATTCCTTTCCCACCAGATGTGCCAGATGAGGAGGAAGGGACTACATACCCATATGGAACCAAGGGAGTGATTTTTCTTGAGGACAGCCAGATTCCAAGGTATTTTTAATTGTGGTGGTAAGAACCCAAGCCAATTCCAATTTTGAGCATAACCAGGACCAACATTGGAAGGTGAATGGACAATGAAGCATGAGATGGTCTATATCTTCTTCATCTTGTTCACAGAGAAGGCATCGGGAGGGGCCTTGATAACCCCATTTTATCCTCCTGATCTACATGAAGATTTTCCCTTTATAAACTAACCAGCTAAAGGCCCCTACTTTTGGCATGCAATTGGGATCCCAACAACCCGACCATGTGGTGAAGCCTCTACCCTCCCATGGAAAAAGAGATTCATATCCTGATTTTTCCGTGTATAGTCCCAATTTATTTCCAAGCCAAAGAACCTGATCCTAAGAATTAGAGAAGTTGGTCGTGTGTGTTTCGATGATACTTTTGAAGAGGGATTTAGAGGCCTGAGGGACATCTAGGTCCTCCACCTTTTTCCACAAAAAATCTAGTGAACCATCCTACATTTGGTGGTCGTAATCTACAACCATGTCACCCAAATCTACTTTTTTGGCTTCTCCGATTAGCTCTAACTCGGGAATATTAAGGAGGGTACGATGACCGTTCTAGAGTCCTCCCAGAATTTTTCCAATTCTCCATTCCCTATCTTCCACGAGGTCAAAGCTGAGAAAACCTATCTGTAAGAGAAAATGAAATTCCAAATGTGAGAACCTCTCGTGTGCTCTGCTCGTTATAATGCATTCTGGTATGGCTGCGGTAGGTATTTCTAGAGTATATTTTTATTGAGAAGGTTTGACGGATTGGTGATAAAGTTCCAAACATGTTTGGCTTCTAGTATAGTGTTTTGAAGATTCAAATCCAATATTCACGTGCCACCTAATTCCTTTGGAAGCTTAACCTCTTCCCATTTGACTAGATGATTTTTTTTTGTACATGTGCCTTGCCAAAGGAACGTTCTCAACATTTTCTCTATTTTTAGGAAGACCATTTTTGGTATTCACAAGACAAATAACATGTAAATTGGGAGGGTGTTGAGAACAGATCTGATAAGAAAAAGTATTCCGACAAAGGTGAGCCACTTTCCTTTCCAAGTGGAAAATTTTTTATCATAGGAAAGGATTAAATAATTCCACAAATTAGTTCTCCCCACCCCAGTGAAAAGAGGGATGCCCAAATATTTCTAGGGAAGGGTACCACCATTGAAGCCTAGTATTTTTTTCATATGCCTTTGTAATGAAGGGGAAGAGTTAAAGAAAAAAATCAAGGACTTGGGAAAGCTAATTACCTGCCCACCACTTAGGAATACTGATTGAGAATGCCTCCTATTTATTTGGCTTTGATCACTCGAAGATTCTTTGAAAATAAATGTGTCGTAAAAAATTGATGGTGGGAGATATGATCTAACCCATCTACTATGGCTAAGCCTTACAAACACCCATTTTGGATTTCTTTAGACATAACTCTGTGAGGGAATCCACTACCACGAGAAAGAGAAATAAAGATAGGGGTCACTCTATCCGAGATCCCCTATTTCCAATGAAACTACCTTCCTTTAAGTCATTTACAAGGACATAGAAGCTTGGGGTAGTAATGAAATTGAATACCCAATTACGAAGCTTCATTGAAACCTAGCTTCAACATCACTTGAATGAGAAATTGCTAGTTCAATCTATCATAAGCTTTACTAAAGTCCAACTTTAGTAACATACCCAATCAATGATTCAGACAGGAATGCATGAGCTCATGGGAAAGAATAATGTCATCAAATATTTATCTCTAGGAAGAAAAATGCATTGCTCTTTAGAGATGATACTCTCTAGAAAAGGTTTGAGACTGAGAGCAATGACTTTAGATATTATCTTATAAGAGGTATTGCATAGTGAGATAGGGTGAAAATCATCTAAGGATTCCGTGGGAAGTTTCTTAGGAAACATGTAGATGAAAGTGTGGTTCAATGTACCAAGGACTTTACTAGTGGATCTGGATTCTTCTACCACCTCCCAAATGTTTGAACCCACAATTTCCCAAAATTCTTGGGAAAAGGATATAGGGAAGCCATCAAGGCCTGGTGCTTTATCTCGCTCCATGGGCATGAAAAGAACATTGCTTTGGTTTCCTCAATAGAGAAAGGGGACATGAGCTTGAAGTTCCCAACATCGTTTACCAATTTCAAATTAGGGACAACAAATAATTTTGTGAGTCTTGATGTGAAAGGGTATCGTTAGCTAATAGATCGAAAAATAGGAGATGCATACCTCCTTGATTCTTGGTTTCTCGGTGATCCAATCCCCTTGAGAAGACTTAAGCTTCAAAATGTAGTTGGAACTCTACCTTTCTTTGAGGGAGGAATGGAAAAATTTCATAGTTTTATCGCCTTCCTTCAGCCATGATTCTCTAGAATTTTTCTTCCAGAATATTTCCTCTCTTAGAAGAATTTCTCCTAATTCCGAAAGCAAGGATTTCTCTTTCAGGTATTCAGCTTGACCCATACCATTTTTGAAGATAAACTCATTCAACTCTTTAATATTTTCCTCAACTCTCTTTGTCTTCGAAGATGTTCTTGAAATGACTTTTTCCACTCAAGCAATTGACCTTTGAGCCTAGATAGTTTCTGGGAGAGAATGAACATCTTTGTACCTTTTATATTGAAGGAGGACCACGAGTATTTGATTAGCCTAAACAGAGAGGGGTCTCTTAGCCACATCAATTCAAACTTGAAAGGGGATTTCTTGGAGGAGATACAGTGAGATGTGCAAGGAAATGGGGAAATGATCTGACCCAGATACCGGAAGGACCACACTTTCTAGAATGATATTTTGTTGAAGCCAATTTCCATTAGCCAAGAATTTGTCTAGTCTTTCATTAATCCACTGAAACATAACATTCTATTTGTCTAGGTGAACCATCCAAGTTTGGGTTCCAAATCAAGTATGGAAGAGTTCTCAATGATGGAACAAAATCATTCTACAATTGGGGTTTATGGAAATGTCACCGCTCTTATCTCTCTGCTCAAGTTATGGAATTGAAATCACCAGCAAACAAAATCAAAGCATCATTGAAAGTCTCCAAATATCTAGAGAGGTCGGACCAAAGGTTCCTTTTGGAAATTAAGCTATTTGGTGCATAGACATTACATAGAAGAAATGTAATATTTGTGTGGAGAATCTGAACTTGGCACCATTGAGTGTGGCAATTGTCCTTAATCAATGAAATAAAGACTTTATGAGTCCTCCAAAAGATACCTAGACCTCTGGAAGCACCGTTTGAGTTGACATAAAGCCCTAACCATCCTTTTATTCTAGAAAGACCACATCCTTGTATCTTTGTTGAGGTCATTTCGCTTTCTGAAAAGACAAATGTCTACCTCTTGCTCGAGAATACAATGCTTGACTAAGTGTTGTTTGTTAGGGGCATTGAGACCCCTAACATTCCATGAAAGGATCTTCATTTGTCCTTCAGGAGGGATGGGCCCTCCCTACTTACTTTTGAGAAAAAATCACTAATCGAACCTCGCTTTACCTTATGTAATTTTTTTTTGGATTTGGCTTTGATGTTGGGTCCGCCTACTAGAGCTAAGGATCCAATGTTAGGGATTTTGGAGAGGCCCAGAGTAATGGCTAGAGAGCATTCCAAAGGCTGGTCCGACAAACTAGATATGTTCCTGCTTCAATCCTTAGTGATTCTACCAAATGGAGAGGCTTGAGGAGAATTGGGCACTACTTCCCTCCCCTGTATCCATGTTTCTATGGCCTCCACCAATTCACCATGACCCGATTAAACCCCTTCATTCAAAAAATGATATAATCTAGTGGATTCTTCCATTAGTGCTTTGGAATCTTGTAGAAGGGTTCTGGGAGTAAGAGTTACATCCAAAGTTAAGACATGATCTTTTAGAAGGGCAAGAGGAGAAGATTTATTTACTTGCTTCCCCAACTGTGAGGGCTTAGGAACCCATTTTGATCCAAATGACTTCGAGGGTGCTTTACATTCCATCTGTAGGTGCCCAGAGTTGCCACATTTAAAGCATTTCTGACAAAAATTTACATATTCCACATCTTGAATCTAGGTACCCGAAAGGTCCTTGAATGGAGATTGTATATGGCAATGGCTTGGAGGGATTGAAAACAATGCACACCCTAGAAAAGGCAGCAAGTGAGCCTTCCAAAGTCCTAGAATCAATCTAAGTGACTTTTCCCAAGCTACCACACATTTTTACAGGATCTTGGGGTTCCAATATTTGATGGGTAAGGCATATAGACGGATCCAAACCTATTGGGCTTCCACTTCGATCTTGGAAGGATCAAGATTTAGTACCTAAGATTGAAGAAGGAGCCCCCATTTTGTCAGGAAGGAGGACTTGTTAAGTAGGAATTCTTCCTTCTTTGCTTCACTTCGGAAAAGGATCAAGAAGAAGCCTTTGGCTAAGAACCGGATGCGCAAACCTAGACCCCACTGGTTTTTGCACCATGAAGTGATATCGCCTGTAGAAATCCATTTCCCAACAAATTTGGCTATTACCACTCTGCTTTGGTATAAGGTGATTTTCCTTTCTGAACCTTCCTCCTCCCCCAAAGTCACCTTGCCATCTTGAGCCAAATTTGTAGCAGATATATCCTCCGTGGCAAGTTTTGGACCCTCCCAAGCTTTATTTGGATCTGCATGACGCGATGAAGAGGCTTGGTCCAACTAGATATAAGGATGGTCATTCCCAAGAAGGGGATTGATGCTCGTTGAATGTTCAGGGCCATGGATATCTAAAGTCGATCCGATCTATTTATTCCAAAGCATTAGCAGAATGAGAGCTTCTAGAAAGGGGGAGGAACAGGATTCCAACGATCCGGAGTGCAGCTTTCTTTTTATAATTCAAAATTTGAATTGTAATGAGGTGGGAAACTGAGTTTTTGCTACCCTGTCGGTGTCCATTGAGTGTGACTTCTCCCTTCAAAGAAAGGACGATTGACTCCCCAACACTTGGGGGAGCCCTGAAAAGCGATCCTTGATCTGTTGAGGTTCCATTGATTGGTGCAGATCTGAATCCCCACTTCGCCATTTGCCAAACCCTCGAATTTGTACCATTCGGTTCCTCTCTACCCAACGTTATCAAATGCCATTTAATTATAATTCATATGTCCATGTTTTCATTAAAAGTTGAGGTCCATCTTTGTATTTATGATGCATTTCCGAGTCGATCCAACATTTACTTTCTAAAATCCTAGTCATGTCAATGTTAGCAATGTTGAATTCCTCTAATTGAGTGTGGATTAATTCTAGTTAATTTTGTGAAACTTTGCTAGTGCCTATTCACAAATTTAACCCTCCTTCCCTAAATTCTTACTCCCCTTTACCTCACCTCACTAAGAAAATTTCTCCCTTGCACTAAGTGCAAGCAATTTGCCATAGGTCTAGTGGAGTAGTCCTGTGTGATCCCGACTTCACGGCAACCCACATATTTGTTTTTCTTCATTCAATAAATGGGAGCATCCCCATTACTAAGAGGAGGGACTTAGTCCCGAGCATTTGTGAAAATCCACTAATTTTTCCTTGTGGAAAATCATTTTTCCAACACAACCAAAAGACATAAAATCTAAAAAGCATAAGACAATGTCACAATAAAAATCAATAAAAGGACTAAGAGAGTTATCACTAGTGTCTAATCTTCTCACTTATGAGTCATGCATTAACAATATAGTGGAAGCATAATGTAATAGTAATAAGTGCATAATTTTGTGTCTACAAACATATGAAAAAATAGGATCTTTGAAGCGGGCGTGGATACCCACCAAAACATGATTGAGAGGGGAAGTTTTTCATTTTTTCTCATTGAAATTTCCGTAGCAGATATGTATGAAAATTGTGGAAGCATGCATAGGGTATGTGAAATTTTTTACAATATATCTAAATGAAATGTGGTCTCTAAGATTCAAATATTATAGGATATGCAAAAATTGGGTTTGTTGGAAAAGCCTTAGAAAATTTTAATCGAATACAATTATCAAGTGCAAAGCCAAACTCCACAATCTTTATGATCTTCTTCCCAACTTGTGTAAAAATGGGAGATTTAGAATAGTGCATAGAAATTCATCAAAACATAATAAAAGGTATTTTTAGATGTATTGGAAAGTTCCTTAATAGAAATATACAAATTGTTAGACAAAATGACTAAAATAAACATGGTCTTATAAACTGTCATGATTCTTGGATATGTTTACAATGGATTTTTCACACATGTTCTCAAACTCTTTGAAGTAATGGAGCACTTTGGATCACTCCTTTCCCATGTAGGCTTCCTTTTTTACTATTATGTAGTTGTGTAAGTTTTATGGATGAGGGTCAGATGCTTCATTGACATCATTTCTATGCCACATGGCCATACTTTATCGATTCTACTTTACTAGTATACTCATATATTGTGTTATAATAGAATCTTTGAAACATGGTGTAAACATACACCAAATAATAAGGAAGCACAAACTAGAATTTTGTCACATGTTGTAGTTGCAAGTTCTCTGGAATATATATATATATGCAAAGTGTTGAAGCATGCACTTGGTATGTCATTTGTTTAACTAATGGAATCTAGTGTCAAATAGAAAAACCAAATCCAATAGAATGGTTTAACCAAGTGATAGATTAATAAGGAGTACTACAATGGAGGAGTTTTTAGATCCAAATCTAGATACTTAGATAGCTATTACTACGAGTGGAAGTCTAAGTTGATTTGTTTGTTATCTATTAGTTGGTAATGAGATGATGTTTTGTTGACTTTTCTTTAAGTCATATGTTGTTTTTTGTTCCATGTGAGTTCTCGTGGATATATTTTAATGATTATACAAGGTTTTGGGGCCATTCAAAACATTTACCTTTACCCCAATTTTTTTTTATATGTTTGATTAATGCCTTAAATGAATATGTTCCCTTGATTGCAATGATTACAAGATATGCACAAAATGGATCTAAAAAGGCCTTGGAACATTTCTAAAAAATCAATTGGTAGGTGTAAAGATAGTGTTCAAAACCTTGATCAAAATCCTCCTAACCCATGTCAAAATGGCTGATTTAAATAGGGAATCAATATCCACCATCGTGCATAATGGATCTCTATAAAGACATGTTATCTACAACAAAGAATGATACTTTCTAATTTATTTTTCTATTTAGATGTTACCAATATCGGTGAAGTTTTTTATTTATAGGAATAAATGAAGTGTACCTCTATGAGTATTTTTTATTCATTTTATTATCAAATGCAATACATTCTAGTGAGATTGAAATTGCTTATCTAGTAGTAGTCATGTAATAAGATATTTTTCGAGCATTTCATTGGGTTTTTTACAACAACAAGAAAAAATGTAGATGCTTCAACAAATGGTCATCCTCATGAAGCATTTCCATTGTTTCACCAATTACAAATAACACATGTTCCCATGTAATCGGTTATGGGCATGTCATGCAAAAGGGTTGGGATTTTTGGTATCCTCACAAAGCATTGACATTTTGTTGAAAGAATAGGTTTGAAAGAATGTATGAACATTCATGAACACATAATGGAGAAGGGAATATTTTAGATGTTGTAGTTACAAAGGCCCCGGTAGATATGTATGCAAAATATGGATGCATGCACCAAGCATGTGAATTGTTTAACAAAATTTTAAGTGAATTTTGGTATTGTGGAGTCCAATGATTACATTGTATGCATAAAATGGGTTCGCTAAAAAGGCCTTGGAAGTTTTTGAACAAATGCATGTTGAGAACCTATCCTAAAATGGATTATGCCCTAGTAAACATGTATACACAATATGGAATCTTGTAGCACAAGGGGCATGAAATGTTTGACAAAATAACTCCAAGAGATGTGATCTTATGGAATGCCATAATATCATGATATGCAAAAATGGCTTTTGCAAAGATGCTCATGAACTCATTCATATATGTAATGATTAGGCACAATGTAGTCTTCATTTATGTTTTATTAGCATAGAAGCATGTAATTTTAGTAGAAGAGTATTGTAAATACTTCAATGACATTAGTGATATTATAGCATCATGCCCATTATTGATCATTATGTTTGTATGGTTAATGTTCTAGGCCTTGTTGACAACCTTGAGAAAATTATAAACTCCCATCAAAATGTAAATTAAATGCATGGTAGTTGTGTCAATTTGTTTTCTTGGTGTATGAGAGAATTGGTTACATTCAATCCAATGGTTGAATATAATGAAAAGTTTGCTTTTATGAATCTTTACACAAAACTTTTCCAATAACACTAATAAACATATTGTGTAAATTGTCATATCATTAACTATATGACACCATTGGTGCTATATGAAGGTTGATAGACCTATTATTATTTTTGAAATAAGAAAAAAATCATCACGTTATAATTTACAATATTTATAATATTATAAAGTATAAAATAAAAAAACATAAATTTATAATATAACTAAAAATTAAAATTTTAAATAATAATAATTGTTTAGCTATATGTTTTATTAATTATTATTATTATTGAAATAAAAATAAAATATTTTATTTTATAAATATATTTTTTCGAATATTTAAACTCTATAAAATAATCTTAATAATATTATAGATTATAAAAAAAATAGAAATAATAATTTATGTATGTATATATGTATATGTATATGTAATGTGTGTGCGCATGTGTGTTTGTTTGTTTAAACATTACTTCCCACATATAAAATTCAATCATTAATATGTATAAATGAATTTAAATTGTATGTATGTATGTATGTATGTTAAGTACAATGATAATTAGAAAATAATTTATATGAAAATGAAATATTATATTGTTCAAATTATAAAACATGTTATTATTAATATTAATGGTAGGTTAAATATTACATTAAAAACCAATTCAATACTTATTAATTGTTTGATTGATATGAATAAAAAATAATATGTAGATCATAAGTGAACTATCATGTGTAAATATGATATTATAACTTCTCTGTACTACGAGACATATACAAGTAATATTTGTTTATAGTACTTGTAATTACATGGCAAAATTGGGTTGTTGTAGACATATTTTACATGATGTATTTACAACTATATTCAACGAGTATATATATGTTGTCTTCCATTTTTGTGTAACACTCGATACAAAAAGTGCACATTAGTGAAAACCAACAACATAATATATACTTAAATTGATTTGAATTTCAAATCTTATTGTTCTTATTATTAATAATTATGTTGCATTAATAATTATATTAAAATGAAATTATAAATTAATTTTAATTTAACTTTTACAATATTAAATTAAGAAAATGGATTGTAATTCTAAAATAACGAGTACCTAAACTTGATACTAGTCATTAAATTTTGGATTGGGCGTCAAATCTGAGGCCACATGAAAAGATACCCGGCTATTAATTTTGGGATCCTTAGTAAAAGAGAGAATTATCACTGAAATCTTATTAAGACGGTGGCTATGATGTTGATATGGAATGAGTAGCGTAAGAGTTTTCATCAAAGAAAAGGTGGCGGAAACGGATACGCAGAATCTGGTGGTCATTTACTCGAATCAGAAAATGTATGTCGCAGTCCCAAGTGATAAAGCGGTGCGGGTGGTCCAGGGTACGAATCCTGGGCCTGCGCCTGCTCCTGCGGGGGATGGATCTTCCTGTACTGTCAGGAGTTATTATTTGTGCGTGAGAGCTACAGGTAACGGTTCGGAGGGGGCAGCGTACGCTCAGATATTTGCGAATCGCGGAGAGGATTTGGGTGAAAGACCCACCCAACGTAAACCCCTTTTCATGCATTTTGTGTTAGGTATGGTGGTACCACCCTTAAATCATTAATTAGCTTGCCTCCTTTTTCTTCGTCTAACTCTACACTCGCCATTGGTCTCCCCCTTTGGGTAGATCCACATCAAATCTTTATGAATAATATGTGTTTAAGATGGAGAATTTGCTAATTTTAGATATTTTAATGTGTTATTAGGTAATCACGAATAAAATAAAGCACAACAATTTCATGTTGTATATTGTACAATAGTAAGGTGTCTCCATGCGAATTGAAAGGTCCCAAGGTTTAATTCTCATGATTGCATAAACATCATACAATGGGTGTTCAAATATATTTGAATTTATTTTGCACTCGAACATGAACATGACACATGCAAACTATTTTGAACAAATTTGTAGGTAGGGTGCACACATGAGTGAGGAGAGAGCACTTTAAGCCCTAATAATTAACGAAAATGTTGAGTCATACACACCTTCCCCGTGGGTTAGGGTGCAACCTGCATACCCACAACCTTCAACTTTCTAGTGTATATACAATATGAATTGTCCATATTTTATATTTCAATAAGACATTTAACCATTTAAACACTACCACCTCATATTTATTTTTAATTTTTTTATATAAATATTATTATCATATGTTCAAGAATCCCTAACCCAAGTTTAGTCTTTATGTGTGGGAACAGGGCAAAATAGCCCAATGACATCGTGAGTAAAGCTAGACAACGACCTTCAAATTTTGCACTTGTGCACAAGCTAACAATTTTAATCATTTTTCCTCTCATTAAAAAATACCTAAAGGTGCTTTGAATGTTGAGTGGGTCTCATACATCATTATTATCAAGAAAAAGCATATCCGTCGTAAACAATGTATGGTCAAATGTGTTTGAATTCGTTTTGCTCTTGAAACATGAGCGTGATACAAGGAAACTATTTGAAAAAAATACATAATTCCAATTGTTTTTCCTCTTACTATATACACCTAAATTTGGCAATTAATCATTTAATAAAGTCAATATTGGCTTAATCCCTATATCACAACTTGTGCATCCATTTTGACCCTAATTGTTATATCCTTAGTCTTATTGCAATATTTTCTCTCTCCATTACACTACTCGGTCTCCTAGAAAATAACTTACCTAATTCCAAAGTAGACTATCCGACATTCATGTAGTTTTCCAACATTGTACACCCCTTCTAGAAAAAACAACCAAACATGGACAAAATCTCCAAATGATTTTATCTAATAAATGGTGGTTACATCTCATTACCTCTAACAATCATTTTATCAATTTGATATCTTTTATGGGTTATTATTTTCCTCATGGGTTGGCCTTAATGCAATATTATACATATTAAACCTTATATAAGCAAGTCAAACACATTCATTACTCACCTAACAATTAACTAGAACTTTGAAGCACTTAAGGCTCTCCAAAATTTCCCTAAAGTAGCGGTACATGTTAGAACAACCCCTACATATGTCTAAAGAACTCCAAACCAGGTTATATAGTCAAGCTTCCTCATCCAAAGACTACTTAAGCTAAGTCAAGTCCTAAGCATGCAAGCCAATGCATGCATGATCAAGTGATCTAATTATCAAATATAGTTGCATCTATATAAATATGACATCTCTAGGTGGAGAGTTTTATGTGAAGTTTGAGGCCTCTTCAAGTACTTCCAACATAGGCGTGTATGGATTACACTTCAACCCAAACACTTGTAAGGGTTTAACCTATAGTTAGATGTTTGGGTCTTTTTAGTTGATTGACGATGGTTTCACACATTTGCAAAACTTAATTTCTTACAACAAAGCATATCTTAGTCGGTCATGAGGGACAAAAAGTCTTAGAGTGTTACCATCTCCCCAATGGAACCGTCGGCTTAGGGACAAAAGCACTGAAGGAGTTGGACAATTCAACTGAGTTTCGGATTTGGTCCCAACATGGTTTACACTTCCAAAAATATAAATAAAATATTTGTAGGACATTTACACATGCATTAATCATACTTGTCACACCCAAATAAAATTCTAAATCACTAAGTGCGCTTGTTCTCTTATGCTCTACTATATTTAGCACATGTTCTAATTGACTCGATCTTGTAAATTGTTATATATTTATATTCTAGTCTTAATGCTTAATAAATGTAATATACATCATGGATCTAACCTTAACCTAAAATTGAATTTTAGTAAAAGGAATTAACTCCCTTACCTCGAACTTAGAATTATTTTAGGTTTAATCACTTACTAAAGAAATGGTTAATGTGTTTAAATGTATAGTGGGTCCCATAAATGTCACATCCATCTTCGAGATCTCTCAAGTTGACACCTACAAGGCTATCATTAGAACATATAACTATGAAAATAATTATAACATCAATTAAAGGTGTGGAAATTTGTGGGTATTGATGAGCCATTGTCGAGAGTCTTAACTCGCACTAAGCATCATCCAATGAAGCATTTTAACTTTACAAGTACACCATGATGAAATTACGCTTGAGATCCATATGAATATATAGTGTTACTTTTCATTTTTATTGTTTCTAATCCTTGAGGTCTCTTCTTTATGTGTAATAGCTCCTTAAGAAGGACAGACCATACTCGTTGACTATTAAATAAGCATTATCGTTCTAATTATTATGGCTCGATACCTTATACAAGAAACCTTGGCATTATGATACAATATCAATAAGCCACTACTTGGCATTTTATTAATTACATTTCGGTTTTGATACAATATTTTGATAATAAGTATAATTTATGAGTATGGTCTTACACCCTTAGCATATAGTAGACTTACTTGGGTAGAATTAAGGTTTACATTGAATGGCTTGTGGTATTAGGAATCATCTTTAATGTTTAGCATTCATTTTGATATTTAAGACCTCATTAGTTATGAACCTAGCATTATTATGAACCTTTAGGGGATGACCTTAATGATATGAATATGATATTCATTACCTTTGGCATTGAGGTATTATTGGTTTGAGGTATTTTGATTGTTTTGTTAACCTTGGAAAGTAAGCTATTTAATTGACCTTCATGATGACGAGAGCTAGTGAAATGGATGGGATATGGATGGATATGAACAATTTGACCAAAATCCAAAAACTTATTATTTTTAGTAGGTTCTACCCTAAATGTCTATTTTTGGCAAGTTTCTCAAATTGTCACTTTTGAGTGTTTTTGTCTTGAAAGGAGTGATGGTGACATGGAAAGTAGCATGTTTATGAAACTTACTATTTTTATAATGTGAGGACCTGATACAACTTACTATTTATATAAGGTGGTCCTCTAGATGTCGAAATGGGATGAAAATGGTCTCAAAATTTTATGTTTTTCTCTGGGATGCTCTGCTCCAATTTTTAGACAATTCTCTCATCTAGATCAATGAGAAAGTGCAAACTTCATCGAAGAGGGTAGAATATTGAGAGAAAAATTAGTCCTCCATATCTCCAAAAATACTCCACTTCATCATATAAGAAATGGCTTAAATTAAATACAATTTTATGAGGATCATCTGCTCCAAATTTCGTAATTTGGCTCGTTGGATCATCAGGAAAATGAAAATATAACAAAGAGGGAAGAATAATGAGAGAAAAATCAGTCCTCCATATCTCCAAAAATACTCCACTTCATCATGAAATAAATGGCTCAAATGAAATTTAATTTTATGAGGACCATCTGCTCCAAATTTCAGGCAATTTGGCTTATTGGATCACCAGAAAATGTAAAGACATTTTCAGCTATTCTAAGAAAAATGGAGTTCTTGGCTGGAAAATTCTTTCTCAAATAGAAACAAAATCATTGCATGATAGTGATTAAGCTAAAATGCAATATGCAGCCTACTTTGAATGCAATATTGCAATAAATGAATAACAATTAAGGACAAAATTTACCCAAGTAAACTAAGCAATAAATAATGAAACCCTAATTTCAAAGAGAGGGTAGAAAGGCTTAGCTAATTCATAGAGTTCTAGAGAATGCATAGAGTTGGAAAACTAGAAAAGACGAAGCACTTGATCATCATTGCACCGAATTTCAAAAAAATATAGTACTTTTGGAAGAATAGGTTAGAGTGGGGCATCTAGAGAAGGACATGGGCACCCACGGGTTCCATAGGCCTATTTTTTAGCGCATGGGTCTACGGAAATTCTAGAAAACATCCTCGAGATGTCGTAAGGTGTTCTTCGTTATTCATTGTTATCACAAAATTACAACACCCCTCGATTTCTCGTGATGTGTATGGGGTAATTGGTGTAATTCTACTAACATGGGGTTATCCCTCAAGATGTGGGAATTGTAAAATTGAGATAACCCTCAAGAGAAGGCCGACTTCCTCTACCTAATCCTAATGCAAGAAAAATGCCTGACTACACCTATCCTAAAACTTCCAAGGAGACAATGAGAAAGAGAGTGCATAAAAGGAAAATCCTACACTAAGGGGTGGTGATAGCACTAGAAAAAGGGGCGAGATACTCTGCTGAGGGATAAAGAAGAGGGGAAAAGAGTTGGGAGAGGTCAAGCGAATGTGACACAGGACCAGATCCTTGGTCACCATCCACACTCCATGACACACAACCTCATGAACTCCGAAATGAAAGAAGCATGCATAGAATACAACAACATAATGGAGAGGAAATAGAAACACAATAAAAATGAGCTAGGGTTGAAGAAACACCACAAAACATGATTTTTATTGCTTTAAAACATGCACAAACCATTACATATGATGCATAAAGGCATAATTACATTTCCAGCCCAAGAGAAGGCTCACAACTCAATGGAGTTGAGGAAAATTTTGCAAGAGTTTCCCTAGCTCCCAAAATGTCTCTCCAAAAATGAGGGGGTCGAGTTCTTTATATAGGAAAATTTGTCACCCACCCTCATTAAAGAGGTATGGGTAGCCATACAAATTCTCTTCCCGAGGGTACTTTTTCGATGAAGACATGGGCGCCATACCGCATTAAATATGGTTGTTGAGATGTCATTCACCCACCTACCTTTTCCTTTCCTAGGACTCATAAGCCATCCAACCATGTGACCCATCTAACCTCATCAGTACAAAAACCAAGTCATCTAACCACATGACTTGTCTAACCCTGTGTGTCACTTGACCTCAACCGTCCAACCTATAGGTCGTACATTTGGTGGTCGCCAACCAACCCGGTGGTTCGCTAACCAACCCGGTGGTCGCCACCTTTTCACCGTGGGTTGTCCAACATGTGAGGTTTGGCGGCCGTCCATCTATTCCTATACACCGCACCACCAACCAACCCAAACCAAATAACCTTGTTCCATCTAACTTAAGGGGATTGGACTTCATACAACCTATTCATATGTGTCTTCATTGACCAACCCCCTGTGCCATCCATCTCATTTTCCATATAATGCGTGACTCTCCCAACCCAAGTGTCTTACCATTCATCCAAACTAGGGGGGTCGGATGGTCAACCATCATCTGTCCATCTAATGGGGTTGGATGACCATTTAACACCTTTCCCAACCCTACATTATTTGATCCTCCCAACTTGGCATTGACTCATCCATCTATCCTACAACTCGGCTATCATCGAACTCGATTTCAAATTGTTGGGAAACCCGACTAGCTTGGTTCGTCATGGCTCACCACCACCGCACATGAAGATCAACTTGGCAAGCCCATCTTGTGTTGTCTTTTTCCTCTTATATCTGGGACCAAATTGACGGTCGTCCACATGTCCAATAATTTGAATGGCTAAGTCCATTTATAATGAATTATCCAAATTAACTCGGGGGTAAATTTGGGATAATAATGGTGACCTCTTGGGGACATCTTCTTGCTAGATGTATGACCAGTTGCCTTGAAGTATCCATTGGGCATGGAGTCAAGCCTAACCTTGAAGACTAGTCCATCCTTTTAAAAATATTTCCCCTAGACCCATGTGAACTTAACATTAGGTTTTTGAAACCCCTTTTTCCCGCTTTTTAACAAAGTTGATTTTGAGATTTTAGATAAAACCTGCAACCTATCTCCCAAAATTGAAAACTTGACCAAGGCAAGGGCACAAAGAACTTTGGACCTGCAATTGATTTGTTGGGCTCATATATTCATTTTGAAAGCTACCCCAAAATCTGATTTCCTCGTGAACATGCCCACTTTCAAAATGCACTGTGCAAGAGCAACAACAAAGCCAAAAACTATGTACAAAGGAGAAAATCATACATACCCCAAGTGGAGTATGTAAAGTGTGCACAAACACTTGTTCTGCTGAAAGAAAACCTACCTACTCTATTATAACCAAAACAAGGAAAAGCTAAACAAAGCCTGCAATAGGCAAGGAGAAATAACTTCCCTTCTTTACAAAAAGTGGCCATGCAATTAATTTGGAAATGAGCATGGCCATGTGCTTGAGTGAAAAACTGGTATAGAAGCAATTCTTCACCCAACTAACCAAAGTATCAACATTAATCAAAAATACCTCCTCAAGCTACTCACTTTGTTTGGATCTTGGAGGCTTCGATTATGACCTTTAGTGCACTGAGAATCATCCTCATGCTCTGAAGGGAGAATGATTGTTGTGGCTTCTCCTCTTGAATCTAGTGAATTCAAGTGCACGATGGGGCATGGTTTGCCCACTTAATCTACTGCTTGATCTCGAGCTCCGACTTTAAGAATGAAGTCCTTTTGTAGGCCTTCCTGAAAAGGTGGTTGTTCACATGCTCATTTTGACCTTGTGGGGAATTATGTGAATAGTTGGTTCTCTACTTTGATGACAGATTAGTAATGATGTCATCTTTTATTCCTTTTCCTTCCTTGACCACATTGAACTCCTCCTCAACATGTAACTTCTTGGGATTACTTATAACATCTGATGGAATCATTTGTGGGCTACTACAACTTGTTGAAGCTTGTTGCTCATTTGGGATCTCCTCCTCCTCTCGCTTAAAGAACATGATTATCTCGCACATTCATAATCTTCCTCCAATATGAAGTTTGACAAGCCAAACTCCTCTAATTGCTTCTCTTGAGGACTTCTTTGGGAAGCATGGCCTTTGTGAATATCTCCCCTATCACACGTTCATCGACAAAGCCCAGACCCTACAAATGAGACAAAGAAACTATCAATGATGTCTTCCTCATTCAGGGCCTCTAGACCTAAATTAGTCTCCCATGTGTGCTCCTCTTCTTGCTGATTTGGAGCTGATTTCTTCTCTCCTACTGATCCTACAGCTGGTGAGAAATCAACAACCTCTGAAAATAGAGTGCTCTCATGGACATTGCATTCTAAGCACATGGACTATTGGTCATCTTCCGCTTCTTCTCGCTCTTGTGTTGCTACAACCGGATCAACTTTCACCACATGTTCTTCTCCAACCTTAGCCTCCTTTGAAGGCTTAACAAACAAGGGGATTTTATTGATCCAAATCTTAGAGCCAAGCTTACCAAGCCTTTTATCATTTTTTCCTTGTTCATCTCTTTTGCTAGCCACTCTTCTTGATTGGTTTTTGGGCCTATTCCCCACATGGACTTGGGGAAGTAAGAGGAAGGATGGGTTAGGGCTCAACCAATGTTTGCATTACTTGAGGTGGTGGAGGGGAAGGTTTTTCATTCTACTCTTATAGAGGGGACTTAGGTTTAGAAGGTAAAAGGACAAAGACAATGAGATGGGATGGAAGACTAGGAGATGGAGAAGGGGATTCAACAATGGGGGTAACAGGGGGGAATCTCGAGAATCAAGGCTCATGCTAAGGTGGTGCAAATTGAGGAGTGGGGAGAAAG
Source organism: Taxus wallichiana var. yunnanensis (assembly GCA_018340775.1). Lineage (NCBI taxonomy): Eukaryota > Viridiplantae > Streptophyta > Pinopsida > Cupressales > Taxaceae > Taxus > Taxus wallichiana. Next base: position 54,465,073 of record CM031235.1, read on the forward strand.
TTGTAGGATGACAATGTTGGGGTCTCCCATTGACAATATTGACTGACATTGTCTACAAAAGCTCCTATCTCTTGGATCCACTCTGTGAGCCTTGGAAACATCTCAACAATAAAGTCGATCTTCTCCTATGGGCTATAATAGCTTGGAATAGGGCCCACCCATGGACAAGGGGTCCTGAAACCAATATTACATGATTGTATCTAATTCACAACCCTTTAATGCACCATTCTTACCTCCAGTTCTTGCACCTTTAGCTGCAACTCAATATCCCTAGGTGTAGGATATCCTCCAACATATATGTACCCCTTCTCTTCACCAACCACATAGTCGACATATAACCAAAATAATATGATCTTGCTCATATGAGTATCCATACTACTGATATTCATTGAAGTATGGATGTGGAGGTGGTTGATAGTACCATGAGAATATATGTTACAAATGTGGAGGTATGTCCAATGACATTCCCTCTACATTTGTGAATTCTAAGAGGGAAATGAATTCATAATTGCACAACTTCATGGAATGGAAGAAAATGGAAAGAGATGGAAAGAAAATGAATGGAAATGGATGGAAGGAAAGTATGAAACTCAGAGAATGGGTTTTTGACTAGAAGAATGGGTTTTGACTAGATGGAGTCGCCAGATGTGCTTTGCATGTGCCTCCAAAGGCTGAGATTCCAACAAGAGCACACCAACTTGTTGAAATGAAGTGGTAAGGTGCTTCAAACCTATCCCACTGGGCATGCCAAAATTTTTATCACAAAATTACAACACCCCCTCAATTACTCGTGATGTGTATGGGAAAATTAGTGTAATTATGCTAACATGGGGTTATCCCTCAAGTTATGGGATTTGTGAGCTTGAGATAACCCTCTAGAGAAGGTCAAATTCCTCTACTTAATCCTAATGCTAAACTACTCCTAATGCAAGAAAAATGCCTAACTACACCTATCCTAAAACTTCTAAGGAGACAGGGAGAAAGAGAGTGCATAAAAAGAAAATCCTACACCAAGGGGTGGTGATAGCACCAGAATAAAGGTGAGATAATCTGTTGAGGGATAAAGAAGAGGGAAAAAGAGCTGGGAGAGGTTAGGCGAATGTGACACAGGCCCAAATCCTTAGTCACCATCTGCACTCCATGAAACACAACCTCATGAACCTGAAAATGAAAGAAACATGCACATAATACAACAACACGATGGAGAGGCAAGAGAAACACAATAAAAATGAGCGAGTTGAAGAAACACCACAAAAAATGATTTTAATTTCTTTAAAACATGCATAGATCATTACATATGATGCAAAAAGACATAATTACATTTCCAAGCCCAAGAGAAGGCTCACAACTCAATAGAGTTGAGGAAAAATTTTCAAGAATTTCTCCAGGCTCCCGAATGTCTCTCCAAAAATGAGGGGGTCGAGTTCTTTATACAGGAAAATTTGTCACCCACCCTCACGAAAGAGGTATGAGCAAACATACAAATACGCTTCTAAGGGTACTTTTGTCATATAAAGACATGGGTGCCATACCACATTAAATATGGTTGTTGAGTTGTCATTCGTCCACCTACCTTCAAATTCATAAGTCATCCAACCATGTGACACATACAACCTCACCATATAACAGTTGGGTTGTCTAACCACATGACCCATCTAACCTTGTGTGTCACCTGACTTTAACTATCTAACCTATAGGCCACACATTTTGTGGTCACCGACCAACCTAGTGGTCACCACCTTTTCACTGTGGGACACTAAACATGTGAGGTTGAGTGGCCATCCATTTTTTCCCATACACTATGACATCGACTAAACCAGTTGAATAACCTTGTGTCATCCAACCTGAGGGGGTTGGACATCGTCCAACCTGTTCGTACACATCTTCGCCGACCAACCCCCTGTACTATCCATCTTGTTTTCTATATGATGCATCACTCGTCCAACCCAAGCATCCTACCAAAGCCATCCAACCTGGCCGTCCAACCCGGGGTTGGGCGGTGCGGTAATCTAAGGGGGTTGACGATCGTCAACACCCGTACAACCCACACTTTTTATCCACTCGACTCATAACTTAATCATCCATCTCGTACTACAACTCAACCATCATCCAACTTGACTTTGACTCATCAGAAACCCGACTAGATTGGTTTTCCGTGGCTCACCAACTTGCTTCACATGAAGATCAACTCAGCTAGGCCATCCTATGCTTTGTATTTTTCCTCTAATACACGGGACCGAAATTGACAAATGTCCGCATGCGAGATAATTTGAATGACTAAGTCCATTTATAATGAATTATTTAAATTAACATGGGGGATTCGCTAACAATCACCTTTGATCGCTCCGAGGTCACACCAAGATTGTCGAGGTTGTTATAAACTTGAAATGAAGAATGAACTTGTAAAACCCTCAAAGAGACATCAAATCCTAAAAAAAAAAGATGTATAATGAGTGTTCGAACTATCCTTAGCTGTCACAATGGTGAAATTATGACTGAGCATTGCACTACATCTCAAACCCAATGTAGTTCTCTCTCTACATGTGTGTGTTTTGTGGAATTACACCCTAGGTTGTTCTTGCGCATGTCACACTTGGATAGAAAGCAAGTAACTAGATGTAGTATGTTGTAAATGTGTACATGGAATAGAATGAGCTTCCCTGCTATGAAGTGTGATGCAAAAAACCAACTCTTGTATCGCTTGTGATGGAGCTAAATGGATGCAATGGAGCTCTTAAATGCCTTGATGGATGCAACCTTAGGTGGTGATAGATAGTGTTTAGTGCTTGGTCATTTATTATGATCACATAACTTTATATTTATATGATTCCCTTGCTTGATTCCGTAACTAACCCCGAAAAGGTCGACTACCAAAAATATAAGATGCTCAAATGGCTAGAAAGGACCCAAAAAGTGTGAGTAAAGTATCTTGGGGTGCCCAGGAGGGGATGAGGGTGCTGATGTTGGTATCCTGGGTAGGCGGCTGTGTCCAGGATGACAAATGTTGAAGAGTAAAAAGGCATACTTGAGAAGTAAGGGTGTAAGATTGAAAGTAACAACACGAAGCAAAGAAAGATGCCCAATGACTTGGGTTGATTAATACTCTTCTTACTTAGGAATCATATGAATAGTAGTATGTAATCATGACTATATAATTACACAAAGTGCATGATTTTGTGTATACATTTCCCCCACTTTATGTTGGTGATGGGAAAGCTCGGTAACATAAAGTAGATAGAGATGCCTACACGATAACCATGAAGATCAATGTAGAAATTGTGTCGAGAGAATAGAAAAAGTGTTCATGATAAAAATGTGAAGCGTGGATGTTGAGGAGGAAAAGTGTAAAATTGATGATGAAAATGAACTTAGGGTGGAAACGCATGTGTAGATTTCATGATGTACCTATTTTCGATGTCGATGTCAATGTGTGTGTGATGTTGTTGATGACATTGATGTTGTCTACTTCTTCCCATATAGACGGACCTAAAATAGAAGCCGATAAGTAGTCAAATATGTGTTTATATGATAAAAGTGTGTAAGGAATGTATGTAAAAGCATTGAAAGTGTGAAAAAAGGAACATGTGCACCTGATACATGATGAGGAAAGGGGTGTAGAAAGGATCCTGTAAATGATGTCGACACGAATTTTTTTTAGATGATCTCACACCAATGTAATGGAAGAAGTGTAGGGAGAACTGTCTGGTGTCGACTTCCAAGCTTTAATTGTTTTCCTCTATGTAAAACACCACTGTAGATGGTGTGTATAAATGCATGCTAAGGACTATCTGCCCTGTTAAATTCACTATGTATGGAGTTCTATAGACTATGTTGAACTACCAATTGCTATGTAATTGCCCCCTGGTCTCAGGAATCTAGGAAAGACCGATGTATTTTCCCCTAGTTTTAGGCATCCAAGAAAGGTCGTTGTGCTTCAAGGACCCAAGTCGATTCTCGAGCCCTATCCAAAACTGAAAAATGTGATGTACCAAGATGCAGTGTTGTGTATTTAATGTTGTATGGAGTTACTTGATTCACCCAAATTATGAGTCAATTTTTCTAACATGCTAAGGGTGTTTCATGAGTAGCCTTATCTTGTAGGATTACTTCTAACCATGTTTATCTAATTTTCTTGTATCTCATATGTTTGTGTCTTGATTTCCATTGTTTACAGACTATGCCCGATGCTTGATTACATGTTTTTAATCTATATATTTGAGTTCTTTGAGTGTCTTGTGATATCCCGAGTGGTGTATCATGTATTCAAATAGCTACTCATTGTGTATTTTGCCATATTATTGTATATTTTGACTAGTTTCTATTGCATCATACCATGTTTGTTTATGACTAACAATTTTGGCTATCCTTTCCCATTGTTTTACATGTGTCATGGTTGTCACCATGCACATTCCCTATTCCCCCTAAGAGTTCTATTTTAGATGTGCACATTAGTTTCAAATTTCCTCAATTGGAATGATCTCTTCTTGGTTCATCTCACGCACCCAAAATGAGTGGGGAAAATCATTAGGTGACTATTTCATCCTCTTAGTAGTTCGAGACAAAAAAATGGTACATAGAAAAATTAGAAAAAACAAGAGCTAATAACATGGTTCGAATCAAACTTGGGCCAAAATCAGTGCAAAGACATAAGCACCCAAAGGAGAAAGGAATAGTGGGTACTAGTATTCCACCCGGACAATTCTTTCCGGGGGTAGGAGCAGTACAATACAAGATCAATAGGTTTCTAGTGACAAGTTTCTAAAAAATCCATAAACAACTACTTAGTTGCAGTAGTTATTATAAAGAACAACATAAACAATATTAGTGGCAAGTTACATAATTTGGGCAAGGGAACTAATTATCATGTTTTCTTAGGATCAAATAAGGAATGAAACCTAGGGAATATGCAGGACAATGATATTACCTTTGTGACCAATTTCTATTGTGTTTGTGACCATTTTTAGTGACACTTATATGTGGGGAACCACTAACACTTGGAGGAAAAGCCTACATCTCTTGCAATACTCTTCCCTTGCTGATAATACACTCAAATCCTCGGTTTAGTGACAAGACATTCAAATACTTAGTTTGGCAACAATATTGCTAAATCCTTAGTACTATTCCAACCATCTCTAAGGAAAAAAACATATAAGAACAATTCTATCTCTTCTCTCACAACATTCAAGTGTATTCTATCCTTGATTCACTTATTTTTCAATATGCATTTCTATTTTCAAATTTACTAAGTTAAAGTTCAATTTAATTTATCATGAGCATTGACTACACTTATATTATTTTTCATGTTCGACCTTACTCCAAAAAAAGGCAACACACGAATGGAACAAGAAAAAATCTCAAGCATAAAACGCTCCGGAAAAGGAAATATCCAAGGAACAAACCTAAGAATCATCTCTACTACACACATGAGGTTACCCCTAGGATCCTTATCCTCTTCTAGATTCCATGATATACATTCTACAATCTCCATTCAACATGATATCAAGTACAATCCTTATTTGACACTCTATTAGTTAGTGGATCTCCATAAGGTATGATCTTCCTATCTACTTTATGATACCAAATATTCATTCACTAGCATAAAGTGGGGAAAATGTAGTCAAAAAATCACACACTTACTACTTACATCATGCCTCTAAGTATGTTATTATATGCATGATTCTTAAGTAAGAAAACTAGACATTAACAACACTTATTTTGCTTTTACATTACTTTATCATTTTGATAATCTTATCATTTACTTTTTCTAGAATGACCACTTTACTTGCAAACATTTGAAAACATGTGACCCAACCCTATATCTTATGTTTTATCCTCCAAGCATTCTAGGCACGACCGCACATTAGGGATAAGAGTTCCCGGACATTACTATCCCCTTTGAGTGCTTATGCCTTTTCCCCTCATTTTCTTAAATTTGAAATGCCACATTATTTGTTATCTTTTCTAAAACCTCTTTCTTATCACTTTGGGTTGACCTTTTTTGTGGTTAATGACGTAATTAAAACAAGGGAATCATCTATATACATGACTTAATATTATTAGGGGTTGGACAACTTGGGCTATTACTTACTATCTACTACTTGGAAAAATATCAACATTCCAAGACTACATTTGGGCTGCATTATTCACTGTATAGGAGCCTGTTATTTTTGAATTCCATCTCACACATTCATCTTGGGGAAGTAGTTGTAGTGTGTTATCTTGGTGCGAGTGGCACAAGGGAAACCTAGCTTCAAGGGACACACACACACACACACACACACACACACACACACACACACACACACACACACACACACACACACACACACACACACACACTAGAACTACATCAACTTTGAAATGTAGTGCAATGATTGATGAAAATCACATTGTGGTGGCCACTAAGGTTAGTCAAAATCAAGAATATGCATTTTTATTTCATATAATGTTTGATTGAGCATTTTGTAGATAGCTAGGGGTTGTTTTGCAGTTCAGTGTGATAGTAAAAGCCTACAACTAATCTAGAGTGAAAAAGAGTGAAATGAAGAAGACAAGTTTATAGCACGAGAAGATCATAAGCATAACATTTACTGTGACACTAGTGCCCAGTTCAAACACTAGCACTCGAGTGGTTCATCCTTATCTAGGCAGTCCCTATCTCGAAGGAGTTATAGGTTCCATTTTTCCAGACAAAGCATATCCAATCCAAATCCAACCGTTCCACTTGGGTTCCAACCCATAATACATTTACATCTCTAAATACAAGCTAAGTCACTCTTATTTCACTATTGCTTATACTTTCTTATTTCTTGCATGATAGATCTTACTTATTATTGTTATATTCATTTGATCTCATTCCTCTTATTAAGATTTAAATTTCGTTAAATCAATATGAGGCTAAAGTGGAGGTACCACATGATGATTAACAGATTGGGAAAATAGAGCCTCAAACAGTTAGATGATGCTTAGTCCTTAGAAGTATCAAGGTGAATTTGGGTGTCATGGAGGTGTTAGAAAAGGGATATTTGCATTAAGAGTGTTGCTCAAGATACTTAAGGAGTGTTATAGTCTTAGTTGATGAGGGTTTCATGATGAGGAACAAGAAGAAACACTAGCTTAAAAGAACAAACATATACCCAAATGGAAACCCTATATTAACCAGTGGTTTGAAAAGTAGTAGGCCTAATAAATAGGGATTGGGTCCTAGATTAGGTTAAGGGTTCGATCAAAAGTGGGTTCACCAAAAATTTCAAGCCTAAATTAAATTTCTAGTTCAATTTAGTTAGGTGTGTGGGGAAATTAAGAGTTGATTACTAATCTAATGAAGATAATACAATATAAAAATAAATCAGCTTTCTGAAACACATATCATATAAGAAAGATTGCAACACACCACTTAGCCTAACATGAAATTGAATGTATAGAGGAACTTAACTTGCCACAATTTATTTTTGGACATATTTTAGAATGTACAACAAAAAACCAATATAAATAAACCTAATAAACCCTCACAAACTAAACTAGAACTAGAATATTCTTGGATCGGGACCGTATAACATAGTTAGGATCGTTTTGTAAAGTCTAGGACCTTTTATACATCCCCTGGACCCACTCTAAGACATATTTTGATATTTATTTGGTTTCTCTCCTTCCTAGATTTGTTCGTCACTTTGTCACAAACCCTAGTTGTCGCACACACGACAAAGCTCTTTGAATGAATTGATCATCATCTTAAACTCTATTCATGGATGAAGAGTCCTATAAAATAAACATTATAAGTGGTTTGGGAACACTCGTTCATTGCTAACGTTTGAACTACTTGAAAAGGACTCAAACTACACATTCTTCTCTACCTAGAATGTGATATCTAGATAAATTAATCAGATTTGGCACTTTACTTTGACCATGGTTTCTTTGACTTGGATCTTGCTAAAAAAATTGGAGAGAAAATGTTTGTATACTTGTAAATAAGAGATATGACTACTTTGATCTGGTTTGTAGCTTTAGACATGATGTGGGTGTTACCCTAATGTTTGTAGATGTGTGATTCGAGATCTAGGGAGCTTTGAATGCATTTTGCAAGTGTATAAAGTGAGTGCTCTAGCACATTTTCATAGGATCCCCAAGTTATCAAATGAGGTAGTGTTTACTTGATTATACAGGGTTTCGTAGATAATTTATCTAAGAAAGGATGACCTAAAGGAATTATAAGACCAACAATAGCAGATTTAAATTTAAAAGTACAGTTGGTAGACATGTCGGTCCAAGACCATACAAATGGGTCATGACCATATGGTATGGTCCTCCAAACAACAACACGAAACATGTTGAATGTGATTTGAACTAGTAATATAATATTTTCATATGGATTTTGTGCATTGAATTCTCGGATGTCTTGACATGTCAATGTGCAAGGATAAACAAGTTGAAAAATGGACCTCAGAAAGTGCTAAGTAGGAATGGAGAAGTTGTGCTAATCATAGTAAGAGTGCATAGGAAAATAAAGGATTTTCAAACTAAATACCAAATTTGAGTGTCTACATATTCTAATTTCTAGCTTTTGGTTTCTTTTTTACATAGTGCCTCTAAATAATGCATCTTGAATTGGATTTTTGTTGGTAATATTTTTGCAAAATCGCTTGCTATATGATTTTTTAATTAATTCTAATATTATTATACATAAAAATTAATTTTAAAATATACTTTTGTATTTATCTATATTTACCTAGGGAGAGGGACCCAGTCCTACAAAAAAAAGTGTTGAATATAAGTGGGTTGCTAACAAAATTGATCAATAAACCCGCAACTAAAAAGAACATTTTTTAGGATAATAGTGAGGAGGGAAATGTGCATTGGAATAATTTAAAATTTCCTTTTCAACCACCTTCATCACAATAACCATTTACAAGACATTTAGTTATTGATGATAAATCAACAGACTCCCAAAGAACTCGAGAAAATTATTTCGTCATCGTGTTATTTGAGGATAATATTATATCGAATTGACATGTTGTATGCAAGGGAAAAAAAGGCCCGACCACGCCCTCAAGAAACTTCCTACACCCAAGAATGGAGGGGGATGATTTCAAATGTAGAGTGAAGTGAATATTTCCTACTGCGTAAAACTTCTTAACATGTTAAGGGATTAAAGATGGACCAATCCAGAAAGAAAGAAAAATGGAAATGGACCGAGTCACTGTAATTGTATGTGTGTTTACAAAAATGTATCTCACAATCTTAAACTATGTAAATTCATATATATACATGTACACACATATACATATATGTATATATAAGTATATGTACACACACGCACCCACATTTCTTGAAAGCATTCATACTCAACATAGTTATGACACCGTGGATTTGGGCATGCGAGTTCTAAATACCCGATTGCACTCAAGTGCTACAACATGGTGAAAAGATTTCCAATAAACCATTTTCACACCCATGGAGGAAAAGCTTTAGTTTTCTCGATGATCCATCACCACATGCAAATGCAACTCTCTATCAATAGTTGATTAGGAGTCTCATTTACTGGACATACACTACCAAGACATCAACTATGCTATTAAATCTCTCTCATTGTTCATAAAAGAGATGGAAATATGTCAAAAGAAATTAGAAAAATAGACATTGAGATACATATGAGGTATAATGGATTTTGTCTTAGAATATAAGAAGAATGGCTAGTTCTTCTTGATAGGGCATTCAAAATCAAATAATGTAGGAAATATTGATGACATGAAATCCACTTCTTGATATTGGGACTTGGTCCAATATCATAGGGGGAAAGAAATATTTTATTCTCTATCTTCCATTTGAAGCATAATATTGTGTTTGGGAGGACATTTCTATGAAATGATGTGGCTTCATCACATACTTGAAGGATTAAGAGTACAACATAAGCAACCAACCTGTCTTGTATATTGAAAATGAAGGTGTTATCAAGTTTATTTGCAATCCAATGTTTCATGAACATACAAAACACATTGAGGTACACGTTCATTTCATATGTGAACATGTTTTGTAATACAATATCCAGTTCCAATTTTTCTCGATAGAAGAATAACATGCTAATGTCTTCATAAAGTCACTTACACTGGACAAATTTAAGGCATTCATAAGATCTCTATTGTTCACTTGAGCTGTGATGAATTAAGAGAGGGAATGATATAATCTCCCGTGGGGTGGTTAATTCACATTGTCAAATAAAGTGTAACTCATGTAGGTGAATGTGTTTTTTAAGGTTGTTATTAGTTTCATTTCATATTTGTAGTGTTGTCAAGATATTTTTTCTTGTCACTTTATTGGAGTATATTGTTCCTAATTTTTAGGAACTATTGTTGGATATCTAATATACATAAATATTATAGCCTTCTCTTGGATATGTAATACCCAAATTTACACTCATACAATACTATGAAAATATTTTTTGGTTAATAGTCATTTGGTGGTATTTTTCATTTTTAAATATATGTTGGTATGCCATGTTGTAATAAACTACTTAAAAATTTAATGTTATATGTCACATTAATATAAAATTAATGTGCCTCTTGTTGGTATTAGTTGGTGAATTAAAAATCTATTTTAAACTAGTATTGAAAGTAGTGTATGATTATTATATTTACATAAAATCAATTGAATGAAATATTTCAAATAAGACTCTAAGGAATATTCTAAATTTGTATCTCAAACTTTATAATTATTGAAATAATATGTCGTTTCAATCATTTTCATTATTTAATTAAGCTATTATGATTGACATAAAAACTATTTAAATCATACTTAATTTGTAAATAATCACTATAGCATGAGTTTAAGATAATAAAATTACAAGTACCATGTGGTGGCTTATTTCGTCGAAGAAATTGTTATAGCATTTGCAAGTTTGCAATTATAAGTTCGTAGTTAATTATATCCAACGGTATTAAGAAAATGTGAACACGTGATCTAGGGAAGCTTGTGACCGACATATTTGTCGTCATGATAATATTATTATCCATTACAGAAAATGTGAACACGTGATCTAGGAAGCTTGTGACCGACATATTTGTCGTGATAATAATATTATTATCTATTACATGCGTTGATTGAAGTGAAAATTTTGACAACTTTCCCAATATGCACCAATAAAAGCCTAATTTGGACCAATGATTTACAAACACACAAGTCCAATAATAATATGCAATTAACATGTCATATACCAAATTAGGTATATTCAACATCAAACTTGAAACTAAACTTGGTTAATCAAAATGGTGTGTTTTAACTTGTTTAAGAAATTGTTTCAATTAAATTATATTTAAACATAAAATAAAATATTCAAAATAATTATATCAAACAAAATCCAAGATAATAGTGGTAAGGCGAGAAACGTGGGTTAGCAGAAATATGGGCTAGTGCATAAAGTTGGTTAAGATGCAGAGAATGGGGAATGGAGATGGACCAATCCAGAGAAAGAGAAAGAGAAAGAGGAGTGGAAATGGAATTAGCAGGTATTGCTATTGCTTCTGTCAAAGAATAGCAAAATAGGAGATTCTGTCATCTGCCGCACAATTAGCACGTGTAAGGTGGTCCTCCTCTTTTATTCACTGATGCTTACTTTTAACCATCTTTATATTAAAAAAACAGACAAATACTCTCTTTTTCCTTCAAATTTAGCGGAATATTCCTGCAAGATTACGCCCAAATGAAGAGATATTCCAACATAGCGTACGCTTTGTTTGTTTGCCAAATCTGGCGGAGCTAAATTATGAATTATTTTCGCAGCAGAAAATTCCTACCTGTACCACTCGATCTTCATTTACTTCATTTTCACGACTTGTCATGATACGACCAACGAAGATACGGTGATTGAGATTTTTATTTTAGATATTGGGATGCCACGTTTCACTGCCAACTCCTAAACTTATTTATTTCAGAGACTCAAAGGGATTTGAAAAAGATTCGGATAGTTTTGTTATTCTTTGGTTATTTTATGGCCTAATAATATATATAGACAATTAGTTTTGGTATGTGATTGATTAATTGGTATGTTGTTTGGGAATTTATATGTATTTGTTGGTTGTTAGTTTAAATTAGACTTCAGTTGGTGCATGGTGTTGTTCAACTTTCTATATATTCTCTTTATATCACATGTGACTTTCAATACTTTTTTACGTTATGTGACTTCCAACACTTTTAGCTTATCACCCGATCATTGGCACCCTAACTAGTTTAACCATGTATTCTTCCATTTCTTCTTGTTATCTTTTTCTCCTTGATAATTTTTGTAGCCTTATTTTCTCCTTATCTCTTTCCAATTGGTTTTGTTACTCCCAAAATTGTTTTATATAATGGAGAATGAGACTTTTCGAAACATATTTTTATCATTTGATAGTTCTTCTTCAAGTAGTACTCATGATGATAGGTTGTTAATGGGTTGTTTCAAGAAGCTTGAGGGTCTATGCATTTGATTGATTTTATTCCTTTCCATGTGGGTCCATATATTCATTTCCATTTATAGTTGATGATTTCCTAGCACATTTCCAAATCAATGTTTGAACTCATAAAATTACATTTGTTGAATTATCTCAACTTAAACTAACTCCTAACCCCTAAAGACTACATTATTGACTATGTATTTAGGTTCAAGAAATTGAGTACTAGATAACTTATTAGTTACTACATAACAAACTTCAAAGTACATTTTATCCATTATGAAAGGCATATTAGTTTTCAACACCTATGAATCCTTCTATGAACACTTTCATATAGTTAAGGATTATGAATTTAAGCTTTTAGAGGGAATATAATTTAAGTATGAGGTTAATGTTTCAAATAGTGCAAAATTTCAAATCAAAGATAGTTTCAAGGCTAACAAAAATGATTATACATTTTGACATAAAAATGATAGCAAGAAAATGTTTAATGTTATATAAAACCAACCTCAAAAGCTTGACATGCTATCACAAAAGTAACAAATGAAATTCACAAGGTTGAGTGGAACCCCAAAATATGCCTTGAAGAAGTTACTTAAATATAATATGATTTCTTTATCACAAGCAAGGGATAAGGACATTGTTTAAATATATTGATTCTAATACACTTAAATGACATTAGCAAATGTATGCATTACTTTGAAACATAAAATTGAAGAATTATATGATAGCCTCCAATTCTTCAAGAGGATACAAGTTCAAGTTTAATAATTGAAACACCTACTCGATAAGGAAAAATAATCTCATACTAACATTGTCCATATGGTATGTAAGTCATTTGAAGTATAACAACGTGTTTAAGGATTATAAGAAAGATCAATTTGTGGGTTTTATTGACAATTAATTGGATACAATTGAAATATATTGAGTTTGTAAAGAAAGGAAGATGGTCTATTTCTAAATAATCCCCAAGGAAATAGTAGAATTCAAGCATTTATAGAAGATCATATAAATTTTACTACTTGTTGCACAGAGACCTTCATTAAAGTGGACTTCCTATTGACTTGCATTATATTTTGTTATTATTTTCAAGACCAGTTCCTAAAGGGAATTTGATCGAGGAACTCCATCAAATCCAACCATAGTTTTTGATGAGTTTGCAAAGTGTTGATGCAAAATTAAGATTTCTAGGAAGCGGAGTTAAGTCCAAGTGACATGCAAAAAATTATGGAAAAATGAAATAGGTTTTCAAAGACAATGAAAATAATAATAGGGCCATTGAGTATGTTCTAAATTTTTGTAACAATTTTTTAAATTGTAGTGTTATTGGAAACATATTACTATTATTGTTGTTGTATCACCTAAGTACGATTTCAATAAAGTTGTCTGCTTTGGCTAATACTTTTGGGTTTTTCACCTCAATGTTTGGGATTTTCTTCCGCTTATTTTTTGATAAATGTATCTTGATTTTAAATTAATTTTATACCATTATAAAAATCTATTCTCGTAAGATTTTGAATTATTTCATTGTTTCTATAATTTGAGTATATACATTTGTATAATTAAGTTTGATATATTTATGTATATTTGATTAAGTGTATTTGCAATATATCTTGTGGTTAGTTGTAGTATATTATTAGTGAATAATCAATTTCCACCTCTATATTTTGGTGAAACCACCTTGGCTTTGTAACATTTTTTCCTTGCTTTTCTCCATTACGAACCATTTCTTGAGCCGCACTCCAAATTACTTTTCTATTTTTATCTTGTGGTCCATAAAATTAGATGTCCAAAATTTTTCTTGCTTAGGCGCGAGCCTTCACATGTTATTCATTCTTCTTGTGTGTGCCCCTTCATGTCTACCTCACGTGTACCATAGCTCCTTGTGCGTGATAGGTACTTAGTCATTTCAACTATCGAACATCCGGGATGCTCAAAGGATAGAAAGGAAAATCTTGAGCTTCGTCACACGTTGTCCAATTTCCAAAAGTAAAGTGGTCATTCTAGAAAATCAAATTATAGAAGTATAGAAAGGATAAAGTGATGTAAAAGTAAAACAAGCATTGTTAATATCTAGTTTTCTTGCTTAGGAATCATACATATAATGACATACTTAAAGAAGTGATATAAATAGAAAGTGTAGGATTTAATGTCTATAGTTTGTAAAGATCCCATAAACTCATCAATATTTAATGGCATTAAATATTTTGAATTTTCAATTGCAACTAATATAAAATCAAACCTAGTAGATAGTCTTCTTAGGATTTTTTTCTACAAATATTTGATCCTCTATGTTTCACCATGAGATCTAATTTGATTTACAAATTCCATTACATGGGTTAAAAACACATCAATTGAATCTAAATCTTTAATGTATATAGTTTCAAAATATCTCCCAAGCATTTGTAACTTAGCCAATTTAACCTTATATGTACCTTGGTATGTTGTTTCTAAACTTTCCCATGTTTGTTCCAATTTGATTTCTATTACTGACTCTTGGACATATAGATTCATCCATGGCTTGTTGTATGATGAATAAAGCATTTATGTCCTTTTTCTCCTCCTCTTTTAACAAATCCTTCCTTTCTTGTGAAAAGGCATTGAAATCCACCTAATTTACAAGTTATCTAAATCCATTCTCCACCTAATCGTTTAGATGTTGTGAGAAAAAGTGCGTCTTCATCTTGATACTCTAGTAAGAAAAAGTTTTCCCATTTAAAATAAAAATTTGAGGTTGGGTAAGATCATTCTTGCTTACACTCAACATACTTTATAACACTTGATTGCTAGATTTTAATCATAGCTTAGCTTTGATACCAATTTCAAGGTATGCAATGATAGCTCAATTTTCTATTCATGCAAAATATAAAGTAAATACACAAGTTGTTTGAAATAATTTGTATACATGAGAAATATATTTTATTAAATTAAAATAATCTTAAGAAAAACATCTTGTTGCTTGAAGTTCGAAATTCCTCTCTTCTCGTCTCTTCTTCTCTTAATTTGTCTTTCTCTTCTTCTTATAACTAAAAACCTATAGACTACACACACAAACCCACATTTTATTTTTTCAATCTTATTTTTAGACTACTTTACTAATTTTATATTTCTTAAACTCATTCTAATTTTTTATTTTCTAATTCCTAGTTCTTATAATAAACTTATTGTTATCCCAAAATACCCTCGGGGTTATTTTGACCTTAACATAATTAAAAATGGACTTATCCTTTTTTAACAAGTCAGGACGTTCAAATGGACATATATTTCCACTTCTCAAAAGCATCGAAGTTGGCATTCAAAAATTGCATGAGACTTATTTGATTTACCTTGGAGTGCATGAACTTAGGGTTCTGCGAGTTCTCCTAACCCGCGAAAAAGGAGCTATAACACCTCTTTTCACTTCATAAGAATTAGGAATTGTTTTTGACAACTCTTTAATCACAGATTTTTCCTTTAATGCATTTAACATGCAACCATCAAATCCCAGCATACATGAGTTATAAATCCCTTAATTTATCCAAAGTTGAAATGAGTAACATCATTTATAAGACTTAAATTATTACAACATTAGTAAAATTATCTTTATGCCTTCAATGATTAATATATTATAACAGATTAATCTAGCATTAATTAATGTTTATAATCCAACCAGACAATCTATGATAACCATGTGCAACTGTAAGGGTTTAGATCCTACTCGATCCCCTCAATCACTCATTTCGAGCTAATATACCCATTATATCATTTGGTTTAACCATTTTAAAGATTCGAGAGAATGTGTATCCTTTTAGTGTAGCCTCCTGGGAATAACACAAAAGAAATGGTGATTGAATAATGCAATCAGTCACTTGCAATACTATGGCCATCGTGTTAGCTAGCCTATTTTCATGACTGCACACAAGCCACATGAAACTTGTCCCTACATTCACCGCAC
Organism: Taxus wallichiana var. yunnanensis; assembly: GCA_018340775.1. Classification (NCBI taxonomy): domain Eukaryota; kingdom Viridiplantae; phylum Streptophyta; class Pinopsida; order Cupressales; family Taxaceae; genus Taxus; species Taxus wallichiana. The sequence continues at coordinate 54,481,429 of CM031235.1, forward strand.
AATCATTTCAGATCACAATATTGGGATTCTTTTTGTCCATAAGTTATTAAGTTCATTTTCATCAACTTAAACAATCATTAATATCCATTAGTAGTTACCATGTTGATTTAGTTTACCAAGTCAAATAAAAATGTTTGCACTAGATAAACAACCCTCATAACTTTAGCATATCGTAATTCACTTCTAGTTACAACAATCATAATAAATGGACCCTGAAGGAACAACTTAGGATACATGTTATATAGTAGCATTCACTCAATGAATTCCATCATTAAATGAGTGCTACTTTATAGCAAAATATCCAAATTTATCCTATCGAGTCCCAATTATTAGGATTGTCGTAACACATGCTTAATTATTTATAATTAAATCAATTTAAGATAAATTTCCTTGTATTGCAGCGATATTTTTATCACATTAAAATTATGTCCCTAAGGATTCATTAGCTCAACTTTCATAATAGATTCAATTCACTTTCACGGGTAATTTAATTACATCCATTATGCATCTTAAATGAAATTTAAGATAGCTTATTGTGTTATTGTCATAGTCCATTATTTTTTCATCTCGACATAGTCATATTACTCCATAAAGTATACATTTAATTTATTACGAATCATTTATTTAAGATCATGATGTAGTGGTGAGATATCATACATTATGACTACCTCTACATGTCATTGCAACATTAGGTTGTTGTTATCATTCATATGATTAATCATGAAGCATATGATTAACCAATATTACTCATCTTGTTAAGCATCATAATAATATGTTGCATGTCATCAAACATCTTGCAATTATATCTTTAACCATGTTGTTTCTTTTATTCCTATGTCCACACAACTTAATCCTTTGAAGGGTAAGTTTGTTTCCAACAAGAAGCATTAATTAGACTCTTAAGGAATTAATTAAATAGGATGAATTATGTTATCCTAATTATCTAATGGAACATATATCAATTCATTATCCTCGATTCCTTGCTTCGTTGTTTTATCTATTTACCCTAGTTATACTTAATCATCTTTAAGTAGGTTGAGGTCTTAAATATTAGTTTGATTCACAATATTTCATACTCAATAAGGAGTAAACTTATAAAACATACTTTTCTTCAATTGTAGCACACATTTTATTACTTTATCGTTAAGCATTTGTATGTATATTAAGACACTTTTCAACATACCCCAATACTATTACTTCCTTCTACGTAATAATTGTTTCAAAATAAAACAAGCATAATAAGTCATATTCACAAAATCTCACTAAACCTTATAATATCAATACAATTTCTTAGCCATGAATGGGCTATCGGAGAGTCCTTTTTACATTAGGCCCAAGACCTTTTTATTATTCATACAAATATATTTCACTTTCTATTTAACTAAAGATGCATTCTTTAAAACTAGTACATTATTATCAAGCAAGCCATAATATCCTCTTACATTAACTCGTAATGAAATAAACATTGTGTGGTAAAATTTCAACAATGTATATCGTCAGGTTTGATAGAAATGGTAAGATTGTCTACTCACTTCATGATGTATTATTACAAACACAATGAGTGTATAAAATTAGGTTGACATAATACACAAACCACATCACACAAGATTAAGTTTAATTCTTACAACATGATCACATAAGATGCTTCAACACATGCATTAAATTTCTAACTAATTCTTTACATCAAACTAAATCTTAATCAATGAAACTTTAACCTTAGTAATCTTAGTCTCTACCCTTTAGTGTCTCCTTTATACTCAAGAACCTAATTAAGAGAAAACAATATACAACTTACAAGTGTACATACAAGAAATAAATAGTTAAGTATTATTTCTTCTTAGCATTTATTGGATTAGCAATAAGTTATACAATGAGCAGGCCTTACTCTTTAAGGTAGCTATGTTTCAATTTTGGTTATGCTACCAACCTTAACATTCTAATTAAAATTTCATATTTCCAAATAACTTGTATATTAGAACACTACCCTAATCAGTGATATAACCAACAATAGTCCCTTAACCACTCTAAAGAGTCGAAGCTCGTTGCCCCAAAGTGAGAGTAGTCGTGACTCCACCCAATATGAACACGGCATGGGTATAACCACAAGGGCATTTATATGCACACTTACAATTTAAAACAAATACAAGGTCTAGTTAGGCTATAATCTAACTTCGGCAGAAGATAAAACTGAACACTCGCTTATTTCACTAGTCATTCATACCTTAAATTATTTACTTTCCTAACACATTATTTTCCAGCAAAAATATTACTGTGTTCAAGATCAATGCAAATAACCTCATTAAGGTGGTCCAGGTCATCGAAGTTGCGGGGTATTGTAATAAAAGTTAAGTGTACAATCGTATAACTTCGACCCCAAATCCTTATTGCCTTGCTATATTTCATATCCTGAGTTTGCGGGAAAGTATGCATTATTTTAAAACTAAAATACAATAAGCATTCATTCACACCCAGATCATACAAACATTATATTCAGAATACTACATCAAGAGAGGGAGTTGATATTCCTTCCTGAAATTTCAAAGCTTTCCATGTCGATAAATTGTAAAACCAAGAGTGTTCCTCTCCTAACGGACCCAGGAACTTGAGCACTTGGAACTCGCCAGATTATCCAAACAGAATAAACTGGATAATTCTCCCCCTCTTTTCACAAATCTTAGAAAATGCAAAACCCCTTATACAATGCAAAGTTTGCCCAACCAGACTTCAAATCGACAAGAAAAATAACAAAAATGAAACTCAGATTTCACATGCAAATGAGCTCATACTAAAACTCGCCCAAAACCAGGAGCGAGAAAATGGCAAGGGAAAATGAAAAACCTAAATCTCAAGCATAAGCTTCACCTGGAAGATTTCCGTTTATTAAATACATTAATATCCATTAAATTCGTCGCCGTCCTCCAATTATTTCCCCAGTTTTGGCGGGCGTGTTGAAGGTCCAGATCCCTTTTTTAAAAATAGCTAACAACTTGCATGCAATAACCTTAATTAAATCAATTACTGAGTTAAAACTATTATGCATGCATGGGTTGACAACGACCTTCCACTTTATTTAAACATTTCCACCTTAGATCATTCAACGAAAGTCAAGTTAGTAATCCACAAATATTTTGCATGAGGTCCGACGTCCCCTTATTACGAACCAAAACAACTATAAGAGAGATCATTTATGCATACTTCAAAACCCAAGCATATGAATATGGTCCAAGGACAACGTATGTTAAAGCATGGTGAAACATGAAAAATAATCTCATTTACAATTACATGGTGATCTTATTCGATCAGATCAAGATAGTAGTTTAATCAATAACTATACACTTAGTCTATGTGTGGGTTGTCAACCGACTTCCAAATCAATTTTTCAATTAATCGTTAAACTATCAATAAGTCCATATTGACTCCACATAAGTAATGACCAATGAACATGGTCGAAGACTTTAATCAAAGACAACTTATACCTTGTCAAGTATTTAATCCCAAAATATTAAACATTGCATAGAGGTTTAATTGTTTGGTATAAGACTCTTTAAATTTAAACAAAATAATTATTGCTTTGGTCAATAATATCCATAATCCAACTTTATGATCAATTTCCATGAGATAGGGTCAATCCTTATGTCTATTCCGACATTAGTAAATCAAGTGATATGGAGTGTGGTCGAAGACCACTTGATTGTTTGGACATGTTATACTTTCCTTCTTTTGTCAACTTATTGCCCATGTCAATAGAGTTTGACTTTACGCATTTAAACAATCAAATGCCAATACCATGGTCCTAGGCCATTTTTAGTTATTTTTAAACTTTTAACTTAACTTGCTTTTCCATGATAAATGGCTCATTTAAAGCAATACTTTCATCAACACTATTGCTCAACAAGGAGTCGATCGATCAGAGACATGATCTTACCAAACAAGTTTATACAAGTTGTATGGTGATATACATGATGTCGAATACACATTATATGCATTATTGTCATGCCAATAATCAATCAAGAAGGTAATCAAGATCAAATAAATTGAAACAATATTCTCTTACATAAACGAGATTGCCTTGAACTTGAAGAATATAATATCATGTTACAGAAATATTGTTCATAGTGTGAACACTTAGGAGTGGTTTGGGTTATTTGGTAGTAATAGTTTTTAATATTTATAAAATAATATATGAGTGTGCAAAATAGTTGTAATGCACAACTCATAGTTGAGAGATATTTGGGATATTGAGAGGACTTAGAGATTAGCCTTGACTCCTTACTTATAGGAGTTCATTGAGCTATTTATATGTAATCTCTCCATTAGGAATTTGTCCCGAATGAATTACAATATCTCTGGTTTTATTATTTTCTTTGTGTAACATTTTGTTTTTTTATTTGATCAAATCATGGATATTTACAAGATATCATTAAACCAACTTAACTTTTACCTTGACGAACCAATAATTTAGTTGTTCGATTGAATGTCATCCCATCATTGTTGGTTAAAGGCCGACATGTCAAGAAAAGTTAGCAACTTATAATATTTATCATTATTTCCACATATCAAATCATATATTGTAACCTTGCATAACTTCTATCATACTTACAAGTCATTACTTTCATCATGAAAAATAAAATAGTAATATCAATGATAGATACATTAAACCCCAGTAAGTATCTAATTTCCTCATGTCAATCATATTCAACAAGTGCACTCCAACCTATATTATAGGTATAGAATCCATCACCGTATTGGTATTATTAATATAGAAATCACACAATACATCATACATGACATTCATCACTCACAACATGGTAAGAAAATTCAAACATCAAAACCAAACAAAAATAAGTCATCGATGCTAAGTGATTTACGAATGCTCGGCAACAAGCACTATGGCACGGTTGCATATCTGACTACACATAAGTGTGTATATCCTTTTCAGGGTACACATGCATATGTGTAGCTGCATACTCAGCCTACAAAATAGTGTTTGTTACCATGCTTTATAAGTCATTTAGCATTTAATGACTTATTATTTCAATAACATACACTTAAATTGTGGGATGTGACAGAGCATTATTCAGGGACTTAGGTGGTTTTTTATTAAACTTGTAGGAAGTAAGCTAAAGCTGCAACAAAAAGGAGCATCATGGAGTGTTACTGTGGGAAATGTTAAGGCAGGTAGTGTTTCATGGAAATGGTTAAATCCATGGGACAAAGTTTATCCATAATGAGGGCCAACATTGCAACTAATCAAATGATACCATGTGGCACAAGATCGATAGATCAAGGCATACACGTGGTGGCATTCTATCGCACTTTGAGAAAATGGAATCGGGGACTTCAAGTCTATGGAATAAGTCGTATTCATAGCATTTTGGGTCCGAGCTTGAATTAACATAGTCAAAGAACATGTGGTGGGTAAAATAAATGAAAAGTTTCAAAATATCAATGACCAAAGGTGGCCACGTGTCACCATTCTGGAAAACTTCACGGAAAATGCATTTTGTGGACCTCGAGTTCGCGAGATAAAGCCAAGTTTAGTAAGGCTTTAGGTCCGGAAATTCAAGAGGCGATCAAGGTGGACACATGGAAAGCATTTTATGGAGCCAACTATTTTTAGTCCACCCAAGATCAAAATTGTGACGCGATAGTGTGAGCCAACCGAGAGAAAAACACGTCACATACGTTGAGCTTTATCATTAGCTCATGTTTCGCATCGGAGAGAACAATAATGAAAAGACTGCGCAATGTGAATTATGTGGAGCTTTCTCATTATCTCACACTTTGCGGTTGTCAAAAATAAAACTAAAGAAAATTTGACATTTGCGAAGAACGTGAAATTTTCTATTGGCCCACATTTTATAAAGAAGTAGACCCACTCGTCAAGGAAAAAGAAAGAAAAGAAAGGAAGCAAATCCCGACCTTCCAACCCAATTAGAGACCGAAACTCATGTCCAAAGTAAAAATAATTCACACATATATACAAAGGCCAATCCCCAAGCTAATCAAAGGATTCCACGTGTCAAGTTCGTGTGCTCCCGACATGTAAAATTTTAGATGGCCATATCTTTTGATCTAGAGCTCCAAATCTATATTGGTGGAAAGGTATCTAGAATCCCTTCATTTAAGGTAATTAGATTTGATTTTGGTGGTAGTTGGTGGGTCTAAATGGAAAATATGTCGTCGGAGGGAGAAAGAATAGTCGTAGGCACGTAAACGATCAAATAAGACGACTCAACCACCAAAATTGATGAAGTATGGAATATGTGGACATAGTAATGACTTTACAGGTGCCCATGTGCTTTACAGGTGAATTCAATGTAGTTTTTGGTGGTTGAGAGTTGAAAAATCCATACCTTCTATTTACCCTCTTCTCTTTCTTCTTTATCTCTCATTTTCTCGCTATATATTTTAAAATCTTTCATTTTTAAAAGGAGGATGTTTAAAAACTATAAAGGGACTACCAAAATGGTTCCTGAGCATCTGTGAGCCATCGAACCTTCATTTTGGGCTTAGCAATTTGTTCTTGTTCCTTCCTCTGCAACTGTAATGGTCTATGCATACTTTTATTGTAATAAAGCTTGTTTTGTGACACATTTGCCTATCCTAACTTGTTTTATCTGCAACAATGACTCTCTTTTACTTAATGCATTATGTTGTACATGTATTTATGCTCTGTAATTTTTTTGGTTGTGTTTCAGATGTTGGAGAAAATATGTATAATTATGTTTGGTTCTGTGTCACTTATACCTATCCTCCCCTTTCTCCATTTCCTTCTCTCTTCTCCCTCACTACAATATTTTCACTCTTTAGGAGTAGTGTTAGCACTAGAACTAGGTATAGGAAGTTAGCCTTCTCTAGAGGTCCATCTCAAGTATTAAGTCCCACAACTTGAGAGATGGTCCCATGTTAGCAAAAAATAGGGATATGTAATGTGCAAATCATGGGGTGCTACGTTTTTGACATAACAGTTTAGCACACCCCGTGGGACAAGTATTGAAAGATATATTTCATAGGTTTGTATCCTGGTCTACATCTTCATTTCACCAAGTTTGATGTGCCCTTGGTGAGATCTCATCCTTTAGAGGAATTTCAAGCATATCTTGTGACTCCACTAATCCAAACAAACCCATTATCTCATCAATAGACCTTTCTCTTTTCTTTCTTTCATTTTCCTTTATTTCCATCTTTCAATTTCCCTTTCATTCATGAAGTTGTAAAATTGTGACTTTATTTCCTTCATGGGATTCTCATTTACAACAGAATTCCATTTGAATCCACCTCAATCATCTTAAAATCCATCTTCAAGATATTACAACACACCTTCAAATCAGTTTTATGATCAAAATCAGAATCAACATGCATACCCCTATGAGCCAAATACAAATTAGTTTGGTCATTCACCAAATTATGGAGTTGTTCAAGAGCAAGAGTATGCAGATTTTGGAGGCCATCCTACACCTAAAGATGTTGATTTTTAGAGAAATATTCAAGAAATGGAGGTGAATATGATGTAGACCAGGGATAAATGTGTAATGAAGGCATTTAGAATTCATTTTATGGTCCTTTGTCCATGGGATGGCCCTATACCAAGCTAGTTCAACCCTAAAAAAGCTGGTTTTTATAGTTGAGATGTTACCCCAAGTTCCAAAATGGGTTGATTTATTAGAGGCTTATGAATCTAGTGTTAGGAAACCTTGTCAATGGGGAAAACCTAAACTACCATCTCTTATCCCTTTTATTCCTCCTCCCCAACCTATGCCATTTCATCCTACTCTCCATATTTCTAGATATATGCCCACCGACTCCATTGAGGATTCCCCTTCTCCATATTATTCCCTTCCATCCCACCTTTGATTCTCTTCCATATTTTATTCCAAATCTCAATACACTCCCGAAGAAGATTTTGTACCATGCCTTCCACCTCAACCATTGAAAAATCATGTTGAGACCCAGCCCACCCCTCCTCTTACATTCCCAAATCTATTTTTGAAGAAACAAATTAAAAGATTAGTCAGGAGGGTAGCAAGTTGAAGAAACCATCGAGAAGAACTTGCTAAAAATATGAGGGAATGGGCCTCAAAGTTTGAGTCCAATCAAATACCACAATCAAGTTAAATATTCAACAAATGTTGGAGTTGAAGAACATAAGGTGGAGGATGATTTTTCATATGAACAAGAACAAGGAGAAGATGATGAACAATATTTATGTTCTAAATGTAGTGTGCATGTTGGCACCATATTCCCAGAGGTTGTTGATTCATCTCAACTTGAAAAATCATAAGAGAAGTAGGAATATCTTCAAAATAAGAGGAACACAGAGGAGAAAAATCAGTTTCAAAGGCCTTACATGAATAAGATATCATTGGAAGCTTCTTACTTTCTTTTTTGAATTTGATTTTGTTGATGAACTTGCCATGGAGGAGAACTATGAGGAAGAACCTTTGCCCCAAAATCAGCCTCATGAAGAAAATATAGATGATTTTGATATTTTAAACTTCATGATTGAGTAGGAGGTCAATGATGACACAATTGCCAAATCAGTCATCATGGAGGATGTTATTTTGAAGGAGGAAGAGTTGTTTGTAGAGGAAAAGTAGATTTTTTTCTTCTTGCAAACAATCACCTTCATGACGAAAGTCTGTAGGATGACTCCATTCATGGAGTTGAGATTTAAAGAAATGGGAAAATTACAAGGATCAACCCATTGGTTCCCAAAGCCCCTTGCCCAATCAAATATCTGGCTAGCTTAGACCCAAAGTCAAAGTTGCAACTAGTCATTCTTGTTTCAAAGCATGAGGAAGAGCTTCGGTGCACCAAAGGTCACCTAGTAATGCCTCTCAAATCCAAATGCAGAGCAACTAAAAGAGGTATTTTATATTTTTAGTTGATACTTTGATAAGGAAGAAAACCATCTCCTAGATAGTTTTTCACTCTTGTTTAAGGCCATGTCCATTGCTAAATTAATCACATGTCTACATTTTGTGAGAAATGGATCTTATTTCTCACTAACTATTACAATTTTTGTTTGGCTTTTCTTCCTCTCGGTTAGAGTAGGGTATGGTAATGTTTCTTTCAAGTCAAGAAGTGCATTGTACACAATCTGCAAGTTTCTATTTAGGGTATGTATGATTTTCATGTTTGTATATATTTTTAAGATTTTGTTGTTGTTGCAGTCCATTTTGGAAGGCGAGATAAGTATTCATGGCCAATCAGATTTTGGGAAACTTTCAAAGTGCATTTTTTGGCCCTAAGAGATCATTTGTAGTTCTAAGCCCCATGTGCTTCTTCCTTGGTCAAAATATAGTGTTTTGGAATGATTACACAAAGAATAAAAACTCCTAAGCAATCAGCTTCAAGATAAAACCAAGGTAGCCTCAACTTTTAGCGAGTTTAATGGTGGAATTAGATAGATGGAGCAGCGGTTCCACATATCATTTAGATCTCCACAGAGATCATGCTAAGTACATTTCATGCTTGAGATGACTCATGGGTAAGAAAATTTCAAAGTTCATATGATTTTATTCAAGTTTTAAGATTGACTCAGTGCCTAATGGATTGTGTAAAGGCTACTTATCTAATCTAGTAGGTAGATTACCTCGAGAGGTCACCAAATTTTTATTTCAAAATACCCCATAGGGTTATTTTTACCTTAACATAATTAAAAATGGACTTGGCCATTTTTAACAAGTTTGGGACATTCAAAGGGCCATCAATTTCCACTTCCCAAAATCACCAGATGTTGGCATTCAAAAAGCTGCAAGAGACTCGACTCTACTTTGGGGAGTGTAGGAACTTAGTTTTCTATGGGTTCTCTAACCCGTTAAACAAAGGAGCATTGGTCTAGGAATTAGGTTGGTTTTTATTAAACCCACAGGAAGTAAGATAAATCCGCAACACAAAGGGAACACTGTGAAGTGTTGTGTGGGAAAATTTGAGGCATGGGAGTGTTGTGCATAAATGGTTAAAGCTATACGGAAAAGGTTTTCCAAAAAGGGTCACCTCATGAGAAATCAAATGATACTACATGGTACAAGATCGATGTCCCAAGGTAGAAACCAGGCATAATTTTTTCACACTTTAGGCAAGACTTCAACGGACTTCAAGTCCATAGAATAAGCAACATTCAATAGCATTTTGAGTCTAGGATTCAATCAATGTAGTCAAACAACATGTGGTGGGTGATGTTAATGACAAGTTTTGAAATATCAACGAAGAATGGTGGACACGTGTCACCATTCTGGAAAAATTCATGGTAGATGAATTTTGTGGACCTCAAGTTCACGGGATAAAGCCAATTTCATAAGGCTTCAAGTATGAAAATTCAAGGGTGGTCGAGTTGGAAACATGGAAGCATTCTATGTAGCCAACAATTTTTAGTCCACCCAAGATCAAATTTTTGATGTGAAGCCAACCAGATACCGAAATGTTACATATGTGGATATTTCCTATAGGCTTGTGTTTCACAAATGTGTGAGCAAGATAAAGAAAAGAATAATTGTAAAAAGTGTGTGGAGATTTCTAGTTGGCTCACACTTTGTAGTTTTCAAATAATATTAAATACACCCAACATATGCGAAGAGAATGGAAATTTTCTATTGACTCACATTTTATAAATAAGCATACCCGCTCACCAAGGAAAAAGAAAGAAAATAAAAGGAAGAAAAACTGACCTTGCGATCTAACTAGAGACCAAAAACTAGGAAAAGTAAAAGCAGGTGTACACGTAGGCGGAGGCTAATCCCCAGAGCTAATCAAAGGCTGCAATGTGACAAAATCTTGAGCTCCCGACATGAAAAATTTCAAATGGTCATATCTTTCAATCTAGAGATCGAAATCTAGAAAAAACTATATCATTAGAAAGGTCTCCTCGATCTCTTCAATTTGAGGTAATCATATTTGAGTTTTGATGGTGGTTTGTGGGTTGAAATGGAAAAAAACATCGAGATGGAGAAACAATAGTCTTGGGCACGTAAACGATCAAATCAAATGACTCAACCACCATAATTGATAAAGTATGGTGTTTGTGGACATAGTAATGACCTTGCATATTTCCCATGTGATTTGCGGTGAATTAAATGTAGAATGTCGGTGGTTGAGAGTTTAAAAATTCGTGCCTTCTCATTTCCCTCTTCTCTTTCTTCTTTCTCTCTCATTTTCTGATTAAGCTAAAATGTTAAATAAGAGCCTAATCTAAATACTAAATTGTAGTAAAATAAATATGCAATGATGTACAAAAATAAACCCAAGTAACTACGCAAGAAATAATGAAACCCTAATTACAAAGAGGGGGTAAGAAGCCTTAACCGATTCACAAAGAAGTCTAGATGGACCAAATCTCGACCCGATGATCGAAAGGAAGAAGTGTCACATATAATCCCTACAAAATGTGGATTTGGAGTAATAAGATGGACTAGGAAACACGAGAGAGGGATATGGGCACTCGTGGGTGCCTTAGACTGTTTCTAGGCACTTGGGTCTAGGGAAATGCTCGAAAACCTCCTCTGAGGTGTCAAAAGGTGTTCAACTTTATTTTCCTTTGGTCACTCGAGGTTACACCAAGATCTCTGAGGTCATTGGAAACCTAAAATAAAGAATAGACTTGTAAAACCCTCAATGGGACTGCCTCTCTTGTCACAATGGTGAACTTATGATTGAGCAAAGGTGCACTACATTTGGACCCAATGTATTTTTGTGTGTGTGTGTGTGAAATTGTGCCCTAGGTTGCTCTTGTGCATGTCACAGTTGGATAGTGAGAAAGTAGCTAGATGTAGAATGTAAAAATATTTTTATGGAATAGAATGAATTTCCCTCCTATGAAGTGTGATGCAAAAATCCAGCCCTTGTGTCCCTTGTGATGAATCTAGATGGATGCAATGGAGCTCTTATATGCCTTGATGGATGCAACTTTAGGTGGTGATAGATAGTGTTTAGTTCTTGGTCCCTTATAATTATCACATAACTTTGTATTTATATGATTTCTTCACTTGAATTTTGTAATTAACCCTGAAAAGGTTGACTACCAAAATGATAAGATGCTCAAATGGATAGAAAGGACCCAAAAGTGTGAGTAAAGTACAAAGGAGACATGAGCTCCTAGAGGGGACGAGGGTGCACGACACTAGTGTCTGGTTGGGCATCGGTGTCAGGGATGACAAATACCGAAGAGTAAAAAGGCATCTTGAGCAAGTAATAATGTAAGATAAAAAGTATCAATAGAAAGAAAGAAAGGTGGCCAAATACATGGGTTAATTAGTACTTTTCTTACTTAGGAATCATATGGATAGCGTATGTAGTCGGAATAGATAATTACCAAAAGTGAGTGATTGTGTGTTTACATTTACCCCACTTTATGTTGGTGAGTAGAAATCTCGGTAACATAAAGTAGATAGACATGCATACCTAATAACCATGTAGATCAATGTAGAAGGGTAAGTGCATAAATATGGGGGACCAAAAAGATGACACAAATCCATTTTTTGACATTTGGCCATAACATCCTTGCATTATAGCTCCGTCGCGTTATAATACGACAAGGGAAAATTTGAGCTCGTGTTATAACATGAGTCCGTTATGGCTATGTAAATCCAAGCCATAACGCGCTCATATTATAACACAAACACATTATGGCTTGATAAATCCATGTCATAACATGTTCGCGTTTCAATGTCATAAACCATAGTCAAAACCTAAGTCCAATTTACATTTTAAAAATAAAAAATGACAAAGGAGAGGAAAACGCAAGCAATCGAATAACATGAACACATTTTGTGGCATTAACACACTATGACAACTCGATTCGATGATGGTGTTGAGCTTAGAAGGTTAGTTATTATTGATTTTAGGTTTATTTTCCTTATTAATCTTATTTTTTTGTATTTGTTGATTTGTTATTTATACTTTCACATGTTTCTATATCTTCAATTCCAACCCCTCATTCCACTACGAGACAAGATGAATAAGAAAAGATCCTGAAACACCATCTTGATAGCAAGACATCCTCTTAACACCCAAGAACATTTTTGGGGAAATTGAAAACAACACAACTCAAATTGAGGGTTTAATAGAAACCCTAATGCCAAAAATGCACATCGTCAAAACCTAGGTGCATCATTAGGATCATTATTATATAATATTGACAATGTAGTTAGACAAATAAACACATGGGATAGTTTTGAAACCAACAACCACAATTTTTATGCCAATAATTTGTCTTATGATGTAATGAAGAAGAAAAAAATCACAAAAGATAAATTGTGTGCATTATTAGATTGCAAAATATTCCCTATCCATTGGTGTAATCATGAGGGGATACAAAATATATTTTGGGATAGGCGGTGGATGATTTTTAACCAACCACCTTGTAATAATTTTGAGGTGTTGTTTCACCGTAAAGTAGAGAAAAAAAAGAGGTAATGGTGATGAGGAATATTTGTAGATTGTCAAAGAAGGTTACACACTGTCAAATGTTGACCAATATGATTATGAAGAGCTTCCCTTTAGCTAGGAGAAATGACCTATAAAAACAACACAATACCTCTAAATAATATTAAACAAAATATGGCGGTGGAGTTCTAACGTATGCTAGTTTAGGAAGTGGGCACTTCCTAGAAGGTTGTCAATCCACTATTTTTAATAATTTAATGCAAGGAAAGAGCATAAACAAGTGAATCCTATTGTAGTTAATATGATTTAGGCATCTCATATAAACACAATAAGAAAATCTAGTCTAATAGGAAAGTTATGATTAAATTTGGATGGTTGGTAGGTTGGTCTGGGCTTGTAGGTTTGACAGAGGCTATAAATGAGGTCTAGGAAAGATTTGGTGAGGTTATGGGTTGTTGGGAAGGAGTTATTGGCTTGCTAGTTTGTAAGATCTTACCAGTCATAGATATTGGTATCGGTTAGGTGACTGATGTTGGCTATTGGTAAGTGACTGATGTCGGTTGGGTGACCGGTGTTGGTAGGGGAATTGGTAGAAATATTAAAAATGGGTTGATGGGAGATCTCTGTGATTGCATAGAGAGTTGGGAAGGCTTGGGTGAGGTCGTGGGATTTTTAAGAAGACTCAGAGGTGATAAGATGGGTGTTTGGGTAAGGTATGAAGGTTCTTTGGGTAGATGGTTAGATGGAGGTGTTGTGGGAGAGATCCGGGTATGGCAGGAGTTGGAAGGAAGCAAATAATTGATAAAAAACTAATCTACTAAAGAAAATGACAAATAATAAGATTACTTACTTGTGAAATGAAGGTGAATAGTAGATGGTGGTGGTAGTTGAAGGAGAGGTTAGTCTTAAATGAATGTAGTAGTAGCAAGAAGGCATGATGCTTCCACCCGTGAGTGCCCTAAAGCTCTTGATCAATGCATTAATGAATGGAATGGTATCTGGATATTATATAGGTCTCTAGTGTGTCATAAAGTTATTAAAAAACTTGAGAGTCGGGTTGTAAAGTCACAAGAGCCAGAAACAAGATTAGAACTTTGAACAAAGAGTTAGAAAATCATATTTAAAAAAAAAAAGTGACCGCCGTTAGGTGACTAGCATCGCCGAGGAATAACCGGCATCGGTTAGGGATAAAAGGTCCAACTTACTCAAAATATATTATTTCTTCCCAATTTTGGCGTGATTTAGAATTAATTCCGGGTCAAGAGTGTGGAATGGTGCTAAATGGAGTGGGAAGTTGGTTGGAGGAATAATAGGCAATTAAGGTTAGGGTTAGAATGAGTCCTAGTTAGTTAAGGTGAGTGGGGACTTAGTCTAGGTTAATTAATAGGCTTGGAATAGGTCTAGGATGAGGTGGAGAGATGAGGTTGCTATGTGAGGTGGAAATTAATTTAATTTAGGAAATTAAATTAATAATTATGTGAGGAGGGTCATGCTTAGATGTATGTTAATCAAAGGGAATTGGCGGGGTTTGACCTAATTTGGGTGTCTACATTTTCCCCTTTTTGTCACATAGCTTGTATTGATAAGTGACAATGACAAAAATAGGAAGTGGTTGCCCCAAGTATGGGTAGAGGTGAGGTTGCCCTAGGTATGGGTGGAGGTGATCCTCTCAAAGCAAAAACTGATGAAGTAATGGGCGAGAATCAATGATGGGCTTGATAAATTTGTAGGTGTTGAAAAATGAGGTAAGGTGTGGGTGTAGGCGATGGTAATATTAGTGTAAGTAATAGGTGGGGGCATTCAAATGCATGCACATGTGTAGAATGCATCAAGACACTAGGATGAAAAAATCACAAAATCTACATCGTCAAAGGTCGATAGTTGATCCAAACAAGGTGATGTGGTCTATGTTAAGTATGGAGCTTAATTGCTTCACAAGAAACTTACTTTTACATCTTACTAGTTTTAACAAGAATCGGCATCGATTAGGATGTAATCGAGACATAGGTCGAGGATGTAACCGACGTTAGTCGACCTAGGACAGAAGTGACCATCATCGCTAGTTAGTAAATAGCGTGTCGACGGTTACCTTTGTGACGCTACTTTTATTTTTGACGAAAATTAGAATAAATCACTTGTTTTAAAGATGATTTATTGATTGTAAAAGCATAGTTAAGTTACCCAAAATAGTTATATATGCATGTATGCATTGTATGAGGGTAAGTAAGAAGAAGAGAAGAAAATTAACATTTTTTTGCATGTAAGTTTTCTTGGTGAGCAAGAAAGAGTAGCTGAGTGAGGGAAAAACATTGAACATCTTGTGAGGTGTTGGAAGACAATATATCTTCATTATATTTTCCTCTGTAAAGCACCGAATAATAATATTGGTCATTTCTTGGTGGACGTAGCCCACACTAGGTGAACCACGTTAAATCTGGTGTAATCTTTCTCTTGTTTATTTTATCTTCTAGTTATTTCCGCATTCATTGCTTGTATGTTTTATCTAATTATAGATCTATGCAACACTTGTTATATGGTTTAACCCCAACAACTAGTATCAGAGCTTTGTTTGGAGGTTTTGTGTGTTGACAAGATTTACTCACAGAGGGTTTTCTGATTGAGTGGGAGCAGAGCAATGGCAGAAGATAGTAAATACCGAGTAGAGAAATTTGACGGTCGTAATTATCAACTATGGAAAATGTAGGTGGAGGATTATTTATATCAGAAAGATCTATACTTACCATTGGATGAACATGGATAGTTGAGCACAATGACTGATGAAGAATGAAAGGTTATTGATAGAAAGGCTCTGGGATCTAGAAGATTAAGCCTGAAGCATCGGTGGCTTTGAATTTTACAGATGCAAAAACCATGGTAGAGTTGATGAAATCTTTAGAAAATTTGTATGAAACTCCCAGTGCTTCAAATAAGGTATATTTGATGAAAAAATTGTTTAATTCTAAGATGCAAGATGGTGGATCTCATATCTAATCATTTGAATGATTTCCAGTCTATCGTAAATCAATTAAAATTAGTAGAAATTTCGTTTGATGATGAAGTGAAAACACTTTTATTCTTATGCTCTTTTCCAGATAGTTGGGATAACTTGGTAATGGTTGTTAGTAATACAATGAATGCTTCTAAAGGTTTGAAATTTGATGATGTGGTTAGTGTAATCCTTAATGAGGAAATACGTAGGAAAATATTAGGAGAAGCATCATCTGGAAATGCTTTAATTGTTGAAAGAAGGGGAAGATCTAAAGAGAGATCATCTAAGAGAAAGAAGAATGGGAGATAAAAGTCAAGACATGGAAAATCTAGATCTAAGTACAGAGATTTACTTTATTGGAATTTTGGAAAGAGAGGACACATAAAGAAGGAGTGTTGGTCCAAGGAAAACAAAGAGAATACATTAGACAAAGGTAAAGAAAAAGGTAAGGAGGCAAACATTGCAAGTGAGGTAAAGAAATATGCCCTTATTCTCTCCTTGGATAATAAATTAGAATCTTAGGTGTTAGATTCTAGAGCTTCTTTCCATGCTACCCTAATAAGGGTTATTTCAGAAATTATGTTCAGGGTGATTTTGGACAAGTTTATTTAGGTGATGATGAGCCATGCAATATTACTAGTAAAGGTGATGTTTATCTAAAGTTGTAGAATGGAAACCCATGGGTATTGAAAGATGTGAGGCATGTGCCAAGCCTTAAAAGAAATCTAATATCTGTAGGGAAACTTGGTGAATCTAGATGCGTGGTTACATTCACAGATAATTCTTGGAAGGTTACCAAGGGATATCTTGTTGTGGAAAGAGGTAAGAAGGTAGGAAATTTATATCTGTCTACCTGTATTACTGATTCCTTTTCTGTGTTATCTACTATAGATTCAGATGCAAACATGTGGCATAATTGGCTAGGTCATATGAGTGAAAAAGGAATGTAGATCTTAAAGGCTAAGGGTAAGTTATCAGATTTGAAACAATTAGATCTTGAATTTTGTGAGCATTGCATATTTGGAAAGCAGAAGAGAGTGATATTTCTCAAGGTTGGGTAAACAAAGAAGGAGCATAAATTGGAGCTTGTACACTCATATGTGTGGGGACCAACTCAGGTAGCTTCTATTGGAGGATCCCAATATTATGTGACTTTCATTGATGATGCCACAATGAAGGTATGGATCTATTGTATTAAGCATAAATATAATGTTTTTGAAACTTTTAAAAGATGGAAAGCCCTTGTAGAAAATGAAACAAAATTAAAATTAAAGTGCCTTAGATCTGAAAATGGTGGTGAGTATTGCAGCAAGGATTTTAATGATTATTGTTCAGAGAATGGAATACGAAGAGAAAGAATAGTTCCTAGAACTCCACAGGAGAATGGAGTTATAGAAAGAATGAACAGAACAATCATGGAACGTGCTAGAAGCATGAGGATACATGTCAGCTTGCCTTTGAAGTTTTGGGTAGAAGCAATGGATACAACAATGTACTTGATCAACTGTGGGCCTTCAACAACACTGGATGGTGGAATACCAGAAGAAGCTTGGTCTGGAAAAGAGGTATATTTTTATTTTCTTAGAGTTTTTGGCTCAGAAGCTTTTGTGCATGTTGATAGGGAAAATAGGAGGAAGTTAGATGCTAAATCTAAGAGATGTACTTTCATTGGTTATGGCTATGGTGATTTCGGATATCAATTTTGGGATTTAGAAGATTCTAATATTGTTAGGAGTCATGATGTTAATTGGAATGAAAAAAGAATGTATATGGATCAGGTTTTGGTGCCTAAACATGAATAGGTTGATGAGATTTTGAAGGAAAATCAATTTTCAAACCTAAAGCAGACATCCACAGAAATGATGTTAGTTAGACTAACCGGCATCGACAAATATGATCGGGTTCGGGACAGACAACTAGTGGAAGCGGTGTCGGTACTCCTAGAACCGATGTGGGTAAGGTAACCGACATTGGTCAGTGACGATGTTAAGAACCGTGATCGGTTACAGGTGATCGACATCGGTCATTGACAGAGATTGACATGAATGTGCAACAAGCACAAAATGAGCCCAGACACCCCAGATCTCAGTAAGAAGGTCACAAAGGGTAAGTAGACCTCCAGAGATATTTTCACCTTCCTTTTCTTATTTATTACTTGATGATAGTGGTGAACCAAAAATCTTTGAATAAGTAATGCAAGTGGATACCCATGGGTAGTGGGAACATGGCATGGATGAGGAGATGGACTCCTTGGAACAAAATCAAACATGGGATTTGGTCAAGTTACCAGCAGGTAAAGAAAAAATTGCGAAGAAATGGGTTTACAGAATCAAGGAAGAAGAGGGTGGACTAAAAGGTACAAGGCGAGGCTTGTGGTAAATATATTTGCACAAAAAGCAGTATTGACTTTGATGTTTTTTTCTCTAGTAGGTAAGATGACTTATATTCGTACTATTCAAGTTTGGTTGCAATAAAGATTTGCATTTAGAATAGCTTGATGGTCGATATATTTTCTTCATGGTGATTTGGAGGAAAAGATTTATATGCAACAACTATTTGGTTATAAAGTCAAGGGTAAGGAGAAATTTGTGTGCAGATTGAAAAAGAGCCTATACGGGCTCAAGTAAACCCCAAGGCAATGGTATTTGAGATTTGAAAAATTTATGCATGAACGCGTTGTTATAAGAGATGTGAATCTGACCATTGTGTTTATTTTAAGAAGCTTGAAAATGGGAGCTATGTTATTTTGTTATTGTATATGGATGATATGTTGATTGTAGGATCTAGTATGCAAGACATTGATAAACTAAAAGAAAGGCTAGCTCACACATTTGCAATGAAGGATTTTGGAGCTGCAAAGAAAATACTTGGCATGCAAATTCACCGAGACAGGAAAAACAAGAAGTTGTATTTATCTTAGGAGGATTATATCAATAAGGTTTTGGAAAGGTTTAATATGCAAAAATCAAAACTTGTTAATACACCTATGGCTGAACACTTCAAATTGATAAAATATCAGTGTCCTTCATCACATGAGGATTTTGAGTACATGGCTCATGTTCCATATGCTTCAAAGCAAAGAAGAAGTCTTATGTATGCCATTGTTTGTACTAGACTAGACATTGCACTGAGCGAAGGGGATTTGTGATCAAGTTTATGGATAATCCAGGTAAATAACATTAGAAAGTAGTTCAATGGATTCTCAGGTATTTGAGAGGGACATATGACATGGAGTTATGCTATGGAGGGTTAAATACTTATTTACGTGGCTATGTTGATTCAGATATGGGATGGAGATTTGCATGGCATGAGGAGCACCACCGGATATATTTTCATAGTGAGTGGAACGACAGCTTAGCTTAGATCTCAAGATTGTAGAAGGTTGTGGCTTTTCTACTACCTACCTAGGAAGAGTATGTTGTAGCTATAGAAGCTAGCAAGGAGATGATATGGATGAGCAGGTTCATGGAAGAGTTGGGCAAGGAGCAAGAGGATTACAAATTATATAGTGATAGTTAGAGCGCAATTCATTTGGCAAAGAACTCAACATTTCATTCAAGAACGAAACATATTCAGTTGAGGTATCACTTCATACGGTAGGTGTTGGAGGATGGACAACTGAAGTTAGAGAAAATCCATACGGATGAGAACCTTGTAGACATGCTAATGAAGCCATTGGTAAGGGATAAGTTGGAGCTTCACTCCACTTCTGTTGGTCTTCGAGTTTAAGACTTGAAGAGGAAGGAATAAGCTAAGGAAAAGGAACTAAGGATGGTGATGCATAGTATAGTGCATCAATTGATCTCCAAGTGGGAGATTGTTAAGTATGGAGCTTAATTGACTCACAAGAAACTTTCTTTTACATGTTATTGGTTTTAATAAAGAAACTCGTGCGGTCAAGATGTAACCGGCATTGGTCGGGGATGTAATCGGCTTTGGTTAGGATGTCCAACGTCGGTCGATCTAGGTCGAAGTGACGGTCAATGGTCGAAGTAATCTGTCGATGGTTACCTGTGTGACGTTGCTTTTGTTTTTTTGAAAAAAATTAGAATAAATCACTTGTTTTAAAGATGATTTATTGATTGTAAAAGCATAGTTAAGTTTCCCAAAATAGTTATATATGCATGTATGCATTGTATGAAGGTAAGTAAGAAGTAGAGAAGAAAAATAAAAATTGTTTGCATGTAATTTTTCTTGGTGAGCAAGAAAGAGTAGATGAGTGAGGAAAAGACATTGAACATCTTGTGAGGTGTTGGAAGACAATAGATCTTCATTATATTTCCTTTGTAAAGCATTGAATAATAATATTGGCCATTTCTTGGTGGACGTAGCCCACACTGGGTGAACCATATTAAATCTGGTGTAATATTTCTCTTGTTTATTTTATCTTTTGGTTATTTCCGCATTCATTACTTGTATGATTTATCTGATTATAGATTTGTGCAACATTGTTATATGGTTTAACCCCAATAGTCTAGGTATCTAAGGGATAAGATACAATCTTGGAAAAACAATGAGGCTAGTTACAGGAATGAGCATTAGGTGGGTTCCAAAGCACCAAAATGTTTGGTCTGGTCAAGATAAACATCACAACATCAGGAAAGGAAAGGTTGGTGGGCTAAAAAACATGAGTAGTGTCATGGAAAGGTACAACGAGTAATAAAATCTGAGTGTTTAATGGGCGAGGTCAAGGTTGGTCTATAGGTAAGGTCGTGGGTAAGGTAAAAGTTTAGGTAAAATATGCCCCGAAGTACACTGAGGTCGGGGGTTAGGTGATAAGGCTATTAGGTGAGCTTGTAGGGCTAGTTTAAGGATGTGGGTACAAGAAAATGGCCACTTGCATCAAAATTTTGGGAAAAGTAGGTATAAGTAGATTAGGTAGGGTTACCAATACCGAGTTAAAGGGAATTGATGCCGGTAAGGGTAATTGATTTTGGTTACCTAGGATACAATCAGATGATGTTGGTCGGAGAAAATTTGGTTAAAACAAAAAATCCACGTGAAAATGACTCATTTGTACATTTTAATTTGGTGAAAATGATATGAGAGAGTGTTGTAGCGAGAAAGACAACAAGGAAAGTTAGGAGGCTTAGTTGGTGAGCTGTTTGTAGTTGATAAGAGTAGATTCGACGGGTCCACAAGATCGACATGAGTGATTCGATTGGTTGATAGATGAGAGGTTGATTCAGTCATGGAAGAGGTAGGACAAGGCGTAGGAGGACCTCTAGTTCAGAGACTAGACATCCCTTTGCGGAGACAGAGAGTAGAGAGGTAGGATTCAAGCTCCATTATTGATTTTGGTTAAAACTAAGGTAGAAAAATGGAAAATTTGGTTTTTGAATTTTGATTTGAAATTTGGGTAGAAGTGGGTGAAATTGGGGATGGGGAGGGGAAAATGTAGGTTAATTAGGTGGTAAAATGAACATAGAGGCAATTTGGGGTATTTTGGGTGGGTTGGGTGGGTGTTTGAATTAATTTTTTGAAAATGGGGATGTGGGGGTTTGGCTCTAGTGCAAGAAAGTGACCGACACTGGTCGGGTATCGAATGACAACGGTGGTTTGACCAATGTTGGTAGGGTTAAAGGAACCTGGTATTGATTAGGGTGACTAGTGCTTTGATCATTATGAAAATTGACCAAGGGTGAAAATGGTGTTTAGGAAGGCGACAAATAAGGGAGGGGTCATGTAGGGATAATCTAGGTATGAATGAGTGTGTTATGGATAAGGTAGGTAGGAATGGTTGGGTTAGGTTTTAAGTTATGTATGAATGGGTGGGTTAGGGTAAAAAGTTAGGTAAGAATGGGTGAAAAGATGGATGAGGTAATGAAGTCAATAGGTGAAGGGGGGAAAGTAAGAAAATAGAGAAATTGTAGAACATTAGGCTAGATAGAAAGTATGTCAGGTAATTAGGTTAGGTGAAGGTGGGTAGGCAAGGAAATTCATAGGTAGGTATTGGGCTATGTAGGTTTAAATAAATGATTATAAGGACCAATTGATTAAAAATTTTAAATGGTGATGATCTAGGCACATCAATAGTTGATGATGAGAGATAGGCTACTTGATGGGTGTCGTTATTCCCTTCATTTAATCAACTTTTTGTTGATGTCATATTCACACTAGGGGTGTGTCTAAAGCTATATGCAAAAAGAATAATCTTTTCGATCTAGTAGTTGAATGTAGTTATTTTTGTATTTTCGGGGATCTTTTCAATGTCTTAAGGATTTCTTGGTAAAAACCTTATTTAAATCATACTATGAAAAAATTTGCTTTGAAAGGAAACACATTGAAAGCTTTGTTGGAAGGAAACACACTTTGCAGAATGGAAATAAACACACAACTTAGAGTGCTTAAAAATGGTTACAAGAAGAATAAGAATCTATCTAGACACTGTAGGAATGAGTACAAAACAAAGTTTAACTAGAAGAATTAAAAGCGATACAAAATTAACAGATCTAAACTATTTTCTTAGGAAATATAAATACCAAATAGATGAATATCCTGGTCCTTGGGGAGTGGGCCCTTACTCCTCCTTGAATAAGGATTTAACAACTTAGAATTCTCTCAAACAGGAATGGCTATTTATTGATAAAACATTCCGTATTACAAAACATACTAGATTTGGGTACTTTGATATGTATTACTTATTATATATATATATATATATATATATATATATATATATCTTCTTTGTTCATTCTTTTTATCTACTGCAGTCTGCTTTATATATATACATTTACAATCATACTTGTCTCTATGATTCTAATGAAATAAAATTGTGCCCAAAATAGATGCTTGACCCCAGTTGTATCGATCGACACAATTGTAAGATAATTAACCACGGATCTGTGATCGAAATCTTCTCATCCTTTCCTGATTGAAAGGTTTGTTGATGCTAAATCACCAGATGTGGTTAGAATAGATAAACTTCCATCGGTTCCGAAACTTCAAAGAAGTTCCAGAACCATAGGAAATCGTTAAAGATCAAAACCATGAGAGTTCCAGAGCTATACCCAGGAGTTCCGGAACTAAGTCTGAAAATTACAGAACTAAATACTAGAGTTCTTGAACTAAGTCTGAAAGTTCCGGAACTAGGTGATGAATCCTGTGAATGTGTAATGGAGTTCCGAACTAGCTTGGAAGTTCTGGAACTAATCCGTATTAGAACAGATGCTACTGAAAACATGCTAAATGCTACATACTTCATTTCTTTGACCGATTAGACCTACTTTATTACAAAATTGAATTTCCAACACACTTCGTCAGAAATTTTAGAGCTTTTAAACGTTTGAATCACAATCAATCAAAAGATGAACACTTACATCCTAACTCATATCGATCAAATAAAATTAAAAAATGTAATCAAACTTAACAAAAAGGAGAGTAAGATTAGATCATTTATTATACATTTAACGAGCATATTCTAGCCTCATCGCCTACCACCCCTCTTGGTGCGAGATGCAACCTAGTGTTATAGAGGAAGAGTGGGTGCATATGAGTGATGTTGGGTTATGCACTGTTAGACGATAATGGCGAGATAGTATGAGATCACAACATGATGGTCACTCTCATTGACAAATGGGATTCAACAACCAACACATTCCACCTACCGATCAAGAGATGACGATTACTCTAGAGGATGTTTACAAGATCTTGATATTACCTATTGTTAGGGAGCCACTATATCAGATTTCTTCAGATGAGGTGTTTAATCCTATGGTTACAGTGTTTGGAGAGGCCATGAGAGCTTTGTCCTATCATAGTGCTAGGATTATCTATGAAGATATGTATGTCATACACCCACATGAGACCCGACTTGTGGTATTGATGATGGTGGGGATTGGTTTTGTTGTACTCTCACACTCGGAGGGTGGGAGATTCCCATGGGAATTGATGGAGGTTTTAGAGGACATGATTGAGGAGAGTGTCTATTTCACAGGAACCAACATATTTGGTACAACTTTATAGGGAGTTGTGGGTGTATTGGAGGATTTGGTAGTTCGGTGTATGTTGCACCTATCTTCTTCATTGTTGGGCTTATGAGCACATAGGTTGTTTGCATCCAAAGGTAATTCTCGATAGGATTGGCCCCGAGGAGTCTATAGAGTAGGATTCAAGAGGTGGGTACCGATAAGAGCACATCCTAGGGTGGACAAGGTGTCACGAGATGTGACATATTACATGTGATTGTTAGATGGCATATCAGGAGTTGATATTTTTGGCAGCCCTATGTTGATTTCCCTTCATATGGAGGCATGCCAGAGGATTTAACAGGGCTTATAACTAGTTCGATGGATACGGGGATGGTGACCCGCGAAGCTAGAGATGATACCGAGTTGACCGAGTCAAATGCCAGTTTGGGTTGTAGCAGGATGTGCCTCCACCCTTTCCACAGTATTGTAGGGATGATGTGGAGAGACCATTATCTCCACCACATCAAAGTATAGAATACTTTATGTATACTACATATACTTGGTTCTCCTACCCTATTCTTAGGTACTGAGTGATCTGTTTAAAGAACCTATCTAAATATTTGTTACCAATATTCATCTGACATCACGTTGCTTTAAACTAGGTGACATAGGACAACACAACCAACAACTTGCGATACTTTGGCCAAATATTTTCAACATACTGTTCATGTTACTATTCCTAGATGACATACTCGTCATTCCGAATACATCCTTCACCTCACTCTTTTATTATCTTGAATGGTCTTTACTGACTACCATCAGTCCACTTGCCCAAGGTTTGACCCTAGCCTGGGTTAGAAACATAATTTATTATAGGAAGATGCTCATGATGACTTAGGGTATATGGGCATACTCGGTTGACCTAAGTCAACCGGATGTGCCGAGGTACCCTGAGTCATTGAAAGTTACTACCTATCCTAAACATGCTACTAACTTGACCTAGAGAGAAACTAAGTTCAAGTCCAGATGTGCGTAAATCTAGATGAACAAATATACGGAAGGGTGTTTCCACATGTCAACTACAACATTGTATCCTCGAGAAGTCCCAAGACTTCTCGAGGGTACAATCCTATAGTTGGCATGTGCCAACATCCATTAGAACTGATTCATCAAGATGTACATACCCCCTTAGTGGTCATTAATCATAATTAATTGGATTAAGATTCAGATTACAACAACCATGCCTAACCCTAATTCCAACATTCATTAAGTTCTTTACCCATACTTATCCTGATTAGATATGGAGAACTTCATTAATTCAAGTTTGCATTGTTGTTTATTAACATGGCATAACAAGCAGTTATCCCAAAAATAGACAAAAACATCAACGTTTAATTCATAATGTAACCTAGCTTGTCCAAATCAATTGTGTCATCCACCTAGATTCAGCTAGGTTTACTTTATAAACTTAGTATAAAGATTAAGGATCATAACCACTATTCATTTTATCTTTCATTCTTTGGGAGAGGAAGAGTCTTCCTCTACATGGTTAAATGTTAGTTTTAACAAAACCTTTTTATCATTCATTACTCATATAGTTTAATTGTATGTCCCAAGCATATTTCATTATTAAACTATAGTTGTGTAGTTAGAGAACGACATCTTTTGCAATTTAACAAGTTCATTATAATAAGGGAGATTATACTATCTCCTTAATCCAACTCAATATCTGATAACAACAATAGTATACAAACAAATAGATATAAGGAATATGCCAAGATATCACTATTATTTCCATGGCATACAAGTACAAAATAATTCACATTACAAATTGGAGTCCAACACAAAACCTTTCAATTCATGATTTTAAATATACATTTACAAGACTATGCATTTCAGACATTCTAGCATGTCAATCATAATTAAGATCTTAAAAGAACATCACTTTCCCATTCCAATACATCTCAAGAATGATTCAAAACTCTTTACATAAGATCCAAATTAAATAAACCAATGCATCATAAAATTTTTTCTTCTTTTATCACTTACGATGTCCATCTACAAAAATTGCTAGCATGGGTCAGTTCAATGAACTGAGCATGATAAGCACTAAGCATTAAAGTGAAGTGCATTCCACTAATTGTTCCATTAAAACAACTCTACTTTAATGAAACAATTAATATATATCATATAAACAATCATAAGTAATAACATCTAGAAAGAAGTACAATTAAAGAGTCTGAATTCACTATTAAGAAAAGAGCATAATATAATCTGCAACACCTACATTTATATCATATGGTTTAATTGATCCTATCAATTACTTTAAAACAGTCAACAAGTCTTGTCATCCAATTGTTTCATAATTCCATAAGAATAGAAATACACATTTATCTTTTCTAAGCAAGCAAAAGAAGTTACTTTCAACCTAGCTCATATTAGGATGATTCATCCTACAACTTAAGCAAAGAAGAAGAATCAATACATACTACTCCTTACACACTTCATCATCTTTGAAAGATAGAAATCAGGTTTAGAACTCATCTAACTGCTTCAGTTCAAGGATATCAATATAAGGATTCCATAAATAAGAGACAACTTCTAAACAAGAATCCCGAATCCATCCAAGAAGAATAGAAATCAAAATAGTCTAACTAAAAGTCTTACTAACTTCTTCCTATTAGAAGATATAATTCAAGGATCTAAAACCAAGACTTTCCACAAATCCAAGCTATACTCAAACAAAATAAATCTCTTAACCAATCCACAAGAAGTTTCCATCTCAAAAGAGAATCAATTAAAGAGAAGCTCAGTCAATGAACTTATACAATCAACAAAAAAAGGATCTCAAATAGAAAAGGACCCAATCCATAATTCATTTCATTTATACTATGAAATGAATTCCTTATCTAATTCAAACTTAGAAATTCTTTAACTAGTTCCCAAAAGAGAACACAAAACCAAACACACAGTTAAAGAATGCACACTACAAACTTTCCATTACAAATCTTACAAACTAGTTTCCTATTTCCATTCACCAAGCTCAAGTTCAAATTCAAATCTCAAAAAAGTACATAGTATAGTCCCTAATAGTATATTGTCCCCAAGAGAACATATTCAATTCTCTTTTTAAACCTGAGACTCGTTCAATGAATCCAACAAGGAATAGAAATCCACAAATAGTGAAAGATACACAAGGATCAATACATCTCACGAACACAAAAGACTGACATCCTATTACAAGGCTTCAACAACTTGATGCAACAGAGTAAGTAGTCTCATGATCCCCAAATAAGAACAATATTACAAAGCATTCTAAATAGTAATATTATATCCTTTCATACAACACTTAGTATACTAGGTTTTAGATTCAACATTCTATTAAAACCCAAGAATCAAATAAAAGATCAGAAGAGAGTAAAGAAAACTAAATAATACATTTAAGACAAGTACTATCCCAAACTTACTTCCAACTCGATGAAACAAATCACCACAAGCCTCTCGAGTTCCAGTTAAAAGCTTATGATAGGGAAGTATTTGTTTCAACATCAATAAAGAAGGAGAGTAAATAATACATTTCCATAAAGTCTCTAAAAATTTTAACGACTATTCCAAATGAACTAAAGATCAACCAAACCCACAACAAGACATAGTTCCAGTCCATTTATTACTATGAACAAAACAATCAAGCTTTCCACAAGACACGGGTTCACTCAGGAAGAGAAGAATAGGATACACTTCAATTCACATGCCCTATCAAGTTCAAGAACACAGTATAGTCTAAAAGATAGATGTAATACAACCATTCCCTCTCAAGAAGCTAAAAGAGAGATCTCAAAAAGAGGTTACACGGTCTACTTCTAACCAAAACAAAACTCTCAAGACCCTTTTGAATAGACATCCAAATGAGATTAAAGCTTTTCAAATCCTTAATACCAACAAAACTCCAGCTCAAAATACAAGTATAGAATCAAACACATCGATTCCAACACAAGTTCAAAACATGCAAATAATGGAATACCTATACAGTGTCAATACGAGCTTCAAACATAAGTTCAGAACTTCACAAGGCTCTAACACTAGCTCAGAAAAACACAAGTTCAAATACGAGCCTATAACAAAACACGAAGCCCTAAATACAAGCTCAAAACAAAACACCAATGCTCTAATATGAGTTCAAGAATTTTCAATTCCTTAAATAAGAATAAAACTTCCATCTCAGAGTATAAGTACAAAACAAAACTCAACAACTCGACTACAAGTTCAACATTCACAAGAACTAAAATGAGTACAGTGTCAATCACAGAGCTTCAACAAAAGTTCAACAAACAACACAAAGTTCCAACAAAGCTTCAAAAAAACACGAAGTTCCATAAAATCTCAAACAAGACTACAATAAGATTCAAACATACAAGCTTAAAATGCCAAAATGACCAAGAAGCTCTCTAAAAATCAAATGAAACATAAGACTCTAAATAATAGATAATGAAACATAAAGCAACAAATGCTAGTTTAAACAACACTAGCCTCAAATACAAGTTACAGAGCTTCAAATACAAGTTCGCATGAATATCACCATTAAACTAATAACCACAGAGAAAAGTTTCCCAAAAACTACCATTACCAACAATGGATTTACATTCCAAAAACCATAGAGATTTCATGAAAACATGCAAGTAATAACTGTAAAAAATCATGCAAATATATATCTCATGAGAGAAGAATTGTTTTAATGAATCATTTAGAAGAAAGCAAGAAATCTTAATGGGTAGAGCCTATCATGCCTGATAGTGCCTCTGCCAATTCAAAGGAGACTTCTAGCCAGCTTCCAACCCTTTTTCTTCTCCACGACAGATCAACAACCAAACAATTTTTCTTCCAATGCCTCTTATACATTCCCTTGATCAAAATAGACCAGAGAAACCAAAAATAGCCAAGAAGAAGAAGAAGTCAAACTGCTTGGTTCAAAGAACCAGATAGCTCCATGCAGAGAAAAATTCACAGAGGCATGCAAAACCAAACAACCTCTCACAAACCCACCTCTCCATGTTTTCCAAGATGGTTTGCACACAAAAACCAAGATTCATTAATGCCATAACTCCTAATTCTCCCACTTATCTCTCCTTTCCACCACCTCCCAAAACTGGTGAGTACCAATTCCAAATCAACATGCAATTCCATACTTAGCGAAGCCTCCACGTAAGCCCCACTAAAATTTAACTAGCCCTTTCCAAAACTAGTAGTACCTCCAAGCATTTAAATCCAATCAAATCAAATAAAATCCATTGGAACCATCACCATAGTGACATGTGACCTTAGGCCCCTTTCAAATAGTTTAGGCTAGATTTCCCCAAAACTTAGGTTAGTCCAACAATCAATCACCTTAGGTCTTAAAACATTGCCTTAGGTAGTTTCCACCTTAGGTTAGATTAAATTCACCTCCATATAGTATTAGGCATTAGGTTAACATAGCCAAGAATTACTATAGTAATCTCCCCTTCCCATATCCATTTAGCACAAGAGCTTAGGTTAGGTCACCCCCCAACACAATATAATAAGAAGCTTAGGTTAGATTATAACCCAATTAAATAGACGTAGCTAGGAAGTAGGTGTTCTTACCTAGCTTAGGATACCATTAGGATAGTCCTTTTTAGGATTTGATCCCCTTCCTAGTCTTAAGAGACTATATCTTGTTTATGCCAATAATGTCCTGCGGAGATCAATCCCAAAGACCCAAGCACAAACATACAACCGAATGAAGGCACTTTCACACAAGACCATAGAATTTGTAAAAACAAAAAAGTTCAGTCCACTATGCCTTTCAAACTATTGAATGTCAATTTACCATTCAGTCTGTTAAGAAGATTTAAAACATTCCTTGGATCACTGAAATTGATCCAAGGATGAGTCAGTCAAAAGAGATAAGTTTGCAACTCACAAAATTAGATTGCAACTTATCAATAAGAAGTGAAAGTGGATTCTTGCAAGCCATAACATTTCAGTCCAATGAATCCAAGAGCAGAAATGATTTATCCATAACAAGCATGATTTTCAACAATCAAGGAAACACACCTCATTCAAGAAAATCACATGCCAACGCTTGTAATGCAAAGAGAAATATAACAATTTGTCCAAGGTGTTACATACTTCCCTCCTAAAAAGAATCATCATCCCGATGATTATCTCATTTTAATCATTGCATTAAGGATAATCAATTTATTCACTTTCTTAACATATGTTTACAACAATATCAAGATTTAAAGTTCCAAAATCAGCATTCACATAGTTGTTTATTCAAAAATAAATAGTTGTCTACCATAACTGGTAGACTTATTATTGACAAATAAAGATAAAATCACAAATTTTTATCAGTCATCATAGTCAATCTGATCAAATAAATATGGAAAAGTAGTTTTCATATCTTCCAAGTTTTCCTAGGTTGCACTTTCTTCATTAAACTGGTCCCACTGACCTTACATTGACTTATCTCATGATTTCTTAAATGCAACTGGTGAGTTTCCAGCACTCGTATGGGTTTAACCATGATTATTCCTGGTCTTGGACCTGTAAGGAATTCCAATTTAACACATGTGATAAATCTGAAACATATTTCTTAAGCAAAGAAATATGGAAAACATCATGCATTCATGACAAAGCAGAGGTAATGCTAAATGGTAAGCTACAGGGTTGATTACTTCAACTATCTCAAAGGGTCCCACATAACGAGGTGATAACTTGGTAGCCTTGCCAAAAGTTATAGAGCTCTTTTTTTGGTTTAACCCAAAGAAAGACTTTCTCACCAAGTTCAAATTTCCTATCAACCCACTTTAAATCAACATAACTCTTTTTCCTATCTCATTGCTTCTTTCAAGTGCTCACGAATCATTTTAACTTGTTGTTCCATTTCAGTAAGAATTTCAGGTCCAATTACCTCTCTATCCTCAATGTTGTCCCAACTAACAGGGGTTCTACATTTTCTTCCGTATAATGCTTCAAAAGGTGCCATCTTAAGAGAGGCATGATATGTGTTATTATATGCAAACTCAACTAGTGGAAGGTACTCTTCCCACTTATACTACTGATCCATACAATACATTCATAACATATCCTCTAAAACTTGATTAACTCTTTCAGTCTGTCCATCCATTTTCGGATGATACATAAAACTGAAATTCAGCTTAGTTCCTAGTGCATTAAGTGTTTTCCAAAACCTTGACATCATTCTAGGATCTCTATCCGATATGATTAATTCAGGTACTCCATGTAATCTAAAATTTCATGTACAAATATTTTAGCCAATACAGAGAATCATCCTTCAGATTACCAACAATAAAATGTGCTACCTTCATTAGTTTATCAACAACTACTAAAATAACATCATGTTTATTTCTTGACATAGGCAACCCTTGTACAAAGTCCATGCTTATCACTTGCCACTTGTACTATGGGTATGCTATGAGGATACAATAAACCGGTGGGTGCATATGTTCCACTTTAACACGTTGACATTCAAGGCAATGTGTCACAAAATCAATAACATCCTTTTTCATTCCTTTCCAGAAATATTGTTGTTTTATATCAGCAAGCATCTTTGTAATACCAGGGTGTCCAGAAAAAGGTGAATTGTGAAATTCTGCTAACAATTTCTTTCTTAAATCATTTAGCGAAGGTATGTATACTTTGTTTTCAAATCTTAAGATTCCTTCATTATCAAAGTGAAAACCTTTATACCTCAAATCATTTGGATCTGCAACAAGCGTTGTCTTTACTTGCTAAAAGTAAGAATCAGATTCCATAACACTTTTTACTTCATCCTTAAATTGAGTTCTCAATGTTATAAGAGCAGAAATGTGCTTCCTATGACTTAGAGCATCAGCCACTCTATTTTCCTTACCCTTGATATAATTGATGTCAAAATCATATTGAGACAAAAACTCTAACCATCTTCATTGTCTTGCATTTAGATTTGGCTGAGTGAAAATATACTTCAGCCCAAGATGATCAATTTTCAATTCAAAAGGTTTACCAAGTAGGTAATGCCTCCAAACTTGTAGTGCATGAACAATGGCAAAGCAAGCTCTAAATCATGTGGAGCATAATTCAACTCATGTAACTTTAGTTTTCTACTTTTGTAAGCTATGACATGATCATTTTGTAACAAAATACCTCCTAGACCTTCACCAGATGCATCAGTTACTACCATAAAGTCTCCATTAGGATCTGGTACTACTAGAATAGGTGTTGAAGTTAACTGTTCCTTCAAAGTTTTGAATGCAATTTCACATTTCTCACTCCAAAAAACTTCTTATCCTTCTTCTGTAAAGAAGTTATTGGTGCAACCACCTTAGAAAAATCTTTTACAAATTTTCTATAGTAACTAACAAGCCCCATGAAGCTTCTAACTTCATGTACATTCTTTGGTGCAGGCCACTCAGTTATAGCTACAATTTTAGAAGGATCTACAAAATTCCATTCTTACTTATTACATGTCCCAAATAGTGCACTTTTGTGTCATAGAAAGAACATTTAGATAGCTTACCATATAACCGTCTCTTTCTCAAAATTTCCAAAACTATCTTCAAATGCTCATGGTGTTCCTCAATACTTTTAGAATATATGAGAATGTCATCCAAGAATACGAGCAAAAATTTTTCCAAGTATTCTTGAAAGATATTATTCATTAAATTCATAAATGTTGCAGGTGCATTTGTTAATCCAAAAGGTAAAACCGTGAACTCATAATGTCCATACCTTGTTCTAAAAGTTGTTTTATGAATGTCCTCATCCTTAATCCACAATTGATGATATCCAGATCAAAGATCTATCTTAGAATATACCGATGCTCCATGCATCTGATCAAATAGATCATCAATCCTAGGGAGTGGGTATCTATTCTTGATTGTTTTTTTGTTTAACATTCTGTAATCAATGCACAATCTAAGTGTTCCATCCTTCTTTTTCACAAAAATTATAGGTGCTCCCAAGGTGAAACACTTGGTCTAATCAAACCTTTAGAAAAAATTTTTGCAACTTAACTAAGCCTTAAGCTCTACTAATTCTATAGTAGTCATTCGATACGGTGCCTTAGAAATAGGCTCGGTTCCAGGCTTGATCTCAATTGTGAAATCAAACTCCCTTTTGGGTGGAAGACCTGTAATTCTTCCAAAAACACATCACTGAAGTCTCAGTAACAATGGATATCGTTCCAAGACATCACTTGTTCTCTTCAGTTGTTTCTATAATTTTTACTACATATAAGGTACAACCTTTATTTTTGGCCTTTTTAAGTTGCATAGCTGACAGTTTTCTAACAAAAATCTCACGTTTCACACCCTGAATCTCTGTTGTTTTCTACAGGTCATCTAAACAACTAATGTGTTTTTCAAAATAGTCCACTTTAGCCTTATGTTCTACTAACCAATTAACACCTATGATTACATCATAAGACCCCAAAGGTGCAACATAAAGATCAACTTCAGTGGAAAAGTTAGGTAAATCAAGGACTACTCCAAAAAGACACATACTAACTATATGAACAACATTGTTTCCATAATGTATAATCCATGTTTTATCCATGTTTCCAGCTTTTCTTTTTAGTTTTGATGCTAATTTACTAGAAATAAAACATTCAGTAGCTCTGGTGTCAAAAAGAATAGTTATAGGTAAACCAAATAACTTACCTAAACCTCTATAGGCGTGGCCTGTTTCTCATCCTACTTGTCAGCTACTGTAGCATGTGTATCTTGTGTTGCTGATTACGATCATCCTTTTTCAAAGGGCATTGATTTGCATAATGATCTTTTCCATAGTTATAACAACCTCCTATAGGTCCCTTTCTAGGCTCGGGTTTATTTCCAGCCTTAGAGTTATCATTCTGACCTCCATAGGACTCTGTCCATTATTATTATTGTTCTCTTGACAAAGTTGTTCCATGCATTACCAAAAAACTTGTTTGTTGCTGCTTTCTTATTAGTATCAGATGAAAACTTACTTTTCATTCTGAATTTCTTCCATGGTCCTTTCTTAGGTGCAAGAGATGATGAAGAGGAGTTGGGGATTTTCTTCCTTACTTCCTCCTTATGAGCAGAAATTGCCTTCAATTTTTGTTCCTACCTTATGGCCTTTTCAACAACCCCTTCCATCGTGGTTGGGTGTGAACATCCACCTCTCCTCCTATAATGGATTCAATCCCATGATGAATTTTCTATCCTAAACTTCTCATCAGTTTGGTACTAAGGTACATACTTAAGGAGTTTAGTAAACCACTCCCAATACTCAGTTATAGTTAGCTTTCCTTGAGCTAAGTTCTAGAATTCAGTCATTTTCTTATCATAGTAAAGTTGTGGCAGCCAACGTTGCCTAAAGTAACCTTTAAATTGATCCCATGTGATATTAGTTTCATCAATGTTTAACTCAACCTTACGGTTGTCCCACCATGAAGATGCCTCATGGGAAAGCTGATAAGCTCCCCATATCACCTTTGTTTCTTCTGAGAAATTCCTTATTGCAAAGTATTTCTCCATTTCACTGAGCCAATTCTCAGCCCCATCTCCTAATGTGGTGCCATCAAACTTGGGTGGACTTATCCTTTTTATATCATTAGTGAGTTCAACTTACCACCTAGCCTTTTTGTTCTCAGGCTGATCAGGTATGTTCACATTGTTATTATCAACACCTACATTGGTGTTGTCCTCAGAGGTGGCTGATTATTGTTACCAACATCTTCTTCCTCCTCATTTCCCATTACTTGTTGTTCAAGTACAACCAAATGATCTCTTGTGTCCAATAGGGCAGCAAGGATCTCATCAAGTTTTTGGGTAGTTGCTGCTCCTTCCTCAGTGGAGGATTATTTGCAACATTTCCTCTTGTTCTAACCATTTTCTATTAACAAGAAAATTTAAGTTTCATCAAATTATGGACACAATAGGTCCAAGAGCTACAACCTTCAACTCTGATACCAAGATGTAACATTCCCATTTTAAGACTTTAGAAACAAGGGAATTTTTTTTTTTTTGAAACATAATGTTCTCTGTTCTAAATAAAACATCATTTAGAACACACATTCCATGCCAATCAATCTCATAACAGATAACCATATGCAACTATAATGACTCGGTATACTACCGATCTCTCATTCCATGACTTGAGTTACCAACCAATCTCTCATGTTAACTTAAAGTATAGAATACTTTATGTATACTACGTATACTTGGTTCTCCTACCCTATTCTGGTACTGAGTGATCTATTTTAAAGAACCTATCTGAATATTTGTTACCAATATTCATCTGACATCACGTTGCTTTAAACTAGGTGACATAGGACAACGCAACCAACAACTTGCATGATACTTTGGCCAAATATTTTCAACATACTATTCATGTTACTATTCCTAGATGACATACTCATCATTTTCGAATACATCCTTCACCTCACTCTTCCGTTATCTTGAATGGTCTTTACTGACTACCATCAGTCCACTTGCCCAAGGTTTGACCCTAGCCCCGGTTAGCAACATAATTTATTATAGGAAGATGCTCACGATGACTTAGGGTATATGGGCATACTCGGTTGACCTAAGTCAACCGGATGTGCCAAGGTACCCTGAGTCATTGAAAGTTACTACCTATCCTAAACATGCTACTAACTTGACCTAGAGAGAAACTAAGTTCAAGTCCAGATGTGTAAAATCTAGATGAACAAATATGGAAGGGTGTTGCCACATGTCAACTACAACACTATATCCTCGAGAAGTCCCAGAGACTTCTCGAGGGTACATCCTGCATTTGGCATGTGCCAACATCCATTAGAACTGATTCATCAAGATGTACATACCCCCTTAGTGGTCATTAATCATAATTAAATTGATTAAGATTCAGATTACAAACAACCATGCCTAACCCTAATTCCAACATTCATTAAGTTCTTTACCCATACTTATCCTGATTAGATATGGAGAACTTCATTAATTCAAGTTTGCATTGTTGTTTATTAACATGGCATAACAAGCAGTTATCCCAAAAATAGACAACAAACATCAACGTTTAATTCATAATGTAACCTAGCTTTGTCCAAATCAAGTGTGTCATCCACCTAGATTCAACTAGTGTTTACTTTATAAAACTTAGTATAAAGATTAAGGATCATAACCACTATTCATTTTATCTTTCATTCTTTGGGAGAGGAAGAGTCTTCCTCTACATGGTTAAATGTTAGTTTTAACAAACCTTTTTATCATTCATTACTCATATAGTTTAATTGTATGTCCCAAGCATATTTCATTATTAAACTATAGTTGTGTAGTTAGAGAACAACATCTTTTGCAATTTAACAAGTTCATTATAATAAGGGAGATTATACTATCTCCTTAATCCAACTCAATATCTGATAACAACAATAGTATACAAATAGATATAAAGAATACCAAAGATATCACTATTATTTCCGGCATACAAGTACAAAAGAATTTCACATTACAAATTTGAGTCCAACACAAAACCTTTCAATTCATGATTTTAAATATACATTTACAAGACTATGCATTTCAGACATTCTATATGTCAATCATAATTAAGATCTTAAAATAACATCACTTTTCCATTCCAATACATCTCAAGAATGATTCGAAACTCTTTACATAAGATCCAAATTAAATAAACCAATGCATCATAAAATTTTATGTCTTCTTTTTATCACTTACGATGTCCATCTGCAAAAATTTCTAGCACGGGTCAGTTCAATGAACTGAGCATGATAAGCACTAAGCATTAAAGTGAAGTGCATTCCACTAATTGTTCCATTAAAACAACTCTACTTTAATGAAACAATTAATATATATCATACAAACAATCATAAGTAATAACATCCAAAAAAGAAGCACAATTAAAGAGTCTGAATTCACTATTAAGAAAAGAGCATAATATAATCTACAACACCTGCATTTATATCATATGGTTTAATTGATCCTATCAATTACTTTAAAATAATCAACAAGTCTTGTCATCCAATTGTTTCATAATTCCATAAGAATAGAAATACACATTTATCTTTTCTAAGCAGCAAAAGAAGTTACTTTCAGCCTAGCTCATATTAGGATGATTCATCCTACAACTTAAGCAAAGAAGAAGAATCAATACATACTACTCCTTACACACTTCATCATCTGAAGAAAATCAGGTTTAGAACTCATCTAACTACTTCAGTTCAAGGATATCAATATAAGGATTCCATAAATAAGAGACAACTTCTAAACAAGAATCCCGAATCCATCCAAGAAGAATAGAAATCAAAACAGTCTAACTGAAAAGTTACTAACTTCTTCTATGTTAGAAGATATAATTCAAAGGATCTGAAACCAGACTTTCCACAAATCCAAGCTATACTCAAACAAAATAAATCTCTTAACCAATCCACAAGAAGTTTCCATCTCAGAAGAGAATCAATTAAAGAGAAGCTCAATCAATGAACTTATACAATCAACAGAAAAAGGATCTCAAATAGAAAAGGACCCAATCCATAATTCATTTCATTTATACTATGAAATGAATTCCCTTATCTAATTCAAACTTAGAAATTCTTTAACTAGTTCCCAAAAGAGAACACAAAACCAAACACACAGTCAAAGAATGCACACTACAAACTTTCCATTACAAATCTTACAAACTAGTTTCCTATTTCCATTCACCAAGCTCAAGTTCAAATTCAAATCTCAAATGAAATACACAGTATAGTCCCTAACAATATATTGTCCCCAAGAGAACATATTCATTTCTTTTTAAAACCGAGATTCATTCAATGAATCCAACAAGGAATAGAAATCCACAACAATGAAAGATACACAAGGATCAATACATCTCACGAACTCAAAAGACTGAATCCTATTACAAGGCTTCAACAACTTAATGCAAAATGAGTAAGTAGTTCATGATCCCCAAATAAGAACAATATTACAAAGCATTCTAAACAGTGATATTGTATCCTTTCATACAACACTTAGTATACTAGGTTTTAGATTCAACATTCTATTAAAACCCAAGAATCAAATAAAAGATCATAAGAGAGTAAAGAAAACTAATAATACGTTTAAGACAAGTACTGTCCCAAACTTACTTCCAACTCAACTAAAAAAATCACCACAAGCCTCTCGAGTTCAGTTAAAAGCTTATGATAGGGAAGTATTTGTTTCAACATCAATAACAAGAAGGAGAGTAAATAATACATTTCCATAAAAGTCTCTAAAAATTTAACGACTTATTCCAAATGAACTAAAGATCAACCAAACCCACAACAAGACATAGTTCCAGTCCATTTATTACTATGAAAAAAAATAGTCAAGCTTTCCACAAGACACGGGGTTCACTCAGGGCAGAGAAGAATAGGATACACTTCAATTCACATGCCCTATCAAGTTCAAAGAAGGTGACAGTCTAAAAGATAAAGAAGTAATAACCATTCCATCAAAGAAGCTACAAGAAGAAGATCTCAAAAGAGATTACCAGGTCTACTTCTAAACAAAACAAAAATCTCTCAAGACCCTTTTGAATAGATAGTCCTTAAATGAGATTAAAGCTTTTCAAATCCTTAATACCAACAAAAAACTCCAGCTCAAAATACAAGTATAGAATCAAACACGTCGATTCCAACACAAGTTCAAACACAACCATCTATGGAATACTAGTATAGTGTCAAACACGAGCTTTGCAACAAAAGTTTAGAACTTCACAAGGCTCTAATACTAGCTCAAAAAAACACAAGTTCAAATACGAGCCTATAATGAAACACAAAGCCCTAAATACAAGCTCAAAAAAAAACACCAATGCTCTAATATGAGTTCAAGCATTTTCAAATCCTTAAATAAGAATAAAACTTCAACTCAAGAGTATATATAGTACAAAAAAACTCAACAACTCGACTACAAGTTCAGCATTCACAAGAACTAAAATGAGTACAGTGTTGAATACAAAGATTCAACAAAATTTAGAACTACACCAAGTTCCAACACATCTCAAAAAAACACAAAGTTCCATTAAAATCTCATAACAATCACGAAGCTTCAACACAAGCTTAAAACAACCACAAAGCTCCACTACAAGCTCAACAAAACACAAGACTAAAATAGAGATTCAAACCAAGAAGCTCTACAAAATTCAAATAAGAAAGCATAGTTCAAAAACATAGTTCAAAATGAAACATAAGGCAATGAATGCCAGTTCAGTCAACACTAGCCTCGAAAATACAAGTTACAGAGCTTCAAATACAAGTTCACATGAATATCACCATTAAACTAGCACAGAGAAAGTTTCCCAAAAACTACCATTACCAGCAATGGATTTACATTCCAAAAACCACAGAGATTTCATGAAAACATGCAAGTAATTAACTAGAAAAATCATGCAAAAATATATCTCAAGAGAGTAGAATTGTTTTAATGAATCATTTAGAAGAAAGCAAGAAATCTTAATGGGTAGAGCCTATCATGCCTGATAGTGCCTCTGCCAATTCGAAGGAGACTTCCAACCAAGCTTCCAACCCTTTTTCTTCTCCACGATAGATCAACAACCAAACAATTTTTCTTCCAATGCCTCTTATACATTCCCTTGATCAAAATAGACCAGAGAAACCAAAAATAGCCAAGAAGAAGAAGAAGTCAAACTACTGGTTCAAAGAACCAGATAGCTCCATGCAGAAAAATTCATGAGGCATGCAAAACCAAACAACCTCTCACAAACCCACCTCCCATGTTTCCAAGATGGTTTGCACACAAAAACCAAGATTCATTAATGCCATAACTCCTAATTCTCCCACTTATCTCTCCTTTCCACCACCTCCCAAAACTGGTGAGTACCAATTCCAAATCAACATGCAATTCCATACTTAGTGAAGCCTCCACGTAAGCCCCACTAAAATTTAACTAGCCCTTGCCAAATTGGTAGTACCTCCAAGCATTTAAATCCAATCAAATCAAATAAAATCCATTGGAACC
This sequence comes from Taxus wallichiana var. yunnanensis, assembly GCA_018340775.1. NCBI lineage: Eukaryota > Viridiplantae > Streptophyta > Pinopsida > Cupressales > Taxaceae > Taxus > Taxus wallichiana. The sequence continues at coordinate 54,521,694 of CM031235.1, forward strand.
ATCATCCATAGTGTGACATGCGACCTTAGGCCCCTTTCAAATAGTTTAGGCTAGATTTCCCAAAACTTAGGTTAGTCCAACAATTAATCACCTTAGGTCTTAAAACATTTCCTTAGGTAGTTTCCACCTTAGGTTAGATTAAATTCACCTCCATATAGTATTAGGCATTAGGTTAACATAGCCAAGTATTACTATAGTAATCTCCCCTTCCCATATTCATTTAGCACAAGAGCTTAGGTTAGGTCACCCCCAACACAATAGAATAAGAAGCTTAGGTTAGATTATAACCCAATTAAATAGACGTAGCTAGGAAGTAGGTGTTCTTACCTAGCTTAGGATACCATTAGGATAGTCCTTTTTTTAGGATTCCTGATCCCCTTCATAGTCTTAAGTAGACTATATTTTTTTACGCCAATAATGTCCTGCAGAGATCAATCCCAAAGACCCAAGCACAAACATACAACCGAATGAAGACACTTTCACACAAGACCATAGAATTTGTAAAATACAAAAGTTCAGTCCGCTATGCCTTTCAAACTATTGAATGTCAATTTACCATTTAGTCTTGTTAAGAAGATTTAAAACATTCCTTGGATCACTGAAATTGATCCAAGGATGAGTCAGTAAAAGAGATAAGTTTGCAACTCTCAAAACTAGATTGCAACTTATCAATAAGAAGTGAAAGTGGATTCTTGCAAGCCATAACATTTCATTCCAATGAATCCAAGAGAAAAATGATTTATCCATAACAACAAGCATGATTTTCAACAATTCATAGACTCAAAGTACTAGCGAGCTTAGGGAGTCACTAGTCTCATAAGCGGGGTGACCAGGAGGTGACCAATTCATAAATACCAAGGCCATGGGAGGAGATAGGGGAGAAAAATAGAGGTGTTGGCCCCTCCTAGAGGTGATTTGGAGTTGGAGATGTTGCATATTTTTGAGTTTTGACTATCTTGGCTGCAATGTGGCGACTTGGCAAGATGTATATGAGAGATTTTGAGATACTTGTATTTATATCTATATATAGTGTATTGATATACAGACATTCCAGTTATATAGTTGATGATGATATTTACATATGATGTGTTTGATTGTATTTCCATTGTATTGTTATCATGGAAACTAGATATAGGCATGGTTGATGTTATGGTTGTATAATTTGATTTCATTTCCATTATATTGATGTCATGGAAACTAGATGATTAGGCATGGTTTGGTGATGTATGATTTATGACTTGGTTTAATTTCCATTTTATTGGTATGATGGAAACTAGTTGTAGGCATGGTTTGGTTGAAATTTCCAAGTTATTGGTTTTATGGAAATTAATCATAGGCATGGTTTGGTGAATGTAGTGATGAGTTGTTTGCATTTCCATTATATTTTTGTCATGGAAAGTATATGTTTAGGCATGGTTTGGTTTAATTTCCAAGTTATTGATGTTATGGAAATCGAGATGTAGGATGGTGTAGTTGTGTTATGGTTTGTTTAAATTTCCAATGTATTAATATGATGGAAACTTAGATGTATAGGCATGGTTTGGTTTAATTTCCAAGTTATTGATATTATGGAAACTAGATGTATAGGCATGGTTTTGTTTGATTTGTTTTGATTTAAGAAGTTATTGGTCATATGGAAAATAAATGATGATGTGTATGGGTGATTTATGGTTTGTTTTGAGTTAATTTCTTTGTTATTGATTTTATAGAAACCAACTAACTAGGTTTTTTTATGGGGAAGAAAAGGTGGGGAAAAGAGTGGCTAAGATAACCTTTGAGGGCCCCATGCCCTCGAGTGCTGCCTACATAGCCCTTGCAAAAGGGGCCTCAAGCCGATGTAGTTCTCCCTTAAACCAGTGAAGAATGAGATTAGGTTAGGTAAACTGAGGAGTTAGGTTGGGTAGGTAAGTTGGGTAGGTAGGTTGGGGTAATTTGGTTGGGTAAGGTATGTATAAAAATAGGAAAGGTCAAATGTTAAATAGAAAATATGAAAGGTGAATTAAGCATAGGCATAGATGATGGTGTAAGGGTTGATTCAATTTGATGGTCTTTTCCTTTTTAAAGAAACAATGAGTAAACATATAAGAAAAGAAAATATATGGCATGCCCATATTTGGAAAGGAACATAAGTTTCATACCCATAGACTTATTGAACATAAGTCCCTAGATACATTGCATGAGTGATAGGTCTATAGGTGAAAGAAGTTGTATGATCATAATGTGTAGAATACATGCCACGTCCCTTGAGTTGATTTAGAAGATAATAAATGAAGGTAAGATGGAAGGGTTTGTTAAGCGTAACCTTGTTGTGGGACAACATGCCCCTTCTACAAGATACCCAAAACCAAAATAGGAAAGTCTATGACCAAAAGTTTGTATTTTCTTGACTTTTTATTTATTTTTACTTTTTACATGTATAGAATGATCGATGTGGGAAGTATATATTGGGATAAATAGAATCTTCTTGAGCTCTTCACGAAGCTGATTGATGTGGGAAACTCCAAAATTATTTTTATTTGAGAGATACAGGCTAGTATTTTATTTGTTAGATAGACTAAATACAACAGGTGGCTAACTTTTATAGTTGTCCTTCAAGGGAGCAGTCTACTTATAACAACATGAGAGAGAAATATAGATGTCCTTTTTGAGGAATTTTCTATTTGCAAGAAGTTTGACTCAAGGATTAGAGTTTTTTTATCCCATATATTTTGTATTTTTGGACATGAAATCATGGACAAGACTATAAAGGAGTATATACCTCTTTTATGAAGGTGAAAACCATAGCATAAAAATGTTAGCTATGTAAGAGGGGTTTCAAGTGACGAACAACCATGGCATTCCATCCTAAAAAGTATCCATGAGAATTATGCCATGAGTAGAGCTGTGGTACTCAAATTTAAGACAAGGCTGAAAGGGTGATGGATAATCACACAATTCTATTTAAGTCATTAGGCCTTAAAAGAGGAAGGTGAAAGAAAATGTTTTCTCAATGTATGAGTATATAAGTGACATAAAGTGATGTAGTACTTTATTCAACAATAGAATAGTTAAAGATGCAAAGCATTAAGGGGCTCAGGTTCGGGTTTACCCTCAAGAGAGGATAAATGATAAGCGCCTGATCCATAGACATGGGTAGCAATATAGGTTCCAATCCAATTAGAGGAAAACTTTCCTCGTTTACTTTTCTGAATTTGGTTACATGTTAGTTTTCCTTTAGGACAAGATCACCGATTTTGAAGGTTCATTCATGAACATGTTTGTCATAGGCACACTTGATGTGTTTTTAGTAGATTTGAAGGTGGTCTAGAGAATTTAGATGACATTCATCTAATAACTCAAGTTGTGCCAATTTTTTTGCAAAATCATTGTCAAAGAGCATATCCTTGAGTGATATACGAAGAGATGGAATTTGGAATTCAAGAGGCAGGACAACCTCTGTACCATAGACCAAAGAGAAAGGTGTGGCATTGGTAGAGGTATGAATACTAGTATGATAAGCCCATAAGGTGAAAGGAATGTGTGTGTGCCAATCCTTACCAGTGTCATCGATGAATTTCATAAGAATTTTATTGAGGGTTTTGTTGGAAGATTCGGCTTGGCCATTTGTCTGTGGGTAATAGGGTGAAGAGAAACTAAGTTGAATGTCAAAGTTGTCGCATAGTTTGCGTAGGGTTTTATTTTTGAATTGTTTTCCATTATCAGTGATAAGGTGGTGAGGAACACCAAATCAAAAATGATATGATGATTGATGAATTCCATGATCTTTTCAGATTTGGTAGAAATGAGAGGAATGACCTCCACCCATTTTGTGTAGTATTCAGTCATTATGATGATCCATTGATGACATTGAGAAGAATGAGGGTTAATCTCTCTCGATGAGATCCAAACCCCATTAAGAGAAAGGCCAAAAGTCTCTGGAAACTTGTAAGGTGTGACTTGGGGTGTGGTGAAGGTTAGCATGTTGTTGACACTTCACACAATGCTTGACGTATTCACAACAATCTTGGTTAAGGGTTGAACAGTAATAGCTGAGGTGAAGGATACATTTAGCAACAATGAGGCCACTAAATGTCCACCACAAATCCCATCATGGATTTATTTGATGGTGTATGGAATTTTAGAACTAGTGAGGCACCTAAGGAGGATACTGTCAAAGCCATGTTTGTAGAGAGACCCCCATGATGACATAGCGAGAGACACTTTTAAGGAAGGCTCATTGTCCATTGCGAGTGATATTTGGAGGAAAAATTGAAAGGGAGAGGTAATTAACGAACTTCTTATACCAAATATCATGTGGGTCAGTTTCGATTCTTCCTATAAAATTGACGTTGCAAATGAGATAAGAGGGTGAATGCAACTATTTTAGTATGAAAAATATCTTAGAGTTTGACGATGAGTCGGTATTTTTGTGAGGTGAGGCAAGCCATCGTATCCATGAAATTCGTTAGGTGTAGTTTGCGAGTAGTTTGAATGAGGTAGGTGTCAAAATGTGGTCAAAAGTATGTCAACATGATGTTTATAATTTTGAAGGACCTCGTTACAATACTGGTACAAACCATTGACTTGGTTCACAACCAATTGAGATTCACCAAAGATATTAATAGATTTAATATCTAGGGCTATGACAAGATTTAAAGATCCAAGAAAAGTGCTTCATACTCACAGTGATGTTGTTGGTGCAGTCAAAATAAATTTAGAAGGATAAAGGCATAGGCTCACCATGAAGAGGAATGAGGATGACCCTTGTGCCACCCCCTGCATTAACATTTAGAACCATTGAAGAATAAGGTCATTTGATAAATGAATTCATCAAGGGAGAGGGTAGCAATATATTCATCAGGAAAATTGAAGTTAGAAGATTGATGTCAGGAAGAGGAGCATTGGCAAGCTGATTTGCAATGGTTTGTCCCTTGACAAAATTTTGATGAATGAATTCCAGGTCTAGGTCTACAAGGAGCATGAGCCAATGTGAGGTACATTGATGTTGGTAAGGTTTAACATACATGTAATGCAGAGGGTCGGTGTTGGTGACGATAAAGGTTTTGTGGTTAAGTAGGTAGTGGAGAAGTTTAGTAGCCATGAAGACCAAGGCTAGGTAGAGCTTTTCAAAGTGTGATTAAACCTAGTGTCATAGTCCGAAAGAGTATGGATTATGTAATAAACTACTTTCCTCTATGTTTCTCATCGTGATGGGTGGGAATGAAACCCAAGGAATTGTTAGTGGAAGAAATTTAGAGTTAAAAATGCTTGTCATCTTTAGGTGGGATGAGCACATGTGTCAAAGACTATGCAAGATTTTCCGAGAGAATGGAAAAAATGCACTTCTTTGGTTGAAGGTGAATGTAGTATTGGATGAGATGATCAATGATGACCTTAAGAATCGAGAGGTGTAGTAATTTTTATGCCCTTTCAAACAATTCATCTTAGAGCTCTGGGCACTCACACGAGGCACGCGTTCTAGACCCTCCTTTATGTGAGTTATGTGAGAATGCATTATTTATGACAAAAATTAAGAAGAAATCGAAATGAACCAAACATTCATCTTAGAGCTTAGAACAGGCTTCTACACCAATGTATTTATCTAGATAAGAAAATCACTACAGAACATAGATCTGAATCATAACAAAAGGAAATGCACAGGGGTTTACACCTACTCATATGAAATATATATAAAACCAATCCATACAGATATAAGTAAAAACTAGAACCACATATATTCATATTAAGTATGTTGATAACCACATTACATTTATTGAGGCAATCATAGATCCATATAATAGTGTAGACCAATGTCATGCATCAAAACTGGACTTAAGCCCTTCATAGTACAAAGAAAAATATTCAGACCCATCCCCTTGATACAACATACTCCTACAGATCCTCTAAACCCAACCCATAGATCTCTCACAATATTCCTGCATGGCTTTGCCTCTCTTCAATTCTCGGTCTCTCCATGTGTGTCTTTCTCTTCTACCAGACACTCATATATATAGCCTTATCAAGCACCACCATGCCTTTCTAAAGTTGTAGATCGATTGCCATGTGTCCAAGTGGTCCTCCATGGGAGCATGCTCCTTTAGATGTGAGCTCTCCATCCTTCACCATGATGACCTTCTAGAATCTTCTATCACAAGGTATATTCCTTTTGGGCTCCAAGTTGCCAGGATGGCACCTTATCCACTCCATACATAGCTAGGTCATGCTTTCCTCATGTTCTTCCTGATATGCCAAATATGGCTAAGTCCCAAAACCTTTTCTCTTCCTTGCGCGCATGCCACTGGTTCTACTAAACCTCCTAAAACCATGTCCTGTGTGCTTTCACCTTGCACACCCTTCTTCAAATAGGCCTTGCACCCTACATGCCTTCTTATACTTAGCCAATATTTTAGGGGCCCAACATCACCCCACACTACACTTGTTCTCCACCCTCAAGAACATTTTCTCAATGAATAAAGAATGACTATCCTTGAATAGTTTGGAGAAAGAATAAAGGAATGAAGAATTTGGGAAGAATGAAAGAATGGGGAAACTATGATTACTTCTACAAGAGGAGGGGGAAATATTTCTTCAAGTCTTCCTCCAACTTATTCCAGGTATCGACCTCACTCTGTGCCTATTGACAGAGGTCACCAACTAGGGTGCTCACCTCTTCAAAGCTTAGCCCTTCTCCTTGGGTATTCATTATTTCCATGATCCCCTCCAATTGTTTTCCCAAATCCTCGAGCACATCCATCCTTCGAGTGATCTAGGGATATAACTCCTTCAACCGGTTTTGATTGAGCCCCATGAAGGTCTCAATAGCCTCTGATTTATTCTCACCTTGGCTAGAATTTTTCATGTTCCACTCTATTCCCCTTGTTCTTCTCTTGGAACTCCTTGAGCTTTGCTTCATGAGTGGTGACCAAAATTCTCACCACTCTATCTCTATCGGTGTAGTTGTCATAGGTGGCCTCAGTGACTTGGGTGGCAACTTTCACATCAACGAGGACTTTCTTGTACTAAGAAATAATTGCCACAACCTTCATCTTGTCCTCCTCTTTTTGCATGCCATGATGCCTCCTCTACAGATTCCAAGGCCAGTGGTCACCTTTCCATTGTGAGGACATGGGTCAAGTCCTCTAGGCACTCCAGGGTGGATCCATACTTCGAGCATTGGTGGTGTTAGATCTGGATGCTTCAAGACAATGGCATCTGTGATCATCTCTACTTTCTTGTAAACCTCGCACACCCTTTCCTTCTCTTCTTTTAACTCACACCTTAGTTGAGCATTGATTAGTTCCTCCCACTTTAAGTCCTTGGTTCTTTCCTCAAGATCTTTCTTCCTTCTTCTCCAGTTCTACCTCTAGGAACTTCACCCTATCATTCCTCCCGAAGATTCGGATTCTACTTCAACCAAAACCTTGTTCAACACATTGCAGATTTGTTCATCTGATAACCATTGAGTGTTTACCAAGGGGTTGTCTCCTTTTGACTCTGGTACCTTCATTATTTCCCCTTGGCTTACTTCAAACTCTAGCTCATCGATGTGGGACTCAAATTCCCAAGAAAGCATTTTCCTTGTTTGAGGGTATGCACCTTCCTCATCAAATGATGCCATAGCCAAGAGTTTCTCCATTGGTATGGTGCTTTGAAAGCATGTGCACAACACCTTGTTTAGATCATCAATGTAGCCCATCCTTTGAACTTGTGATGCTTGCACTCTTTCTCCCCATGTGCGTGTGGCCTTAGGAAAGCTTACAGCCAAACTAGGATCTCCTCCCATGCTACCATATTCCTTTTCTACACTCTCCTCCTCTGCTTCCTTCATCACCATGTCCATGCCGTTGCATTCCATCTCTTGCTCTACCAGGTCCTTGATGATTTTTTCTACTTCTTTCTCCATGGCCTCATCTACCTATTCCTTTGTGAGGCTTGGGGTCCTTTGTTCTTTTGTAATTTCTTCACTTACCCCTTTGTCTCTGAGTATCCTCCTCTTCCTTTTCATTCTTCCTCTTGACAAAGATGTACTCATTTTATTCTTCCTCTCCTTCCTCCTCCGAGTCATGTACTTTGAATATGGAGGGCCTTGAACTACCTCATCATTCATCATCATCATCATCATCATCTCTTTTTCACCTCTATAGGCCTCCAAGCTCTCTTGTACCCTCCGAGTCATCCTCCTCTGTCACCTTCTACTTCTTCTTGATAGGAGATTCTATTCTTTTCCTCCTCCTCTGTGACTTCTCCTGAGTGATGGGTTCTTCATTTCCATGGAACTTCTTCTTCTGGAGTCTTTGCTTTCACTAGGGACTTCTTTCTCTCACGCATAAGTACTAGGCTTAGTGTTTGTCTCTAGCATGCTTACCACTTGTGTAGTCTGAAAACTTGGTGCTTTCTACACCTCTTCTCTTTCCCTCTTCTTTGGCATGGGCTTCTTCCTTCCTATGGGGTCTTCAGGGATGGATACATCATTTTCCAAGTATGTGCCCTTTTTTTCAACTTTGGCCTTATGTGAAGGTATATCCTTACTGCAGCCCTTCCAGCGATTGGAAATGTTACAGGCTTCATCATTTGTATCTCGTGGGAGACATATCTCTCCACGTATGCACACTTCTTGGGGTAGACTAACTTCTATGCAACTCTCTGTGGTCTTGATCCACCTCACTAAGGTCAAACCTTAGTCTCTTGGCCTCTTTGAACCTGTTCACCCCTGCTTGGAAATATTGTGCAGGTGAAGGAGAAGGGAAGTTTGCACCAGGGCTCATTGTTTCATCTGTCAACCTAAATCTACCAATGCGAAGTGTTGATATACTACAAATTCTACTTCTCCTTTCATGAGCATGGGTAACTACTCTGAATCCTCCATTCCACCCCAAACATCCTCATGCACTTGTACCACTTCTCTAAGCATGCCTTGTGAGTGGTTGTCATGGTCTCACAAGTATATTTTGTGAACCTCTTCGTGGGTGAGGGATCCTCTTAGGTACTCCCAAACAAACCTTTCCAGCCCATCGGGCACTCCGATCTTTAAGAAAAACAATTGTGAGGAGGAAATTTCCAAATAGTATCTTCTCACCTTCTTATGCATTGTTAATGATTTCATCTGCGATGAAGTGGACAAAGTTGTAGATGGTCCCCTCAGATATTTTCTAGCATACATTCAGCCATGCCTTGTTCACTTGAGTCCATCTTTCTTGATCATTGAGCTTGGTTACCAAGCACGCATAACCATCCTCATCATGGGTCTAGAATCTCTGTGATGTCAAAGTATCACGATCCTTTCTTGTAGTCATATGCGGATACTATTTCCTTGATGGCCTCCTTGTCACTTAGGTCATCATCAATGTTATCCCCCTCACAGATAAGGCTTGTGAACTTGGAAATCAACTGGGGAGTTATGTGCATCTTGTGCCCCATGAAATAAAAATGGTCTTCATGAATGCACACCATTAGCCACTGATAGAGGTGCTCAGGTTTTCTCAAAGTAGGGTAATTTGTAAAGTTGCAGTAACCTTGCCTTCTCCAATTTAACCTTTACTTCATCACTTTGTATATGGGCATGCCCTCTAGTGTCCTCTTTTTTTGGGTGAACCAACTCCAAAGCCATTTCTTTTTCTAGTCATGTTGGTGTGATGATTATAGTCACTCACAGTCATTTTCCACAAATGAGATTCCCATTATTTTCCTAGCAATACCCCATCCGGTATTGCATCTCCACGTACCACTCTTCATTTGTGCTTGTGACGATAGCAATTTTTGCTTCCCCTTTCCCTTTCCCTTCTTCTTTTTAGGTGAGATGGTTGCTTTCTTTGGTGCCATTCTTCTTGGTTAGGTTACACTTCAAACATCTTCTCCTTGCTCTACTCTACCACTTTATCCAACCCAAGACTCAATCTTGTGAAGAAACCCTCCTAACACCATGCCCTAGCCACCAAACCCTAACTGGAACAATTCTTCCACAAGATGACACTTCTCAACAACTTCCTCCATGCCCATGTACTCCTTTCCTACTAGTTTGTGGATCTACTCTAGTCACGTCCTCTTAGATTTCTTAAATTTTTCTTCACACAGATCACTTTTGGATGCCCTAGTTTGTGAGAACTCTTTTCACTTCATAAACATAAGGTAAAATAATGAAGTGCCCAACTTCTTATTTATAGCTTTTCCTTCTTTCTAGCATTAAATGCTATTTTACCTACCACCATACTTAACACTAAATGTGGATTTTTCCACTAAGTCGGCCTTACTTATGCACCTTCACTTACGTGCCCAATCTTGCATGAAACATTCTACAACCTTATGGCATGTAAATAATCCATCTGATATAAGACTCTTACGTGCATGTCAACAATGCCGAAGGCACTTCTTTTGTCCTTCACCTAATTTTTATCTCTTGCCTACCTCGTGTTGTTCCTGTGCTTCTTCCTCCTCTGTATGTGGTTTCTCTGAAGTCTTATCCTAACACCAACCTTTTTCATCCACCTCTTCTTCCATGCACTTCCTTCATCCTTGCATGCTTTGTATCCATCAATCGGGCCATTCACCACAACTTCTACTACTAGTTCAACTTGTATTATGGGCCTATACTTCATCACTCCACCCCACACTAAAATAGATGCACGCGGTCCTCTGCATGCACAACCTTCAAAAAGTAATGTGGTTACCAAACCCAAGGTGTAAAACAAACAACAAAACAAATGACAAGAAAAAGGGAAACACAAGAAAGGAAATTGCATAAAGGGAAATTCTAAACTAACTAGCAATACTTGCCTTATTACAAACACCAAGAAGACTTATTTATAGTAGGGCTTTAACCTACTCCATTGAAATGCCTAGCAAATCTCATCCCATCCAACACTCTCAACTGGCATGCACTTGAATCAAGGATGTTTGAGATGATATAGGGCCCCAACCAATGGAATTTCAACTTTTGAATGGCGTAGAAACTTGGAATCATATAATAATACCATCTTCCCAACCTCAATTTTTTTTTTTTTGATGTGGTGATCATGCCATGATTTTGTTTAGCCTTTTCATCCTTTTGACTCCACCTAGCCAATGATCATCTCTCATCTAATTTCATCAATTTTTCAATCCTTTCTTCCAGCGCTTGTTCATCGACCAATCCTCCTGCATGTGCTATACGTAGAGAGAAGGTAACATGAATTCAATGGGTAGGACAACCTCCACGCCAAACACCAATTGGAATGGTGTGGCTTTATTCAACCTCTTGTAGGTTGTCCTATATGCCCATAAAACTGCTAATACTTTTTCATCCCAATCTTGTCTACCAACGTCACAAATTTTGGTCAGGGTATGACTCAGTATTTTATTAAATGCCTCGGTAGTTCCATTTTCTTGTGGATGGTAAGGGGTAGTCTTATGATGAGCCACCATGAACTCTACTAATAGAATCCTGACGGTCTCATTTAGGAAATGTGTACCCCTATCACTAGTTAAGCTCAATGGGCATCCATACCTTGTAATAATATTTTCCCATAGAAACTTGTTGTAGCCATTGTATAATCCTTGGTAGGCGTTGCTTCTACCCATCTTGTCAAATAATCCATGCAAGTGATTACATAGCATGATCCCATCCTACATGTGGCTAGCAAAATGGGGCCTACAAAATCTATGGCCCACTTTTCAAATGGCTCTATACTTGGAATAGGGTACAAAGGCATTTCATCCCTCCATTTAGTTTGCAAGGTGTTGAAAATGATCACATGCCTTGTAATACTCTTTACAATCTTGATATAGGGTCTCCCACCATAACCTAGCTTGTAATATCTTGTGTGAATTGGCATCCCTGCATAGTGTCCACCTGCACTTCCTCCATGCACCTCCTCCATAATAGCCAGGCACTCATGTTCTAGCATGCACCAGTGCAACACTTCATCACATCCTAGCTTATACAAATCACCACTAACCAACATGTAGGGTGCGCGCGTATGGATAACTACTTCCTCTCTAATGCTTTCATCCCTTCTGGTGCCACACCCATTTTGAGAAACACCACAATATCCTCTAAGTCTAAGGACATGCATCGAAACCTAAACAATTGCACGTCTGGCATGATATCCTCAATGCTTTGCGTGTCCTCTCCTGAGTCAATTCTAGATAAGTGATCGGTCCAGAATTACTATTTCCTGGCTTGACAACCACTTTGTGAACTCAAATTCTTGGAATAACAAGACCCATCGACATATGTGCCCTTGTAAAATGGGCTTGTTTACCAAGTATTTTAGTGACGTGTGGTCTATGTAGAATACAAATGGTGTTGTCAGTAGATATTTCTTGAACTTGTGTAGTGCATAGATCATGGATAGTGCTTCATGCTTAGTAGTGGTGTAATTTTGTTCTACTGATGTTAAATTTCTACTTGTAAAACACAAGGGATGGTCAATAACCCTTCACCAAGTTGTGCCAGTACTTCTCTAACGGCTATACTAGAGGCATCCACATGAACATGGAAAGGCTTATCCCAAATGGAGAAATAGAGGATGAGTGTTGTGGCAAGCCTATCCTTCAAAGTGTTGAATTCCCTCTATTATGCCTCTCTCCCCAATGAAAGGCACTCTTGTGTCTAAGTAATACCTCGAGGTGTAGAGATCGTGGCATATTCCCTGATGAAATTCCTATAGTAACCCGTATTCCCAAGGAATCCACACACAATGCTTTGGCTATTAGGCTCCCCTAAACCCACAATGGCTACAACATTGTGGGATATACTAGTAAGCCTTTCTTCTAAATGGGGTAACAAAGACACACTTCTTGATGTTGAGGGATATTCTCAATTATCGATACCTTTCAAAAATTAGTCTTAAGTTATCACAATGGTATTTGACTAGACCATACATAGTCCAATCATCCAAATAGACTGAAGAAATTTATGGATGAAGTCATGAAAGGCTTGTACTATAATGCGCGAGAACACAATAGGCACATTCTTCAATCCAAAAGGCATGACCATATAGGAAAAACTTCCCCATTTAGTGGAAAAAGTTAACTTTTTTTTGTTCCTTTGCAATCCTCGACTTGTGGTACCCTCGAGAACCCATTCACGAAGGAGTAGACTTTGTGCCTAGCCACTCCTAATATTTCTTTAGTAAATGGGATTGGGAAGGGATGAATGACACATACTACATCCAGTCCCCGTAGTCAACATAGATCCTTATCCTCTTGTCTTTCTTGATACTGATGACCATTGGACTTATCCATTATGACTCTTTAACAACCTCAATGATACATGACACTACCATTTTTTCTATCTCCTCCTTGAACCGTATGCACAAATTTTGGTTCATCGATATAGCCTCTTTCGGATCGGTGTACACTTTCCTTCAATTTTATCCTCATCTTCCCTAAGGAATGGTAGACGCCTTTAAGTTTATGATACCCGTGAGAAACATATCTTGGAACTTGTGTAACAGATCAATGATATTTAAGACATCCTTCTCGACCACTAGTCTCCAATGATAGCTTCCTTTGGTTCTTCTTTTGACCCAATGTTAACCTTCTTAATTTTTAGGGGCTCATGGTAATCGTACATCCTTTCATCGGTGTTATCTATAACATCACGTGTACCTACAAGTGGTTAATGTTGTCCAGTTTTCCCCTTGGGTAAAAAATGAACAACGAGGGTCTACAGGCTAAAATTGTCAAAGTTGGTATATAAACTTTTCGGAGGATATTCTATACTTTCATGGTGCCTTTCCATGGATCTTCAAAGCACATAAGAAGAAGGAGCCTCAAACATAGCTCAGTTGAGCCTAAATCAACACATAAGTGCATTAATGTAAATTAAAATAATTTTTATTAAGCTTATGTTTGAATTAATCTCTCGAGCTCGATGTTGGAACATGGTGTTTTGATAGGGGTGGGGAGTTAGCTCAGGCCCTCATGAATAGATCAGTTGAGATAGGGCTCATCTCGGTATATTCTTAGGCATGTCGGTGAAGTAACCATAATCGAGCTCGAGTGAGTCGATCAAGGATCAATGAAAAGAATGAACTCAAATGCAAATGAAGAATAATGGACAACTCAAATTTCGGGTTCGGTGTTCAAACATGAAAAAGGAATATGTAGGTGGTAGTTCAGGTCAAATTACTATGGAAGGTCTTCATGAGTCACAAAGGGTCTCAGTGAGTCAAGTTGGAGAATAGCCCGTAGGATTCAATACGAGCTCAAATGTGCGGCGAGTTGATCAATGTCTCCACGAAGGAATGAATGAATGATGAGCCCCTCATCGGTTTGAAGGGGGCTATGTAGTCAGTGTGAGTTTACATTAGGGTTTGGGTGATGAGCTCGATGCCAAGGCCAATGTCGATATAACTCTGTCATGAAAGGGTCAGTCGGGCTCATGTCAGGAAAGGCCGAGCATCCATCAAGATGAGAACACGGTGGAATTGGAAAACCCACTGGCATAATTGATATACAACTTTTCATTCAAAGAAATGAAATAGCTCATAGCATTTGAGTTTCTCGCACAGGTTAAAATTAGTTTGGAGGATACCACAAGGTCAACACATTTCACACGGTGGTTCAACTTGGCAATGGAAACAAAAGGAAGGCTCACTAGGAGACTCGATTCGAAAAGAGCTCACTATGGATCAAACTAGTCGGCGGTGAGTTCAATGTAGGGTTTTTAGTAGGGAGCTTGGTCATGGTAGGTGGTGGTAATGAACCAGCTCAAGTACATAGTTAAGACCTTCATTCAAGCTTGTGAATGGAATTTAGTGATATCAGCTTGGAGTTGTGTGGTGGAGCTTAGTGAATTCGTGAAGGAGTTGGTACTGTGTAGTTGGCAAGATCGGTTAACACCAAGAAGTCATGTTTTTAGAGTTTTTCTCGAGTTTTGCGTTTCAGAATTTAAATTTTTTTTGGGTTAGAAACGTTGGGAGGGATGAATATCTCTAAAGCTCCAAAATCCAAAACTCTAAAATTTAGAGTTTCAGGTTTTCAGGATTCTGAGTTTATGTCTTTCGGGGTTCAGAGAAATTGAGGATCGGAGTTCTGAGATCCAAGTTGATCACCATGTTAGGAGGAGTTTCGAGTCTATCGCGAAGTCAAGAGTTAGCATGAGTCACTCGGAAAAATAAGGACTCGTGGTTTAAATGCAATATGTGGTGAGGCCAAGCCATTAGAGCGGGGAGGAAATTAAGGAATGCATTGTGAGTTATCTTGAGTCTTCACCAAGTCAGGAGGAGTTAGTGGGGAGGAGAAAATATTAAGTCGATTCATAGGCAATAACGAAGCTTGGGATCACTGTGAATGGAGTGGATTTGGAGACGGTTGGAGATTTGTCACCTCGGTAAGGTGCTCGGTAGTCGGGGTGGTCGTAATAGTGTAAAGCCATTTTGGTTGAAGTGAGCTTCTTTGGAAGACTTGTGGAGTTCACCGAGTAGAGGAGGAAGGTAGCTCGTGGAGCGGTGAGTTGACAAAGGAACTTAGTGATGGTAGCATGGGTGGTGAGCTCCATCAGATGTGCTCAAATATAGGATACCTCGAATGCATCACAAATAAAGCTCATAGAGGATGAGCTCGGACAGAATGAGAGAACCAATATGGTGGAGTCGACTAAGTGGCTCAGGTGATGCATTCCTTTACGTAATCGGCTTGCATCATTTGTGAGATTTTTCAAGGGAACTCGAGAGTATATGGTGAGCTCACAAAGGAGCAACACATAACCTCGATGAAACATAGTTGAAATTCTGATTTTAGAGAACACGTGTCTAAGCTTTAATGGAGTAGATCGAGCTATTTACTGATTTTAGGTGGCGGGGATCTAGGAGAGTATAGCTTGTCTTGGAGTCGTAGTGATGGCACCGGGTTTGGAGGTGAATCTATCTAAAGAAGGATCTCTCTTCTATGTAGAGCTTAGTTTGAAGATAGGAAGGCACTCACCAAGTTTAGAATCCTACATGAAGGGAGAGCTCAGTACATAGGCTGCAACGTTGATGAAGGGTTGATGACTTTGGCATAGATCTCGGTGACTTTGTGAAGGAGCTCGATGTCGAACCGAAGGATCTTGAATCATAATTTACAGTGGAAGAAGGATTGAAGGGAGTGAATCGACAAAGAATGAAGCTTGGCACGATGCATGAATCGAGGGGTGGCTCGGTGAAGGGTGTCGAAGCCAAACACTAAGGGCACTGAGAATGAAAGTGAGAGGAGCTCGGTTCGGTGGGGAGCTCAGTCACATGAATGTAGGAGCTCGACATTCGTGGTGAAGTGTGTTGATGTAGAAAGAGCTTGAATGGAGTTGTGTGGTGGTGTGGAACTTGGCGGGAAGCATGCGATGCAAGGGAGCTCGAACCCAACTCGGTGAGTTGGCTCGGCAGAGCCAACCACCGAGTTGGTCTTTTTGACCTTCTCCTCATTATTTCCCCTCCATTGCAATCCGGTCCAAGGGGGGCCCACCAAGTATTTTTATTAATTTAATATTTTTATTTAAATATTTTAAATAATAATATTTATTATTATTATTTAAATATTTTATTTAAATATTATTTTAATTAATTAAGAAGACTATGTCAACAAGAATTAATAATGCATGATGGAACTTTCTCAGATGGTTCAACAAAATGTAATAAATGATACATCATGTGCCTTTCATTTAGGAAGGAAAATTATGATCTTTCCTCCTCTCTCTCAATTCTTCTATAAATGTAAATTGGAAGTTCATTCTAAGGGGTTCAACGAACAAGTGTGTTCCAACAAGTAGGTTCCGACAGTCATACAAGTTGGACAAGTTAGAAACTTTCCAAGCTTCCCCTCTCTTCACAAGCTGAGATGCTGTGATTTGTAGGCTTTCAAGCCTTT
Source organism: Taxus wallichiana var. yunnanensis (assembly GCA_018340775.1). Classification (NCBI taxonomy): domain Eukaryota; kingdom Viridiplantae; phylum Streptophyta; class Pinopsida; order Cupressales; family Taxaceae; genus Taxus; species Taxus wallichiana. The sequence continues at coordinate 54,538,497 of CM031235.1, forward strand.
CTTCTCAAATTGTAATGGCAGCCTATGCCTTTTTCACTGATGTAATGGCATTGTGCAAGTGTTTGAAGTAATGAGAATTGTGATTTGTGATCAGTTATATGTCCTTTTCATGGTTTTGTTGCTTCTATCTGCCTCTCTCATGTTTTCAGGTGAACTGTGCAACCAGGGTTTCTTTGCAAGTTTTGGAGGCTATTGTGCTTACCAAGGAGTGAAGTACTATATGTAAAAGTGGGTTTGTAATGTATGTCATTCTTTCTCATGAACATCTCTCTTCATTGGAAAGCCGGAAAGTTGTCTAGCAACACCCTTTCTTGGTGCATCACCACTTCTAGTTTAGGTTTCATTTCCTTGTAGATATCTTTCCCTAATCCCATGAAATGTTAGCATAGGACTAGATAGCCTTTTTATCTTGCATTAGAAGTAGTGTTGTGTTTAGTTTAGGAAGAGGAAGCCAACCTTCTCCGGAGGTTCACCTCAAGCCCAAGTCTCATAGCTTGAGAGGTGATCCCTTGTGTCCCAATCACATCGAATGTTGTGATTCATTATCAAGCCATTCGGGGGGTGCAATGATTAGAACATCCAAACTTTCCATCTCCTCATCATCAATGACATAAACGGTCTTCCCCTTTTCCTTTTCTATGCACATGAACTCAAGTTGCATCTCCTTAAATTCATCCTCATCAAAGCGTGCCTCTAAACTGGGCTCACTCTAAGACTCTAGTAGCATTTATTCTGCTTTATGACACTATTGCCTATTGTAAAGAACTTGATCACTTACAATGCCTTATCCACAGATGGCTTTGTGCTCTGATATTCAAAAGCTTGGATGATATCAGTTATCAGCTCCTACCAATTTCTCATTTGGCGTGTGTTTCTGAGTGGATATACCACGTGCGCACACAACCTTGTAGTGTGGAATACAACTTATGCACCCATAATGATGGTGGTAAGGCCTCTATGCCTCCTACCTAGGCCTTCTCACAAGCTTGGATGTGGAGCGAGGTGGGCTCCTTGCCATGATATTCTTGGATGACAGTGGGTACGTTGCTTCTAGAGAATCTGATAGAGAAGGAAATCCTCACTTCGTGCCATTCTAAAAGACTCTTGTGGTGTGTAGCCCACCACCGTGCTATAGTCTTGAGAAGGATATAGTTCAACATCCCTCTTCTTTCATCCTCACTCCTCCACTGAGCTTCCATGTCCTGTAAGAAAATTTTAGGGTATGCTCCTCCAGAGTAACTTGGCAACTTATTTCCTCCTAGGTGCTTGAGTGAGCATGCCTTGGTTACTCTTATTATAGACCCCCTCAATTGTCACCCAATTAACTCATAGGTCCCATGCACCCAATTGTCACACACCATGCTTGTTGTATCACTCACAGACTAAACATCCTCAATATGGATAACCTCTTCTGTAGGGTGAATTATCTCAGGGTCTCTAATGGAGCACACATAAATTCTATTAAGGACCTCTTCTACCAAAGGCTCAGTGTAAGGCGTTGACTTCCCATCTGTCAAAGGGATGATGACCCGTTCTTCCTTGTTCTCAAAAATGATATATCCTTTTTGAACCTTAATTCAACGTTGTTCTTATAGCACTATGGGCACCCAAGAAATGCTAGAAAATTATCTACCTCGGTGAATGCCAAGACTTCAAAGTCTCCAGTAAACTTGTTCCCCTGAATGGTGATCACTACATCCTTCAATACTCCAATGGGCATTACCTTAGTTTTTTTCCATATAAAGCACATTCAAAGATGGCTGTAATGCGGGCCTTCCCATTTGATGCTAGGCATCTAATGTAAGAACATTGACCTCTGCTCCCATGTCAATCAATATGTTACTCAATAGCTAACCATCTACAAATTTATTCAGTGTGATCTCTTTGTCATAGTAAAAAATATGGGGAGGGAGGTTTTCATGTAACACCTACCTTTCACGCTCTGCTTTGGCATGTGGCATCTTATCCCATAGCCATTCTCCTAGCAAGGGAATAATATTCTCTTGCCTTAACATTTTGCACACTTCCTTGACCTCATCCTAGTCCTTCTACGGAGCTTCAACATTCCTCCTTTTCTCCTACTTCCTAGACTTGCTCCTTTAGACACTGAATTTCTCCCTATAAAATTTGAATGACATCCATTATCTCTTGATACACTTCCTTCTGGTGGGTAGGGTCTGGATACTTCCCATGCACCACTTCTTCTCTTGATACTAGAGTCCTTTACCTTGGTACTTCCTTGACATGCGTAACCTCTACTTGTGTTGTTACCAAAACAAGTTCTAACCACTGAATCACGTGCTACTCTAGGCATCCACTTGTGTTTGTCCTTATTTATACTCACCATCCTAATACCTTTTTCCTTCTAGTGCTACTAGTGGCTCATGTGCTCAAACAACTCAGGGCACTCCTCATACTTATGCTTCTTCCCACACCATGAGCACTACAATAAATATGGACACTCGCACTTGTAATGTTCTATAGATCCACAGTTATAGTAGGTTCCTCATGGGAACTCACTTCTTCCTCCTCCGCGGATTCTGAAACCATGAAATCCTCTGCAAAACCCGTCTCACGTGCTCCCTCATCCGAGCATTCTTCATAATAGTGATCATCTTCCTTGGAACTACTGGAAAGGCTAGTCTGGCACACACCATGATCAATGGCCTCATGGATTTGGTCAATAAGCCTACAATCCTTAGTATCATGGGTCGTAGAGGTGTAAATCTTATAGTAGCAAGAAAAATTCTTTTGGATTGTGCACTGCAACAAGGGACATCTATTCGCATCATGGTCCTCATGATAAATTTCACAATCTACTACTATAGCACGTACTGAATTTTGAGGAAAATATCCTTGGCATGCCCCTCTACTTCACAATCCACGCACCAAAGACCACTACGAGTCTCATGTGTAGAGTTTGCAGAAATATTCTCTAACTACTTGGCCATGGCAGTGATTTGAGCCTCCGAAAAGGGATGACACAAGTATCTACACCCATTCATACAAATACATCTTCAGAGGATATTGATGAAGTTTTTTAATCATAGTATGATGTGTGACTCTGTCAAAAATAGGATAAGCTGACCCATAAATGGTTACCTTGGGGGTAGGTGCAAGTGGAATGGCAGGTGAAGGTGCACTGGATGGGCTATTAGTTTTCTCTTTTCCTTTATCTTTATGTGATCAAGTGGTTACTTAGACCATGTTTATTTCATAGATTGGAGGAGGAAAAGAGGGTTGTGGAGATGCAGGTAAAGGCTGGTGAACAAATATAGGACTATGTTGTGTGGTAGAGAGTGAAGGGGGAATTAAACTCTCCTCTAAAAACTCATCTTCATCAAAGAGACCATCCAAGAACATAGTTGAAGGAGAATATTTTTAAGGGCCTTACACTTACAACATCATGCCTTAGTGAGTGATGATATACATAGATTTTGGAGTCATCAAACCCTGCTGGGTTTGGGTTTGAGTGGGTCATAAGGCTTAATGGGAAGCAGTGTGATAGCGGAGGTTTCTAACAACCTAGTGAGGATGTTAGAATAGGATCCTACCAATAGATCACAATGGGAAGTTAGAGTGGGTTTGGATGAAGGTGTGGATGATTTTCGTGAAAGAGGTGGAGTTAGGGGTTGAGTCGGTTTAACTACCTTTTTAGTAGGTAGTGTGGTTTTTAGTTTTGGTTGCACCTTCTTGGGTAAAGGTGCTGGAGTAGTGTGTGAAGAATAAGGGGATGCAAAAGGTGTAGGCATGTGAGTCAACCAAGGTGACAATGGAGGTGTGGGTAAGATCATGGTCAAGGGTAATGCAAAAGGTGTAGGTAAAAGAGAAGGTAAAGGCATGGGTGATGAAGAAGGTGTGGGTAGAATAGAAGATCAAAGTGAGGGTGTGGGTTGCCTCACTTTAAGTTTTCCTTGGGGAGAGGTATCTTGACCAAGGTCGATGGATGTAGGCCTAAGATTGATGGAAGAGGAAAAGGTGAATAAGAAGGTGTGGGAGAAACTAGGGTGCGAGGCTTAAGAGGTTGGGTCTTCCTCTTAGGAATAGACTTGGTGGTGGTTTTTGAAGAGGTGGTCAAATCTATCTTCACAGGGGGATGGACTAGACTAGGCATCAACAAGACCCCCAATGTAGTAGTAGGTTTAGGTGCAGGTGAAGCCTTGGGTGTAGGTGAAGTTTTGGGTGCATGTGAGGTTGATGAAGGAAAGGTTGATATGACCGATTCAGGTGTGATAGATTTGGTTTCCTTAAATACTTTAGGATAGATAGTTAAAGTATCTAGGAAAACATCTGCATTTGGGTGGATATATGGAGTCGAAGGTGCCCCCAAAGTGTGGAGTAATCAACATACTCTAAGTGATCGGCCAAATGAGAGAATGACGTAGAGGTAGAGGAAGATGATGACGACTTGGTGGTAATCCCTATGAAGAATTCTGAGGTCTATGAGACAGGGAAGTTTTTGGCTTCTAGATCTATAGGTAGAAGTGATGTAAGAAGGTTGACAAGATCTTGGAAGACCCTGGGAGAAGCATCACTTATAGGAAGAGGATATAAAAGTGGCTCCTCTATGGGTTGAGGGAGCAAGGTAGGTGGTGTAGAATCTTCCTTAGGTAGAGAAGAGGATAAGATAGGCTCTTCCATGGGTAGAAGTGTGGGTAGTGCAGGATCCTTGATAGGTAGAGGGATAAGTGGGGTAAGCTCCTTTGTAGATGAAGGAGTAGGTGAGGTAGGTTACTTGGTGGGTAAAATAGTGGGTAGGGTAGGTTCCTCCATGGGTAGAGGAGTAGGTGAAATAGGCTCCTCCGTGGGTAGAGGAGCTTGCACAATAATTTCCTTAATAGATGGGATGGAAGGAAACTAAGTAGAAGGGACAGGTATTGTGTTGAAGATGGCATGGACCTCATGAACATTGGTGTCATTACTAAAGGTCCCAGCTGGGTGTACAAAAATGTTTCACCGTAAATTAGAGATAAAACATATAAGAGGTAAAGGCGAGGAGGAATACATGTAGATTGTCAAAGAAGATTGCGGACCATCAAATTTTGACCAAGATGATTGTGAAGAGATTTGATTTGGATGGGATGAATTACCTATAGAAACAATGCAATACCATGAAGTAATATTAAACAACATATAGTCATGGATTGCCTAGCGTATGCTAGTTCTAGGAAGTAGGGTGCTTCCTAGAAGGTTGTCAATCCATTGTTTTTAACAATTTAATGCAAGGAAATAGCATAAACCAGTGTGAATCCTACATAAGTTAATATGATTTAGGCATCTCATATAAACACAATAGGAAAATATAGTCTAACCGGAAAGTTATGATTAAATTTGGAGGGCTAGTAGGTTGGTCTAGGCTTACAGGTTTGACAAAGGCTATAAATGAGGTTTGGGAAATATTTGGTGAGGTTTTGGGTTATTGGGAAGGATTTATTGGCTTTTTGGTTTGTAAGATCTTACCAATCATAGAGACTGCTATCGATTAGGCAACCGATGTCGACTCTTTGGTAAATGACTGCACTAGTTAGGTGACCGGTGTCGATGGGAAAAATTGGTAGAAATGTTAAAAATTGGTTGATGGGGATTTTTGTGAATGCAGAGAATTTGGAAGGATTGGGTGAGGTCATGGGATTTTTAAGAAGACTTAGAGGTGATAAAAAGGGTATTTGGGTAAGGTATGAAGGTTATTTTTGTAGATGGTTGGATGGAGGAGTTGTAGGAGAGATTCGGGTATGAAAAGAGTTGGAAGGAACCAAATAATTGATAAACAACTAATCTACTAAAAGAAAATGAAAAATAAGAAGATTACTTGTGAAATGAAGGTGAATAGTAGATGGTGGTGGTAGTTGAAGGAGAGGTTGGTCTCAAATGAATGAAGTGGTAAAAAGAAGGCACGATGCTTCCCTGTGAGTGCATTAGAGATCTGGATTAATTTGTTGATGAATGGAGTGGTTTCTGGATAATATATTGGTCTCTCGGTGTTTCGAAAGTCACTGGAAAGATTGAGAGTTAGGATGCAAGGTCGCAAGAGCTAAGAAATAAGATTTAGAACCTCAACAAAGAGTTAGAAAATCCTATTTGAGAAACTGCTATCGTGTTTAGGTGACTAACGTCGACCAAGGAATAACCAAAGACATCGAGTTAGGGAGAAAAGGTCCAACTTACTCAAAATATCTAGTTTCTTCCCAATTTTGATGTGATTCAGAATTAGTTTTGGGTCAAGAGTGTGGAATAGTGCTAAATGGAGCATGAAGTTGGTTGGAGGAATAATAGGAAATTAAGGTTAGTGTTATAATGATTCCTAGTTAGTTAAGGTGAGTGGGGACTTAGTGTAGGTTGATTAATAGGATTGGAATATGTCTAGGATGAGGTGGCTATGTGAGTTAGAAATTAAATTAATTTAGGTAATTAAATTAATAATGATGTAAGGAGGGGTCATGGCTAGATGAATTTTAATCAAAGGGGACTTAGTAGGGTGTGACCTAATTTGGGTGTCTATAAGTGCCACAATATTTCTTGAGGAAACTCTTTTGTGAGTTTGTCCTCAATGAAATACCTATCTATTATGATATTTAAGATTTTTTTTTAGAGGCAAAATCTCTACACATGATAGAGTGGGGGCACAATGTTTGGAGAACCTGTCACCTAGACCCATTTGCTCACCCACCTATTCATCATGTTTTAATCCCTTCTATTGTGAAGGAGACAGGTGGAGGTTCGGACCATTGATTCTATCCAGTCATTGACATGGTCATTGCTTGACATGACGCTCATCTCTCCCAAGTTGATGAGGATGGTCCTTCTAGGAAGAAAACATCATATACCATAGAGTTTCATTCGTGTGAGAGTATATGAACCTTTTTGGTTGGTGTGGCACCTCCATAGTCTCGTGAGGTAGCTTCACAAATGACCTAGTTAGGATGCTCCACATGATCAACTAAGTGTCTAATTAGAGGAGGCTCATTGTGATTTTTGTCTTGTAGAATATCATCATCACGAGATGATCTCTTGGATTTGGCCTTTGGTATTTACCAATAGTTAATTGTACATGAAATGAGTTGCAAATTATATATATATATATATATATATATATATATATATATATATATATATATATATATATATATATATAAAAAAAATCTTATAATTAACAATGTTAATCAATTGTGAATGAAAATTAATCATGTGTGTTTTTATTAAATTACGAGGTCAAACTATTTATCTAGTAACACATTCCACTTCTTCATAGTTATTTTTGGTAACTTCATCTCCTATGGTATAAATTGGTAATAAATTAGGAAATATATTGTGTTATTTTGTTTTCCATGTATAAAGATATTATCCTAATATTACATTTTGATCTTGAAAAGGTGAATGTCGGTATGAGTTTGCATTTTGGAAAATTTACTAATGTGATTTTATAATTATTTTTATTCATCATATACATGAAGATAGTGAACTATAGTTAATGTATGAATTTATTAATATGATTTTTATTATTATTTTAGTTGATGATATCATTACAGTCTCTTGTTGAGATTTGACGATCATTGGATATTGGATTTGTTATGGGCATAGATTTTATTGCACCTCTTACACATGTATGCACTAGTAAATTAATTTTCATAATGAATTGATTATATTAAATAACATCATGTGGTATAATGATCCATAGGGATCCAAAATGACTCTACTTCATCGGATCAATTAGCAACGAAGAAAGAAAATGGAGAAAAGGAGGTTATGTCCGTAATTTAACGAGAACCATTGCTATGTGTAAAGTGGTGGTTACAGAACAACCACCCAGCCAAGGTAGAGGTCCTTTAACCTCTGCCCGACCCAAGAAGTGGTCCCGTGATCGTCGGTCTACATTGGGTAGCGATCTATCACTTTTGATGGAAAAATAGAATTTAAAACAAACAGTCCCAAAATTGAAAATGTTTTCAATTTCTCTTATCTTCCATTACCTTTCCCATCCTCCAGTGCATGGGAGGACATGGGAAAGGCTATAAATACATGTAAGGAAGGAGAGATTTGATCATCAAAGCATGAGAGAAAGTGAGCAAGGAATTATTAGTGCTAGAATTGTGTTTGTAGAAGAAAGGAGTTTTGAGGAAGAACAAGCAAGTAAGCTGGGTGGAAGTGTGAGATATTATCTACTTCTCTTTCATACTTATTGTAAATTTTTACTTCTTATTTAAATTGGCTAATAAAAGTGGGAAGAAAGATTGTTTTTCCCTTCCCGATTGGTTTTCCTCCTTCGGAGGTTTCCAGGATAAAAATTGTTGGTGTTCATGAGTTTACATTCTTTCCTTTCTTTGCAATTGTTAGTTCTAAAGCATAAGAAAATTCATTCACTAGCTATATCTGTCATTTTCTAAATTGAAAGTAAAACAACAACATTTAATTGTGATTCTGTGAATAATTCCAAAGTAGAGAGTTTACTTATTATTTAGGCATCGGAGATAACAAGTATCAAGGAATTTGGTATTCGTTTTTGGATTTGTATGATAGTGACAACATATAAAGGAAAAGAATATTTACATTGTAAACCATATATTTCTACAAGGAAGTGGAAACATAGAATTCGGGGACAAATGGAGGAACAAAACTTGGTCCGTAGAATTGAGATGCTAGAGACCATGATTGATAGGATGTATAGGCATCCACAACAACTCTCATATTTGTAGAAGTTGTAACTTTAGTGAAACAAGAATCCATGAACTCAGTGGTTCAAGTGTTTTCCGAGAAGTTTGGCATAGGGAAGAGCCATAGAGAGGAAGATGAAGAGGACGAATGTGAAGAAGAGATTTCAACCACAAGAGATAAGGTAAAATCTAATCATGATCCCTTTAAAGTTGAAACCAAAGTGGAAATTAAGAGCTTTGAAGGAAAAGTAGATGCAAATTTTCTTGATAAATGGTTAAAATAATTGGAAGTCTATTTTAGCATCCATAATGTTACTGAGGAAAAAAATATTACCTTTGCACGTCTCAAAATGGAGGGTCATGCACTGATTTGATGAGAAAACCCACTTAGCCACTTGTGAAAAGAAGAAATGTTTGATTTTCAGTACTTGTGAGGGCTTTAAGGAATTACTTAGAGCTAATTTTTATCCTATTGGCCATAAAACTGACCAGATGATCAAATGGTAGTATTTTAGACAAGGCAGTGGTCAAAGTGTGTAGGGCTATACTATAGAGTTTCGAAGGCGAGCCATATTGTTAAATATGGACTTGGAGGATGAGAAAATTATGACCAAGTACTTGGGAGGGCTTCACACTCACCTTTGAATAAAATTCATCTCCACAAAGCCCAAATATCTCAATGAGGCATGTGTGCGGGAATACTATATAGATGATGAGAAGAAGCGAGGAGAAGCATAGCCAAAGTAAAAACAATTGAAAAATAAGTAGAAGAAAGAACATGGGGAAACAAGTAACAAAGGTAAGTGGAAAGGGGAAGGTAAACAGGTTTCCACTACTTTAAATACTTGTAAATATCCCAAGAATATTTTCAAGATCTGTGATATCAATGGTCATCATGATCTTTACTGTTGGAAGTTGCATCTGAGTTACTTCAAGAACCAAACCAAGGACTCAAAGAATTCCATGACAACTATGAAGATAGAAGGGGGTAGAAATCAAAAATGAATCTAATGTAGATGAGAGACTTGGATGCATAACCACCAACTTGGAAAACCAGGAAAAGGAGATGAGTAAACTATTCTAGATCAAACTCTAGATTAAGAGAACTAAGGTAAATGCTTTGGTTGATACTAGTTCTTAGTTTAACTTGATTTATGAAGAAGTTTTAAAGAAGCTATGTCTTGAGACTTACGAGCATCCACACCCATATCCCTTGGGTTGGGTGAAGAAGGGTGTTGAAATTTAGGTAGCAAAAATATGTAAGGTCAATTTTGGGATCAATTCCCAATATATTGATGTATTAGAGGTTGATATTAGTCCACTTGATGCATTTGATTTCATTTTTTAGGAGTCCTTACTTTTATATCATGGATTTTATACTCATTAGAAGGGAGAATCGATATAGATGGGTCAAGGATGGGATAAAATACAACATCCAAGAACACCAATGTAAGACATGAGTTCTTATGGTGAGTGATAACTAAGAAAAATGACTTATTCGGAAAATAATAATCAATTTTGTTTACTTTTGTTAAAGGATAAAAAATATGGGGTATAAGTTTCAGATATTTCTAACTAGTGAAAACATGAATTGGATAAGGATGTAGCCTAGAATTCATTGAAAATAACCCAAGGCACGTTGACACATCACTCAGCCTGAATTGAGTGCTCACTTGAAGCATGTAAGGGTACTAGGTCCCTCTTTATATTTGTTTGTCCATAATGTTAGCATGATTGCATATTTATATGTCCAGATATATAACAGATAGTAAATAATCCACAATGCATAAACTAGATATAGATCTAAACCATATGAAAAATTGACTAAAAAATGATTATAATGAGATTTACCATTCAATAACCATACTCAGTCACATCTAACACCAACATCCAGCTAATATTATCAATTATATTAAATACTGTAAAACAAATAAGCTTCATACATCAAGATCCAGTTTCCATAGTCATGTGTGCTAACAAATCTACAACATAACTCTACAATAATCAATCTTTCTAAGCCATGCAAATAAACACACACACACACACACACGCACGTGTGCAGCGCCAACGCGCGCATATATATAGGGGTGGGGACTTTCCCTTCATCACCCATGCACCTTCCAAAAATAGACTACATGCTAAGAATAACCATGTGCCTTTACAAGAGAATACAAAAGCATGCAAGTGCTCTAATAATAGATTTCCTATAGTTAACTCTAAGTAGAAATCCTATTATTAAACCAAAACTCTGCATGGTGCTCAAACTATTGCACATCCCAAAATAGCCTTACGTGGACTACAAGTCTTCATATATTTGTGTGCTCCACACTCTATCTCAAAAATAGCCTCATACCAAAAATGGCTAAGTCCTGATTCTGACTATTTCTAGGCGTGCTCATGTTCTACTATGATTACTGCACCTTCCTGCGTACCCTATTCCTGCATGCCCAAACCTTCCATGCTTTCATCCTTGAGCTATATTTCATCTGCTCAACATTACCCCACACTAAATGCATTTCTACCCCGATAATGGGTAATCTTAACTTATCTCTCCAAAGTAAAGAACAATGAATGAAAGAACGAAGATTTTGAAAAAAAAAATTGGATATCATTCAACGCTCTTCTCCTCAACAGGTAGTATTAATTCCAGATACTCATTCTTAATTTCTACCTCTAATGCCTACCAATCACTTAAGGCCTCACCTATTTTTTCTAGGACATATGTGACTATGGCATCTAGCTCATCTTGAGTCATGTTCTCATGTTCATTCTACAAGATTCTACAAATATTTGCCATACTAGAAATCATGCCTTCCATATAGTCCATCTTCCCAAAGAATCTGTTTTGTCTATCTCCTTCATCTTGTTTTCATGTGGTTCTTGGGCACTTGTAAGCACTTTGTGCTTCTCTTCCACCAAAGAAAGTCTCTCCACATGCCCAAGTGTCTCATCCTTCATGGCTTTGAGGACTTCATTATCTTCTACAATTGTCCTCATCCTAAAAATTGCATGTGGTGACATGCACATGTTCAAGGCCTGATCTAACTTTTTCAATTCATCTCTCAAGGCTTGTAGAAATGACTCATAACTTGCAATTTTTGTGGCAATGGTGGCTTTTACCCTCATTGTTTCCTCTGCAGGGTATTATGGCATGGGCATATGCATGGACCCTTCATCTATGACCAGTTTTACAAGTGTGTATATATAGTGCATTACGAAGAAATTTTTCTGGAACTTGAGACTCTAGATGTGGTTGTACCTTAAGAATATCGTCTCCAATCTCCTCAACCATATTGATCAAGGCTTTTGTCTTTTCCTCAGCCCTTTCCTTTTCTATTGTGAGGTGCTTTATCTCTACATCCCTATCCTTGTTTTCATCCATCAATGCCCTAATGGTTTCTACTTTGTCTATGTTCTGCGTGTAACCTCTGCAGATACCTTTACTAAGGCATTGCTCACTTATTCTTCCGACATAACAGCTTGGCTTTATATGCTAGATTTGGGGTGCTTTCTTCATTCGCACAAGATGCATGATTCTTCGTACATGTCGAAATAGAGCTCATCCATATGATTCTGCATTAACCATGAAAACTACTTCCATGTGCGCGTTTTCCATCTCCACATCCATCAACTCCCAACCATACAAGTCCTTAGTTTCCATAGTACTCTGGAAGCACATGCGTATGATCTTGCCGGTGTCATCCACATATCCAACCATAGGAGTCACATAGTCTTTTCCTTATTTTTCCTCCCTTGTTATTTTTCCCTTAGGAATCTAGGCACCTAAATCTAGAATTGGTCCTTCACCCTTTTCTCGCTAATGTTTATTTTATCCCCTCCTCATCATAAGGCTCCTCTCAGTATCCTTAGGCTACACCAATGTACCCGACGCACTTTCTCTGAACTCATCCTCCTCTCCTTCCTTAAGATTTATCTTACTCCTCTTCTTTTACTCGGCTCTACTTTCTATGGTGAAATCCAAGGTGATCTTATTAATGGTTGTAATGACCATCTTCCCTAAACCCTTGTCGTCATAAACACTCTCTTGAACTCGTGGCTCGTTGACTATATGCTCTACATTAACTTCCATCGTGTTTGTCTCAAACACTTCATCCTCTTGCTCCTGTGATGGGGGTGTTATCTTGTGCTCTTTCCTTTCTCTATCCATAGGTTATCTTCTTCCCCTATGGTCCAACCCTCCACTATCTTCATGAATTTCTTCTTCTTCCCGAATGGGTGAAGTAGGCTTTTTCAACTCCAAATGTGCAAATTGTGTGCTTCCCTTTAGGCAGGATTGGTAGTTTGAACTCATTCTCTACATATTTTCCATTTTCTATCCCAGGATTAAGTCAAGGTATACCAATGTCACCCCACCGCCACCTACCGCCAAACTTATAGGCTTCATAGTTGTATTATCTGAAATGTATCTTTCAATATAAGCAGACTTACCTAGATAGACGTAAGTCTTCCATAGAGTGTGGTAGTCATAGTCTACCTTATTAGCATTGTAGATTAAGTTACATGCATCCGAGAGTCTATGAACAACTTCCCGAAATAATCACACATTGAAAGCATAGGAAGTTTGCACCAAGGAATCCATGTCCCGTCCTTCATCGTAAAACATGTGATGTAAAAATGTTGATAGACTGTAAACTATGCTAACTTACCTACCACTATGGGAAACTTCTTAGGTATCCTCCATTCCTCGAATGCGGCATGGAGTTGTGCATACCAAATCTCTTCCCTTGATTTGAATGGGCCACTCATGTTCCCCTCAAAAGATACTTTTGAATATCTCGTGAGAGAATTCTTTTCGTAGGGTATTCCCAAATATTGTTCTTCAGCCCATCGGGAACTCCAATCTCCAAAAACACAAGGGACAATAGAATAGTGCCAAATATAATTTTATCACCTTTACACACCTCTTCAATGATTGTTTTAGTAATGTATCTAGCCAAGTTGTAGGTCTCCCCTTGTGACATTTTCTTTGCAACATGCAACCACAAAGTGTTCACCTGTGACCATCTCTCCTGGTCATTCAATTTTGTCAATAAGTGTGAGGTTTCATGTATGACCGAATACTTCCTCAATGAGTAAATATCCATGTGTAACCCACCTTTTATATAACCTTACTCCTTTCTAGTTGTATAATCACTTTGTTTTATCACTTAGCTTGCTACTCACCTCTCGTGTCCTGATTTTCAAACCCGTTAAATTTCCAATCAAGGGCATGGTGATCCTCATCCATCACCCAAAAAAATAGAAAAATTCCTCATGAAATATAATCCAAAGCCACTGGTATAACTTATTTGGATTTCTAAAATAAGGAAGTTTGTACAACTATAAAACCCCTACCTTTCTTAAGAGCTTTTCCTAGCATCGTCATATATGGGCATGCATTCCATTGTCCATTTGTTTGTATTTTTATTCAACAATGCATCCAAATCCTTCTTGTTATCAGTTGTCATATGGTTTTAATCATTGAATTTACTTCGATGGACATGGGAATCCCAATCACGACCCATAATCACTTCATCTAGGTATTACATTTCAAAACCTACTTTCGGGGCATCCTCAATCTCAATCTCAACTTCCTTTTGTTTCTTTCCCCTCGTACCTACCCCTAGTGCTCTTTTTGGTTCCATTTGAATCAAAAAGATGTGTCTTCTTACCTCACTTGAGGTTTACAACTCGGTTCTATTTTCCTAGCTCAAACTCAAACCCTATCTATCAATCTCCCTTCCCGCACACCTTCACCTTGCTCAAACACTTCAAAAATGGAGCGTAATAGTTCCTCGTGCACAAATATGACCAACCCAACTGGTTTTCATCTCTCCACTCTTCACAACCATCTTAACTGGATCACTCGGAAACGTCTCACTCGATAATTTGTAATCACAAAGGTCGAAATGGCCTCACAACCCTTATATATATTTCATAAAAATATCATATTTATTGCTCCTTCACCTACCACCTATCCCAACATTAATGTATTGTTTTCCAAGGTTTCCGTGCCATAATCATAACCTTTTGGTGTGCCTTTTACATCTTTTCCAAACAACTTCTTCCGAATGCCCATATGTGCCGAAGTACTTCACCACTGAACCTTCTTCCAAGTAGTTTCCACTACTGTAGCCTACCTCGCGTTATACTTTGTGCATCCATTTTTCCATCCGGGGTCTTCATTTAAGAGTAATTTATTTTTATCTACACCTTTCCAAAAACGCATGCACAAAAGTTTCCTTATGCATACCCATCTTCGATGACAATCAACTATATTCAACTTGATAGTGAATCATGTTGTTTCACCAATAAATTGCGTGACGTGATAATACAAACAGATTTGGTAAATGATTAAGGAGGAATACCCATGAAGTGAATTTGGAAGGTAGAATGTACACATTGTTGATGTTGTCTAAGATGATTGTAGATAACTCCTTTTTGTCCGGGAAGGACTACCTATAAATTCAAAACAAGACCAAAAAAAGAGTAGTAAATAACATATGACAGTGGACTGCCTAGCGTTTGCTAGATCCATGAAGTGTGGTGCTTCCTAGAGAGGTTGTCAATCCAATGTTTAATAAAAATTTAATGTAAACATGAAACTAAAATAAATAGATCCTATTGCAATGTAATTATTTAGGTTTTTCATACACACAATACACTAGATTCAATGCTAAATATCAAATGCAACACTAAATTTAATTAGAACCAAAGGTGTTTTTAGGTCGAAGGTCTTTCGAGGTTTGATAAGGGTATGGGGAAATTTAAATAGTAGGTTGGTGGGAAGAAGGTGATATACAAGTAGCATAAGAGATGAAATACTAAATGAAGCAAGATATCTATAATGGAATAAGCACAAGTAGTTAAAATCACATTACTTAGTATTTTGTAGATCATGTGAATGAATATGGATGGTGGTTGATCATAAAAGAGATGGATGAGTGCGTGTGTTACGAGAGTGCAAACTATGTTCTTCTATGAATATTCCAATGCTCTAGAAGGAGAAATAGCTACTTGTCTTGCACTTTGGTTATGAGTGTTCGTCATTTGGATTCAAGAAGGCTTGAAGATTTGAGATTGGATGTAATAAGGCTCCAATAAATTAATGACCAACCCAAGTGAATATTTTTGAAAGTTTATATAAATTGATCGATGGCGGTTATGTAAACGACGCTAATCGAGCATAAACGGGGTTGGTTAGGGTGAAATAGTCCTTTTACCAATAATTGGCATATCTTCCTAGATTTGGCATGTTTTCCAAGTTGGGTCTGCTTTAGGGAAGTGGAGTTCTCATTAGAAAATGTAGGAAGATCATAGAAGAAGTCCAATTAGGTTTAGGAAGAAGTATGATTTAGTTAGTTCAAGTGGTGACTTGGCATGAGGAATGATGACTTGGTCATTGTAAGTAGAACTCCCCTAGAATGGGTCCAGGGTGAGGTGGATGTTTGAGGATTAAATTAACTTAATTAAAATAATTAATAATGTGAGGATAAATATTAATTCAATTATAAGTGATT
This sequence comes from Taxus wallichiana var. yunnanensis, assembly GCA_018340775.1. Lineage (NCBI taxonomy): Eukaryota > Viridiplantae > Streptophyta > Pinopsida > Cupressales > Taxaceae > Taxus > Taxus wallichiana. The sequence goes on from CM031235.1 coordinate 54,554,665, forward strand.
AAATTAATATCAATGTGGGGTAAAGGGGTCATGGCTAGTTATATGTGTTACATTGATTAATTAAAAGGGGACTAAGGAGAGTGTGACCCAAATTTGGTGTCTACATTTTCCCCTTTTTATCACTTATCTTGTATTGATAAGTGATGTTGACAAAAACAGGAAGTCAGTGCACTAGGTATGAGTGAAGGTTAGGTTGCCCCAAGTATGAGTGGAGGTGATCCCCCTCAAACCAAGAACTGATGAGGTGATAAATGGAGTCGGTGAGTGGTTTGATAAAATGAATAAGTGAGGAAAAATGAGGTATAGGTGGGGTATATGTAATGGTTATATTGGTTTGGGTAATAGGTAGTGGCATTCGAATGCACACATGCATATAAAATGTGACAAGGTACTAGGTTGAAGAGCGCACAAACTCTACATCATCAAAGGTCAATAAGTTTATCCAAACAAGGTTGATGTGGTTTAGGTATCTAAGGTATAGGATACGGTCCTAAAACATAACTAGGCTAGGTGTAGGAATGGGCATTAGGTGTGTTCCAAAACACCAAAAGGTTTGGTTGAGATAAATGACATGACATTAGGAAAGGAAAGGTCATTAGGCTAAACAACATGAGTATTGTCATCACAAGGTATAAGGAGTAAATGAAGTCAAGTAACAAATAGGTGTAGGTAAGTTGGGCAAGAGGAAATGCCATAAGTAAGGACCTGGTAGAGGAAACAACATGCCATAAATGATTAGGTGGTTAGGTGGTAGGTAATTAGGCAAGATTAAGTTAGGTAAAGACATGGTTGAGTCTAGGTCGATGAGGCATGGTTGAGTCTTGGTTAATTAGGTATGATGAAGTCTGAATTGGGTAAGTGTTATTGTGATGGTACGGTTTTAATTTCTAAGAAATTTATATTCATGGAAATATAGATGAATTTGATATGATGTGATGGATGTTTTTATTATGATAAGTATGATGAAATGATGTATGTGTTGTGATATGTCAATTTCCAAGTTATTGTAGATGGAAACAAACTAGGTTATTATGTGTGTTAAAAAGGGGAATGGTTAGGGGAAAGAGTGGCCAAGATAACCTCTAAGGGCCCCATGCACTTAGAGTGTTGCCTACATAGCCTCGATGAAAAGAGGCCTCAAGCCAATGTAGTTATCCCATAAGATAGGGAAGAATATGATGAGGTAGATGGGTAGGTTGGTTGGTTTAGGCATGATTGAGTCTAGGTCATTTAGGTATGGTTAAGTCTAGGTTGTTTAGGCATGGTGAAGTCTAGGTTATTTAGGCATGGTGAAGTCTAGATTATTTAGGCATGGTGAAGTCTAGGTTATTTAGGCATGTTGGAGTCTAAGTTGTTTAGGCAAGGTGGAATGTTAAAAGTGGGTTGATGAAAATAGATAAGGAATGTTGAGGTAGGTGAAAGGAGAAGAAATCCCAGAAAGTAAGTGTCGAAGGTCTAGTCCTGTATAGGAGAATCAATAAGTAAGAAAAGAGGTGAACAATAAAAGAGGTGAAATGCTCCATAAGTGTCAAGGACCATAATGAGCATACTGAGGATGGGTTTATGAACTTAAACCCCTAAAGGAAGTGCATGATTGACTATTCTAAGGGTGAAATAAGTTACATGATCATGAAATGTTACATTTGTAGCATGTCCCTTGAGTAGGTAGAAGAAGAGAAAGGAAGGAAGGTGAGATGGAGTTTTTATTTAGCATAACCTTCTTGTGAGACAACATGCCACTTCTACAAGATACAAAAACCAGAATAGACAAGTCCATGACAAAAAAGCTATATTTTTCTTGATTTTTGTATTTTCTTTTTGATTTTTTTTTATAGAATGATTGATGCAGGAAGTATATGTGGGATGAATAGAATGACTCCTTGAGGTCTTTGTGAAGTTGATCAATGTGGGAAGCTTCAGAATATTTTATTTTTATTTTGTAGAAATAGTCTTATTTTTGGATAGACTATGTACAATATGGCTAGCTTTTTATAGCTTTCCTTCGAGGGAGTAGTCTATTTATAGCAACAAGATAGATGTCCTTTTTGAGGGAGTCATCTATTTGTAAGAAGTTTGACTCAAGGAGTTGAATTTGAAAATCCCATATATTACTTTTGAACTTTTTCGACTTTTAGGTCATGGAAAAGACTATAAAGGAGTATAGGCTTCTTTTATGGAGGAAAAGCTATATCACACAAAATTTTAACTATGAAAGAGAGGTTTTTAAGTGATGAACAATCATAGGATTCCTTCTTGAAAAGAAAAAAGTATCCATGAGAATCATGTCACGAGTAGAGTCATGGTACTCATATTAAAGATAAGGCTAAAAGGTGATAGATAATCACATGATTCTTGTTTATTCATTGATCGTTAAAAGATGTAGATGAAAGGAATGGTTACTCAAGGAATGATTTTGTAATATAAAAAAAGTTATATTGTACTTGATTCAACAATATAATGGTCAAAGATGTAAGGCATTGAGGGTCTCGTGTTCGGGTTTTACCTTTGAGGGAAGATGAATGATAAGAAATTGATTCATAGGTATGAGTAACATTATAGGGTCCAAGCTAATTAGGAGCAAAATTGGCCCATTTACTTTTCTCCACTTTTGTTACATGTCGATTTTCCTTTAGGATAAGGTTACCGAACTTGAAGATTCATTCATGGAAACATTTTTCATAGGCACGTTTGATACATTTTTAATAGATTTTAAGGTGATCGAGAAAATTTAAATGGTGTTCGTCTAGAAGCTCAAGTTTGGCCAAACGGTTTTGGAGAAATTTGTCATCATTGAGCATGTATTTGAGTGAGATACAAAGTGATGGAATTTGGACTTCAAGAGGTAAGAAATCCTCTATACCATAAACCAAAGAGAAAGGTGTAGTTCGGTGGAGGTATGAATACTGCAATAAGCCCATAAGGAAAAAGGATTGTGCATGTGCCAATCCTTACCAAATGCATTAAATACTTTCATAATAATTTTGTTAAGGGTTTTTTAGTCGATTCGGCTTGGCCATTTGTTTGAGGATAATAAGGTGAAGAAAAACTAATTTGAATGCCAAAGGTGTCATAGAGTTTGCATAGGGTTTTGTTTTTGAATTTTTTCCATTATCAAGTGATGAGGTAGTGAGGAACACCGAAGCGACAAATGATGTGATGGTTGATGAATTCAAAAAATTTCTCATCTTTTGTAGAAATGAGAGGTACGAATTCCACCCATTTAGTGTAATATTCAGTTGTGGTGATGATCCATTGATGACATTGAGAAGAATGAGGGTTAATCTCTCTAACAAGATCCAAACCCCATTGGGAGAAAGGCCAAATGTTTCTAGGAACCTATAAGGTGTGACTAGGGGTGTGATGAAGATTAGCGTGCTGCTGAAATTTCACAAAAAAATGACATAGTCACAATAGTATTGGTTTAAGGTTGGCCAGTAGTAGCTGAGGTGAAGGATATGCTTAGTGACAACAAGACCACTAAAATTGTCACCGCAATCCCCGTGAAATTCCTTAATGGTGTATGGAATTTCAAAACTTGTAAGGCATTGTAAGAGGATACCGTCAAAGCCACATTTTTAGAGAAGAACCCCCATGATAACATAGTGAGAGACACTTTCAAGGAAGGATCATTGTCCATTGCGAGTGAGTTCTGGAGGTAGAATTGAGAGGGAAAGGTAATCGATGAACTTCTTATACCAAATGTCATGTGAATCAGTTTTAATTATTCTTACAAAGTTAACGTCTCAAAATAGAAAAGATAGTGAGTGCAACCATTGTACTATGACAAATATTTTTGAGTCGTAAAGCAAAGCATGTATTTGAGAGGAAAGGTAGGACATGGTACCATAAATTTGTTAGTGGAGTGCAGAGTGGTTTGAAGTTCATAATGATCAAAGGTATTCAAAATTATGTTGACGTGATGTTTATAATTTTGAAGTATCTCATTACAACACTGGTATAAACCATTGACTTGTTCACAACTAGTTGGGAGTCACCAAAGATATTAATGTATTTAACATCTAAGGCTATGGTGATATGAAGACCTAACACGAGTGCTTCGTATTAGAAAATGTATTAGTACAATCAAAATATAGTTTGAAAGATAAAGGCATAGGCTCACCATCAAGAGGAATAAGGATGACCCCTACACCACCCCATGTTGATATTTAAAACCGTGGAAGAATAAGTTCATCTAATAAATGATGTCATCGAAGGATAGGGTATCGATGGATTTGTCGGGAAATCAAAGTTAGAAGATTGAAATCTGGAAAGAGGTGCATCTATAATTTAGTTGGAAATGGTTTGTTATTTAACATACTTTTGGTGGATGAATTTAATAGCTAGATCTGCAAGAAGCATGAGCCAACGTGCAACACATTGGTGTTGGTAAGGCTTAACATACATGTAATGTAAGGGGTCAATATTGGTGACAATAAAAGTTTTGTGGTTGAGTAGGTAGTGGTGAAGTTAAGTGGAGACATATACTAGGGATAAGAAAAGATTCTCTGCGTGAGTATACCAAGTTTTATAATCTAAAAGCGTATGACTTATGTAATAAATCACTTACTCCCTGTGTTTCTCATCACGACGAGCGAGCATGGAACTTAGGGAATGATCACCGACATAAATGTAAAGGTAAAATGGTTGTTTGTCCTTAGGTAGAATGAGAACATGTGGTTAGAGGAGATATTGTTTTAAGGTGTCAAATAATGTGCAAAATTCATCATCCCATTTGAAGGAGACATCCTTTTTGAGAAGATGATGAAATGGATGGTAGCGGTCGGAAATATGAGAAATAAAGTGATGAATAGATTACAACTTTCCTTGTAAACTATGAAGTTGAAAAAGGTTAGTAGGTGGAGGAATCTTGAGAATAGCCTTGATTTTAGCAGGATCAACTTCAATGCCATGCAAAGAAATGATAAAACAAAGGAGATTTCCCAAGAGAATAGTGAAGACACACTTCTTAGGTTGAAAACGAATGTAGTATTTGATGAGAAGGTCAAAGAAAACCTTAAGGAATGTAAGGTGTTTATCCCAACATTTGGATTTGGAAATAATATCATTGACATAATCTTCTAATATGCTATGATTGATGTCATGAAAGATATAAGTCATAGCTTGTTGATATATCGCACCAACATTTTAAAGACTAAATGTTGTGACATGATAGTAGAAGGTCCCCAAGGAGTGATGAAGGTAGTTTTGTGTTGATCTTATCGGGTGAATAATATTTTATTATAGCCCAAGAAACCATCCATGAGTGATAACATATCATGGTTGGTGGTGAGATCAACTAGTTGGTAAATACTAGGTAGAGGAAATTCATCTTTGAGGAAATCCAGGATAAGGTCATGGAAATCCATACAAATGCAAAGTCTCCCTGTTGCTTTTGTGACAAGAAAAATGATAAAGATCAATTGGGGATAATCAATGGGTATAATGAAGGAAACATAAAGGATGCGATGGAGTTATTCTTTCACAAGAAGGGTAATGTGAGGATGCATTTTTCACATCTTTTGTTTCACGGGTTTGGCATCGGAATGGTTTCGATATTGTGGACCATGATATTTGGGTCAATACCGGGCATATCGACGTGGGACCAAGAAAAAGTGTTTCTATGATCTCAGAGGAAATAAGTGAAAGCTTCTTGTTTAACAACATCTAAAGATTGGCCTATCTTTAGAATGTGTGGGTCGTCCTAAGTGTGAATGTTTATTTCAATGGTCGATTCATTCAACATGGTTTATGTCTCATAAGGTAATGACTAATGAATATAAGAATCTTTCACACTAAGGTAGGTGAGAATAGACTCATAATCTTGACATTAAATGACATTAATAGGTGTGTCATCATCAATCATGTCAAAATACAGAAAGGAAGAGAAGAGGGAGCCTCGCCATCGTGTTGATAGGTCAGAGGTCCCAGGAAAATGGTGTTTATGAAAAAGAAGTTAGGAGGAATGGATTTTGGATCCATAGACTCTGTAAGTGAAGGTGTTGAAGTAGGTGAATGGGGTGGAGAAGGTTTATCATCCTCAATGAGTTTGACTTGGGCCTTCTTGGAGGGTGGTTTAGAAAATATGATACCACTGCAGTCTTTATGCTTATGGGTGGTGCAAGGAATGACAATATGATGACCTTGTTCATAGAATCCAAAGCCAAAGCCCTTCCAAGCGCAGCGATGGAGGAAGGTGTGGGTGAAGTAGTGGTTGGTGAGATATTGGAGATCAGATGAAAATGGTTGAGTTTGGAAGATGGCTCAGCGATTAGGTAGAAATATGAAGTCCCCAGACGTTAGGTTAGTGCGAAGGTGGGGAGCACCATAGGGAAAAAATTCTCCTATTCAGTGATTATAGTGTGGGTGTTTATGGAGGTTACCATACTCTTGTGGAGTAAGGAATGTTTCAATCTTATAAAGGAGGTACTCCCCAGTGAGGCATTAAAAACATCTTCTAAGGGATCGATGGTTAGTATGTGGGTAGGCCGGATAGGCTTAATCGGTGCACGGTTGGGAAGAAGAAGCATCAAATGTTTAAGAAGTATATGGTTTGGTTGATGGGTCATCTGCGTGAAGCTTGAAAGCGGTGGTTATCGATGAGTTGGTTGTGGAATATGTAATGATAGAAGTGGTGGATGAGGTAGTGGTCAAGAAGAAGCGGTAGGGGTGGTAGATTCCTTAACTTGTATAAGTACATCATTTGGTTGATACAACATGTTATAGGTCTTGAATCATGAAGGGTCACTGGAATGGTATAATTTTTCCCTTTATGTTGAAATTATAGACAACGGTGTAAGGTTGAAGGAACACAACCCATGACACAAATCCAGGGTCGACCAAGCACCCATTGTATTGGAATCCCCCTCTAAGATAGAATTATTCGAAATGGCATGAGGGACCACACAAATGTGGAGAATGATGGTTTTGAGACTATAATTCATGGCATCATTAAATAAACACAACATAATTGAGTTATTATGCATGTAATTGGCGGTGGATGTACATTTTTTTTGTACGCATGGGACAAAATGATATTAATACTTTGGAACCTCCATTGATCATAACATTTTAAATGCATATATTATCAACATAGCCATAAATGAATAGGGCATGGTTAGGATCATCTTATTAGAGAGGGACAATCTCTTCCTAAGAGAAACTAAGAACAGAGACTTGATGAATGGTAGTGGGATCAGAAGATGGAGGTGAAGTGGTGAGAGTGGCCACATGATGAGGAGTGATAATGGCGGCGACAAGTGTGGGGTCATTAGGTAGAACCTTAATAGATTGTAGGACCTCAATGAGGGCATAAAAATGAGACTCAAAGGTTTGGACAAGGTCACACAAAAATTTTTAGAGGAGACCAATGTAATTTTTAATCATTGTACAATAGGCAATCCCATCGAATTGGGGTATGCAGTCCACAGATGGTGATTTTGGGTGCAGGTGTAGATGGAATGTTGGGTAAAGATGTAGCAGATGATTTGATTATCTTCTCCTTTCCTTTTCCTTATTTATCTCGAGTGGAAACTTGAATCGCATTTATATGAGGTGAACAAGAGTGTGTGTCATGAAAGGTGTAGTGGCAAGATGGAAAAAACGCGGTGAAGGAAAAGAGTCATGTGAGAAGAGTATGGTGCAATGACATTTCAGAGGAGTTTGGGCTAGTTATCTAATGTGGACCATGTTGATATCAAATGACGGAGGAGGGTAAAAGGTATGTGGAGGTGGAGATGGAGGTCATTGAATAGTTATGGGGTGAGGCTTTGTGGTGATAGGCGAAGGTGAAATAGGGTCTCCATCCAAAAGATCATCATCGTATAAGTTCTCTTCAAGAGGACATAGTTGGAGAAAAATAGTCTTAAGAACCTTACAATTTTATACATCATGCCTTGACACATGATGGTAAATGAAAAGTTTGGAATCATCAAACTATTCTGGTTTTAGTTTGAGTGGGTTGTATGGTCTAAATGATGGCGGTGTGATGACAGAGGTTTCCAAAAGGTTAGCTAAGATATTGGTGTAAAACCCGACCAATGGATCACAATGTGAAGTGAGTGTCGGTCTGGATGGAAGTGTGTGTGAATTTGGTGGGAGAGGTATTACTGCAGGTGGAATTGGAGGTTGAGTAAGTTTGACTACCTGTTTGGTAGATAGTACAATTTTGGGTTTGGGTTACACCATCTTAGGTAAAGGTATAGTTGGTGAGCTAGTTATTGGAGGTTGTTTAGGTTTAAATCTCTTTAGAAGGTAGTGGGGTGTTGGGCTTGGTTTACACCTTCTTGGGTTAAGGTATAGAAGGAGTGCATAATGTAGAAGGAAGGCCAATAGTGGAAGGGGATGGGTTAGCCAAGGCAATAATGGAGGTGCAGTGAAAAAGGTAGTAGGAGACAATGTGGAAAGGACTGGTTGAGGAGAAGGGAATGGTATGGGTAATGATGAGGATACAAGAAGTTGTGTAGGTATGGGAGGTAGAAAATATGTAGGTAACATTAAAGGCATAGGTTGTGTAGATAATTTGGGTGGAACAGAAGATCTTGATGAGGAGGTGGGCTGATGTGTTTTAATTTACCTTGGGTATACGGACTAAGAGGTTGGGTGTTCCTCTTAGGTGGGGAATAGTATTTACTGACGGCTCACGAGGATGTGGATAAATCCATTTTAACATAAGGATGAACTAGGATTGATGTCGGCATGACTCCCAATGTGGTAATGGGTCTGGACATGGAGGAAGATATGGGTGCAGGTGTATGGTTTTAGGCGTATGTGAAAGTTTGGTTGATGGTAATGGTTTAGGTGTGGGTGAGAGTGATGAAAAAGAGGTGATTACTATGGGAATGGAAGGTTTGGTTGTCTTCAACACATTTAGATATATTTTGGAAGTTTTGGTGGACAACATATGCATTTGAGTTGAGACAAGAAGCCGAAGGCATCCCCAAAGCATGGAATTGTCAACATAATCCAAGCAGTTGGCCAAATGTGAGAATGGCATAGAAGTGGAGGGGGATGATGTTGATTTGGTAGTAATCCCTATAAATAATGTCTATGAGATAGGGAAATGGTTGGCTTTAGACTCTATGGGTAGAAGAGACAATAATAAATCGATAGGGTCTTTAAAATCTAGTGGGGAATTGTCACCAATAGGAAGAGATGCCACTAGCAGGTCCTTTGTGGGAAGAGGAGGAGAAAAGGTTGATTGTATAGGATCTTCCTTTGGTAAAGAAGAGATTACACTAGGCTCTTCTATAGGTAGAAGAATGGGTAATATGGGTTACTCGACAGGTGGCAAGATGAGTGGGATAGATGCATTCAAAGATAAGGTAGACTCCTCTATGGGTAAAGAAGAAGGTAAGGTAGACTCCTCCATGGGTAGAGAAGTGGATGAAATAGGTTCCTCCATGGGTGGAGGAGCTTGTGCAATAATTTCCTCAATAGATGGGATGGGAGGAAACTGAGTGGAAGGAACTAATATGACATCAAAAATGACATGGACCTCTCGAACATTGGTATCATTAGTTGAGGTTTCACCGGCTTGGTTGGAGGATGGGGTATGATTTGGAAACAATTTCTTGAAGATGTGGAGGTTTTGGTTAGCCGATGCATTGGGGTTATCCAAGACAAGATCTCCATTATCTAACAATTCTTGGATGATGTTTTTGAAAGTTATACAATTACCGTCACTATGACCTCTAACACGGTGATAATTGTAGTAATCATTATCCTTGTACTATGTAGGTACAGGATGGAAAGGGTCAAAATTTGTATGTGTTTTGATGGGTGGAAGAGTTTTTTCTCCAAATTTTAGAATTTTTTCCAAAATAGAAGATTAAGGTTCTCTAATGGGAGTATATTTTTCGTTGTTCTTACTCAAACCGGAACGTTTGAATAGGCAAAAGGTTAGAAGAAGGTTTTGATTTGTAATGCATCTACCATGGTTGAAATCCTTAACGACTTATGTAATCAAAGTTACAAATCTTGTTATGTGATTCTTGTTTGAGGAAGGTGTACTCTTATGAACTAAGTAATCATGTTTGTTGTAGATGATATGTTTATCTTCTAAAAATGAATACAATAATGCCATGTAAATTCTGAATTTAAAATGAAGTATTTCATTATTTCTTATGTTGAATATTCATTACATGTGCATAGAATAAATAGATTTAGTCTAAACTCGTTCATAGCCTATTTTACATTTGAACTTGTGCTTCAATCTATTTGATTTTTGATGTAGGATAGCCATACCTTGGATCAATTTCAGTGATCTAAGGAATGCTTTTGATTCTATGACGTTTAGGTCATTTGACCAAGCCAAGAAGAATGTTTAATTTTTGAACCCAAGTTTCTGTGGGATTACAGGTGACATATTTTGCATACGCCCTTTATAGTGATCTAAGAACATCATTTTTATTCATCGTAAGGTAATGTTGATTGTTAGTTTTGGGACCTAATTTAATCTAAGTTCCTATGATTATTATCTTATCCTAAGGTGATTTTATTATTATGGTTGATTATTTGGAAGGGGTAATCCTAAGTCTTGATACTAGTTATTCTAAGACTAAATAAGAAATTATACCTAAGGACCTAAGCTTGGTTTATAAGCTAATATTATTTAAACTTAATCTAAGGGAATTGGGCTAGCCTAAAGGGGATAGAGTGGATGGGTGTCGGTGGCACCAATTCTTAAAGAATTTAAAAGATTTGAATGAGGCATTAAATATGTTGTTATCACCAATTTTGGCCAATGCATGGAAATTAAGCGAATGCTGAGTTGTTAACTTTGATAATATCATTTACATGAAGTTTTAATTTTAATTTTTACCATTAGAGTGTTGGTGATGGTGGGAAGTTTGGGAAGGACACTGGCAATCCTATTGGCATTTAATGTTCTCGACTAGAGTGAAAAAATTCCTTGGAAATAGGAGAAGGTTGGAGGAATAGATGATTTTTGGTTTTTATTGTTTCATTTGGTTTTGGGAGCTTTGGATCTCTGCATGTGGTTTTTCATTCTTTCAAACCTCTAGTTCAAATATGTGCATGCTTAATCTCACCTTGCATGGCAGAAATAATAATGAAATCAGAGCATGAAAGCTATAAAAAGGAAGTGAGGAAAGTTTTAGAGGCTTGGTTTTGGTGTTTTTGTGGAAATATTGCAGTAGAGGTTTTGCATGAAGGATTGAGGACAGGAAAAGGAGACAGGAGCACTACTAGGCATGATAGGCCCTATCTCATTAAATCTTCTACTTTTACTTAAGTGTTTTCATTAAAAGAACTTTGCTCTTTTATGAAATCGTTCCTAGTATTAGTTGCTTGTGTTCTGTTTTCTTCTTCCTGCTTTAATGACGTTTCTTGATTATGGTTTCTTATGGAATCATTGTGATGTTGTTTATATAGTTGTTATCGTGATTATGGGTTGTCTTTCTTGGTAAACAAATTGTGTTTTCCTTAGCTTTATATCTATCAAACTTCATGAATGGTAAGGGAAGACTGTATTAGTTTTCTTGGTTAGATTATTCACCTTGATTTAGTAACTTGTATGTGTGGAATGTATGCCAGTGTTATGGTGGAAATATCTATGGATTTTGGGTATTGACCAACTAACCTAGTTGTTAAATGGTTGAGACCAACATTTTGGTAAACTTTTGTTATTATTGCTTGTAGTTTCTGTTGTATTTATAGGATACTCAATAGTTTGTATTGAGACAAATCTCTAGATCTCTTTGTTGGTTTTTGGGTGATTGGCCTCGACCCATAATGGGCATTTTCGTTGTTTCATACACTCGTATGTGCATTTCAAGAGGAATTCTCATTAGAGTTTGTCTATCTTTTTATATATGATTTTAGTTTTATGTTAGAACATAATGATTAAGTGGTCTAGCCAACCCTTAATGTATATGGGTCCATCACTAATATATAGGTTAATATTTAATAATATTTATATTTATATTTCTATTATTAAATATGCTAACCTAGGTATATAATTTAGGTTAAATATTTAATATCATAAAATGATTATATTTCTAATATTAAATATTATAAACCTAGGTGTATGTGTCAACCATTTTAGGTTGAAAAGGTGGGTCAAGAGACATACCCGATCACCTTATATAAAAAGGACTTTAGGTCCTCATTTGATATATTCGAAATATATCAAAGGTGTGTAAATCAAGTGATTTGGTTTTACCCTTGGTAAATAGGGTTTTAAAGGAGAGGGTGATCTTACTTTGGATGTAAAATAATTTCTCTGAAGTAAAAGATTATTTTCAAAGTGGTTTTTACCCCATTGGGGTTTTCCACTATAAATATTGTGTCACATGTGTTATTTATTTCTTGTAAGTATTTCATTATTTACTTATGTTATGATGTAATTTTTATTTAAATATTTATTGTAACATTATGTAATATGTAAGTTGATTAAATCCGTATTTATTATAATCCTCAAATTTTAAAATGGTATCAAAGTGAGGTAAATTAAATAAATTAAGATCAAATGTTTTGTATTTTATTTATTTAATTTGTACGGGTTTTTTTCAACTAACCTGAAAGGGTATTTATAAGTATCCAGTCCCCTTCTTTTTTTTCCCCAATTTATTTTGGCATTACATTTGTGCAATTAAATTCTCGTAAATTTTTTAGGGTTTTTCAATTTTAAATCCCTATTTTTTTTGGGGGAGATGCAATATGATATGATTCTTAATTTCATTTAAATTTTGTAAATTATATGAAATTAATGTTTGTTTGAGATTGATGTGTGCACAGTGTGAAGAGGCTTCAAATATTTACCCGCGTGAAAGTCACATATAGAAAAAGAAAGGATTTATTACTATATGAAATAATTTTTATGTTTTCTATAATTTCAAATATTTGCAGAGTTAAATATTTCAGAAGGTAAATTCATACCCGTGTTCTTTGGTCCCCTCTAAAAGTATTTGATTTGAAAACTATAGTTTATAGTTAATCTATAACTATATCCTATATAATTTGAAAACTATATTTTTATTTTTAAATAAAAATATATTTAATATAGAATAAGGTTTTGTAATAATTTATATAAACATCATATTAAAATTTATATAGTTTTGAAAAGAATAACTATATATTAAAAGCGTTAAACCATATTAAAATTACATGGGATTGAGGGAAGAGTCAATAGACCATATTCTAAGCCTAAGTTTAAATCATATTTAAACTTAACTTATAAATCTAGGCATATATAGTTTAAAAAAAAGAAAATAAACCTAAGTTTGAATCATATTTTATATATATGGTTATTTTAAACCGCTTAAAATATAAATTTTATTAGATTTGGTTTATATATGTTTTAAAAAAATCAAAGTGCTTACTTTTTTTTAGTAAAAGGGGCCCGTGTTTATTTCTTGGCCATGAAGGGATTACTTTTTAAATCTTAATACTTATTATTTCACTGTTTTAAATCGTTTCTTTGAAGTGTTGATTTAAACAAATAGGGTAACTTCACGTAGGAGGAATACTTGCTCAAATGCTAGTTGATGGGTTGTTGTGCGTGTATGACTTCCAAATCCACATGATCGTGAGAGATTCCTTTTGGCTAGGAGGAACTACCATGTCATACAAAGCAATACCACCGAACAAATTAAACAATATGGGCATAAAACTCTCAATGTATGCTAGATCTGGAAAGTGTGATACTTCTTAGATGACTATCAGTCCATTGTTTTAAACAATTTAATGTTGTAAAAAAGTAAATCCTATTGTAATTTAAAATGATTTAGGTATCTCACTTAAAACACAATAAGAAATAGATCTAATCTAACATGCTAAGCTAGAATAGAATCCAAAGGTCAAATGATTGGTTCTAGGTTCTGCAGGTTTGACAGAGGTATCGGGTAGATCACAGGTGGATGAGGGTGAGATGAAATTTGGTGGGTAGGTTTCTATTCAGGTTGTATCGAAAAATACAGAGACCGATGTCGGTTAAGAGTAACCGATGGTAGTCAGGTGTAACTAGTGCTCGGTTACTGTGGAAATCTAGAAATGCCACAGAACAAGCTTTGGGTCTCCTTTGTGATTGCACAAAGGACTTTGGTTGGTTCGGGATGAGGTATTGGGTGATTGGGGTAGGCTTTAGCGAGGTTTTAATGGGTATATGGAGGTGGAAATGTTGGAGAATGTCAATAGGTGGATAGGTAAATAATAGATGATAAAATGATGATGAAATGAAATAAACTAGAAAAGTATGACGTTATACTTACTTGGATTCCGGTCCTGAATGCCTGTGAGTGAGGGATGGAGGTGCTGATGAGAGGTTTGAAGGTTGCAAGTGATCACCAACTGAAGGAAAGCTTCTACATGGACTGCATGTACATTCCTCTTTGCTTGGTTAGATCAGATCATGGCTGGGATGGCTGTGCAGGAAAAGATGTTTGATCTCCTTCCTTGCATATGGATTCTCGCTGGAATTCACTCTCTGAAGATGTGTTATCTCTCTGAGATGTGTTAATGCTCACCAACCTTCTGCTTCTTGCTTCCAACTTCCAACCTTGAGAATAAGGTTGTTTTGGGGTTAAAAGGGTAACCGATGATGGTTCTGTCTTAATCGGCGGCAGGTTAGGGGTAACCAACGTCGGTCAGGTGGGATTTTCTAGGTTTACTAAACTAGGGAGATCCTCTTGATTTCCTCAGATCTCATGTCATTAACCCACATATTATACTGGGAGCTTCTTGTGAGCATGTGGGAAAATGGTTAGAGGGAATGTAGGCATTGATTTTTAGGGTTTGGGTAAATCTAGTTAGTTATGACAACTTACTAAGAATAAGTCTTAGGTTGAGTTGGCTTGGTGAGGTGTCTAAGTTAACTATATGTGTGGATATTATTTAAAATAAGATATTTAAATAATAAATATAGTGAGGATAATGTATTAATTTAATTAAATTAATATTAGTGGGGTGAAGGGGTCGTGACTAGGTAAATGTGATGAAGGGTGCTTATTCGTCGAGGGACAAAATGAGAGTGTGACCTAATTTTAGTGTCTACACTTATTAAATAAAACCTAACATGTTTCTCTAACCATTTATATTATCCATGTAAGGGGCGGCCCCATTAATTTAGATCTCATAGTTTATAAAAACTATTTAAATAAACCTATTTAAAGGTTTTCTTTTATACAAGAGTGGGAGTGGAGAATAAAATGAGATAATATTTCGTATAAATTTTGAACTCTCAAGTATAAATGGAGAATTAAAAAAAAAGGGCTAGTTTATTAGTGGCCCACGTGAAGTGTGGTAAATATTTATTAAAATATTGGTAGTTATAGCCACATAACAGTTTTAAAGTTTTTATTTTACAAGAATTATATAAAATATTTTGTAATATTTCCATACTTTTAAATGTGTGTGGGGTAAAATTAAGAGTAAATGAAGGGAGGAGACAAGGTTCATGAAAATAGGGATTTCAATTTATTTCATTGGTCGGTGAAATTACTTGTCCTCTCAAAAAAATATGCAGTTAATCTATGCTCTCATAAATTCACTTACACATTGTAAAATTCTTTTAACTTGGTCTATGTCCTTTAAACCCCTTTAATAAGGGTTATGTGTTTTTTAATATAAAAACAATATACTATAGTTTATAATTTTTATGAACTATATGTTGTTTTTTATTTTCATTCTATAAATTATATAATTTTTTTAATAAAAAAATGTATATATTTTTACATTATAAATTATAATAGGTTATTATAATGTGTTAAAATATAACCTCCCTAATATTATATAGAAGAAGAAGAAATTTTAGAATTTCACATTTTGGAAATACAAAAGTTTTGGCTTCATTAAATTTGATGGTCAAATGACCGTCATGGTAGACCAAACATAAGACAATATGACGGTCATTTAGATGTCAAATTTAAGCTCGTAGGTTCTAGGAAAATTTAACTGTGTTAAAATTGATGGTCAAATGACCGTCACGATAGACCAAAAAAAGCCATTATGACGGTCATTTAGACGTCAAATTTAAACTGGCTGAATTTTTGTCTACATTATTTTTTTTTCAGAAATTTGAAGTTGTTATGCATTCTTACGGGTCTCTTCTTCACTTCTATATGGTCGGAAATATTTTTATATAAATCTGGGTATAATGCACAACCCTTTATAATGAGGGTTATTATTTTGATCATGGGAGGTTAATTAATATGCATTATAATGACATAATTAGTTATGATCAAATAGTTTCTTTAGATCTATAAAATTTATGTATGATTCTATTAAAAGTGTTATTTTTATTGATAAATATGTATCTAACTCTATGGTACATTGTATATTATAATGGGGTGTGTTTTACAAGTTTAGGAAAACAATGACGTCTAACTATTTCTGTCTTGACAAAACCCAGATCCTGAATGAAACCAACTACAACATTTGGGTCAAAATAAAATTTATGGCGAGGAAAATCTGGATGATTGTTTATGGATTTGAGGTTGCTCCCACCGGTTGTCAAGCAACTGTAGATAACATGAATGCATTCTTGCAACGAATGTAAGATGCTCTTTCTATGCAATGTGAATGATGAGTACCTTCTACACATTGGTAATATCGAACATCCAAAAGAGGTATGAACACAACTAGAATCTATGTATGAAGGATACTTGATATATCAAGGATAGTAATGAGAGTATAATAGCCGAAGGAATTCAAAGAAATAATCTATATATTTTTGATGATTTCTTTTCTGCATCTTATTTTATATCTCAGAGTTTGAATAATTGAAAACTATGGCATGAAAGGTTAGGACATGTTAATTATCGAAGCTTATATGAAATATATAGATATAGTCTAGTGAAAAGTTTACATGTGTTGTCTTCTTATCTTGAAGTTACTTCATTAAATGCTTCTAAATGATGGTTTTGATTCTGATTTAGTAAATGGTCATGATGATGTTTTAATGATATAGATGTTTCTGAAAGTATTATCTTCGTAGATAATAAATTAAATTGGGCCCAATTTATGTTAGAAAACTCAAATCCTATTAACCTTAGGAAAATGACCGTAAGCCATCATATATACCATGCATTAATTACCTTGTATGAACCTCAGCCGTGAAGTATTATAGGGTCTAGGTAAATATACAAAGTAAAATATAATGGTAATAGTAGTATTAACAAACATAAAGCTAGACTTATTACTAGAGGTTTCCCTCGAAACTTGGTATTGATTATGTTGAGACATATCCTGTAGCTAAAATGAGTACTAGTTAGGGCCTTATTTGTAATTTCTGCTCAATTTAGGTGGGAAATCCACCAAATGGATAAGAAAAATGATTTTTGAATTACGATTTAAAAAGAAGAACTTTATATGTTTCAACCTAAATGATTTGAAGAAACTGGTAAATAAAAAAACTATGTTTGTAAGTTGAGAAATCCTTGTATGGTTTAAAACAAGCTCTTAGAGCTTGGTATGCAAAAATTGTTTCCTTCTTTAAACTGTTAGGTTTTGTTAATTGTTCTTCTAACAATGATATATTTATCAAGCAATAAGGCTCGCATATTATCATTATATGTATATATGTTGATTATTTACTTATGTTTGATGAAAATTCTAATTTAATTCATAGGATTAAAGAGAAATTGAAGCAATACTTTGAAATGAATGAGTTAGGTCTCTCACATTATGTTATTTGTATGATTGTATTTCATTCTATTGTTATTTTTCAAAACACAATATCCAACCATTACATTGAAAAAGTTTCTTATGATTGATTGTAAACCATTTTCTACTTCAATGGAAGTTGGAATAAATATTGATCATAAATATGTATATTAAAAAGGTTGATCCTATTTTATATACGTTGTTAGTTAATAGTTTGATTTATCTAACTATAACTAGATCAGATATTTCCTATACAAAAGGAATTACTTCAAGGTTTATGTAGGAACATTTTTTAGAGATCATTGGAATCTTGCAAAAAGAATTTTTAGATATTTGAAATGAACAATCAATTATGGGTTGCATTATAATAAGAATGAAAATGCTATCTTATATAGATTTTGTGATTCTAACCATATTGATGTTGTGTTATAAAATATACTTGGATATGTGTTCAAATTTTTGGTGTAGGAACCATTACTTGGAACAACAAATACAATCAACAATCTCTATTTTTTCTACTGAGGTAGAGAAGTACAATGGAAGAAGTAAAGAAGCAATGTGGCTGAAATGGCTATTGGTAGAGATACACATAGAAGCTAAAGGAAGTATTTATCTTTTGTGTAGTGGTCAGAGTTGTATTACTCTTGATTAAGAATCCAGTTCAACATCAGAGGAAAAAGAACATTGAGATACATATACGATTCATCCGTGAGAAGGTGTAAAGTGATGAGATAAATCTCAAGTTCATGTTGATTGAAGAGCATGTTGCTGACATCTTCAAAAAGTACCTGAGAGCTGCAAAGTTTGTTCACTTTCGTGAAAATATTGGATTGTCAGAGTTGCCATTGAGAGGGAGTGCACATGACAATGTCACCTCCTAATGGAACTTGGTTTTTGTAAAATACCTTCGGGCATTTGTAAAAGACCTTCGAAAGTGTAAAAAGACCTTTGGGCATGTATACCTCCTCGACTTCTTTTTTAGAAAGAAGTGTAGAAAGATCTTAAAGGTGGTCTTTAGTAAACTCTTTAGTGCTATTGAGTTTACTGGTAAACATCTAGTACAAACATATTGTTAAGGAGGTCCTTGGTTGTAAAAGACTCCTATATGCTTGGGTTCAATAACCTTTTATGAGAACCTGTGAGAACATGTAAAACTCACAAATCATACTTAGCCATTGATCATGGGATGATATTTGGGATTCCAAATCTTTTTGTACCAAAAGGTAAATTGAGTATGATGAAGGTGTTATAATTCCTTCAACCAATATGCTAGCCTAAAACCTTTATGGTTTAAGGATTGTAAATCATGTAGTGTACCACGGGTAGGTAATCTATTGGCATATGTTATGTTATCCCACTTAACATTAAGGGGAGTGTTGGAACATAATGATTAAGTGGTCTAGCCAACCCTTAATGTATATGGGTCCATCACTAATATATATGTTAATATTTAATAATATGAAATATTTATATTTCTATTATTAAATATATTAACTGGTATATACTTTAGGTTAAATATTTAATATCATGAAATGATTATATTTCTAATATTAAATATTATAAACCTAGGTGTATGTGTCAACCATTTTAGGTTGAAAAGGTGGGTCGGAGACATACCCGATCACCTTATATAAAAAGGACTTTAGGTCCTCATTTGATATATTCAGAAATATATCAAATGTGTAAAATCAAGTGATTTGGTTTTACCCTTAGTAAAAATAGGGTTTCAAAGGAAGAGGTGATCTTCTTGGATGTAAAATAAGTTCTCTGAAGTAAAAGGTTATTTTCAAAGTAGTTTTTACCCTATTGGATTTTTCTAATATAAATATTATGTCACGTGTGTTATTTATTTCCTGTAAGTATTTCGTTATTTACTTATGTTATGATGTAATATTTATTTAAATATTTATTGTAACATTATGTAATATGTAAGTTGATTAAATCCATATTTATTAGAATCCTCAAATTCTAACATTTTCAACCCTTCACGGGTGGAGCTGCTTAGTTCAGCAGTAGACTGGTAATAATATCTCTTTCTCATTTGTTGTGATAACGTTGAATGATTACCCTTCGATTGTCCCGAGAAATGAATAACATATGGTTTTGATTGTTCCGAGGCCATGGCATAACTTTAAAATGGTCTTGTATGAAATTATAGTCTAGTTAAACTCTGTTTCTTTCTTGTGAGGTTGTACTCATCATTGTTTGAGTACTCTCTTCGAGTCGGTTCCTGTATAGAACTTGATTGAACTTTTGAGAAAGTCCTAGGTTATACTTTTAACTTGGGTTCATTTTCTTTTATTATTATGCTCCCGTGTGGAACTTTAGGCTTTGTAAGTGCATATGGATATTATGTTAAGTTACAAATCATGTTATCCTTAACAAGATTCATATTAGAACATTGTGTTTTCCTTGACAATAGTTGTAGGTTTGATGGTTTCTTTTAAACTATCTCCTTGAGATTGTTTTGGCATCCTGAGTTGTATTTATGAGCCAAATTATGTTCTTTTTGTATGCAAGTTCTTTTCTATAGATTGATAATGTTATGTCTAATTTGATCAATGTAAGTAAGATACTCTTCTTTGATCATGGGGTTGGTATTTTGAGTAAGATAAAAAACTTGTGTGTTTGCTTGTAATACCAACCTATTTCTTTCGCCATTTGTAGCTTATGGAAACAATGAACATTCATATGCGATTATTTTAGATGAAAGGGTTGTGATCACTATGTTTTGATCAATTGAGTTTTGAATTTAGTGTGAAATTTAGGATCTCAAGGAACTGTATTTCAATATTAATGGAAAATATTTTTGAAGGGACTATAACTTGATATAAAAAAGGCTCAATGGACAGATAAATAAGAGTTAGTAGAAAAAAAGGATCGAAGCTAGATATTACAATAAGTCAAATAGTAGCCAAAAAGGAACTACAAAGAAAGAGCATGATAATAATAGAAGCTGCTAAAAAGTAGCAGTTAAACAATACACAAAAAAAACAAAACAAAATCCTTCATGCAACTAGACTACTCACGAAAAGTTTATTTCTTTGAAGCCTTGTCAATTCTTGATTTAATAGTTTGAAGTGAGGTAAATAACACTAGAGTAGTGACATGTGTAGGGTCATTAACATCTAGTTGGGAGGTGATCTAGTTCCTTTCAACAATGGTGCCCAAAATTCCCGTTGAGATGCCACTAAACATGGTAATGCTTATGACCTATTCTAGAAAACCACATATAGCCCTGAAAATTGAAATGTTGTGATCATGTCATTCCTTAGATTTCCCAAGTCTATTGTCCAGGGAATTCAATTTCTTGTAAATTTCATTTATCTTTTCTTCACCAATATCAACATCCTCATTCAATTTTCTTTTACCCTTTTGCTTAATCAGCTGATGCATGTATTTTTTGAGATTCTCCACCTCTTTTTCCATCCCATGAAGAAGATTCTCCTTCTCATGTTGATTAGTGTTATCTTGTCCTGTATTGTTGATGTGTAATAAATTATGGGTAATTTCAATGTCCTTAATACTTCGAGAACTCGCCGGAGGAGAGGGGTTCAATTTGGAGAAGGAAGTATTTTTAGTCTTGATTTTCCTTTGGTTAGAGATGGTGATTAGAGTGACATTAGGAATAGGGTTAATGGGAATGGGCGGTGTGACATGGGTAGCAGTATGACAAGGTATTGGAAAAGGAAATTTCAGTGAAGGAGGAATATCACTCTACGATGGAGGGGATGGCCCGGATGTGGTTTTGGAAATCAAGAATGGAACACGTCATTGAATTTAGAAGATAATGTGGGAAGAAAACAAGAAGGTTTCTCCTAAAATGGTTAAGAAAAATTGTATTCTTTGTGGGGATAGTGATGTATCTACCTTCAAGTGAAATAAAGTGAATCATCATCTTAGAAATTTCATCAAAAGCTTATGAAATCTCAAGAAACTGTACCATTGGTTAATTTGTTATTTGGGTCTATTCAAATCTCTTTTGTTGTATACAAATATTCTTTCCTCTATTGTCAGTTTTTCCATGATCAACATAATCCTTTTTTATTATGAATAGGGATTTGGATGACAAGGATTGTTTAAGCGGGGTTGATATCCAAGTTGGATATTTCTTGTTTTATCATTCATATTTATTAGTAGGTTGTTGATGTTTTGATGGTTATTAGAACAACATACTATTCTTGTCAAGACAATACATTTAGATCAATTCACCTTCCTTGGAATGATAAGAACTGGTTAAGTTTTGTTGAACTTATGTTGGACATTAGATTGAGAAGTTTGAAATTAGGATATGAATTTTATTTATTCTTTTCTTAATTGGTTGTTGTTTGGATGATTATCATGTTGTAATGATTTTCATAACCGTGTTTGAGATAGAATTAATTATGTTGGTTTAATTAGTTCATTCTTGAATATTATTACTTGTAGAGTCTATGAATCCTCTCTATATCTATTTTGTAATCATTAGGAAAAATCCTTTGTTCGATCTTATTTTTGTAGGTGGAACCTTTTCATTAACAACAGGGTTCCTTTTGTGAAACAATTAGTTAAAAGCATATTGTTTTAACGTTATAGAATTTATCATGCTTAGTTCATATGAACTAACTCATGCTAACAATTTTACAGATGGACTTTGTAAAAGATGAAAGGAGAAAGACTTATAGAAAGTTACATTTGTTTTACTAATGAAATCATCTCTTATTCAGATGTCTATGTATTGAAATCTACATGAAATGTACTTCTTGTTGAAAAAAATCATGAATATGTATTAAAATTAAATTTATATTGGTGAAAATACATTCGTGTAAACCTTTGAAATACTTATTAAGTTTAGAGAGTGGTGACCTCTCTTTTGATAAATGAATTGTTGTGGCAAAGATGTTGATTTTTAATTTATTTCTAAGGACTTATTAAATTTGGTATGTGTAATATTCCTAGCTAATATCTTGAATGATGGGGCTTTATGGATATATTTTAATATTGAAATACATAACCTAGTAGATTCTAAGATATATAATGCTTCTAGGATTAAGGATCTATACTTTTAATTTGATTCTTTTCATTGGAAGAAGCATAACTAAGATAATAATTGTAGGTAGATCCTTACCTAGAAAAGGGAATGTGAATAGTTATATAAAATATTGTGGCTTCTTATTACTAAACTAAGCCATATGTTTTCTGATTACACTAATAGGACATCAGTCCTTAATAAAGAAAGAAAATGATACTTTCCTTTGTAATTAAATAATGAGCTATGTATGATATCTTGTTAAATGTTTATGATTAAATCATAATGATGATTGGATGTATGTTCCTTATCTGATATCAATATTTGAAGCATGGATGCTTAGAAGGGTTATTAGAAATATTTAGACTTATGATATTCTGAAGTCTAATGTATAAGTTTTCAAACAAGCTTGTTACAATGTTAACTGTAGTGAGAAAACTTAATGACCTTACTTTTCTAATATCGAATTCTGACATATCGATAAATGAAAATAAACTATTAAGAATAAAACAAGTTTAAACATGATTGTAGAATAAGTAGGGTTGCTGATTTTATCCGCATACCTTTCTCTTGTATAAAATACACTTCGTACCCTTCTTTGGGTAAATCATGCATAGTGGACCCTTAAGTGCGTTGTTAACGATAAAATTTATAAGATAATAATTGTTGGATTAATAACCTAATATTTTTAAGTATGTTAGTTTAGTTGAGGGAACTTGGTTGTTGTAACATAACGACCGTGTAGTAGAGAGTACCTTCATGATGATAGGAGCCATTACAAGAGATACTATGACGCAACCTACTATGCTACAACACCCCACTTAGTTCAATTAACTCGATGGACATAAGAGGAATTTCTGTTCATGGTTCTACTCTAAAAGAGAGAAACGTGGATAAGTATAATGGTCAACTCATGTTAAATTAGGGTTAATAGACACACCCAATCGAGAAAATTCGATTATGTCTATGTATCCTTAGTCACCATGAGTAGTCTTCCACACTAGTACATGTAACGCCCCTATTTAGTGTGAAAATTTGATTTGGATTTGGGTTGACAATAGTCAAGGATGACCAATCTAGATTACAATACAAGTGTGGTGAAGGAAATATTCCTTTCGATGAGTATGTCATCTTAGAATGTAAACATGGTAGACATGTTTAAAAATTTGGCCAAAGTATCACAAGATGCTGGTTACGTTTTCCTATATCACCTAATATAAAATGCTAGATTTTAGATGAATATCAGTAATATATATTCAGATAGGATTCTTAGATAGAACACTTGGGTGTCCCTAAAAGGGTAAAGGAACCAAGTATACATAGTATACACTTAAAAAAGTTAACATGAGAGATTAGTTTAATAATGAGTCATGGAATGAGAGATCGGTGTTTCTTTAAGTCATTACAAATACATATGGTTTTCTGTTATGAGATGGATTGGAAATGGAATGTGTGTTCTGAATTATATTAATTTAGAACAGAGAAAATTATGTAATAAAATCCCTTTATTTCTAAGTCTTAAAAATTTGATGTTACATCTTGGTATCAGAGTTGAAGGTTACAACTCTTGGACCTATTGAGTCTAGATCTAATAAAAACATAATTTCTTGTTAACAAAAATGGTTAGAATAAGGGGAGGTGCTGCAAATAATCCACCTCCAGGTGGAGAGGTAACTACTGCACAAAAACTTGACGAGATTATTGTTTCCATGTAGACACAAGAGATCGTCTTGTTGTACTTGAACAACAAGTAATGGGTAATGAGGAGGAAGATGATGCTAATAATAAAAATCATCCACCTCTAAGGGACAACACCAATGCTAGAAATTTGGGCATTGATAATAATAATGTAGCAAATAACAATGCTGTGAATGTCAATAATAATGTTGCAAATGCAAATGTACCCAATCACTCGAAAATAAGAAGGAAAGATTAGCAATAAACTTACTAATGACATAAAGAGGATAAGTCCACCAAATTTTGATGGCACTACACTAGGGGATGGGGTTGAGAATTGACTTAGTGAAATGGAGAAGTACTTTGTAGTAAGGAACTTCTCAGAAGAAACAAAAGTAGTATGGGGAGCTTATCAACTCTCCCATGAGGCATCCTCTGGTTGGACAATCGTAAAGCCAAATTGAACATTGATGAAGCGATCATCACTTGGGATCAATTTAAGAGCTAGTTTAGAAAAAAATGGCTACCACAACTCTATTATGATAAGAAAATGATAAAATTTTATAATTTAATTCAAGGAAAATTAACTATAACTGAGTACTAGGAGAGGTTTACCAAAATTCTTAAGTATGTTCCTCAATATCAAACCATGAGAAGTTTAGTATACACAAGTTTTATCATGGGATTAAATATTTCTATAGGAGGTAAAGTAGATGTGCACAACCCAACCACTATGGAAGGGGTTGTAGAAAAATCCATATGACAAGAACATAAAGTAAAGGTAATTTTTGCTCATAAAGAAGAGAATCGTAAGAAAATTTCTAATTATTCTTTGTCACTTGCACCCAAAAATTTGGCATGGAAAAATTTTGAAGCTAAAAATAAGTTTGTGATGGATAACAATAAGAAAATAAAACACAAATAAACCTATCGCGAACATTCAAAACAATTTTGGGAAGAATAACAACAATGGGCAGAAGTCCTATAGATGATAAAATAGTAATTTTAGACTGGAAATAAATTTGAACCAAAAAGAGGAACTATAGGGGCTATTTAAACTATGGTAAGGATCAATATAAAAATTAGTTCCCTCTAAAGAAAGATGACAACAATCAACATCGTAGGATACATGCTGCAAAGAGCTAATAAACAAGTGAAAAACAAGTTAGTCCCATAAAAGTGCCAGGTAAATTATTTGGTACACCTATTACTATACATTTTGATTATGGAGCTATATAATGTTTTATTTCTAATTAGTTGCTAAGTTAAAAGAAAATAAATAATAATGGAAAAATCTTGGACCGCACATTATGGTAATAATGTTGACAATATTGTTAGTAAACATATTTTTGGAGCAGTCTTAGAATTACTAAGTTCTTCCACTAAAGTAGATCTTTATGTTACTCCTTTTGGGTCATATGATGTAATAATTGGTGTTAACTAGATTTCTAATCATAAAGAAAAAGTTGATTGTTTTAAAAAACACATTAGTTTCCTTGATGATCTATAGAAAACAACAAACATTCAAGGGGTAAAATGAGAAATTTCAGTTAGAAAATTGTTAGCTATGCAACTTAAAAAGGCCAAAAATAAAGGTTGCATTTTGTATTCAATAAAAATTTCTGAAACAACAGAAAAAGGATCATGATTTCTTGGAAAATTTTCCATTGTTAAGAGATTTCAATGATGTGTTTCTGGAAGAACTACTCAAGATATTCTACCCAAATGAGAATTTGACTTCACAATAGAAATCAAACCTAGAACTGAGCCTATTTCCAAGGCACCTTATCAAATGAATACCATTAAATTGGTAGAACTTAAGGCATAGTTATAAGAGCTATTGTCTAAAGGTTTGATAAGACTGAGTGTCTCACCTTTGGGAGTGTCGATAATTTTTGTGAAAAAGAAATATGGAACACTTAGACTTTTTATTGATTACAATATGCTAAATAAATCAACAATAAAAACATATATCCACTTCCTAGAATTGATGATTTGTTTGACCAGGATGCAGGTGCATCAAGATATTCAAAGATAGATCTTCATTTTGGGTATCACTAATTAAGAATCAAAGATGAATATATTGATAAAAAAACCTTTAGAATGAGGTATGGACATTATGAATTCACGATTTTACATCATGGTTTGACAAATACACCTGAAATTTTTATGAATTTAATGAATAATATATTTCAAAATATCCTGGACAAGTTTGTACTTGTATTATTGGATGATATTCTTATTTATTCTAAAATCATTAATGGGCATCATAAACATTTGAAAATAGTACTTGAAATTTTAAGAAAGAGAAGATTGTATCATAAATTATCCAAATGTTCTTTTTATGAAACAAAAGTTCACTATTTAGGAGATGTCATAAGTAAAGATGGAATAACAAGTGATCCATCAAAGATTGTTTTCATAAATGAATGGCTTGCACCTAAAAATGTACATGAAGTCGAAGATTCATGGGGATTTCTGGTTACTACAGAAAGTTTTTTAAGGACCTTTCAAAATTCATTGCCTCGATTACTTCATTACAAAAGAAAGAATTTTTTTGTGTGGAGTGATAAATGTGAAGCAACATTTAAAAATATAAAGGAACAACTAACTTCTGCACCTATTTTGGCTATACCGATCCAAATGGAAACTTTATGGTAGTTACAGATGCTTCTGGTGAAGGACTAAGAGGTATTATATTGCAAGATGATCATGTTATAGCTTATGAGAGAAGAAAATCAAGTTACATGAGTTAAATTATAATCCCATGACCTAGAGCTTGCTTCCATAGTTCATGCACTTCAAGTATGGAGACATTATCTCTTAGGAAGACCTTTTGAGTTAAAAACTGACCACCTTGGGCTGAAGTATATTTTCACTTAGCCAAATCTGAATGCAAGACAATGAAGATGGTTAGATTTTTGTCACAATATGATTTTGACATAAGTTACATTAAAGGTAAAGAAAAAAAGAGTGGTAGATGAAGTAAGTTGTAGGAAACATATTTATGAACTTATAACTCATGAAATCGCTTTAAGGATGAGGTAAAGAGTATCATGGATTCTGATTTTTACTTTCAACAGTAAAAACAACACTTGCTACAGATCCTAATGATGCAAGATACAAAGGTTTTAACTTTGATAATGAAGGAATTCTAAGATATGAAAAGTGGGTGTATGTACCTTCAAGAAATGAGTTAAGGAAAAATTAATGATGAAATTTCATAATTCACCTTACTCAAGACATCTCAATGTTACAAAAATGCTTGCTGATGTAAAACAACAATATTTTTGGAAAGGGATGAAGAGATACATAACTGATTTTGTTTCACATTGCTTGGAATGTCAACGTGTTAAAGTTGAGCATATGCACCCATCTAGTTTATTATATCCTCATAGTATACCATAATACAAGTGGGAAGTAATTAGCATGGATTTTGTTTAGGGGTTGCCTATGTCTAGAAATAAAAATGGTGTTATTTTAGTTGTGGTTGATAAGTTAACAAAGGTAGCAAATTTTATTGTTGGTAATATTAAAGATGATTCACCTATTTTAGCAAAAATATTTGTGCATGAAATTTTCAGATTACATGGAGTACCTAAATTGATTATATCTAATAGAGACCCTAGAATGACATCTCATTTCTGGAAAATGCTAAATGTAGCCTTAGGAACAAAACTAAATTTTAGTTCCACATACCATCTGGAAACAGATGGTCAAACTGAGAGAGTAAATTAGGTTTTGGAAGATATGTTACGAATGTACTTGCATGGATCAATAGTATAAATGGGAAGAATATCTTCCTTTAGTTGAATTTTCTTACAATAATACATATCATTCCTCTTTAAAAATGGCACCTTTTGAAGCATTGTATGGAAGGAAATGTAGAACTCTAGTTAGTTGGGATAGCATTGAAGATAGAGAGGTAATTGGACCTAAAATTCTTACTAAAATGGAACAAGTGAAAATGATTCGTGAACGATTAAAATAATTTGCGGATAGGAAAAAATGTTATGCAGATCTGAAAAGGATTGATAAGAAAGTTGAACTTGGTGAAAAAGTTTTGTTATGTGTAAAGCTTAAAAAGAGATCTATAACCTTTCGCAAGGCAACCAAATTATCACTTCGTTTTGTGGCACCTTTCGAGATTGTTGAATTGATTATCCTGTAGCTTATCGCTTAGCATTACCTCCCACTTTGTCACGAATGTGTGATGTTTTCCATATTTATTTACTTAAGAAATACATTTCAGATTTATCACATGTATTAAATTGGGATTCCTTGTAGGTCCAAGACCTAAGAATAATCATGGTTGATCCCATAAGAGTGCTGGAAACTCATTAATTGCACTTACAAAATCATGAAATAGTCAATGTAAGTTCCAAAGGGGACCAGTTTAATGAAGAAAGTGCAACATGGGAAAACCTTGAGGACATGAAAAATAATTTTCCTCATTTATTTTAACAGAATTAGTTCTAATTTTTGGAGACAATTACAGACTTTGTTTGAAGCTATCCTTATTTTACGCCAATTTTGGCGGTACTATATTTTGTTAGTACAGGGACAACTATTTGATGCTGTAATAAGTTATGAAAGACTTGAATTCTACAAATCTAGTTTTTGTTTGAAAATTTTATGGATAGAAGAACTATAATTATGATTATTTTTTCTTGTTTAACAAATATGGACTAAGTTAATCATTGAGATGATGATGATTTTTAGAGGGGAGGTATGTAATGCCTCTACCATGGTTGATATCCGTTGTGACTTCGTAATCAAGCTTAAAACATTGTTATGTGATTCTTATTTGAAGATGATGTACTCTTTTGAACTAAGTAATCATGTTTTTGTAGATGATATGTTTATCTTCTAAAAATAAATACAATCATGCCATGTCAATTCTGAATTTAAAATGAAGTATTTCATTCTTTCTTGTACTTGAATGTTCACTATATGTGGATGGAAGAAATAAATTTAGTCTAAACTCATTCATAGCCTACTTTGCATTTGAACTTGTAGGATAGCCATACCTTGGATCAATTTCATTGATCCAAGGCATGCTTTTGATTATGACGTTTAGGTCATTTGACCAAGCCGAGAAAAATTCTTGATTTCTCGAACCCAAAGCTACTACAAGGGGATCACAGGTGACATCTTTTGCATGTGCCATTTATAGTGATCTAAGAATGTCATTTTTATTCATCATAAGGTAATGTTGATGATTAGTTTTGGGACCTAATTTAATCTAAGTTCCTATGATTATTATCTTATCTTAAGTTTAAGCTAAGGTGATTTTATTATTATGGTTGATTATTTGGAAGGGGGTAATCCTAAGTCTTGATACTAGTTATTCTAAGACTAAATAAGAAATTATACCTAAGGACCTAAGTTTGGTTTATAAGATAATATTATTTTAACTTAACCTAAGGGCGTTGGGGTATCCTAAGGGGATGGAGTGGATGGAAAGTGGATGGGTTTTGGTGGCACAAATTCCTAAGGCATTTAAAATATTTGAATGAGGCATTAAATACACTGTTATTGCACATTTTGGCGAATGCATGGAAATTAAGGGAATGTTGAGTTGTCAACTCTGCTAATTTCATTTACATGAAGTTTTAATTTTTAGTTTTAACCAACAGAGAGTTGGTGATGGTGGGAAGTTTGGGAAGGACACTGGTATTCTTTTTGGCAATTAATGTTCTCGATCGAGAAAAACACCGCCTTTGGGAAATAGGAGAAGGTTGGAGGAATAGACGGTTTTTGGTTTTTATTGTTTCATTTGGTTTTTGGGATCTTTGAGCTCTACATGTGGTTTTTCATTCTTTCAAACCTCCAGTTTGAATCAATGCATGCTTAATCTCGCCTTGCATGGTGGAAATAATAATGAAATCAGAGCATGGAAGCTATAATAAGGAAGTGATAAAAGTTTCGAGGCTTAGTTTTTGTTTTTTTGTGGAAATATCATAGTAGAGGTTTTGTGTGAAGGATTGAGGCCAAGAAAAGGAGACAAGAGCACTACCAGGCATGATAGGACCTATCTCATTAAATATTTTGCATTTCCTTAAGTGTTTTCATTAAAATAACTCTTCTCTTTTATGAAATCATTCTTGGCATTAGTTGTTTTTGTTCTATTTTATTCTTCCTGCTGCAATAAAGTTTCTCGATTATGGTTTCTTATGGAATCATTGTGATGTTGTTTATACAATTGTTATTGTGATTATGGGATTTCTTTATTGGGAAAACATTTTTGTTTTCCTTATCTTTATATCTATCGAACTCCATAAATGGTAAGGGAAGACTATATTAGTTTTCTTGGTTAGATTATGCACCTTGATTTGGTAACTTGTATACGTGGAATGTATGTTAGTGTTATGGTGGAAATCTCTATAGATTTGGGGTATTGACCAGCTTACCTAGTTGTTAAATGGTTAGATACCAACATTATTTGGTCAACTTTTGTTATGACTGCTTGTAGTTTCTGTTGTAGTTGTAGGATACTCGATGGTTTGTATTGAGACAGATCTCTGGATCTCTTTGTTGGTTTTTGGGTGATTTGCGAAGTTTTTTCATACACTATAAGTGAATTTTAAGAGGATTCTATTAGATTTTATGTCTAAATTTTTATATACGATTGTAGTTTTCAACCCTTCATGGGTGGACCTGTTTAGTTGCAAGAGACTGGTAATAATCTCTCTTTCTCATTTGTTGTGATAACGTTGAATGATTACCCTTTGGGTTGGCCTGAGAAATGAATAATGTCTGGTTTGGATTGTTCCAGGCCATGGCATAAC
The DNA here is from genome assembly GCA_018340775.1 of Taxus wallichiana var. yunnanensis. Lineage (NCBI taxonomy): Eukaryota > Viridiplantae > Streptophyta > Pinopsida > Cupressales > Taxaceae > Taxus > Taxus wallichiana. Next base: position 54,585,760 of record CM031235.1, read on the forward strand.
TTTAAAATGGTCTTGTATGAAATTATAGTCTGGTTAAACTCTGTTTCTTTCTTGTGAGGTTGTACTCATCATTGTTTGAGTACTCTCTTCGAGTTGGTTCCTGTATAGAACTTGATTGAAATTTTGAGAAAGTCTTGGGTTGTTGTACTTTTAAATTATGTTCATTTTATTTTATTATTATGGTCTCATGTGGAATTTATGCTCTGTAAGTGCATATGGCTATTGTTTTAAGTTATAGATCATGTTATCCTGAACAAGATTCATATTGGGACATCGTGTTTTTCTTAACGACGGTTGCAGTTTGATGGAGTCTTTTAAACTATCTCCTTAAGACTGATTTTGGCATCCTTAGTTGTATTTATGAGCCGAATGATGTTTTTTTGTATGCAAGTTATTTTGTGTAGATTAATAATGATATGTCTACTCTGATTAATGTAAGTAAGATACTCTTCTTTGATCATGGGGTTGGTCTTTTGAGTAAGAAAAAAATTGTGTTTTCATTTAAAACCGATATTTTTCTTTCACCATTTATAGCTTATGGAAATAATGAACATTCGGATATGATCATTTTAGATGCAAGGGTTGTGATCATTATATTTTGATCAATTGAGTTTTGAAAATAGCGTGAAAGTTAGGATCTCAAGGAACTGCTACCGTTGGTTAAGTTTTTTATTTGGGTCTATTCCAAATATCTCGTGTTGTATACACATATTCTTTCATGTATTGTCTAGTTGGTTCCATGATCAACATAATCCATTTTTATTATGAATAAGGATTTGGATGGAAAGGATTATTTGGAAGGGTTGATATCCAAGTTGGATATTTATTGTTTTATCATTCAGATTTATTAGCAGGTTGTTGATGTTTTGATGGTTATTAGAACAACATATTGTTCTTGTCAAGACAATATGTTTAGATCAATTCACCTTCCTTTGAATGATAAGAACTGGTCGAGTTTTGTGGAACTTAGGTTGGAAATTAGATTGAGAAGTTTGAAATTAGGATATGAATTTTATTTATTCTTTTCTTAATTGGTTATTGTTTGGATGATTATCATGTTGTAATTATTTTCATAACTCGTGTTTGAGATAGAATTAATTATGTTATTTTAATTAGTTCATTCTTGAATTTTATAACTTGCAGAGTCTTTGAATCCTCTCTATATCGGTTTCATATTCATTAGTGAAAAATCTTTCTATTTGAATTTATTTTTGTATTTGGAACCTTTTCATTAACAACAAGGTTCCTTTTGTGAAACATTTAGTAAAAAGCATATTTTTTTAACATTAAAGCATTTATCATGCTAAATTCATATGTACTAACTCATGCTAAAAATTTTCCAGATGGACTTCATAAAATATGAAAGGAGAAAGACTTATAGAAAGTTACATTTGTTTTACTAATGAAATCATCTCTTCATTCAGATGTCTATGTATTGACATTTACTTGAAATGTACTTCTTATTGGAAAAATAAATCATGAAGATGTATTAAAATTAGTTTTATATTGGTGGAAAGACATTTGTGTAAACCTTTGAAATACTTACTAAGTTTAGAGAGTGGTGAACTCTCTTTTTGATAAATGAATTGTTGTGGTAAAGATGTTGATTTCTGATTTATTTCTAAGGTCTTCATAACTTTGGTCTGTGTAATATTCCTAGATAATATCTTGCATGATGGGGCTTTATGGATATATTTTAATATTGAAATACATAACCTAGTAGATTCTAATATATATAATGCTTCTAGGATTAAGGATCTATACTTTTAGTTTGATTCTTTTCATTGGAAGAAGCACAACTAAGCTGATAATTGTAGGTAGATCCTTACCCAGAAAAGGGAATGTGAATAGTTTATATAAAATATTGTGGCTTCTTATTACTAAACTAAGCCATATGTTTTCTGATTACACTAATAGGACATCAATCCTTAATAAAGAAAGAAAACAATAATTTTCTTTGCAATTTAAATAATGAACTATGTATGATATCTTGTTAAGTGTTTATGATTAAATCATAATGATGATTGGTTGTATGTTCCTTATCTGATATAAATATTTTGAAGCATGGATGCTTAAAAGGGTTATTAGAAAGATTTAGAATTATGATATTCAAAGTCTAAAGTATAATTTTTCAAACAAGCTTGTTACAATGTTAACTGTAGTGAGAAAACTTAATGACCTTACTTTTCTAATATCGAATTTAGACATATTGATAAATGAAAATAAATGATTAAGAATAAAATGAGTTTAAACATGATTGTAGAATAAGCAGGGTTGTTGATTTTATCCGCATACCTTTCTCTTGTATAAAATAAACTTCATACCCTTCTTTGGGTAAATCATGCATAGTGGACCCTTAAGTGCATTGTTAATGATAAAATTTATAAGATAATAATTGTTGGATTAATAACCTAATATTATTAAGTATGTTAGTTTAGTTGAGGGAACTTAGTTGGTTGTTGTAACATAATGACTACAATAGAGTACCTTCATGATGACAAGAGTCATTACAAGGATACTATGATGCAACCTACTATGCTACAACACCCCACTTAGTTTAATTAACTCGATTGACATAAGTGGAAGTTTGGTTCATGGTTCTACTCTAAACAGAGATAGAAACATGGATTAGTGTAGTGGTCAACTCATGTTGACTTAGGGTAACTAGACACACCCAATTGATAAAATTCGATTGAGTATGTCTATGTATCCTTAGTCACCATGAGTAGTCTTCCACACTAGTGCATGTAGTTTCCCTTATTTAGTGTGAAACTTTGATTCAGATTTGGGTTGATAGTAGTCAAGGATGACCAATCTAGATAATAGTATAAGTGTGGTGAAGGACATATTCCTTTCGATGAGTATGTCATCTTGGAATGTAAACATGGTAGACATGTTTAAAACTTTGGCCAAAGTATCGCAAGTTGTTGTGTGTTGTTCTATGTCACCTAGTTTAAGAAGTGGGATTTCAAATGAATATCGGTAAAAATATTTAGATAGGTTTCTTAGATAAAATGTTTGGGTGCCCCTAAATGGGTAAAGGAACCAAGTATACATAGTATAAACTTAAAAAATTTAACATGAGAGATCAGGGCTTTAATATGAGAGGAATCGAGATCGTTTTCTTTGATTCATTGCAACTACATATGGTTTTCTTTTATGAGATGGATTGGCAATGGAATGTGTGTTTTGAATTATATTAATTTATAACAAAGAACATTATGTTTAAAAAAATTCCATTTTTATAATTCTTAAAAAGTGGATGTTACATGATTGGTTGGATGGATGAGAAGGGCCATATTTTAAAACCACTGCGTTGGTAGATCCTTTTTCTTTAGAATAATTATTTTTGGTTTGAACGAAGAAGAAGAATCATTTATTTTGAAGGGAGTGTTTTTTTACATAATTACAACTTCTTCTCCATAATATCACAAATTTAAGTTTCCAGTGCCATTATGAATGCCTCATCGAATGCACATAAAAAGTTTGGACTAGGAGATTCAAATGAGATGTGTCTAGTACAAGCTCAAGTAAAAAAATATATTAAATTGGTTTGAGGAAGTTGGAATGTGATTTGGTTAATCACCCACATCAATGAGTGAAAAAGTCTACAATAGACTCATCGTCATATTGGTGTTTCACACACAAGTCGATCATTGTGACCTTCTTAACAATGTTGATAGAAAATTGGTCTAGAAAATCCTAAGCTACCTGATTAAATGAAAATATGGAGTGCATAGGTAGAGAACTATACCAATATAAAGTGGGTCATGTCAAGGACATTGGGAATTTTTACAGAAGCAATACGTCATCATGAGCAATGAGATAAAAACATGTTTAAAAGACCACAAATGATGTTGTGGGTCTTCTTTGCTATTGAATCGGTTAAATTTTGGCATTTCCCAATGTGTAGGGTATGGACGAATTGGAACAAAATGGTGAATGGGCTCATTGCAAATCTCATTGTATGTCAAAGAGTTACGCGAGCTAGAGATAGATGATTCTAATGTCTGCATCTTGTCCATCATAATTTTGATAAGATAATTTGTAGGTTGTGATGGTGATGCAACCCCTGCAGAGATAAGGGGGAGGTAAGATGGGTATGATGTAGATAGAACTTTAGAATGTGGTGGTGCCGAGTATGAAAACTATGATGAGGGAATATAGGATGGGATGGATGTCCCAGTAAAATGCCTAGGATAAGTGGTAGATGAAATAGTCAATTTTTTATGTTAGGTATTGGTAGGTGGTATAGATGTAAAGAATCTCATGGTGATCGGTGGAAGAGACTGCGGGATGGAGAGGACAAGGTTTAGAAGGGAGTGTGGGTTGCCAACACCAGCGGTGGCTAGGATGTAAAAGGTACATGGGAAACATATTATGTAGGTATGCCTACACTAAGGGTAGGGGATGATGGTATGGTAGATGTCATAGGGGCGATAGATGTTGAGGGCACATTAGTTGTTGTAGGTGCGACGTATACTAATAATGTGGGGTGAAGATGAGAAACCATAGGTGATGAGTCATAAATAGGTAATGATGTACTAGAAGTTCCTGATCCAAAAGTGGGGAAACATGGGGAGGAAAAAATATAGGCATGTTGTATATAAGTTGTCCAGATGAGTCATGGGTGGATGAGTGAGAGAGGTAATATTGCATATAGACAATGGGATTTTGATCAAGGAGTCTTGCGAACTCCTCATCACTAATATGTATGGTAATAGGCTGGTTGGGGTCCATAGGTGATGAAATGGAAGGTGGCAATGGGCTAGGTGGGAGCGGCTGGTGGCTAGCATGGAACATGAGAGTGTTGGCTTGTCTATGAGTCAAAACCATGTGACTGATAGTAGAACTGGTAATATGAGCTCTATTGATGATATAGAAACACATAAAGATGGAACAAAATGGATCTGAAAGGTGGAATTAGTCACTATTTTGATTGAAAAACCAAAACACATATACCGACACCGGTTAGGTAACCAATGCCAGTATAGGAGGGTAACTAATGTCACTGATGAACTAATGTCGATTCTTATGGAAAATTGAAATATTTCAAAAATATGATGGTAGAAGGTGAAAATAAAGTGAAATTGGACTCTGAAGATGATATCAAAGGCCCAAAAATGTAGTGGAGTGACAGAGGAAGTCACAACAAGTGATGGAAGTGATTTGAACACTATTTTAGTTAAGTGACAAAAATAGAAAGGAACCAACAACGGTCAGTAAACTGATGGTGGTATGATGAATTAACCGATGGCGGTCATTGGACCAATACCAAATTACTTTGTAAATGAAGAAAATATTAAAATATGGAGATGAGAAGGTATGAATGAGATGGATCTCGAACTTTGTAGGCAATAACAAAACACAAAAATGATGATAAGGTGACAGAACAAGTCACGAAAGAATAAAAATGTAGATTGAATACTATTTTGGTGTAAATGACTAAAAAGAACAATATCCACGATGTTCACCAACCAATGGTGGTATGATAATGTAATTGATGGAATTCGTTGGACCGATACCAGTTCTTCGTGAAAATCGTGAAGAGATAGAAAAAGTAATTTTTGGTGATTTATATCAAATAAAAGGCTAACCCTAAATTCTCGAGTATACCAATGATAGATTCTAACACACTCGTAAAAGATCAATACACCAACTATGATTTTGGAGTGTGTAGGGAGAGAAAAATAGAGAAATATGAACTCACACCTCAAAACAAAAATCAAGCAAAAGCTAACAAACACGAAATCCTATAATGTATATTTTATGTTGTGGCTTATGTAATTCAGACTAGTTTGTGAATAGAATAAATTTATTTGTTAATAAAGGTGCGCGATGGAAACTAAAAACTATGGTTGGTTTCACGTAAATGTTTTCTTGGGGTCCCCAATATATACTTCACAGTACGCGAGGACTTACTCTAATATGATGACTGGCTAGAACACCAAATAGCTCGCCACTAATCCAATTATTAGTCATTAACGGTAAATATCGGGAGGGAAGATGTTTAAGCAGTGAGTTGTTTGTTTTAGTGATTTGGTTTGGGAGTGTGTGCACAAAGTGAACTATGATTCAATTTGTCAACCATCAGCTGGTCATGACTTCCAACATATAGGTTGCCCACAATTTAAATGAGCTAAAATACAATAGCGTAAATGAGATGCAAATATTTTAAACCCAAATCCATAATGAAATTCGATGAGAGAAATGATGAATAGAAAAGAGTATGTCTTTCACTTATGTAATAGAATAAACATAAGCATTCTTTTTAGTCCAAAATATGAGTTTCACTAAGACAAGTAGAAGAGGAAGAATGTTCCAAGGGAGAAAGTTTAATGTGAACTCTTTCAAAAGGAAATAGACACACAATGATTCCCTAAGAATGAATCAATGCAAAAGAACCCAAAAGGGGTCCCACTAGGTGTGCCAAAATGTTTCACCAATAAGTTGCATATGTATGAGAAAAACATATAAGGTAAATGATTTAGGAGGAATACATGTGAAGCAAAGGTGGAAGGTAGAATGTGCATGTTGTTGATGTTATCCAAGATGATCATAGAGAAATCCTTTTGTCTAGGAAGGACTACCTATAAATGCAAAGTAAGACCACAAGAAGAGTATTAAATAACATATGACAGTGGACTACCTAGCGTATGCTAGATCCAGGAAGTGTGGTGCTTCCTAGAGAGGTTTTCAATCCACTGTTTAATAACAATTTAATGTAAACATGAAACTAAAATAAATAGGTCCTATTGCAATGTAATGATTTAGGTTTCTCATACACACAATACACTAGATTCAATGCTAAATATCAAATTCAACACTAAATCTAATTAGAACCAGGGTTTTGTTTAGGTTAGGAAGGTCTGTCAAAGGTCCGATAAGGGTCCTGGGGCTAGTTAAATAGTAGGTTGGTGAGAAGAAGGTGATATACGAGTAACATAAGAGATGAAATATTGAATGAAGCAAGATATCTACAATGGAATAAGCACAAGTAGTTAAAATCACAATACTTGGTATTTTGTAGATCATGTGAATGAAGATGTCTAGTGGTTGATCAGAGAAGAGATGGCTAGGTCCAATGTTATGACAATGTAGCCTATGTGGTTCCGTGATAATTCCAATGCTCTAGAAGGAGAACCAGTTTCTTGTATTAAACCGTGGTCATGCGAGTGTTCATCGCTATTTGCAGGGAAGGCTTGAAGATTTGAGCTTGAATGCAATAAGGCTCCAATAACTGAATGACCAACCCGGGTGAAGAGTTGTGAAAGTGTATATAAAGTGACCGATGGCGGTTAGGTAACCGCACCGGCCGAGCATAAAAATGTTGGTTAGGGTGAAATAGTCCTTTTTACCAAAAATAAGCAGATCTTCCTAGATTTGGCATGTTTTCTAAGTTGGTTCCACTTAGGGAAGTGGATTTCTCATTAGAAAAGGTAGGAAGATCATAAAAGAAGTCCAATTAGGTTTAGGAAGAAGTCTCATTTAGTTAGGTCAAGTGGTGACTCAACACAAGGAGTGATGACTTGGTCATTGTGAGTTAAATTCCCTAGAATGGGTCCAGGTGAGGTGGATGTGTGAGGATTAAATTAACTTAATTAAAATAATTAAATTAATTAATAACATGAGGATAAATATTAATTCAATTGTAAGTGATTAAATTAATATCAATGTGGGGTAAAGGGGACATGGATAGGGTATGCATTATGTTGATTAATTAAAAGGGGACCCAAGAGAGTGTGACCCAAATTTGGTGTCTACACTGTATCTAAATGACCCCACACTAAGGGTATGTGTGGTCCTCTACACATGAAAACACTTAAGTTGTAATAAGCTTCTAGCGTGCAAGCATGCTTATTACACACAACACCGAACTAAATTGGCAAAGCATATCAACAATGAAGGAAAACACATAAAGGGAATAGATTAAGGGAAACCTAATATAATTAGCAATACTTCCTTATTACAAACACTAAGAAGACTTATTTATAGTAGGGATTTACCCTACTCTTGTTGATGTAGCTGGAAACCGTGTTCCATCCAAAGACCTCTAACTAGAAAACATATGAATCAAGTATATAAGTGATAACATATGGTCCCAACCAATGCACATTAAGCTTTCTAGGGTGGCATAAAAAAATTGAATCATATAGAATTACCATTTTCTCAACCTCAAGATTATTATCCTTGATGTTCCTGTCATGTCATGCCTTCTGTTTGGATTTTTATTGCTTCTAACTCCATCTTTACAGACATGCCTCTCATCCAACTACATTAATTTGTCAATATGTTCTTCCAATGCTTTCTCATCATCCAAACCTCCTATGCACGCAATACGTAAAGAAGGTAACATGAATTCCATGGGGAGAACTACCTCTATGCCAAACACTAGCTGAAAGTTTGTTGCCTTATTCAACATATTGTAGGTTGCCTTGTATGCCTAAAGTACCACAAGAACCTTATCATCCCAATCTCTCCTTCTAAAATGATTTTTTTGGTCAAGGTATGGCTCAATTTTTTTTTTGAAGGCCTCAGTAGTTCCATTTTCCTGAGGGTGATAAGGGGTTTTCCTATGGTGTGTAACCATAAATTCATCTAATAATATCCTGATAGTCTCATTAAGGAAATGAGTACCCCTATCACTTGTCAAACTTAAAGGGAAGCCATACTTGCTAATAATATTTTCCCATAGAAACCTTGTTATTGTAGCTATTGTGCAATCCTTTGTAGGCACCGCTTCTTCCCACCTTGTAAGATAATCTATACAAGTTATAATATAATGTGATCTTGTCCTATGCACGATTAGGGAAATAGGGCCCAAAAATTCAATTTCCCACTTCTCAAAAGGTTCTACACTAGTAATAGGCCTCAAAGGCATTTCATCTCATTGCCTAGGATTTCTAAGGTGCTTGACAATGATCACATGCCTTACAATATGCTTTGCAATCCTTATATAATGTTTCCCACCATAGACCAACTAGTATAATCTTGTGTGTGGAGGCATCCCTTACATAGTGTCCACTGCATATTTCCATGAGCCTCTCGCCTTAATTGCATAATGCTCATTCTCAAGCACACACCGATATAAAAATAATCACAACCATACTTGTATAAGTATCCACATATCAACATGTAAAGCACGATGCAAATAACAAGTTGTTTCTTTTCTAAAGCATTCATTCCTTCAAAGCACCACACTGTGCATAAAACGACAATAATATATTCCAAGTCTGAGGGTGTGTGGTCTAACTCGAATAGTTGTGCATCCGACATTGTATCCTCAATGCTCTGTGCATTCTCTCTAAATTAAATTCTTGATAAATGGTCTCGTACTAGATTGCTTTAACTAGGATTAACCACCACCGTAAAATTGAACTCCTGAAACAACAATACCCAATGGCATATGCGCCCTTGCAAAATGAGCTTGTTCACCAAGTACTTCAATGCCATGTGGTCTATATAAAAGATGAAAGGTGTAGCTAGAAAATACTATCAAAACTTATGGAGTGCGTAGATCATAGAAAAGGCCTCGTGCTCTGTCATTATATAGTTATGTTCTACCGGATTTAAATTTCGCTAGCAAAGAAAATAGGATGATAAACAATTCCTTCTCCAAGTTGAGCTAATGCGGCACCAATTTCCATGCCGAGGTGTTTACATAAACATTAAAATTCTCAAACCATGAAGGAAATCACAAAATAGGTTCTCGTAGTAAGCCTTTCTTTCAAAGTGTCAAATGCTCGCTACCGTGCCTCACCCCCATAGAAATTTCTTTTTCCCCTGAGTAATTATTCTAAGGGCAAGGTGATCTTAGCATATCCCTTGATAAAATTGTTGTAATAACCCATGTACTCCAAGAATCCATGCACTTTGCTTTGGCTAGTAGGATCTTTTAAGCCCAAAATAACATCTACCTTAGCCAGATCAACTAGCAAGCCTTCTTTACAAATGATGTGCCCCAAAAAAATTCCAAAGGGTGTGGAAAATATACACTTCTTAATGTTCAAAGATATGCTCAATTGATGGCACCTCTTGAACATCAACCTCGATTATCACAAAGATCTTTTATGAGCCCATAGACTGTCCAATCATCTAGATACACCTACAAGAACTTGTGAATAAAATCCTCAAATTCTTACACCACTATGCACGAAAATATTATAGGTGCATTATTTAATCCAAAGGGCATAACTGTGTATGCAAAACTTCCCCACTTGGTGGTGAAATTTTTATTCTCTTGATCTTCTTCACCTATCCTTACCTGATGATATCTAGAGAATCCATTAGTGGAGTATATTTCATGCCTTGCAACACCTTCCAAGATTTCCTCAATAAATGGTGTGGGAAAGGGATCAATCACACATGCAACAATTAAATCCCCGTAATCCACATAATTCCCGATTCAGCCATATTTATTGATGATGATCATCATATAACTCACCCATTCTAACTTCTTAATTGTCACAATAATTCTAGAAATTAATATTTTGTCAATTTCTTCCTTTACCTTGATGTGCAAGTTCGATTTATCCAATAAGGTCTCTTCAACCGGGCATGCACCTTCCTTCAAATTTATATTCATCTCTCCTAATGATTCACGCATGCCTTTCATATCATGATAGCCTTTAGGAATAATTCCTTAAATTCATGCAATAGATCAATGATCTTATCAACTTCAGAGTCATACCTTTCCAATCAGAACATGAATTCCTTTCTTTTTGATCAGCTACTTCCGAATGGATCAATTTTCTGGAATAATCTTCTCCACATCAGGCATATTCTCTCCTAGGGATGCAGCTGGAAGCTCGGAGATGGACAAGACATTGATTTCTGGAATGAAAAATGGTTAGACATTAACTGGATTTCCTCTTATGGACACATTAAAGACAACCTAATTAGAAATTATGGGAAGAAAGTCCAGGACTATATTGAGGTGGTTGACAACAAAAGGAAATGGAAACAGATCAAAGTAGATGAGGATAATATGTAGTCTGATTGTTTCATCCATGCAGAGTCATCTCTCCCTAATACATATCAGTCCTCAAAATCATAAGGATGAACTTATTTGGAAAGATTCCTTTGATGGAGAGTACTCGGTTAAATCTGGCTACAATTCTTTCTTTGCCTCTATTGAAAGTGAAATTGAATGGCATAAGTTGTGGATGCCCGAGCTAACCCCTAGAGTAAATTTTCTTCGGTGGCTTATCATTAAAGGAAAGATCCTCACTAATGAAAATCTCATTAGGAAAGGATTTATCATGCCTAACAGATGCTGCATGTGTCAGGAGGAAGTAAGACATCAAACACCTCTTTCTTCATTGTAAGTATACTTCCAAAATCTAGCATCTTATTTTTGAAAACTTCAATCAGGAATGGATCTTTCCCCATACTTGTCTATAGGCCTGGAACAATGGAACTCTCCTTACAAGCACTATGTGGTGAGGAGATTATGGCAACTGGTTCTCCCTCACACCATGTGGTGAGTCTGGAAAGCTAGAAATGATGTCATTTTTAGGAATACTAGAAAGATATGCAAAAAAGTTTACAAAGAAATTATCATTGCAGTAAAAGACAACATTGAAAGATTTAAACCCCCTAAAAATAGACTTTACCCTGAGGAAGAAGAGCACATTCTGGCTGCTTGGAACATTGGCACTATTAGGAACAAGAATAACAGTAGCATTGATAGATCCACTACCGATGGATTCAGCCTCCCAGTACATGGCACAAGTTGAATTTTGATGGGGCCTCAAAAGGAAATCCTGGGATTCAGGAGGAGGTGGAGTGATTAGAGATCACAGAGGTTGTTTTGTTGCTGCTTTTTCTAGCAAAATGGGTAGGAAAACCAATCACTACTCGGAAGCTTTAGCAGCGCTTTGGGGAATAAGGTTAGCTAGAGATTGTAATATTTCCAATATTATAATTGAGGGTGATTCGCTGAACATTATCAATTTTTTAAACCAAAAACAACCTCCAAGCTGGTCAATCAGGGACTTTATAACTGAAGCTATTGATATTTGCAAGAGTTTTGATAATTTTAAAATCAAACATACCTACCGGGAAGGCAATAGTGTGGCAGATGGTTTGGAAAATATTGGGGTAAACAATACATTGCAAACTTGGCTAAGGGGCGACACTCTTCCTACTAAAGTATGTGATGACATCATCAAAGATATGCATGACTTGGAGTGTAATCATTAATAGATGTAGGGCAGATGCTAAGGAGTGGTTTATTAATTGCAAAGTGAGGATTAATGATTACAATTTTCCACACGTTTTGGAGGTCTTCAAAAGTAGAGCAGAGGATGAATCATATAGATTTAAAATTTTTACCGTTGTGAGAAGTAGAAGCATCACAAGAAAAATGGGGGGACCACCTTGCAAGACTGAGCCCACCCATAATCCACTTGAAAAATGATACAGTTCTCTGGAACTATTTGCAAAAAGGGGGTCTTACAAATTTTATTGAAAAGATTCAAGGTTTCGATTAGGATATTTCAATAAAATTCATGAATGGCTAGAGGAATCACACTGTTGAGTATAGTAATATCAAGGTCGAGATTTCCGAGGAGCTAATTTCCCAGGTCACCGGGCTCAATCTAGACGGAACCAAATTCTTCAACAAGCGCGTGGATAGAGAGGTGGAGGCTAAAAAGTTTCTTGATGAGGGGAGAATCTGAGTTTGTGACAGCTGGCATCAAAATAGCATCTATTCCTGAGCCCTTTGCTGAGATTGCAAGGATGGTGGTAAGGTACATTACTCTGGAGGGGAGATTTGTCACTATCCCCGTAAGCACTTAATTTTCCTTAATCACTTTCACAGGAACCTTACCATAAATTTTCCTCATTATTTGCTGAATTCATTGGAGAAATCTATTCTTGAGGTGCAAAATCACACAAGGGTTGTTCCCCTTCACCAAGGGTTGATCCTACTCATCCACCGCCATTGCTTAGCCTACTCCCACCCCCAACCTACTCCCCCTACCTCCATTCCTCCCCTTGCCGATAGAAAACTTGACATTGCTACCCCCAGCAGGAAGAGGAAAGAAATGAAAGCTAAGGTCCCTCTGCCATCTTCACAGAGGGTTTTAAGAAGCCATAAAGATCTAGAACTTACAAAGAATTTACTTCACATAAGTAAACCGATGTAGGAATCTAAGGAAGTGGACCTGTTGGTCAGGGTTGAAAAGATGGAAAAGGAGATTCATGACCTAAAGAGTGCTATTAGGGATATGGATAAAACAAAGGGCAAAAGGAAGCTGCAAAACTCTAAAGAAGATGATACCACTGCTGAAATATTCAAGAAGCTTCTCTCTCTGGATGTCAGGCTTGGCAATGTAAAAGGGCATAATGACTGTATCCTCTCATCTCTTAAAAGTATCTATAATTTTATAGAGCAACATGTGCAAAGTATATGCAGTCTTAGTGGCATTACCGAGGATATATGGGGATCAAAGGAGAAAAAGATCTTACAATTGCCCAAGCGGATTTGAAAGATCCATCCCAGGCCACGGCCATTGCGTTCTTCGTCTCGCTCCAAACGATTAAGGCCAAGATTGACCGAGCTGTCAAGTGATGCGGTGCCCTGTTGCTGTTTACTGGCGGTGAAGTTGCTATTGTTTGGCAATTTTGATGCTATTTTTTGACTGGGATGACTAGTGGTGGTTCCCTCTTGTTCATTTTTGTCTCTTTCACTCTTATTCGATCACTATCTATCTTGATCCTATTTTTCTTCCTATATTGTATTATCTGGCTATTGAGCCTCCTAGTCTATGGTGTTTGGCATATCTAGGTTTGGTTTCTCTTCTTTTGATATCTAGATTTTGAGCCTTTTTGTACACAGGGTATAGTCCCTTCAAAACTATTTACCCATAATAATAATAAAAATTCGAGTCATACGAGTAATCTCCGATAATAGATTCCTTGGGTTGAGCATCCATTTCAATGTTCACTTTCTTTCTCTTCATAGGTTCATGGAAGGTGCACGCCTTCTCATCTACACTATCCAAGACTTCATGCATACCCTTAGTGTGATCAATATCCGTGTTCTCTACCTCTTCTTCATCAACCATGTAGATCATCTTAACCTTTCCTCCTTCTAGGCAGTGCACGCCCAAGCTACTCTGCATCTATTTCTTCCTATTCAAAGTGCGCCACTGTGTCCGATTCTCCTAACAACTCTTGAAGTAACTCCTCAACCTTTGCACTGTCTCCCATAGTTAAAATCTTCATAACCTAAAATGCCTCATTCACCAGAGGTTTAGAAGAAAAGTAATCAAATTTTTGATTCATACCTTCAGTGAGTTCTTTCCAATTTCCATTGACCCTATTCAAATCTGTGTAGACATATCATGCACGTACGCAACCTCACAAGGTGAAATAAAACTTGTGCACCCACAAAAAGGTGGTAAAGCTTCATGCCCCAATGCCCATAGTCTCTCACACTACTAAACATGGTGCTAAATAGGATCATTACCATGAAATGTACAAATATGAGTAGGCACATTGCTTAGAAATTGAGAAGATAAATAAATCCTTACTTCTCTCCACTCCAAAAGATTATCCATGTGTGCCATGCACCAAAGGTGTGCCGCCATCCCACATAGAGTATATACTAACATGTTCCTTCTTTCCACCTAACATTCCCATTGAAATTCCATAGCAAGAAGGAATACTTCTCGATTCTCTCGACTGTACTTTGGTACCTAATCGCTGCCCAAACATCTCGATACTTGTGTGGCTTATTGATGCATGCAACTATAATTTGTACTTTAGACCTGACCATTTCATAAGTTTCGTGCACCCAATTGTCACACACAAAATTTTTAGTATCAATCATGTACTTGTGCATCATCCCACCGGAGAACTCATTATTTTGATGGCTCAAGCACTTCCAGATCTTGAATAGTACGCACATAAATTTTGTTCAAGTCTTCTTTGCTTAAGGGCTCTACATAAGGCATAGATTTTCCATCTGTCATAGGTGTGATGAACCAATCTTCCTTGTTCTCAAATCTGATATACCACTTGTTGAAATGCAAATTAGTGTTATTTGCATAACACCAAAGGTGTTCATGTGATGTAGGAAAATTGTCTGCTTTTGCAAGCGCTAAGACCTCAAAGTCCCCAGTGAACTTGGCTCCTTATATAGTAATGGATGTATCTTTTCAAACTCAAATGGGGGTTGCCTTAGTCCAATTTTCCATGAATAACACATTGGAAGATGGATGTAATGGAGTTCTTCCCATCTGAACCCACACATCCAAAGTAAGTACATTCACTTCCGCACCTGTGTCAATCAAGATGTTACTCAAAATATAACCATCGATAATAACATTTAGAGTAGTCTCCTTGTCATAATCCAAACTATTTGGAGGAATATTAACATGTAGAAGTTGTCTCTCATACTTAGTCCTAGTGTGAGGAGTGTTTCCCTTCAACCATCTCCCCAATAAAGGAATAATTTTCTCTTGGCACAACATCTTACAAACCTCTTTTAAATCATCAACATCTATCTAATGGAGATCAGTTGTTTTCTTTTGTTCTAACTTCCACAACTGTTCCTTCAAACATTATATCTCACCCTATAAATTATGAATTACCTCCATGGTTTCTTAATAAACATCCTTATAATGCATAAGGTTGGGATACTTGGCATGTAGGAATTCCTCCTTAGTAATGGTAGGATTTTGCAGCAGATCCTCCCTAACGCGCAAAACCTCAATGCGTGTAGTAATCTTTACAGGTACTAACTTAGTATCTGGTGCTAACTTTGGAATCCATTGGTCTTCCATGGTATGTTATACTCTAACCATTCCTGCACCCTTATTTTCCTATTTATGTTTCTTTCTTAGGTGTTCATACAATTTTGATAATTCTTCATAACTATGATTATTTCTACAAAAAGAACACACAATATTATATGGACATTCACACCTGTAGTGATAAGGAGATCCACACGTATAAAAAGTTCCACAAGGGAAATCACTCCTTCCTCCCCCACAACCTCAACCTCTGAATCCACCTCTGTAACCTTGACCTCTACCACGACCACCATCAAAATGCCCCTCACTGTGATCATAGTCATGATGCTCTCCCTTTTCCTTAGAATTATTTGTAGCACCATTCTATCATATTCCAATATCAATGGCATCGTGGATATGATCAATTAATCTGTAATCTTTAGTATCATGAGTCGAGGACCTAAAAATCTTACAAGAATTAGACACAATATTTCTTATCGTGTAATATAATAATGGGCACCAACTTGAACTTTTATCCAAGTAACATATCTCGGAATCCAACAAAAAGGAGCTCATCGATTTTCAAGGGAAAATATCCTTAGTGTGCCCCTCTACTTCACAATATGTACACAAAATTCCAGTGCACATCTCGTGTGTTGAACTAGAAGATAATTTCTCTAACTCTGTTTCACCATTTATATAATTTGAGCTTCCAAGAATGGGCTCACTCCTATGTCCACACTTCCTACTACCTCAGCATGTAGGGATGCTTCAAGTGCCTCATGTGGATATGTATAATTCTTGTGAGAAAGCGCCCTCCTAAAAGGCATGATCATTCCTCCAACAAACCACTGTGCATACTAGCTTGCATGGATGTCATAAGATAAATTAGACAGGAGAGTCTTAAACTATGCATCATATTCCTGAACACTTTCAGCAGTGCACTACTTAATATCCTTTAGCACACTTATGCTTTTTTGCTTAAACTCGGGATATAAATTTCTTTTAAGAAAGTATCTCGCTATGCTATATAATCCACAAAAATCAGATTAGGATCAAACATACTGTACTAGGTGTGCGTGTGTTCCTGCAACGTATTTGAAAAATGAATTTCCTTGTGCTATGGAGTTGTAATCAATTTTGGGCACCATAGTATCTCACACATATGCACATTCTCAGATGCATCTTCAATGCCTCTATACTCTAGAAGACAAAAAGACATCTCCATATAAATTTATTGAGGTTAGTGCAGCCCTTGCCCACAGATCCGAACCTCTTGTGTTTCCTCCTGTATTTCCACCACCTCTAGATCCACTAGATCCACTAACACCTAAGCTACCTAATCTACCCCCTCCAGTAGGTAATGGACCGGAAGATGCATGTCCCCATGTTCTAATGATTGTGCTAAATTGAAAACCCATAGTTTGTGAAGTGGCACTACTTATAGATGTGATGTCAAGGTTCTATGTGCCTATGTTCTATTCTCGACGATGCACTAGAAAAGATACCTCTAACATGTCCTTAAAATATAGTAGATGACAAGCTACATCATAGATGAATAAGATACTTGATTAACTCCTGAACTTGACTACAAATTAACTCTATCTACTGCAACTCTACTCCTCACACAAGCATGATGTTTATTGACTATCGTAGAACCTAGAAAACCAAACTCAAGGGATAGGTATCTAGGTATATTAAGATGCGTGCCCACGGCCCATGTCATCTCTATCGGCACACTCTCATCTAAGGCTGAAGAGGGTTACCTACCATGCTTTCCTAGATAGGGAGATCCAGATTCTCTGCTCCACATCTTCTACGTGAGCTTCAAATCCTTCATGATCCATCTCTCTCCATAATGACATCTACTCTATAACTTCCCGGTACTTATCTAAATCCCTCTCATGCACCTCATTGAACTTAATATGCCTTTCTTTCCTCTATCTTTATGACGCCACTAGGTCTTCCATCATTACCAAACCATGGTGGGGTTTAGTTAGCCATCAAATTCTATTCTAAATCTAGGGTTACAATCAGATATTGATCGCTAGTGGGACACTTTGCGCAAATATGATCCTCTAGGTGTGTGTAAAAATTGAAACTCAGCAACCTCTCGGGCAAGAGTAAATCCAAATGGCATACTCAAGAATATAGCTAGTCAAAACATCGCAGAACCAAACATCCACAGAGCACATCTAAATCAGATCTATATCATACAATTCCTATAATTCTTCCCGCATCTAAAAAGTGTGTGAAACCTCTAATTCCTCTTAGACGCATAAGCAACTAGCTACTTGTGTAGCTCTAAGGAAATATAGCAAAGAACGTCTCATTAAATGTGCCATACATATTCTCCTCAACCCATGTGCATGTATTAAAATTAGGTCCAATGTTGAATCTATGATAGTACTCTTCTTCCAAATCTACTAACCACTCCTCAATATTGGCCAAGGTCAATTGGTATGTCTTCATCACGCAACATCCTAAAAAATAGATGAGAAAGAGGTCCTAACAATATAACCAATGATGTAGCCTAGAATTCACTTTAAATAATCCAAGGCATGTTGACACATCACTTAACCTAAACTAGGCACTTAGTTGAATCACGCAAGGGTAAAGCAGTCCCTCTTTAGAGTTTTTTTCTAGAATGTTAGCATGATTGCATATGTATATGTCCAAATTTATAATATAAAGTAAATAATCCACAGTGCATAAACCAAATCTAGATCTAAACCATATGAAAGATTAACCAAACAATGATTATAATGAGATTTACCATGCAAGAACAATACTCACCACACATCTAACACCAATTTCTAGCCAAGATTATCCATTATATTAAATATTGTAACACACGAAGCTTCATACATCAAGATCTAGATTCCATACTCATGTGTGCTAACAAATATGCATCATAACTCTACAATAATTGGTCTCTCTAAGCCGTGCAAATAAATACATATATATATATAGGGGTGGGGAATTTCCCTTCACTTCCCATGCACCTTCAAAAATAGAACACATGATAAGAATATCCATTTACCTTTATGAGAGAATAAAAATCATGCAAGTGCTCTAATAATAGATTTCCTATAGTTAACTCTATGCAAAAATCCTATTATCAAACCAAAACTCGCATCGCGCTCAAAATATCGCACATCCGAAAATAGCCTTGCATGGACTATAAGTCTTCATATATTTGTGTGTTCTACACTCTATCTCTAAAAATAGCCTCATATAAAAATGGCTAAGTCCCGATTCTCGACTATTTCTAGGTGCACTCATATTCTACTATGATTTCATGCCTTCCCACCTACCCCTGTTCCTACACACCCAAAATTTCCATGATTTCAACCTTGAGCTATATTTCATCTCGCTCAATAGATAATATTATTTAGTCTTTTCAGGAATTTTTCAGGCTCAAAGTGGGTTGCCACCAAAACGAGAGGTAGAGCATGAGATTCGCTTGTTGTTAGATTTCCCTCTACCGAACATCGGGTTGTATAGAAATCCTTACTAGAGATTACTAAAGTAAAGAAAAAACTCTAGGAACTACTAGACTAGGGTGTGATACCTCTAATAACTTCACCATGTAATTCACCTATTGTGATGTTTTTGAAGAAGGATGGTTCTTGGAGAATGTGCATCGACTACAAAACGTTGAACAAGATCACCATAAAGAATAGATATCTGCTACCCCACATAGATGATCTCTTGACCAACTTCAACATTCCAAATTCTTCATGAAGTTGGATCTCAAGTTGGGTTATCACCAAGTAATACTAAAGGAGGAGGATATATGGAATACTATCGTCAAGACAAAATAGGGTTTGTATGAATGGTTAGTACTTCCATTTTGTTTATGTAATACACCCACTACATTTTTGAGATTGATGAATGATGTATTACGGGATTTCATAGATTCATGTGTCATTATTTATTTGGATGATATATTGATTTTCGGTGCCACATGGGAGGAACATCTAACTCATTTGAAACAATTCTTACAAGTTCTCAAGGAGAAATAATCACTATGTAATATGAAGAAATGTGAATTTTCTAAACAAATCACTTGTATATCTTGGGCACGTGATTGAAGGAGGAGAGTTACGAGTGGATCTCAAGAATGTGGAAGCCATCACCAACTAGCCAACACCAACTAGAGCCACATAGGCTAGGAGTTTTTGTGAGCATTACAAAGACATGTGGAAGTTCATTTCGGGCTTCTCCATGATTACAACACCTCTACACATAGTGGCCACAAAGAGTAAGGGTTTTGATTAGGGGTAAGGAACAAGATAAATCCATTGAGTTATTAAAGTACAAGATTAGTCATGTTCTAGTACTTGTTCTTCCTAACTTGCAGCAACCCTTTGAAGTAGAGACAAATGTCAGTGACTATGCTATGGGTGTAGTGTTGCTACATGGAGGTAATCCACTTGTTATCATTCTCGAGACCTTTACTTCGGTAGTTAGAGGATATTCAATATATGATAAGGAAATGTATGCACTAGTTCAGGCCATTAAGAAATGGAAGCATTACTTGTCGGGTAAAGAAACTATTGTGTACACTCGACCACAAACCTCTCAAGTATTTACAAGCATGGTCCGAATTGCAACAGTAAGGCACTACAAATTGATGGTGTTCCTTCAAATAGCCTCCACCCGTGATCAAATACAAGAAGGGTAGTACAAACCGGTGGTAGACATGTTGTCTAAGCCACCTACACATGAGAGGATATCCTTTTTGGAGACTATCTCTATGATTGATCCCTTCATAAAGGAATTTTACGGAGAGGAATATGCCCAAGACAGAGACTTTGGGGTGACATTTAAGTAGTTGTAGTCCCAAGGGGTTGAAGATTTTTGATCTCAAGGATGGGCTTCTCTCTGATGGGGAAGTCTTTTTGTGCCAAAATAATAAAGACTTCTATTGATGAGGGAAACACATACATCAAAAGTAGCGAGACATTTTGGTGTTAGTAAGACCCTAACACACTTGTAAAGGTATGTGTATTAGATCAATATGCAAGAATAAGTATTAAAATTTATACGTGGATGTAAACTTTGTTATACCAAAAGACTAATAATAGGAAGGAGGGTTTGTATATGCCTTTACTAGTACCTACTCATATGTGGGAGGAAATTTCTGTGGATTTTGCAGAGGATTACCTATGTCCAAACATGGCCATGAATATATCTATGTTGTTGTTGATAGATTCAATAAGATATGTATTCTTAAGGCATGTAAAAAGACATTTAAAGCACATGAGGTAGAAAATATTTTGTTTGCTAATGTATGAGTGAATTTTGGCTTGCTAAAGTCTATTGTTTTTGACAGGATTCCAGTGTTCTTGGAGAAGTTTTGGACTATTTTGTGGGACAAGATGGATACTAAGCTACGGAGGAGCATGAATTTCCATCCACAAATAGATGGATAGACTGTGGTGGTGAATAAGAATTTGGTATAGTTGATCATAGGGTATAACAACAAATACCCAAGGAATTGGGATGAGTGCTTAGCCTATATTCAACCTTCATACAACCGGCAAAGGCATACACACATCCACTATGAAGTCACCATTTGAAAATTCTTGGGATATCTACCTATAAATCTACCGGACATAGTAGTTGGGTAGAAGGATGAGGAGATACGAGATACGAGAGGTGACTAGAGAAAAATATTCATTGAGAAGATCCAAAAATCCATCTAAAATTTAAATAAACGCGTTGGAGAAATCCCAATCCAAGTAAAAGGCTAGACATGGCCAACATAGGGGAGAGAATAAGCTTCATGTTGGAGACAGAGTTTGGATTTACTTGAGTAAGGAAAGACTACAAGGTTAGGCACAAAATCGCAAGCCACTACGATATGGACCCTTCACCATATTGGTGTAGGTTGGAGAAAATGCCTTTCATCTTGATTTTCCACCATTTATGCGGATGTAATTAGTAGTGAATTTTGAGAATTTGCACCTATATGAGCCATCCATGCTTGATGAAGATGAAGGATTATATTTACTAGCTTCCATTTATGATTGCATCTTGGACTCATGAGGTGAATTGGAGGAGGATGTAGTGCTACAACATAATTTTAGAGAGACGAGAAGAGGTCCCAAAGAGTCTTGGTAGGTTTGAATGAAAGGGAAGGCACGGTGGTACTTGAAGGAGAAAGTGAGGGAGTTATCTCCTCATCTACTCCCCCAAAATATTTTTTTGGACCAAAAGCCTCCTAAGCGGGGAGGTGTGATCCATATGGATCCAAAATGACTCTACTTTATCCGATCAATCAACACCAAAGAAATAAAATGGAGAAAAGGAGGTTTTGTTTGTAATTTAATAGAATCATCACTCTATGCCGAGAAGCGATTGAAGAAACACCACCCAACTAGTGGCAGGTAGGTCCTATAACCACCACCCAAATGCATGATGGTGGTCATGTTATTTTGATCTGCGCATTGGGTGGTGGTCGTTTCACTTTCAACGGAAAAATAAAATTTGAAATGAATAGTCCCAAAATTGAAAAGGTTGTCCATGTATCTTCTCTTCCATGACCTTTCCCATCCTCTAGTGCATGGGAGGACATGGAAAAGGCTATAAATACATGTAAGGAAGGAGATATTTGATCATCGAAGCATGAGAGAAAGTGAGCAAGGAATTCTTAGTGTTGGAATTGTGGTTGTAGAAAAAGGACTTTTGACGTAGAGCTATAACTTAAGAAGAGGGATGGAAGCCTCATTATTTTATTGATATGCAAGAAATCAACATTACAAAGAATGGGATGCAACATTTATAGATATTTCATAGCCAAGTACAAATAAAGAATTATGTTTCACAGGTACAATGGGAAATAATACAGACAAAAATATTTTAAAAACAATATAAGAATAATTACAACAACCTCACGTATGTTTAATAAAAAAATATAGATGGTTATATAAACATAACCATATAAAAATTATATATTACTTACATAATTACTATAGTAAATGCAAAATTAACTATAGTAAAATATGTTTTACCTAACATTCACCCCCTTAATTTTGGTTTACCTCAAGGGATGAGGAGAGGAATTCTCTGAATAACTCAATTTTTTCACATGAAAGTGACTTTGTGAAGATATCTAATCATTTTTCAACCGTTGGAAAAAAATAAGGTTGTATATTGTGTTTCAAGACATGCTCACGTATGAAATGTACCTGTACTTAAATGTTTGTTGTTCTTTCATGAAAAACTAGATTGTGAACAAGTTTGAGAACACCTTTATTGTCAACATACAAGGTGGTCGGTTTGTCCTGTGGTATTCCAAGTCCTTCAAGTATGTGACATAGCCATATCACTTGAAAAAAAATTTCACCTGCAACACGATACTTAACTTCGGGAAGAGTGAGAAACAAAGTGTTGTTTCTTACTTCCCCATGATATTGGTCCAGATCCCATAAAGAACACAAACCTTAAACTAGATTTTCTGCGATCAATGTTTCCTTCATGATCTGAATTCGAATATCCAGATAAGAAGAATTGATCATTCTTCTTCTATTATAGACCAATATCCATGGTTCCCTCGAGATATCTCAAGATGTGCCTTTTTTCCTTCCAATGACAAACTTTAGGTTCCTTCATGAACCTAGAAAGATAGCTCACTACAAATTTGATAGCTAGTCTAGTGTAAGTGAGTTAAATGAGACTACAAATCAAATACTTGATAGAGAGTTTAATTTATCGCAAGAGATGGATATGAATGAGATAACTACAATCTATTGTCCATAGGTGTAGCTATAGGTGTGCAATCCATCATTTTGAATTTCTCGAGTGTTGTCTTGGTATACTTCAACTAAGAAAAAATATGTGATTCTCCTTTTTCATACTTCCAATCCAAGAAAATAGTGCATCGACCAAAATATTTCATGTCGAATGATCATTTAAGATCTTTTTTTTTGCATAAATCATCTTCATTGAACTGCCAGTGATAGCTAGATTGTTGACAAAGAATAATCAAAATCTCACCCCCTTGCTTTTTGAGGTAGAGATTGGTCTAACAAATCCATGTTGTATGAGATGTTCATCAATTTTGATGTACCAATTTTGGGTGCCCGTTTAAGGCCATACAAATATTTTCTGAGTCTGCATACATTTGCTTCTTGACCAGGTATAACATATCCATCAGGTTGAGTCATATATACTTCTTCTTGTAAATCTTTGTTCAGAAAGGAACTTTTTATGTCCATCTGATGGAATTTCCAACCAAATTATGTAGCTAGAGCAAAGATCATCCTAATCATTTTGATCTTAGTTGTGGAGCAACTGTCTCCTCATAATCCCAATGACTTTTTTGTGTGTACCCTTTACTACTAGTCTCATTTTGTACTTGTCTCTCGGTCCCATCTATTTTGTACTTTTTTTGAATATCCATCTACATCTAATGGGATTCTTCCTTGGTGGAAGATTGAAAAGTTGCCAAGTGTTATTTTTCATCGCTCATTGATACTGTGGTCCATGGAAGCTTTCCAAGATTTTTACTTGGATGGATTCTTAGACTGTAGAGGGATCATCAAATTCAATAACTCTACTCATTAAAGAAAATTTAACTTCTTCTCTTGCTTTACTATGCTTTCATGGTCCAGTGGTGGATGTATTCGATGGAGGATCCAATCTTACATCTTGTATCATTGTAGTATACCACTTGGGCATATGTTGAACTAGTCCTATGGGTCATGGTTCTATCTGATCATCACCATCATCCCCATCATCACTTTCATCATCAGTGGGAACATCAGCTTCTATTTTTACAACTGCTGAAAAATATACATCACATGAGGCTGCAGGAGGATTCTCTTCTTCCTTATTCTAAAAAAACTCAACATCTATGTTGGTGTAGACTATCCCGGTCTTTGGATCCATCAACTGCACCTAAGAATATTTTCACCGTAGCTAATGAAGATGAGTTTTTGTGATTTCATATCCAATTTATTTTTGTTTTGCTAAGGTATGTTCATAATTTTTGCACCCAAATACTTTGAGGTTTGAAATATATGGTTTTTGCTTCAACATGCTTCATGTGGCGTTACTCACAAGAGAAATCATGGGTACTTTGTTCAACAAATAAACTGTTATTTTTGTTGCTTTCTCCTAGAATGTCCTTGCAATTCCAGAATCATTGATCATGCATCACACCATTTCCATGATAGTACAATTTCTTCTCTCAACAACACCATTTTTCTATGGTGTGTGTGGAGGAGGAGTTTTTCAACGAATCCCATGAGCTTATAAGTAGGATTTGAACTCATCACTGGTGAATTCCCCCTTGATATGAGTGGAGAGTGCTGATGTGACGACCAATTTCTTTCTTAAAAGACACTTTGAACTTCTTGAATGTTTCAAAAGCTTCACTTTACTTACAATGACAATATATCCACATTTTTCTCGAATAATCATCAACACAAAGCATGAAGTACTAAAATCTAGAATGAATTGATTGCATTGGGCCACAAAGATCGGTATGAAATAAATAAAGATTACCATGAGTGTTAGTCACCTAGAATTTGGCACTTAGTGAAGGAAATACGAAGGTTTGCATAAGAGAGTATAGTACATTCAAAGGTGTGGAAGTATTGGGAAGGAATATTACATGTAGAACAGTAGATAGGTTCAGGACTTAGCTCATTTTATGACGATGAGCTATAATTGTGGATAGTGTGTTAGACACACAAACTAGTTAGAGACTTGTGTGACATGAATTGGTTATTTTTAAGGATCGATACAAAGTGATTTGCATCGACACATGCTGAGAATAGATCTAATACTGTCAGTTAACTAAAAGTAGTCTATTGTTAGCACACTTGCATGTGTGGCTATTTTTGTAACAATGCATGGCTAATAATAGCATGTAACCTATTTGGGATTGGATAAGAGGTGAAGGGAAATATCCCACCCTTATAAATATGTAGTGACGTGTGTAGCATAAGAGAGATGTAAGAGCTAAGTTATTATGAGGTTATGCTACCAAATATGATGCGTGCATGAGCATATATTACTATTATTGTAAAGGCAACTTCGTGTATTACTAAATTTGAAATAATGGAAATTATGAACTAAATCAAATTGTTATCATGGTTATAGTTCAATACTACATGCTTGATTTCATCATGGTTATATTTTAAGTCTGTTATTCTCTAGATCTAGATCTAAACATGCACTGTAGAATGATACATTAGTCATAGATCTGAATGCCTTAAGTCTTCATCATGCTAACATCCTGCAACAACAACCCTAAAGAGGGGCTTGGTACCTTTGTGTGCTTTGGGTGAGCACTCAATCTAGGCTGAGTGATGTGCCAGTGCACTCTGGGCTTGTATTGGTGAATTCTAGGCCGCATCATTAGTTTTGTTACTTGAGACCTCTTTTCAGCTTGTTTTTAGGATGGTTCGCAATGAAGACATACCAGTTGACCTTAACAAGTGTAGAGGAGTGGATACATGATCTCGGATGAAGAATACACATGGCGGTTTAACACTAGATCTGATTTTAACACATGCGTGTGGGTGGAAAAGAGTTCGTATGATAGTCTATATGAGAGATATTTTGCTATCTTTCCAGTAGAATTGTACGAGTGACTGATTTCTTACACATCCGAGTGGAATTGGAGGTATCAAACACTTGTCTGGATGTAAGAAGAATTTCAAGCCCTTTATGATGATGATTTGATTTGGACTAGTGTTGTGGATACGTGGTTCCGTGGTGTTTTAACCAATTATATCTTAGAGTACTCAAGTTCCACTTATTCATTCCCAAAGGTATCTCAATTCTAGTTTTTAAGATATCTGTTGGCAAGAAAATTTGTCTTGTGGACAAATTTGTGGATTTCAGGCCAATGCTATGGGAATCTAAGTCCCTCTACATTTGAATAGTGCAGCTCCCATTATTTAGCATGTAAAACCAAAGTGGATTTATGGTAGTTTTTTAACTAGAGATCCATAGGAACACTCTCTACCGTCCCTATGGCAATAATAGCAACTCCTTTCTATAGTAGAAATCGATCTCGAGAAAGGGGAGGGAGTGAGAATGAAGGAAGGGGAAATCAATGTTGTGGGTAGATGTCGATGCCCACACACATCAACTCGAAGTTTCATTACATGCATTAATTAATAGAAGAAAGACAAATTTGCAATTTCTAAGCACAAGCTAGAATAAAACACACTTTGTCATAAAGCACTAATCGATTTTTTCAATGGGGGACATAAAATTCCTTTCTTTTTATTGATCTCAGAGTTGAAACTTGTACAATGAGTGGGAATAGAAGAAAAATTGCAGAGGAGGAGAATAGAAGAAAACTAACAATCATTTTTTTCCTCTGTTCACAAAAACATGCTTCCAATTTCCAAATTTGATTACCCCTTCACAAAGACTTTGAAAAACCATTAAATCATTCGACCCAAAGTCTGTTAAAAAATTTGATCATTTTTCCTCTTCTAGATTCCTCTACCGCAAAGAAAATGCTTCTGATGAGCCCAAAAAGAGCTTCGTGTAAAAATGCATTTTATATTTCAATTTTCCAGTTCACATATGAACCGTTTGATCCTTTTCCCTAATTGCTTTGAAATCAAGCCATCCATGTGGTAGGAGAACATTGGAGTGGATTCGGGAAACTTTTTTTCGTTTTTGCATGCTAGAGACGTTTTCTCAATTTTCTCCCACAAAAATCCATCAAAATTTAAAATTTAAGTGTCCATCATGTGGAGAATTTCACTAGATTTCCATTGATACTAAAAACATGAAAATCCAAGCTCTAGATCGAAAGATATGGCCTCTTGGAGATTTAGGGCAAAACTAGCAAAATTAGGGCAAAATTTGGGTTTGCAGGCCAAATTTTGTCCTTTTTCCCTCTTGTTTCAAATTGGGATTTTTTCCACAAAAGCTCCGTGCCCCCACCAACCCGATGATATGTGGTGCTTTCTGGTTCATCTGTGGGCTTCAGAATAACATTTTTCCCCTTTCACGAAAATGGGAAATTTTCCCAAACTTCTTTGCGGCCCCCGCTCTCTGCCCGAGACACATGGCACTACCCAATTCACTGATGGGATCACGGGCTCATTTCTTGCCTTCAACATTTTTGACCAAAAAGGAAAAAACAACTTAACTTCTTCTCGACCCCTTCTGTGATGTTGTTGATGTGGACTAGACATGTGGTGCCTTATGATTGGTGCGGGGCCTTAGTCATTTTCCTTCCATTTTCCTTTGCGGGCTTGCGGGCCAGATTTTGACTTTAACCCTTTTTCCCCAAAAGGGATAAGTGCAAAATTTATGCCCTTATCTCTGATGACCCACCAATTTCCTTGGAAAATTTTCCAACTCCGCTCCATTGGCTTGAGCCTTCCTGGCACAAAACTCTCCCAAGCTCCGCAAGCCCACCTAGAGAAAATTTCCCCTCCAAACTCCACCAAGCCATAACTTGCAAAATACAAGGAGTTAGGAGGACTTCCTTGCCTTTAGCTTCTCAGGAAAAGGATCCTCTTGTCAATTGAATCTCTGTATTGACCGTAATTTATGCTTCAAATCCATATAGCAATGAAAAGGTGACATGCCTATTTCCTTCTTAGGAGTTATCCTATCAACCATAATGCATCATATAATCTCTTGTGCCAATTCCTTTAGTTCTCATCAACAAGCTTGCAGATAATGGTCACAATATTTTTTTCTTAACTCACTTGACCATTCAATTGAGGATAGTAGTCAAGAATGAGCAATAGAAATCCTGAAGCCATAACAGAATTCACAATTCCTTCAAAGGGAAATAAGTAGCATTGTCTCACTGCAATCTTTTAGGGGCATCCAAAATGGACAATGATGTATTCTTTAATGAAACTATAGACTACTTGAGACTAGCTTATTTGGTTAGAATGGCCTCCACCCATTTGGTGAAGTAGTCCATGGAAGTGAGCACATAAGTATGCCCAACACTTGAATGAGGATTCAATATGCCAATGAAGTCCAACCCCATTGTTGAAATGGTTCTTCAATAATCACATGCCCGAGAGGTAATGAAACTAACTATGGTTTTCCAACAAATTTTTGGCATGCTTTTCATTTAGAAACCCAGCTCTTAGTATCAAGAAAGAGAGAAGGCAAATAGTACCTACCTCTGAGAATTTTGTGGGTAGTCACCATGGCTGAAAAGTGTTCACCGCAAGCTTTGATAATGATAGGCTTTGAGGATTTTTCTTGCAGTTCCTTGTCAACACATTTGAGAAATCATCCATTTATCCCTTTCTCGTAGAGTGCATGATTCCAAATCACATATTTGGCTACTTTCACCTAAGATTTCTTCAGTGCTTATAATCTAAATGAGGAGGGCAGTCCCCATAGGTAAGAAAGAAGGTGATGTCTACATACGATTCCTTTGTAGTGTTCACATAGAGAACTTGTTGGCAATCTTCTGAGCAGGCGTTGGGCAAGTGTCATCTCTTTCTCCAAGATGAACTTTGAGAGATTAATCTTCAGCAATCAACTTGCACAAACCATTTCCTATAACCAAATTAGAGGGCTTAGTCTCCATGTCATACTCTTGGATCCTTGTAATCCAATTTCCTCTTTTGGCTCTGGGATCTCGGTTGTGTCAAAATGGAATTGATTCCACTTCTAGGGACCATCACCATGGTGTGAGAGTTGAGTATGTAAAATCTGAAATTCTTCACAACCTTGACCACTTTGCAGACGCATGCTTCTCTAATTTAGTTCATGATTTTTCAAAGGGAAGCTAATGAAAGAAATAGGTGCTTCCAATCCTTCATCATTCTTCCGAACTAAGATAGTAAAAAGAGTTTGCTATGAGGCATAACATTACATCATGAATTCCTTGCTGAAATCTGAGATACCAACGTTGGAGCTTTGGCAATGGCCTTCTTGATTTCTTCAAATGCTGATTTTCCTTCACTTCTCCATTTGAAACTTGTTTCAGCTTCATCATAGAGGTGATATGCTTTGTTAGTTCAGCAAATTCGGGGACAAAGTGGCGAAGAAAACTTATCTTCCCAAAGAATGAGTGCACTCTTTTCTTGTTGGTGGGAAGAGATAGTGCTTGAATAACACTTACCCTCTCGGGGTCAATAGGTGCTCCATGATTTTTCACAATGTGTCCCAACAACTTGCCTTCTCGTGACTCCAAAGATACACTTCTTGGGATTTAGATAAATTCCATGTTTTCTACATCTTACAAGAATCTGATCCAAGTGGAAGATATGCTCACTTATCTTATTTGAAAACATGGTTAAGTCATCAAGGTATATGAAAATGCAATGCTTGAGATATTTGAAAGCCAGGTCCATGGCTCTTTAGAAGGTGGCTCCCACATTGATTAGGACAAAAGGCATCCTACTGTAAGCAAAAGTGCCCCAAGGAGTTGTGAAATCCATCTTGCTACAATCTTCTTCATCCACTTTAATTTGATTATACCCTGAGAAGCCATCAAGCAAAGAGAGCATCTCAAATCCAATAACTACTTGTAGGATATGATCCATGATCGAAAGAGGGTAATTTTCCTTGAGAGATTCCTGATTTAGATTTCTTAAATCTACACATATTTTGATCTCCACATTTTTATTTCTGACTAGTACAATGTTTTCCACCCATGTTGAGTGGTGAATGGGGAAAATGATTCTAGCATTCAAAATCTTGTTCACTTCTTCCTTGATAACATCAGCAATCTTTGGATTATAGGGTCTTTGATTCTACCTCAAGGGCTTAACATTTGGCTTCAGAGGAATGGAATGATGCATTTCCTTCAATTGAAAATATTTGAGCTCGTCGTTAGAGTAAGCCAACACATCGAGTACTTTTAACCAAAGAAATGAACTTCCTTTTCTCTTCAGTGTGAGCAAAGATTTTCCAATGTTGACCATCCTTGGATCTTTAGAAGTCCCAATGTTTTCCTTGTCAAAATTAGATAGACAAATGAGAAGATAGCTTTTCTTTTTCACGAATAAATCTATCATGCTTGTCAAATAGGTCTTCTAGAGAGACTAGACCTTTGGGGATCTTGTTACCTTTCAATCATGATCATGCCTTCATCATCCACTCTTTCAATTTCATTTGATGCATCTTTTGACACAAATTCTCTATGTGGATTAACACTTCCCTCAAAAAAGATATTATTGAAGTTGTCTCTTTGCTCCAAGAAGGATAAAATCTGATTTTCGTCATTGAAAACTTACTAGTGATCTGCGTTATCAGGTACACTTGGTCTGAAAACCATCTCAATGGTTATTTTTTCCTTGCCAAAAGAAGTATGAGGAGTCAACAGGATGCCGTACTTTGTAAGAGAATCAGCTCTTTCATTTTGTTGTCTTGGGATGGCTTCAATAGAGAATACATCAAAGAATTCAATGCAATCCCACACTCTATTTCTCAGTAATTCCCGAGCCTTGGGTTCTTCACCTGTATTTCGGTGGATTTTCTTCACTATCACTTCTACATCACCAAGGCATCTCAAATTTTTTATTCCCATGTCTTCCACTACACTTATGCCCAAGAGGAGAGCTTCATATTCTGTTGTATTGTTGGTGTTTTCAAACTGTAGTTTGTATGTAAAAGGATGCATCACATTGGAAGGAGAGTACAACACAACACCAGCCCCTGAGCCTACTTTGGAATGGATTCCATCAAACTCCATAGTCTAGACCTGATATTTCTCTGATTTCGAGGAAAGTGGCAAGTCTTCTTCTCATTGTGAAGTAAGGAAATAGTTTCCTAATCCACAATCTTGAAAGAGGATATTAGCTCTTGGGTCATTGGAACTTCTTACTGTAAACTTCATTTTTCTTACCAAAAGTAGCTTCTTCATCTCACCATTTACTTGAAATAGTTACAGAGGTCCAATCCATCTTTATCTCCCCACCAAGGTCTCTACAAAAACTTCTACTCAAGAGCATGCCAAAAGATGCTGGAATGTCTGCCACTAAGATGGTTAGAAGTAATTTCTTATTAGGGTATTCAGCCAAAGCCACTTGTGCATCTTTTATCCTTCCTACTAGTAGTAATTGCTTAGATTCCATTGAGTAACAAGCTTCGTTAACTCTGTTAGTGTAAGGTTGAGAGAATTGGCAAATTTGAGAGGCATTACATTATCGAAGCTCCAGAGTCAATGATGCAATTGTTGAGCTCAAAACCATTCATGAGAAGAGACAAGTAGAAGGGTTCTACCTTATCTATTTTGGAAGCACTTAGGGCCGCATGTTTTGAGCGGGTAGTGTAGATGGTGTCGGGAAGCGAGCTTTAGAATTTGAACTTGAGGGTATAGAAATGCTACTCTGAAGAACATTGATTAATCTATCAAAC
Source organism: Taxus wallichiana var. yunnanensis (assembly GCA_018340775.1). NCBI lineage: Eukaryota > Viridiplantae > Streptophyta > Pinopsida > Cupressales > Taxaceae > Taxus > Taxus wallichiana. The sequence goes on from CM031235.1 coordinate 54,617,835, forward strand.
TGAGTAGGGTGTGTTTACAAGTATTCAATATTTGAGAGCTACACTTTGGTATTATGTGCATGTTCCACAAAATCAAATGGGACAATGTTGGATGAGATGGAAGTTCCTAGAGTGAGGGAAGGTTTACATGGTAAGGGTATTTGAGGAACTTTGGATGACTTAGAAATTGGATTGTCTTCTGAGGGTGAGGCCATCAGCTTAGAAGGAGGTGAAGGTGAAGCTATGGTTTGAATTTTAGCTAACTTAGGATAGAATTCATTGGAGGGAGGATTTTTAATAACTTGTGAGCTAGAAGAAGGAAAAGGTGACTTAATAGATATAATGTAACTGATCTCGAGCAACCATTTGGCCTGGTTTCATTTTGGTTGAATCCATTGAGGGTGGTAATGGTGAGCCTCTGTGATGATCTTCTTTTGTGTGGTCTGCTGGAGTGGGATCTTCTTTAGTTTTCTTTTCCTTTTGAGCCATAGAGGGTAGATCATCTTTCTTAGATTGAGATTGAGTGAATACAACACATGAGAAGCTTGGGGCTTCCTCTTCTTCTTCCCCGTCATCAAAAACTCGAACAAGCCATTGTGCATATCAAATTATTCAATTTCGAGGTAGCCTTCATAATCCTCTGCTATTTCTCCTTCAAGTTCATCAATTTCAACATCTTATCTTGATTCTCTAGTGTTATAGATAGCATTGATAGGAGGTTCTTTAAGGAAAGTTGGTGAGGAGGTGGTGTAATTCTTTTTCTATCAGGGAAGTTTGGCCTCATTGGAGCATTTCTTGTTATCATTTGGGACAGTTGTTTCTTCAAGGCAACCAGATCATTTTCCATTTTCTGGAACATAGGATCTGTATTTATTAAAGTCAAACTTTGACCCTTCTACTTCCCATTTAGGCCTTTCACCTTTCTAGAGAGGATTAAGTCATCATCAGTTTTAATGGAAAAGTCTTGAGCTTCCCTCAGTGTGTTTGGTTGGGCTCTTCTGAGGAAGAAACCAACTTTTGATGGAAAGGCACTGATGAAGAATCTTCTCAGGTGGTTCTTAGGAGGTAGCACATCTTCAGGGATTCTTCTTGTCAATCTATCAAACCTTACTACAAAGTCCCTCATGGATTCAAAGCTTTCTTTCTTTATTTGGACTAATTACACCAATAGCTCTTGACCATCTTCAGTGCTCTTGAATCTGTTTTCAAATGCTCTTCTAATATCTTCCCAACTAGTAATAGATCTTGCAGGAAGCATGTAAAACCATTCAGCAGACCTTTTCTGAAGTGATTCCATAAATAGTCTGACTGACACATCTTCATTCTCAACTCCTAATACACCACAAGTAGTGATGAATGTTGCTACATGTTCTTCAGGGAGTTGAGAACCATCTCCCCTGAATTTGGGAAAATTATTTCTAGAGCCTCTTGGCAGATCATGAAGAGGTTGTTGGAGGGAAAGCGGGCCTATGTTTCCTCCCCATGGCACAATAGGCCTACGTGCTTCACATTCATGGTCACCCATTTTGTTTCTATTTTTGGTTTCTTGGTCAGCTAAGGTTGCCTCTCTCTCCTCTGCTACAGCTTGGAGTCTTGCAATTTCTTCAAGTTGAGCTCTAATCTCTTCCTCTCTGTCAAACCGAGCTATAACCTCTTCTTCTTCTCTCTCCAAATCCTCAAAAGTAGGGTCAATCACTCCTCCTTGCCTCACCTAGTGAGTATAATTTCTATCATCCAGCTTGAAATTTTATTGTCTTCTCTTTCATAGCCTAGAATTTTGTAGAAATGGTGAGATGATTTACACTCTGTCTAATATGCCAAGTAACCTCTTTCAAGTCTTAAATGTTTTCCTTTGGCTATGAAAGAGGAAAGAGGGTTTTCTAGAAGGATTTGTAATAATTTTGAGTTACATCCATGCGGTTCATATGGATTCTCAATCAGTAGAACTCTTCTATTTGAATATTTTTGTATTTTTGGATCATAAGGAATTTCGGACTTCAAAGGAAAACTTAATGATATTTTAAAAACCTTGTTGTTGTGGGTTCGAGCCCCACGGTGGGCACCAAAACTATTTGTGATAAAATTTGTCTCGTGGAAATTTTTTTGGATTTCACTCCAACGCTATGGGAATCTAAGTCCATCTACATTTGAACGCGGTGCAGCTCCCATTATTTAGCATGTAAAACCAAAGTGGATTTATAGTGGTTTTTTAACCAAAGATCCATAGAACACTCCATTGTCCCTATGAGAATGAAGGAGGGGGAAATCAATGTTGTGGGTAGATTGTCGATGCCCACACACATCAACTAGAAGTTTCATTATATGCATTAATTAATAGAAGAAAGAAAAATTTTCAATTTCTGAGCATAAGATAGAATAAAGCACGCTGGTCACAAAGCACCAATCAATTTTTCCATCGGTGACATAAAATTCCTTCCTTTTTATTGATCTCGATTTGAAACTTGTATAAGTAGGAATAAAAGAAAAATGCAGAGAGAGGAGAATAAAGAAAACTAATAATCATTTTTTGTCCTTTGTTTGCAAAAATGTGCTTCGAGTTTCCAAATTCAATTTCCCCTTCATAAAGACTTTGAAAAACCATTAAATCGTTCGACCTAATTACAAAAAAATTTGATCATTTTTCCTCTTCTAGATTCCTCTGCCGCAAAGAAAACACTTCTAACGAGCCCAAAAATATCTTCTGCGTGCAAAAATGCATTTTATTTTCAATTTTCTAGTTTGCATATGAACTGTTCAATCCTTTTCCCTAATTAATTTGAAATTGGGCCATCCACGTGGCAGAGAACATTAGAGTAGAGTCGAGGGAAAGTTTTTGAATTTTTGCATGCCAAAGATGTTTTCTCCATTTTCTCTTGTCAAACTCCATCAAAATTTAAAATTGAAGTTTCCATCATGTGGAGAATTTCACCAACTTTCCATTGATACAAAAACACAAAAATTGAGCTCTAGATCGAAAGACATGGCCTATTGGAGATTTAGGGCAAAATCTGGAAAATTAGGGAAAAATTGGTCTCAAGGGCCAAAGTTTGACCCTTTTCCCTCTTTTTCAAATTGAGAAAAATTTCCCCAAAATATCTGTGCCCTTGCTAACTGATGACACATGGTGCTTTTGGTTCATCCACAGGCTTCGAATAAGATTTTTCCCCTTTCACAAAAATGGGAAATTTTCCCAAACTTCTTCACGGCCCCACCGCTCCGAGACACATGGCAATGCCAAATTCAATGATGGGATCGCGGGCTCATTTCTTACCTTTAACCTTTTTGACCAAAAAGTCAAAAAACTTAACTTCTTCCTCGACCCCTACTACCAGTGCTGTTGATGTGGACTAGACATGTGGCAACTTATGATTGGTGCAGGGCCTTAGTCATTTTCCTTCCATTTTCCTTTACGGGCTTGTGGGCCAGATTTTGACTTTAACCCTTTTGCCCCAAAAGGGAAAGTGCAAAAATTATCTCCATGTCTTCGCTGACCCACCAATTTCCTTGGTAAATTTTCCAACTCCACTCCGCTGGGTTGAGCCTTCCTAGCACAAAACTCTCCCAAGATCCACGGGCTGCTAGGAAAATTTCCCCTCCAAACTCTGTTGAGCCATAACTTGCAAAATACAAGGAGTTAGGAGGACTTCCTTACCTTTTGGAAAGGGGAAAGAATTCTCTATCTAATGAAGCAATACCTAGAAAATTTTGAGAGACTAAGATGTGTAAAATTTTTACTGAGGCACAAAAGGAAGCTAGTTAACCCAAAATAAGAGGGAGCTTATTTTGGTTAACAAGTATGATCAAAACATGGAAACTTTGAGATAGGAGAAAGTTGTCTTGCTTGAAAAATTACAATTTTCCCCTTTACACATTTTCAAGACAATAACTAGCTCTAGCTTGGGGACATGGCATGGATTGAGCAAGGTGAAGACATGACATGAGGATCTAGAATCACAGGTTTCAAAACATATAACATTGACCAGTGCCTTATCCATTGGGCCTTGCAGAGTCATGTACAATACTGAAGGAAGGAAGAAGGAAGGAGGGGAAAACACAACAAACCAAAACACACACAATAGAAAAGGGGAAACAATAAAAACTATGGTACAGGGTGAGGAACAACTCACTTTCACTGATGGTACAACTTCAAATATTGCCCACTTCTAGGAAATCCTAATGGAGGTATGGTAAGAGAAAAGAATTCTCACCACAAGCTTCTTGAATTTGAAATGGACCCAACCACAAAGAATATAACTTACCATGAATATCCTTTGGATCTCTCCTCTTGTCCCAAAGTAGGACCAAATCTCCACTTTGAATTCCCTTGCTTTGGCTCTTCTATCAAAGAGCTTATTCACTTTCAAGTGGATGTTATTTGATTGTCCACTACCTAGGATCTGATCTCTTCTAGCTTCTCAAGGAAAAGGATCCTCTTGTCAATTGAATCTATGTATTGACTGTCTTCCACTATTTGAAGCAACTTGAGAGGTGGCATTTTAATTCTAATAGGAATTTATGCTCCAAGTCCATATAGCAACTGAAAAGGTGACATGCATATTACCTTCTTAGGAGTGATCCTATCATCCCACAATGCATCATCCAATCTCTTGTGCCAATTCCTTTGGTTCTCATCAACAAGATTGTGGATAATGGTCACAATATTTTTGTTGCTTGACTCAACTTGACCATTCCCTTAAGGATAGTAGTCAGAAGAATGAGAAAGAGAAATCTCAAAGCCATAACAAAATTCTATCAATTCCTTCAAAGATAAATAAGTAGCGTTGTCTACTACAATCTTTTGGGGCAGTCCAAAATGGACAATGATGTATTCTTTAATGAAACTGCAGACTACTTTAGAGCTAGCTTGTTTGGTTGGAATGGCCTCCACCCATTTGGTGAAGTATTCCGTGGAAGTGAGCACATAAGTATGCCCAACACTTGAATGAGGATTCAACATGCTAATGAAGTCTAGCCCCCATTATTGAAATGGTTTTTCAATAATCACAGGCTTGAGAGGCAATATGGCTAACTGTAGTTTTCCAACAAATTTCTGGCATGCTTTGCATTTAGAAACCCAACTCGAGTATCGAGAAAGAGATAAGGCCAATAGTACCTCCCTCTAAGAATTTTGTGGGCAGTCACCATGGCTGAAAATGTCCACCACAAGCCTGATCATGATAGGCTTTGAGGATTTTTTCTTGTTGTTCCTTGTCAAAACATTTGAGAAAACAACCATCGATCCTTGTCTTTTAGAGTGCATGATTCCAAATCACATATTTGGCTGCTTTCAGCCTGAGAGTTCTTCACCGCTTGTAATCTAAATGAGGAGGAAGTCCCCATAGTTAAGAAAGAAAGCGATGTCTACATACCATTCCTCTGTAGTGTTCACAAAGAGAACTTGTCGGCAATATTCGAGCAGGTTGGGGAAGTGTCATCTCTTTCTCTAAGATGAAATTTGAGAGATTCATCTTCAACAATCAACTTGCAAAAACCATTTCCTCTAACCAAATTAGAGGGCTTAATCTCCAGGTCATACTCTTGGATCCTTGCATTCCAATTTCCTCTTTTGGCTCTAGGATCTTGTTGTGTCAAAATAGACTTGATTGTACTTCCGAGAACCATCAACATGGTGTGAGAGTTGAGTATGTAAAATCTGAAATTATTCACCGCCTTGACCACTACATATGTATGCTTCTCCAATTGACCGTAATTTAGTTCATGCTTCTTCAAAGGGCAGCTCATGAAAGAAATAGGTGCTTCCAATCCTTCATCATTCTTCTGAACTAGGATAGGAGAAAGAGTGTGCTCGAGGCATAACAAGACATGATGAATTCCTTGCTGAAATCTAAAGATACCAAAGTGTTGGAGCTTTGGAAATGGCCTTCTTGATTTATTCAAATGCTAATTTTCCTTCACTACTCCATTTGAAAATTGTTTGAGGCTTCATCATAGAGGTGATATGCTTGGTTAGTTCAGCAAATTCGGGGACAAAGTGATGAAGAAAATTTACCTTCCCAAAGAATGAGTGTACTCCTTTCTTACTGGTGGGAAGAGATAGTTCTCGAATATCACTTACCCTCTCAGGGTTAATACGTGATCCATGCTTATCCACGATGTGTCCCAACAGCTTGCCTTATTTGACTCCAAAGATACAATTCTTGGGATTTAGAGAAATGCCATGTTTTCTAAATCTTGCAATAATCTGCTTCCAAGTGGAATATATGCTCACTTCTCTTATTTGAAAACACGGTTAAGTCATCAAGGTATATGATAATTCAATGCTTGAGATCTTTGAAATCTAGGTCCATGGCTCTTTAGAAGGTGGCTCCCACATTGATCAGGCCAAAAGGCATTCTGATGTAAGGAAAATTTCCCCAAGGAGTTGTGAAATCCATCTTGCTACAATCTTCTTCGGCCACTTTAATTTGATTATACCCCGAGAAGTCATCAAGCAAAGAGATAATCTTAGATCCAATGAATCGCCAGGATATGATCCATGATGAGAAGAGGGTAATTTTCCTTGAGAGATGCCTGATTTATATTTCTAAAATCTACACATATTCGATCTCCCCATTTTTCTTTTCCGACCAATAATGTTGGCCACCCATGTTGAGTGGTGAATGGGGAAAATTATTTTGGCATTCAACATCATTTTCACTTCTTTCTTGATAACATCAGCAATCTTTGGATTATAGGGTCTTTGCTTCGACGTTAAGGGCTTAGCATCCCGCTTTAGAGGAAAACATGACAGGAACCCTCCTCACCTCATGTAGAAGCATGCCAACAAAGATGACCTAGGCTATAGGTGCACATTTGAATCCACTTGGAAACCTTGCCCTTGTGCTTGGTTTTCCAGCATCTAGTATAACAAATAGTAAGCAAGCTAATTTAAGAAGTGGGAGATTAGGAACGAGTCTTATAAGAGGCATGATGATGGCATCATAAACAACTTCATTGTTATACGGGATTAAATTTTTGGGTGTATCATCTACATAGAATTCAGGCACATAGAGTTTTGTACTATCTTCTAGAAGTAGTAATGCTTCACAGACTGTTGGGGTACAGTTCAGTTCTCTTGTCGGGACATAGGGAAGAACATATTTTGGTCTGACCCCAGCTATAGGTTCAGGATTAGGATGTATAGGTAGCTCTAGCTCGGGTGGATTTGGAATTTCTAGAGGCAGAGGAAACAAAGGAGGTTCTGGATTAGGTGGGCAAGGTCTGCACCAACCCTAGAATATTTACATGGAGATGTCTCTTCGTCTTCCAGAGTATAGGGGCATAGAAGGAGCTGGTGAACATGTGCATATGTGTGAAATACTATGGCACGTAAAATGAATCATGGATTCTAAGCATAGGGAAAGCCAATTTGCTACTACATTACAAGGGCATGCACATAGCTAGTACAGAAATTTTGACCCTGATCAAACTTGCATAGACTATACAACTTTAAAAGATGCATTCCTTAAAGAGTTTCACATCCCTGAGTTTGAGTAGAAGAGTATAAGTGCACTCAAGGATATTAAGCAAGGCACTACTAGAAAGTGTTAGAGAGTATGATGCCCATTTTAAAACATTGTTGTCTAAGCTCTCGTATAATATCCACGCAAGGCAACATTCACAATGATTCGTTGGAGGTATAATTACACCTTTTAAGAGGATGTTATCACATAATACATACAATAATCTATGTGAAGCACTTAAAGAAACCTTATACACTGAGGAATTTGTAAGAATAGACACTTGGGTGAGCCCATTTTTAGAAGCACAAATCGTAGCTATGGAAAAATAGTTGGAGAAACTATTGGCAAATTCAACACATGAGACACGCACAAGGATTTGGTGCATAGATTGTGAAGTAGAAGGTCACACAAGGGATAGTTGTCCCTACATATTAGTGTACTCTTTTTTGTTGGATTGTGAAATATTCCATTTAAACCATGATGTTAGCCACTGCCCCTTACTACAACACGTGATAAGGAAGAACATTTCAAGATATTGTAAAATCTGCAGTCCACAACTCATGACATGGAAGACTGTCGGCTAATTGGTCAGATCCATGATGCTATAGATATTGGTATACAATAGACATGAGTCTTAAATAACTCTAAAGGAAAGAATGAGAATTAGGACTGGGATCACAATTAGGTGCGCTATGATCGGAATGAAGGGTGTTTTGAAGGCAGTCGTGGCAGAGGTCAAGGATACCATGGTGGATTTGGAGGATGAGGCCATGGTGGTGGAAGAAGTGAGTTCCCTCATGGAACATGTTATACTTGTGGATCTCTTGACCACTACAGGTGTGAATGTCCCTAGAATATTACATGTTATTTCTATGGAAAGAGTCATAGCTATGAGGAGTGCTTGAACTTGTATGAGCATCTTAACAAGCAACATAAACAAGAAAAAAAGGCACAGGGATGGTTAGGATACAATGCACTATGGAAAATCAGTGGATGCCTAAGTTGGAAGCAAAGTTTGAGGCGTTGCAAGTAAATATCATGACCCACACTAAGGCAACACGTGCAAAGAAGAATTACAACAATCCTACAATCACTAAGGAGGAGTTTCTTCATACACGGTACCCCAAACCTGCCCATCGAAGGAGTGTTATTAGGAAACCATGGAGGTACTCGGAATCTTCGAGGTGAAATACATTATTTAAAGGAGCAATCATAGAAGATGGAGCAAATGAAAGCATTAGAGATAGTTCAAACTGATATGGATGACTTGAGAGAAGTGTACAAATTTTTGCACCAGAAGAATATCATTCCACTTTGGGGAATTGGTTAAAAGGAAACACTCCATGCGTAAGTGTTGAGACTGAATGGAAGATCCTGCATGTGAAATATTCCCCCTCATAGCCTAGATTATGACAAGGAAGTAACTTTGAATGTTATTTTAGATGGGTGGCTATTGAGTAATATATTGATTGATACAGCGTGAAAGTCAATGTTCTTACCTTAGATGTATGGGTACAAATGGGAATACCCCTATTACACCCATCCTCTAATGTATTGTTTATGGCTAATCGACTAAGGATACTCTCGTTGGTGTTTTGAAAGATGCATCCATTACTATACAAGGAGCCAAGTTCATTGGAGACGTTGAGGTTTTAAGACTTGGAAAAATTAGATAGTTTGCAAGCTCTATTAGGGGTCCTTAGTGCTATGTAAATAATGCTTGATATTTGGTTCAACAAGGGTTATATCAATTTTGAAAACAAGAAGGAAAGAGTTATTATCCCTTTAACAGATGGAAAATTTGTGCCCTATGTTGATCCCTTAAGTGAAGAAGATTTGAATAGGATTTATGTATGCATCATCCGAGATCCAGAGATTCTTGAGCCATCTAAATAAGGAATAAATAAATGGGAGGATGCACATGTCTATTAGCGATACTATAAGTGTTACTTTTGATAATTGGTCTCATAGAACTTATGAGTTGGTAGGGTGTGAAGTAAAGAGCATATTTCCTAAAGCTAGAAAATCGCATTATGTCAAGAGGATAGGTAAAAACTCGGTACCTGGTTACACCGAGAAGGAGATCCTATGATATTCTTACGCGCCATGGAGGAAAAATGAATATACCCACTAGAAAGAAGAAATATGCTAGCATATACACTACGTGGGACAAAAACACGATGATGGGTATCCCACAAGGATAATCTTGTAGGATGGAATGAAATTAGGATTTCTCTTACTACTAGGTTCTTCATGGTAATCATGGTAATCAATCCGTTCAAAGACAATGTTTAGAAGTGTGAGAGACACTTTGGACAGAGGGGTAGGAAGCTTTACCACCTCTCATTATGGGTGCACAAGTTTTGTGCCACTTTATAAGGCTATGCGTGTGCTTGGTATGTATATGTGGAGCTCCCGGAAATTGGCAGGATTTGCTTATAGGAATGGCCTAGATGTTTGAATTATTCTTTACTTGAACCTCCAAAGGTGCAAGAAGCATTAGGAGTCATAAAGAACTTATTTATGGGAGATGGTGCCAAGGAAGAAGAACTCCTTCGTGAGTTATTGGATGAAGGAAACTCAGAGCATGGTTTTTGAAGAGACAGAGGTCGATGCCACACTAATTCAATGCACTTTCCTTGAGAAAGAAAAAGGAAAAATGGTCTATTTAGTGGATGATGAAGAAGTATAAAATCTAGATGTAAACCATTCAACAGGTAGGCGTGAGGTGTTGGACGGTGCTGGAGATAAGACAACACGTGCCTATCATGAGCATATGAAGACAAAGAATGTGAATATTGGGTCAAATGCTAAGCCTAAGGAAGCCATAATTGGAGACTATTGGTCGACTCAAGTGGAAAAAATCATAGAGTTATTAAGGGATTACCATGAACTTAAAGGCATGCATGAATAATTAGGGGATATGAACATAAATATTAAAGAGGGTGCATGCCTAGTTAGATTGAGACCCTACAGGATGAACTTCAACGAAAAGATTGACAAAATGTTGAATTTTGGGATTATCAAGCCACTTGATGAGTCAAAATAGGTTAGTCTAATGGTGATTAGCATCAAGAAGGATTGACAGATTAGGATCTATGTGGACTACAGGAGCTGAATGTTACATGTGTGACTCGATCCCTTTCTATGCCATTCATTGAGGAAATACTAGAAGGTGTTGTAGGGCACAAAATATATTCGTTTACATGATGGGTTCTCTGGGGTATCATCAAGTTAGGATTGCCCAGAAGATCGAAAAAGACCGCTTTTAATACCGAATGGGGTAGCTTTTCCTATACTATAATGCCTTTTGGTTTGAAAAATGTGCCTGTTGTATTTTCACGTATAGTTGTTCAAGCATTCAATAAATTTATTCACAACTTCTTGCAAGTATATTTGGATGATTAGATGGTGTATGGATTAGTTAAAGATCATTGTGAAAATTTTTGCTTAATGTTTGAAAGATGTAGACAGTTGAGTATCTCTTTAAACATCAAGAAGTGCATATTTTCGACACCATTTGGAATACTATTAGGACACATAATATGCATGGAAGGTTTGTTGGTTGATCCAAACTTAACGTTGTAGTCATTATAGGCCTAAAGGATCCTACTAGTTAGACCGAGGTGCACAAATTTTTGGGTCATACAAGATACTATAGAAATTTTATCAAAGGATATACTAAAGTTTCCACACCATTAGAGGATTTACTAAAAGGGAAAGGCACGTTCTATTGGGGAGAACCACAACAATGCGCATTCGAGACATTAAAGGAGAAACTTATGACCACACATATTCTATGTTTTCCTTCATGGGACCAACCACTTCATGTACATGTGGACACCTCTGTATGACCATTGGTGTAGTATTGGCTCAACCTAGAGAAGGTATTATAGATCATCCTATATGCTTTACTAGTAGAAAGATGACTCTATAGAACAAAATTACACAACTTCGAGAGAACGAAGATTTGTCAATGATCTTTGCGCTACATAAATTCCGACAGTACCTACTAGCTACACAATTCTTCTTTTATATAGATCACATGACATTTAAGTATTTGGTAAACAAGCTCATTCTACAAGGAGCATATACGGGTGGGTAATCTTATTTCAAGAATTTGATTTCACGGTTGTGGTAAAACCAAGGAAAAGTAATTATGGACAGACCATTTATCCATAATACAGTCAGGAGAAGAAGCAAAGGCAATTGAAGATACCATACCAGATGCATAGTTATACAGGTTACAACGAGCACCATCAGAACTAGAAGACATTGTTTTCTTTCTACGAACATGTATGACACTAGAAGGAATGAAATCCTTGGAGAAGAAATAACTTGCTATATGTGTAACACCTTATATGTATATTAGTGGTGACTGTACAAGTTAGGATAGGATGAAGTATTACGTCGTTGTTCCCTCAAACATGAGCACACATATATCATGGAGGAAGCTCATGGTGGTATTGTAGGTGGCCACTATGCAGGTGATGTTACTGCATGCAAGATTATACTCACTGGATTATGGTGGGAGACCATATATAAAGATTGTAAGGATTATTGCAAAGCTTGTGATCACTATCAGCATCTTGGGAAACCAAGTCAATGAGATGAGATGCCATTAAGGCCTATTCCTAGTGCAGAACCATTTGAGAAATGGGATATATATTTTGTGGGTCCTATTTCACCAGCCATGCGCAGAATTGGATTGCACTATATCATCACTTGCATAGACTATCTAACAAGGTGGGAAGAAGAAACACCTACAAAGGATTTTACATCAGCTACAATAGGTAGGTTTCTATGGGAAAATATTATTACAGGTATTGATGTCCTTTAAGTTTGACCAGTGATAGGGGCACACACTTTGTGAATGAGACAATCATAATTTTATTGGATGAATTTATGATTACACACCATAAGACTACACCCTATCATCCTCGGAAAATAGAACTATTGAGGCATTCAAAAAAATTATGAGCTAGACACTGACAAAAATATGTGATGTTGGAAGAAAGGATTAGGATGATAAAGTATCTACAATACTTTGGGGATATCGAACAACATATAAAAGGTTGAACAAATCCACACAATTTCAGTTAGTGTTTGGTGCGAAGTAGTTCTTCCTATGAAATTTATGTTACCTTCTTTGCATATTGCGCATATTGGAGGTCTTGCTGATGAGAAAGAATTAGAAGAACAAATTGAAAAGTTAATCAAGTTAAATAAGTGATGAGGCATAACATGTTGGATTTAAAAACAAGAGAAGGCCAGAAAGAAATCATGGCATGACAGGAACATCAGGGATAACAAGCTTGAGATAGGATAGATGGTGCTCCTTTATGATTCTAAGTTTTTGCGCTATCTAGGAAAAATCAAGGTACACTATTTTGGGTTGTATGTTATCACTCACATACGCGAATAAGACACTTGTCAATTAGAGGTGCTTGATGGAATACGATTACTGGATACTTCAACGGGAGTAGGATGAAGCCCTACTATAAATAAGGTAGTATTTTCATTTAGATTAGGTTTTCACTTCTATATTTCCTTAATGTGTTTCCTTCTTTGTCGCTATGCTTTATCAATTTAGTTGGTGGTTTTGTGTAATAAGCGCGATTACACACCGAAGATAATTTCTAGTTGGAGAAATTTTTATGCGCAAAGGACTACACATACCCTTAGTGTGGGGTAGGTTGTTGATATCCAGGTACATGATTGATGGAAATAAGTACACATGAAAGGAAATATCTACGGGTTCTATTCAAGGTTGGAGAATTAAAAAAAGATTCCTTCTGACATAAGGACCATAGATAGAGAGGAATGTAGAAACAAGTATTGATAAAAATTGCAATATAATATAAGAACACCAAATAATAAAATATGGAAATTAAATTCATTCGGGATAGTTATTGATATTGATAGAGGTTACATATATAGTGTTTGATCTCCTACAATGGTGGAGTCAACACTCATCTTCAATCCCTCATATCTCTCTCCATGAATCTCTCAAACCTATCCCTAGGATATCTCTCACATCCCTTTATTATCTCACACACCAAAATAGCTACGTGAGTTGTTTATTCAACAAATTCACTCACACACAACTATTAACTATATTAATAATATGAGTTATATTAACTCACTATTAATAATATTACAATTTATTAATAATTTCACAATGTATTTGTAACATTCACTACCCTATTGTTAACATTATTAATTCCCAATATACACTCCCCTAATGTTGACATTATAGAAACAACAATCACACTTCCTTCTGCAACTTGTTGCCCATGCATGCTCATGATCTGGATGGTTTTGTAGGACAACCAACAACCTCAACAAGGATGGTTTTATAGGACAACCAACAACCTAAAACAAAGGATGGTTTCACAGACAACCAATGACCTTAAACAAAGGATGGTTTTATAGGATAAGCAACAACCCACATATCATGTTGTTGTGTTTCCATTGTGCTTTCGTCTATCCACTATGTCTTTCCTTCATGGAATATAAAGGAACCACTGTTTACTAAATAAAAACTGAATAGAGGGAAAATTGAACATTGAGACCATATTCTAGTTCCCCCTCAATGTGAACATTTCACTTATTCAAACAAGAACTCTAAAATCATACTGCATACAACTGAAATAAACTGTAAATCTAAAATAAAACACACATACACACACACTGCCACCACAACTTCATGCGGCCCCATCGTTGGTGACTGACGAGAGTTCATTGATTGACCTCTAGCCTCCGTTTCCTCCATCCTCTAATGATCATGTTGCTTACTCAACAAATTACACATTGCAGCTCAATTTTACACCACCTTTTGTCAATGCATCTTCCCCACAAATCTTCACTTTGGTTCTAAAATTCCAAAGCGAGGATTTGGGGGTAAGTGGCAATCCCTAGTGGGGTCAAGGGAAATTCCACAGGAACACTCCTATCACGGTATAGGGAGGGGTCAAGAGTCTGCGAGCCTCCAAAGCCAATAACATTTTCCTTCTTTGAAGTCATAAAAAATATCATCAGAAATACAATATTATTCACCTCATTCTCCAAAAACATTGGACGTCGGGTAACACCAAAAATGCATCCGTAAGCCAAATTTTTATTTTATTTTTTGAACTTTCGACTTCGAATCATGACACTTAATTGGACAAGAAGATGACAATTTTTAAAAATGACTTAGAGATTTTGACAAATTCTTCTAATAATAACTATTGACTATAGTCATCTCTATTAAAAGAATTTAAAATTTGACTCAATATGACAATAATCTATATGCCCAAACCATTAAAACATAAAGACTCATTTATTTAAACAAATAATAACATTACATGTTTTTTGGACTTATGACTATGAATCCACAATTATTTGATAATACAACGAATTTTAACCAAAAAAAATAACACTTAAGACTCTAATATCAATTCTAATGTCATGACCTATAAAATAATTTTGACTGATCTTTTCTCATATGAAACAACCTAAAAAATTGTAATATGACTTCAAATGACAAGTGACTTTTACAATACATGACTACGAACTTTTGAATAAAATCACCTATGAATCAAAGGGATTTCACTTGATGGAACAAATCGACTAAAAAAATTTACACTAATAGATTTTAGACCCAGAGTTTATCAAATTTAGACATATTAAAAAACACATGACCTAATCCCAAGATAACAAGTGGAAAACTAGTGTTTGAAGAGGTCATTTTGTGCATGGAGTCAAATCAAAAATTGAGGTCATTATAGACGATAATATAATACAACTCGGCCCTTTTCTTATACACGTCTGGTGTAGATTATCCACCCAAACATGTATTGGGCACATAAAAATAGGTAGATTTCAATGTAAATCACAATGAAAAATGGGTCCATGCTCCAAAGTAGAAAACACAGATCGTCCACATAACAAGCGATTGAATAGCTACTAGTAAATTGGATTTCTTCATTTTGCTTCGCATTAATTTGAGATGATTCCAACATGGTTTCAATTGATCTTATATCCATAAAATGTAGTCAGTAGCTTGTCATTTAATATCTTGAATGTATTATTGAAACCTTTCAAAACTCAATCATAACAATCGGGATAAACATTCGATGCAATCGAGACTTCAACAGTCCTAATAAAAAAATAGAAATGCCTGCTCCCTTAATAATCTACACCTTTATTCATTCATTCATATATGAACTTAGAGCTGCTACCAAGATAAATATCTCGAGTCTTCAAATTTCCTCACAACAGTGGTCAATGTAATATTGAATGAAATCAATGCAATAAAAAAATTGATGTACTATATGGCACTGTTCTCCTTCCAACGTCCTCCAGCCACTCATGATACTCTCAAAAGAAAAACAAATACCTTAAAATTCTAATATGCTCTCAACAAACTATTCATACAAAATCACTCTGAATTGAGAATTTACACATGCATTCGGCAAGAATACAAATTTGGCATTGCCTCTACATAGAAATTAAACTTCCATTACATGCCTATGATATTCCTACTCTAATACCACCGATAAGAACTATAATATAATATAAAAACACCGAATAATAAAATATGGAAATTAAATTCATTCGGGATAGTTATTAATATTGATAGAGGTTACCTATATAATGTTTGATCTCCTACAATGATGGAGTCAACACTCATCTTCAATCCCTCATATCTCTCTCCATGAATATCTCAAACCTATCCCTAGGATATCTCTCACATCCCTTTATTATATCACACACCAAAATAGCTACATGATTTGTTTATTCAACAACTTCACTCACACACAACTATTAACTATATTATTAATATGAGTTGTATTAACTCAATATTAATTATATTATAATTTATTAATAATGTCACAATATATTGTAAAAAGTATAACACAAGGTAAGCGAGAGGCCATGTAGACTACCAAAGGAAGGTGCAAGTGATGAGGTACTCACCGCATCAAGCGTGTTGAAGAGAAGTTTGTAGCCAAAAGGTAGGAGGACACACTAGAAGGTTATAGCTTGGGTGTGAAGATGTACCGTGTGGAAAGAACACAAATGGTCGATTAATGAGAGGATTGTTGGTAGGTGGAGGAGAAATAAATGCACTAACTTTTTGAAATTCTATATAAGGATGGGATGTGAGTTCATTTTTACCGTTGCAGTTGAGAGAATTTGAAAAGGGCTAAGTGTGAACGAGCCGAGATATCGTGTTGAGGTGTAAAGAGTATGAAAACAGATGTGGAGAGAAGATTTGTGCATAGGAGGAGCTTGCATTCCCATAGGTGAAGGGTTTGAGTGAAGCGAGACGTGTTACAAAAAAGTTAGGGCAAGCAATTTCCACTAGGGTAAAGAGATTTGAACTATGGTTTTGACTTACTCGATTATAGAGGGAAGAAAAGATATATTTTTCGATGACATTGAAGAAAGAACTCGTAGCAGGAGAAAAAGGGAAGAAGAAGGTTGAAGTGGAAGAATAAATTGCTCCCGAGAGTAATTTCTCGAAATGCGATATCCAAAGGGCATGATTGTGGGACAAGAAAGGTCAAAGAAGAGATTGAAAAATGTTGAAATTCGGGATTATCAAGCCCCCGACAAGTTAGAATGGGTTAGTCTAATGGTGATCAGTATCAAGAAGGATGGACATATTAAGATCTGCATGGAATATAGGGAACTCGAATGCTACATGTGTGGTGATCCCTTTCCTATGCCATTCATAGAGGAAATACTAAAAGGTGTTGCGGGGTGTGGAATCTATTCATTTAGAGATGGGTTCTTTGTGTATCATCGTGGTTGAATTTCCTAGGAGGATCAGAAAATACTGATTTTACTACTAAATGGGGTAGCTTCACCTATACTATAATGCCTTTTGGTCTGAAAAATGCGCCTGTTGTATTTTTGCACATAGTTGTTTAAGTGTTCAAGGAATTTATTCACAACTTATTACAAGTTTATTTGGATGATTGGATGGTGTATAGATTAGTTAAGGATCATTGTGAAAAATTGTGTTTAATTCTTGAAAGATGTAGACAGGTTGAGTATCTCTTTGGACATCAAGAAGTGCATATTTTTACACCATTTGGAATATTGTTAGGAAACATAATATGTAAGGAAGGTTTGTTGGTTGATCCAGCCAAGGTTGCTGTTATTATAGGCCTAAGAGATCCTACCAAATCAGTGAGGTGCGACATATTTTTGGGTCATACAGGGATATTACAAAAAGTTTATCAAAGGATATACTAAATTTTCTGCACCCTTGGAGGAGTTATTGAAAGGGAAAGGTACGTTCTATTGGGGAGAACCACAATAGTGCACATTTATGACATTAAAGGATAAAATTACTACTGCACCTATTCTAGATTTTCCTTTTTGGGAGCAACCACTTCATGTACATGTGGATTCCTCTGGCATGACCATTGGTGCGGTGTTGGCTCAAATTGGAGAAGATATTATAGATCATCCTATCTATTTTGCTAGTAGAAAGATGACTCCTGCATAACAAAATTACACAACTATAAAGAGTGAAGCTTTGTCAATGACCTATGTGCTACATAAATTCTGATAGTACCTGCTAGCTACACCATTTTTCTTTTATAAAAATCACATGGCATTGAAGTATTTGGTAAGCAATCCCATTCTACAAGGGCACCTATGTAGATGGGTACTCTTATTTCAATAATTTGATTTCACAGTTGTGGTAAAACTAGGGAAAAGTAATTCAAGACCAAAACATTTATCTAGAATATAGTCAGGAGAAGAAACATAGGCAATTGAAGATACCATACCAGATGCATAGTTATACAGGTTACAACGGGCACAGCAAAACTAAAAGACGTTGTTTTCTTTCTATGAACATGTATGGCACCAAAAGGAATGCAATCCTAGGAGAAGAAATAACTTTCTATACACGCAGCCCCATACATATTGATTAGCAGTGACCTATACAAGCTAGGTTAGGATGAAGTACTATGCCATTGTGTAATGGTACATGAGCGCATAGATATTATAGAAGAATCTCATGGTGGTATTGTAGGTGGCCACAATGCAGGTGATGCCACTGCGCACAAGGTTCTACTCACTAGATTATGGTGGGAGAACCTTTATAAAGATTGCGAGGAATTTTTTAAGGCTTGTGATCATTATCAATGTCTTGGGAAACCAAGTCAACGAGATCAAATGCCTCTAAGACCTATTACTAGTGCATAACCGTTTGAGAAATGGGCTATAGATTTTTTGGGTCCTTTTTCACCAAATTTACACATAGAACTCGGATCACGCTACATCATAACTAGCATAGATTATCTGAAAATGTGGGTAGAAGTAGCACCTATACGAGGATTTTAAAGTAGCTACTACATCTAGGTTTCTATGGGAAAATATGATTACTAGGTATGGATGTCCTTTAAGTTTGACCAATGATAGGGACACACATTTTCTTAATGAAACAATCAAAATTCTATTGGATGAATTCATGATTGCACAACATAAGACTACACCCTATCATCCTCGGGAAAATGAAAATGCTGAGGCTTTCAATAAAATTCTAATCCAAAAATTGACAAAAAAAAATTATGTTGGAAGAAAGGATTGGGATGATAAAGTATTTGCAGTACTTTGGGCATATCAAAACACATATAAAAGGTTGAATAAAGCCACACCATTTCAGTTAGTGTTTGGCACATAAGCAATTCTTCCTATGGAATTTATGTTACCTTCTTTGTGTATTGCACACGTTAGAGGTCTAGCTGATGAGCAAGCATTAGAAGAATAGATTGAAAAGTTACTTAAGCTAGATGAGTGATGAGCCATAGCACGTTGGAGTCAAAAACAAGAGAAGGCTAGGCAAAAAGCATGGCATGACAAGCACATCAAGGATAAAAAGATTGAGATAGGATAGATGGTGCTCCTTTATGATTCTAAATTTTGTGCCATCCAGAAAACTCAAGGTACATTGGTTTGGGCCGTATGTTATCACTCACATACTTGAATCAGGTGCTTGTTAATTAGAGGCACTTGATGGAATACGGTTACCCGGTTACTTCAACAGAGTAGGTCAATCCCTACTATAAATAAGTATTCTTGGTGTTTGTAATAAGTAGTTTTTCCATTTAGATTAGGTTTTCAATTCTACATTTCCTTAATGTGTTTCTTTCTTTGTCACTATGCTTTGTCAATTTAGTTAGTGTGTTTTTGTAATAAATGTGTTTATGCACCAAAAGCTAATTACTATTTGAAGAATTTTTATGAGCAGAGGACTGAACATACCCTTAGTGTGGGGTAGGTTGTTGATATCTAGATACAAGAATGATGGAAATAAGTACACATGAAAGGAACTAAGGGAGAGGAGCCAGTAGTTGTGCACCCAAGTTGAGGGGTGTATAAAACACATTTAAATACATCAAATTTTGAAAAAAAAAAATACCCTTTAAAATATTTTTTTTCTTAATCTAATTTTTTTGAGCATTTTTATTTTATGGAAAGTGGTTTTTAAATGGATTTAAATCAAGTAGTTTTTCATACAAAGGAAAAAGGGTGGACCATTAGTAGGGCATTATGTCATGCATTTTTTTCCACTTATGTGGCATCATGTGATTGGGTGATTTTTGATGTGATTTGATGTGACACATTTTATTAGCTACTTTTTTTTCAAATGTTGAATGAAAAATGTACATGTACTAGTCACTCACTTCACAAATACCCTCACCATTACTGTTCCATGCTCCACTATTGGCTCCTCTCTCTTATATACGGGTGTTATTCAAGGTTGGAGAATTGAAAAAAAAAAAAAAGAGATTTCTTCCTGACACAAGGACCATTAATAGAGAGGAATGAAGAAACAATTATAATGTGAGGTAAGTAGAGGCCGTGAAAATACCAAAGTGGAAGGTGCAGGTGATGAGGTACTTAGGTGCATGGAAGTGCGTTGAAGAGAAGTTTACTGACTAAAAGGAAGGAGGGTACACTAGAAGGTTATAGCTTTGGCACAAAGATGTACTGCGTGGAAATAACAAAAATGGTCAATTAATGAAAGGATTGTTGGTAGGTGGAGGAGAAATAAATTCACTAAATTTTTGAAATTATATATAAATATGGGATGCGAGTTTATTTTTATGGTTGTAATTGAGAGAATTTGAAAAGGTCTAAGTGCGAATGAGCCAAGAAATCGTGTTGAGGTGTAAAGAGTGTGAAACTAGACATTGAGAGAAGGGTTGTCATGCGCAAGACAAGCTTGCATTCCCATAGGTGAAGGGTTTGAGCAAAGAAGATGTGTTACAAATGAGCTAGGGAACATGATTTCCACTAGGGTATGGAGATTTAAACTAGGGTTTTTACTTGGTCAATTATAGAGGGAAGAAAAGACATATTTTTCAAATGGCACCGATGAAAGCACCCACAACATGAGAAAAAATGAAGAAGAAGGTTGAAGTAGAAGAAGAAATTACTCCCAAGAGTAATTTCTCATAAATGTAATATCCAGAGGGTGTGATTATGGGACAAGAATGGGATCCCTACATCCATCAATGTAAAATCAACAATTAAAACCATCGGACATCAGATAATAAGAAGGAGCTCGATCTGCTTTTACGAGTAAAAAAATGAACAAGCACACAACAGAAGATATACCGGTGTACGATGACACCGGTGAGAATCTGTTGAAACATAATCAAGTTTACCGGTTGTTCGAGTTTCCATACTTTGGAAAGTATGAACCATTGTATCAGTGGTTGATGAGCAGAGTCCATGAGGACTTCTTCTATTTCGCAGAACAAAGGGTTAGAATCACCGTTGCTTTGATTTTGATTATGATAGGATTAAGGGCCTCAGGAGTGGATCTAGATAGCAATTTAAATGATAAGGCCACAATCTTGGAGATAAGAAAGGAGTTGGGGTATACCAAAGGTCTGAATTTCATGGAAATTGATAAATTGAAAAAGTACTTAGTAGTGCGAGCGGGTGCACATCTTGTAAAAAAGTTGAATGACTAAGGAATATGGTCACGGGTAAACACAATATGGATGCATGTCGAAAGAAGATGTATAAAGGGGTGGTATACAATATTGTAGATCACATAAGAAAGACAATAATTGAAGAAGCACGGACATGTGACATAATAAGTTTTGGCATTATGTTATTAATCTTAGTTTTTATGGAGATTGGGGTTCTGATGGGCCAAAGGAGAAGATTTGGGAGTACCCCATGAAACAAAAAGTCACCTGTGGAAAGATTTAGCAAATACTTTGCAAATGATCAATGAGCGGACCATTAAAGTAGAGGGCAGAGATGTGGTATGATAGGCTCCATGAAACGTTTGAAGAAGAATGGCGCATGCCCAAGGATTTTCCTTCAATGGTGGGTAAGGAAGTTCAATTTGTAGTCTACCAACATTTTTGTATCACGTGATTTTTGATTAAGGACAGGGCTTGGAGCCCATGGTGGAAAATTTCGTATGCCTTCACAGTAAGGTATTTTCAAGCATTAGTTCATTGGTTTTCAGATGTGTCTTTGCTAAACTTCAATGCAGACACAAGATATTGTGACCACCATAGTCTAATAAATAAATATTTATATCCGAGGTAGAATGCCTACATTGAGAGGCTTATCTTAGATATTATAAGCATGAAGCCTATAAGATTGGTAGTTGGGGACACTTTGGATTAGCGCTTGTGTACTTGTAACTCAAACCTAAGTCGGAGAAAACTAAGTATGTGGAGAATTATTTCACACTCCCAGAGCCACTAGAAAGTAGGCATACAATGGAAAATGTTCTAATACCTAAGCCCATAGAAAAATTCACGTAGATGATGAAGAAGAGGAACATGAAGATAGTGGTGGTTTGGAGCACAAATGTAGAAGACAACCTCGAAATAAGCAAGAAGCTTGAGCATGCAACTACACCACATCAACCATAAGAAGGAGATAATGAGGAGAGTTCCATTTGAAAAGAGTGTTAAGGAGAACAATGACCCTAAGTGCTAATCTGCAATCGGTGCACGAGATCACCTTGACTCTCTCCACATAAGGATATAACTAAGAAAAGAAGAAGGAAATTAAAGTTGAATGAGGAAGTGGAAGAGTCTAGAGGAAAGCATGCCAAATTCCCTACATCTCTAGAGAAAAAGGATGAACCAGAAGATAAAGATATGAAGGATGGAGAGGAAGGAGGAAAGGAGGCAGATGAGACAACAACCGAGACTGCTCAGGACACAATAGAACAAGCTCAAAATCTTGAAGCCCAAGTTCCTAAGAAGCCTAGATCAAAAAGAACAAGTGGAGAATATCTTCCACTAGTCATGGGCTACATCGAGGACATAGGTAAAATTGTCGTGCCCATTTCCAAAGCACAATGACACAAAAGGAATTATATGGCTGGGAGTTGATGGATGAAGATATGGAAATCGTGGGCACAAGGAAGCAAATGTCATGGTCAATGCACACGCACATGGATGAAGCATATTTTGATGTATGTGAAGAGTCGTGTGTTTCAAGAAGGTTGAAGAAGACACCTCAAGCCAAGCACATAACATAAATCCTACTAATATCTCGGATGAAGAAGTGAAAAATGCTTTGGTGAAAGTCTTGACAGAAGTGGTATAGAGGAATATGGATAAAGATGCAACAATTAGGGCATTAAGGGAGTAAATAAAGACGAAGGATGAGGAAATAGTACGCTTAAAGAAGTAAAAACACTTAGCACGGAAGAAGAACGTTATTTTTATCAACATGGTAGAGGAGATTAGGGGTAGTGTCATGAAGGCTAGGCCACACTTAGAGGCAAAGGTACCTATGATGTTTCCTTCGGCAATAAATTAGGTAAGCACATTGGTGGAATTAGTGCTTGAAGACGAACCTCTGCGTATGCTAGCGCCAAAAGATCCAAAGACATGAAGAAGAGATATAAAATCCTTCGAGTGATGTGGAAGATTGCATCATATGAGGGGTTGCTTCAGAGCTTGTAGGAGGAACTAAAGAAGGAAGATCAAGAACTGAATATTTATACAACAACAGAAGCCATTATAAGAACCAGGACCATTTTGGAAGACAATGAGGTCCTGAAGGCCATGAAAGATGAAACATTGGCCACACAGAATAATTAGTTCTTGTCAAACAAAAGCATGAGGCCCTTACAAAAGCTCAAGAACCACACAAGGAAAGGCTAGATGAGCTTGGGAAACTCATCATGCAAAATATGGACTTGTTAGAAGGGAGAATGACTACCATGTCCAACATTGTGTTGGTCTTGCAGAATGAGAAAGGAGAGATTGCAAAGGATGAGTTAGAATCAATTGTAGTGGATATTCTAGAGAAGGCAGAGGCCACACTCAATGATTGGTAGACTCTAGAGGTGGAGATAAAAGAAGAGTATCTAGAATTGATTCTTCAAGTTGAAGTAGAGGAGGTTGCATGGTAAAGACATTCTTTTATTCTTAAAATTATTTCTATCTTTTTATTCACATTCTTTGATTCATTTTCAATGACAACCATTACCGGGGTGAAAATGCAATTAGTGTGGGCTAATGTTGGTCAGTCGAATTTGGCACTTAGAAAGGAAATATAGAAGGTTCATGTAAGAGAGTAGAGCACATTCAAAGGTGCGAAGTATTGGGAAGGAATCGTGTGCTTAGAATAGACACAAATTTTCCGTGGACTTAGCCATTTTTACGATGATGAGCTATTTTTAGAGATAGCATGTCGGACACACAAACTAGTTAGAGAATTTCCCGACATGCATTGGCTATTTTTGGAGGATCATTTATGAAGCACTTTGCATGGAAACATACTGAGAATAGATCTACTACTGTCAGTTAGCTAAAAGTAGTCTATTATTAGTGTACTTGCATGTGTGGCTATTTTTGTAATGGTGCATAGCTAATAATAGCATGTGACCTATTTTGGGATTGCATAAGTGGTGAAGGGAAATTCCCCACCCTTATAAATATGTAGTGAAATGTGTAGCATAAGATGGATGTGAGAGCTAATTTATTATGAGCTTATGTTGCCAAAGTTGATGCATGCATGAGCATATATTACTGTTATTGTAATGAAGCTTCTGTGTATTACTGAATTTAATATAATGGAGATTATGGACTGAATCAAGGTGTTATCATGGTTATAGTTCAGTGTTGCATGCTTTATTTCATCATGGTTATCTTTTAAGTCTGTTATTCTCTAGATCTAGATCTGAACATGTACTTTGGAATGATATATTAGTCATAGATTTGAATGCCTTAAGTCTTCATCATGCTAAGATCCTACAACAACAACCCTAAAGAGGGTCTTGGTACCTTTGCGTTATTTAGGTGAGGGCTTTGTCTAAGTTGAGTGATGTGCTAGAGCACCCGGGCTTGTTTTGGTGAATTCTAGGCTACATCAATGAGCTTGATAAATACTCTTTTGGAATGAAGCTTTGTGATGTTTTCCTACTAGGTAGTGAGGACACTTATCTGTATCCTTCTAAAGAGATGGTAATCCTTTTACCATATTTTGTCAATGAAGTGTTTTGATATACTTGAAACTAATATGACCAAGTCTCCAATGCCACAACTATGTAGATTTAGAGTTCTTAACCACAAGTGCCTCGATCATCCCTATGGACAAAATCAAGCTCAAACATGCATCCCACATTGGAGGATTTTATAACTATTTTTGAGCCTCATGATTTTTCTTGAATTAAACAATTTTTCTTGCCGGAATGACTATCAAATTCAAATTTCAAGTTTTTAACTAGGATTTGACTAGATTGACAACATATTTTTAGTCAACCCAGGGACATATAATACATCTGATAATCTACAATTGTGTGAACCAAGGGGTAGATAAATGTTCCCAATCCCCTGAACTGTGTATGAAGAATCATCACCTAATGAAACATGGTTTTTCAAAGGTGTGTCCCTCATTAAAGTAAACTAGTCTCTGTGGTTGGTCATGTGTCAAGTGGATCCCAAATCAACATACCATACATCACTAGATGACATGGAGGGTTCACTTGATTGAGAAGTGTACAAGTAGTCTTCAATATCTAAATGTTCTTCTTGTTCAACAATATTTCCTTGTTGATGGGGTTTTCCTTTGCAATTCCCCTTTTATACCCTAATTGTAGTTAGAATGTCCCTTGTGAGATTGTTGTTGTTGAGGTCTAGAGTTTTTTATGAATCTTTCTTATAAGTATTATACCAACAATATTTTAACTCATGTCCTCTTTTGTAGATATGATGTTTCTTATTTTGTTGTTTTTCCTCTTGATGTTGATTCCAATTTTGAGATTTGTGATAGGAAGTAGGTTTTGCTTTTCATTTTCCTTTCCATTCTGACCGGAAGAAAGTTTCTTCTCCTCTTCATCATCTTTATTGTACATGGATTCCTCTTGTTGTAGTAGATTTTATGAG
The DNA here is from genome assembly GCA_018340775.1 of Taxus wallichiana var. yunnanensis. Classification (NCBI taxonomy): domain Eukaryota; kingdom Viridiplantae; phylum Streptophyta; class Pinopsida; order Cupressales; family Taxaceae; genus Taxus; species Taxus wallichiana. Next base: position 54,643,669 of record CM031235.1, read on the forward strand.
CTTTTCAAAACTTAGCGTCTGATTTGACAAGTTGAGTGTTGTCACAAAAATGTGGTATGAAGGAGGGGGTACCCTCGAAACAATGGGAATGAGAGATTCATCACGAAATCCTCTCCTAGGACTAGAAGTGAGTCCCTTAATTCTGTAACTCTTCTTAAGAAAGATTCGATTTTCTCATTTTGTTTGAACTTCATTGTGTGTAACTGACTCTACAAATTTAGTATTACATTCTTGTTCTTGGCCTCGTACAATTTTCTTAACTTATCCCACACTTCTTTGGCTATTTTAGAATCTTGAATGTGGGGTTACACATCGTCAGACACTCGTAAACAAGATTATTATCTTGGCCTTTTGATCATATCTATGAAACTATCTATGTTGTGTTGTATTAGTTGTTGATCCGGTTACGGTACCATTCACTATAGTCCAAAACTCTTCAAGCTCAAGTTGTGTCTTGATATTTGTCTTCCATGTTGTATAGTTATTTCCTCCGAGAAGTTGTGAATCTAGAAGAAAGAATTTGGGGAATTGGTGCCCATTTTACATAATCAACTGATAAAGGGTAAGGCTCTTATCACTCCGGGTATACGGTCTCCCAATATATATCTTAGTCCAATATACCAAACCTTTCTATTTACGCGCCCTTCCGATATATCTCTCGGTATGTGGAGTAAGCTTGCCCTTTCTATATACCGAGAAGTACATGAAAGAGGAATTAATGTACGTGAAAGAATATGATACGTGGTACCAATACAATACTTGAAAGGGGTCTATATGATTATTGACATTGACTCAAATTAATATCCTCTTACACACACACATAACTTTGTTATATACTCGGATAATTTCTCGGTCTAGATTTAAGTTGATTAATCATTCACAGATGGATGGGAGGCATCAAAGTGTGTACACTGTGTCCTTATTAATCCTCATCAATTTAAAGGGTTGATGCCTAGAAGACGTTGTTGAATCTATCTTAGGCGTTAAGTGTAGTAGTAGTCACGATGAATTTACCCATAAGTGCTTCCCAGAGGCACTGTTTATACCAACGTTGCGAATGAGATCCAAAGATCTCGTGAGTGATACAAAACCAATTTATATTATTGTTTTTTATTACAAATATCTACCATTTTTAAAGCAGTTACAATGGTTTGCATGGCTAAATATGAAAACCTTCAAATTAGTACAATACACTGAAATATATAATTACATCCAAAATTTTGAAAAAATTGAATGACAGGAAAATTGATTTGTTTTTGGGGCCCTGGTGGCCTCTAGAGCTCAATACGACTCTCTAAGAATTTTTTTTTTTAAAAAATGGCTACAATGTAGTTTTCAGTACCCATCCTTTTGGAAAAAATTCTTAGGATAAAAAAATATACTATGTGGGAAAATTTTTTTAACCCTTTTAGGATTTTTCTTGCTAAATTTAGTTGTGGCTTTAGTGATGGTTATAGGGTTTAGAAGACCTTTAGTAGATTTTTTAGCAGCCAACTATGGCGTTTACCTCTAATAATGTTGCTAAATCTAATATTGTTCAAAACATATGTGGCTCAGTTGGGGTCAAACCACACACTTCCCGTCCTAAAGCACTTAACCTATCCAAATTTGAGCACTCCAAGCGCATGCCAAATAAAATGGAAGAAAATATTTTAAACAAAAGTAAACAAGGATAACCTTTAGTAATGTCAATATGGCAAGAGGAGGGAGTCCACCGGGCTGGTGGTTTAGGGGTTGGCACTGAAACCAAATCGAATCCTTATCTCTATGTTTTTATTTTGATTTCTATTTCTTTCACCACCTATGATTTGTTCTCCTCTGTTTCAACGCTTTGATTATCCTCCATATTTTTTTGATTTATATGCCATTTTATAGTTTTTATTTCTTTGTAGATGATTTATTTACAGGTCACGGTGATGTCTCATCTACTTGGAGATGTTGAGACTTTGCTTGCAAGTGAGGCGATTCATTTATGGCGATACTTTGTATCTTACTTGAACAAAAGTTTCAACGACCCCGACCTTGAATAACCCGATATGTGTGTGACCCGGTGATGTAATGATGGCTCTCAATATATGGCTTGAACACTTACATAGGAGGGGCTCACCATTTTTAAACACAAATCGCCGCTTGGTTTTATTGGCCCTTCGACGGAGGACCTCACTATTTTGAATACCTTCAACTTGCCAATGAATGGATTAGTCAATGAATAGGGTGACTCGATTGTTTTGATGGAGGGATCGTTGGTAGGGGAGCTCATTATAGATCAAATTGGGATATTTGGGTGTGGCAATGACCCACCAATGTATGGCTTGGTGGAGTCCCTTTGAACTAAGCCCAAAATATATGCTTAAAAGCTAATGCAATTTTCAACTCGGATGCAGAGCTTTGAAAAAACTCGAATGCCCAATGAAGCAACTCGCCAATATATAGAGAAACTCAGTCGGCTTACAAGACTCAACTCGATGGGGGATTTGATAGCTCAATTCTTAGCTCCACCTTCAATATGGAAACATAGATAATATTATCTCAGAACTAATCATTCCTCTAAGTTTAGATGAAAAACCCCTTGTGGGGAAATTTTTTATTTATTTATACTTCTTGAATTCTTATTGGATCCAAGAAGCAATTTTTTTGTGCGGGGCACCAAGGCAAAAATATAATATTTTCAAATAACTTGAGATAAAACTGAGGATTTTCAATCTTCTTTGAGAGATGGGAATGCAATGGAGGTGGATCCTTTGGCTCACACACACATGATTACCCTCTCGAATTTCCTCAACACTCCCTGAAACTTCCTATTTTCTCCACAGCCGAATAAATTTCTCGATACCAAATATAATTTAAGAAGAGGTAAAAAAGCCTCATTATTTTATTGATATGCAGAAATCAACATTACAAAGAATGGGCTGCAATATTTATAGATATTACACAACCAAGTACAAACAAAGAATTAAGTTTCACAGGTACAACTAGGAAACAATACAAAACAAAAATATTGTTAAAACAATATAACAATAATTACAACAACCTCACGTATGTTTAATAAAAACAATATAGATGGTTATATAAACATAACCATATAAGAATTATATATTACTTACCAAATTACTATAGTAAATGCAAAATTAACTATAGTAAAATATGTTTTACCTAATAAGAGAAAGAAAGTAATTGGGAGGAACTATGAGATATTATCTACTTCTCTTTCATAATTATTGTAAATTTTGTACTTCTTATTTGAATTGGTCAATAAAAGTGGGAAGAAAGAGCATTTTTCCCTTCTCGACTAGTTTTCCTCCTCCGAGGTTACCAGGATAAAAATTGTTTGTGTTCATGGGTTTATATTCTTTCATTTCTATGCAATTGTTGGTTTTAAAGCATAATAAAATCATTAATTAGCTATATCTATCATTTTATAAATCTAAAGTAGAACAACAACATTTAATTGTGATTCTGTGAACAATTCCAAAGTAGAGAGTTTATAGATCATACACCTAAATGAAATTCATGCGTATTCTAATTTTTGTCATCATGGTTACCATGAGAGGATTTGACTACTCCAATTCATGCACCTTTTACTGATGTTGATGATCTTGAGAGGTAGAGGATGATTGGTAGTTATCATCATATTGTAGTTAGTATTTATTTTTAAGTAGTGTCATTTTATATGTCACTAATTATATACTAATAGGTATGATTTTTATTTGTATTAATATATGGAGATACAATCATAATTTGAGCGTAGGATGTTTGAACGCAATAAGGAATACTCCATTGATGTGCTTGAGTCATCTTCTCGGTGGCCAAAGAGAACTAGATTATTTGATGATACCCTATAGCTTAGATGTATATGGATTTTTTTGTCTTCCTTTGTGGCATTATAGCTTATATTATATTTATATTTTGTCGATGTATATCATTGTATATGCCTACATGGATTTGTTAAGACATTGATTTTGATCAAATTTTGTATGCTATTGAGGATTTTTGAATCAATATAATATATGAGAAAAAATGTTTTAAAACTTGTATAGTGGATGAAACATGCTTTATACATGTATCTAAGTCCAAATTAATATGATATCATATGTATTTTATGTTAATATGTATTATTAGTGTTAATTTTTTTATGTTTTAAACATGGTAATTAAAATATATGTGTAACTAATTTACAATTTTTCCATTGTACTATAATCATTCAATGCAATCAATTATAATAATGTCAATATGAATGCCATCCATTTCTCAAAATTTCAATAATTCAAATGAAACATATGTAATGCGATATAAACTAAGAACCGAACTTGCGTAGGGAAGTGTTGGTCGTCAAATAGGACTTTACGAAGAGCAACAGTCAGGGGACAAGAAGTCCCTCCTCTTTAATGGGAGAGGTTCCCTTATTCAGAAATGAACTTATTTACAAATATACAAAACATAATTTTCTGGTTGAACTTGGATATAATGAAAGTGTTTTCTATAAAGATCATCAATTACAAAAGGACTGAGGAATTAGAAAATGAGAATGAGCATAAAGGCAACATGCTGAATTATAGATAATAGAGTAATTCCTTATGTATGTGAAGTTACAGTGAATTGAAAAAGATCATTTGTATCATATAAATAAAATGGAATTTAAAGACACAAAGTTCTGTAAATAACATCTGCCAGAACACAAAGTTTCTTAACATAACACAGACAAATGATCTTCACAAAAAATAAATGAAAGCTTGGGGATAAAAGAGATCAGATAGAAAAAGAATGGAAAGCCCTTCTATATTGATTTCTTTATGATCTATTTACACTTTCAGAAAATAAGCCAAGTTCTTCCTCCTCAAAATGGCGTGAAGAGGCCATTATATAGCTTACAAATCAGTTACTCTTTGTAACTACTTCTTTTAACTAAAGATTAGTTAAGGATTGCCAATCGCAATACCTCAACTAATTACAATGAATCCGAGAAAAAGAATTAGAAAAGAAGAGAAGAATAAGGAGAAGAAGACAGGTGGTTATGAATGGGAGGGACCCACTGACTTCAAAATTCATTTGCTGAATCTCTTGATGCCTTGCTATGCCTCTCGCCACGAGGGACTGACGTGTTGGCTATAGACTGAGCCCAAAATCTGAGGCACTTCTCCATTTCCTTATCAAACTCGACATGAGTATGATAGTCTTTATTTGCTTCTTCAATGGCAGATTGAAGAGAGTAGATCTCCTTCATTTTCTCTTTGGAAATGGAGCTTTCCTTGAATAGATTATCTTTGACAAAAGCTCTGAATTGAGCTTTGATTTCTTGCAGGGAAAGAGGCACACCAAAAGTTTCATCCTGAAGATGACAGTGTATGTCTTTGAAAGCAGATACAACCAGTGTCTTGAAAGCCTCACCCTTCGCCGCTTATTCTTCACTCTCCCAAGCCTCCTCCAAGACTTTGATCTTCATATTGATAGTAATTCGGAGGGCAGAGCCTGCAAACTAGACTCGGGAAGGAATTACAGAGGGAAGGGATACACGCGCAGGATTTTAGATTGCAAGGGTTCGAGCAAAGGATAGCATGGAAGCAGTGTGAAAAATGCATAGGGGTTTGCTCATTATATAGCCGATTAGGAGAGAGAAAGATAATGAATGCACATTTAATACATACCTACCAATTTGAATAAGCAAGATATTCGGGTAGAGCGGGAAAAATAAGCATGAATGGCACTTGGTTCATTTGGGACATGTGAGATGCGAATGCGCGAAACACGCGGCTCGGCCGATTCGGGCGAAGCGGGAAAAGACGCACAAATGCCTTTTGGGACATGTGGGACAAAAGTGCGCGAAACACGTGACTCAGCCGGATCGGACGAAAATGTGACAACAGGTCCGAGCGAACTTGGGACATTTGGGATGTGAAAGCGCGAAGTACGCGGTTCGGGTGATTTGGCCGAAAATGGAACAACTTGCCAAATTGAACTTGGGACATTTGGGACGTGAAAGCGTGAAGTACGCGGTTCGGGCATTTCGGCCGAAAATGGAACAACTTGCCCATTTGAACTTGGGACATTTGGGACAAGAAGTTCCGATGGGCCCGAAAAAGACAAACTTCGGGGAAACCGGCCGATCGGGGAACAGAGCGCCCATTTGAACTTGGGACACGCGGATGTGAAAGCGCGAAGTACGCGGTTTGGGTGTTTCGGCCGAAAATGGAACAACTTGCCCATTTGAACTTGGGACATTTGGGACAAGAAGTTCCGACGGGCCCGAAAAAGACAAACTTCGGGAAACCGGCCGATCGGGGAATAGAGCACATGTTTGAACTTGGGACACGCGGGACAAAAATGTCCGACAGGCCCGAAAAACACACAAAATGACCCAAAAACGTAGATTTTCTCAATTTCTCGACTTTTAACATTGAGTACAATAGAGAAGACACTTAAAACTCAAAATTTTGAAATTTTCACTTTCTTAAGAGCAGGGGAATTTTGAGTGGACAACAGCTGGCTCCTTCTGGGGATGACTTGGCATAAATTCAAGGAATGGGACAAGGTAAGAACTTAGACAAACTCGGGGAAGCAGACCAGTACCTTATCCATTGGGCCACAGAGTCAAAAAGCAAACCAATATAGAGGACAACACACCAAAAACGAAAAGGAAAGAAAAACAAAAACGTTGTACAGAATATACAAAGGACTCCCTAATCACCTATGACTTGAACAACTTAAGGTACTGCCCACTATAAGGAAGTGGGAGAGGAGAACCATCCATGTAATCAAGATAAAAGGAATTCTTACCAGCAAAGTGTCTGATCTTGAAAGGTCCGAGCCAAAGGGAATCAAACTTGCCATGGCTGCCACGAGGTTCATGCCTTTTATCCCATAACAACACAGTGTCTCCAACTTGGAAATCTCTGAACCTGGCTTTCTTATCAAACAGGACCTTTACCTTCTGTTGGTGAACAGATATCCTATCAGAAACCTCCAATATTTCCTCATTCAATTTCGAAGATACATAATTCTCTTATCCAAAGCATCACTGAAACTAGTATCTTCAATGGCCTTCATTAGATGCAAGGCTGGCAGCTCCACTATTACTGGCAATTGAGCTTCTACTCCATATACCACTTGAAAAGGAGACATTCCAATAGCTCTCTTTGGTGTAATCCTGTCTGCCCAAAGAGCATCATAGAGCTTCTTGTGCCAGTTTCGTTGAGACTCATTGACTAATTTCCTTATAATAGTCACCAAATTTTTATTAGTAGATTCTGCTTGCCCATTTCCCTGAGGATAGTAATATGAGGAGTGAGCCAAAGAGATGCCATAGCCATAGAAAAAATCCATTATTTCGGTTGAAGAGAAATTTGAAGCATTATCTGTCACAATCTTGTTAGGTACACCATACCTAACCAAGATGTTCTCTTTGATGAAGCTGCATACCACTTCAGAAGTAGTACTCTTAACTAGAATAACTTCTACCCATTTGGTGAAATAACCCATGGCAGTTAATACATGAGTATGACCAGCACTAGAAGTGGGATTAAGTGTTCCAATGAAGTCCAAACCCCACTGTTGAAAAGGTTCTTCAATTACAACTGGCTTAAGAGGCAAAGAGGCCAATTTGGGTCTTCCCACGAAGGTCTGACAAGCCTCACATTTATCAACCCACTTGGATGCATCTCTGAACAAGGAAGGCCAGTAATATCCTCCATGAAGTATCTTATGAGCAGTGACCATTGATGAATAGTGCCCTCCACATGCCTGATCATGAAAAGCTGAGAGTAACTTTTTCTGTTGTTCCTTGTCCACACATTTCAAAAATCTTCCATCTAACCCACGTTTGAACAAGGTGTTTTCCCACAACACATATTGCACTGACCTTAGTTTAATAGTCCTCTTTTCTTTGGCAGTTAAATGAGAGGGGCACTCTCCATAGGTGAGAAAATGAGCGATATCAGCATACCATTCATCAACTGAGCTAAGAAATAGAACGGTAGGAAGGCCAACTTTATTCTCCAGTAATTCATGCTTAGCTCCTTCAGCAATGAGCTCACAAAGACCTTTTCCACGAACAAGCTTGGTCGGTTTGATGTCAATATCATATTCTTGGACCTTAGCAACCCAGTTCCCTCTCTTGGATCCAAATTCCTGTTGTGTGAGAATTGACTTAACAGTTGTATCTAGAACCAACACCATGGAATGAGAGTTGAGGATGTAAAAATGAAACTGCTTAACAGCTTTGACCACTGCAAAAGCATGTTTTTCCATCATGGTGTATTTTAACTCATGATCTTTCAGAATATAGCTCATGAATGCAATTGGGAGTTCATGCTCATTAGAGTCTTCTTGAGTCAAAACAGCAGCCAAGGTATTATCTGTGGCATAGCAATAGATAATAAAATCTTTGCTGAAATCAGGACAGGCTAAAACAGGAGTTTTAGCAATAGCTCTTTAATACCTTCAAAGGATTCCTTTCCTTCAGAAGACCAACCAAACGTTTGTTTGCCTTTCATCATTTGGGAAATCTTAAAAATTTGATCTTACCAAAGAAAGAGTGCACGCCATTTTTGCTGGTTAGGAGAGGAATTTGCTGGATAGCTTGAACTCGCTCAGGATCAATCTTAATACCATCTTTGGAGACGATGTGCCCTAATAATTTCCCCTCTGTGACACAAAAGATAGATTTTTTAGGATTCAAAGAAATCCCATGTTCTCTGCATCTTAGCAGAACTGTCTCCAGGTGGTCAAAATGATCCGCCCTTGTTTTAGAAAACACTGTCAAGTCGTCAAGGTATATGACAATACACTTCCCTTTCAAACTTCCAAAAGCCAGATCCATAGCTCTCTGAAAAGTGGCACCAGCATTAATGAGCCCAAAAGGCATTCTCTTGTAAGCAAAGGTACCCCAAGGAGTAGTGAAAGTTGTTTTGTGTTGATCTGCAGTATCAACCTCTACCTGATTATATCCCGAGAATCCATCAAGCATAGATAACATTTCAGATCCTATTACTACTTGCAAGACCTGATCCATCATGGGCAAAGGATAATTATCTTTCAAAGAAGCCTGATTCAGATTCCTGAAATCAACATAGATGCGGATCTCACCATTTTTCTTCCTAACAGGCACAATATTAGCAATCCATGTTGAATGGTGAATGGGAAAAATGATTTTGGCCTTCAACAACTTCTGTATTTCTGAAAGATGGTGTCAGCTATTTTGGGGTTGTATTGCCTCTGTTTCTACTTAAAAGGCTTAATTCCAGGTTTGAGAGGAATAAAATGTTGCATATCTTTTGGTTTGAAAGCTTTTAAATCTTCATAAGAGTAAGCAAGAACATCCTTATACCTCTTTAAAAGATCAATTACTTTCTTCCTCTCATCTGCTGTGCAACATTTTCCAATGTTCACGAGCTTAGGATCAGTAGAACTCCCAATATTAATTTTATCATACTCAGCTGATTGTTGAGGTCTAGTAGAAGCTCTAGACTTCACATACCTGTCATGTTTATCAAATAGTTCCTCTAAACTCACCAATCCTTTAGGAATCTTGTTTCCTTTGAGTTTGATGCATCCATCCTGATCCGTTTCTTCTCCTTGGGTGACTGCTTTGTCAAAGGGCACATTTTCACGAGGCAGGTTGTCGCTTCCTTCAAAATACAGCTGTTCAAAATTACCCTTGAGTTCTAAGAAAGAAAGCAAGTGTTGATCATCATTGAAAACTTGCCAGTTATTGGTATTATCAGGTACACTAGGCCGATGGACCATCTCAATGGTGAACTTGTCTTGAGAGAAGTCAGGATGAGGAATCAGTAGTGACCCTGAGACTGCTAGCGAATCAGCCCTACTGTTCTTCTCCCTAGGTATTGCTTCGATGGAGAAAGCATCAAGAAATTCAATGGAATCCCAAACCTGATTCCGGTAATGTTTCAACCTTCCATTTTTTACCTGGAAAAGGCTTCTAACTTGCTTTACAATCAATTCCGCATCACCACGAGCCAGAAGATTCTTTACACCTTGTTCTTTGGCCACTTGCAGTCCAAGAATGAGAGCCTCATACTCTGCTGTATTATTAGTATTTTCAACTGCAACTTGAATGAAAAAGGATGTAGGCTTCCTTCAGGTGACACCAGTAGGACACCAGCTCCAGAACCAGCTGAGGAACAACTTCCATCAAACTCTAAAATCCAAACACCATTAGGATCTTTAGGTGACACTTTGGGGAGTTGAATTTCATCAGGGGACATAATCATATAGTTACCATGCCCCATATCCTCATAGAGTATTTGTGCTTTAGGATCATCTGTTTTTTGTACAATATACTCAGATTGCTTCTCAGGAAGCAACTTCTTCATTTGTCCATTAACAGGTACGAGTGCATGTGACCAATCCATTTGAATTTCTCCACCCACATCCTTACAGAGGTTCCTACTTAGCAACATCCCATATGAAGGAGGAATATATGCTACTAAGATGGTAGCCAAAACTCTCTTCTCAGGTAAAGCAACAAAAGCCACTTGTGCATCTTTAATTCTTTCAACCAGGGGCACTTCCTTACTCTCCATAGAGTAACAAGATCCATAAGTGCGTGTGAGGGTCAAACCTAAGGCATGAGCTACTTTAGCAGGCATCATGTTGTCTGGAGGCTCCTGAGTCTATGACACAATTACTGAGCCTATGGCCAACTATAAGAAGTGTTACATAAAATGGTTTAATTTTGTCATTGGGTGAGGTGACAGCGGCTACCAGACTAGGCTGTGGTGCAGAAGGAGTGGGTAAAAGGCCTTTAGAGGTGGTCTTAGAATGGGAATTGAAAAAGTGAATCAATTTAGCAAAAGCTTTGGGATGAGTTTGATAATACTCAGCCTCTGAGATTTGAAACTTAGTATTTTTCAGGTGATCAAAATATCAAAAGACCCAGAAGTGGATGGGCCATCATCACTTGAGATCCTAGGTTTATCAACTTTAGGGGAAAAAGAAGTAGCTTTAATAGCAAGATTGACAGGACTCACCTTTGGTGTAGATGAAATGGGGATAGGAGATCCTCTTTTTGCAATTACGGGGATAGTTGTCAGCTGCTCCTTAGATTTCTTGGGGGCTGCGTCACTTTCTCCCTCTGATTTGTCTGCTCTCGAGTCATGATAGCGAATGATTCGCTATTCATGTCCGCTACTACTTCATCATAATCATCTCCATCATCAATGCCCTCAGTGGTGAAGAAATTAACTCGAGATCCCTCAAGTTCATCTGCTTCATCATCAACTTCTTCCACAAATTCCTCGCAAGCTTCATTATCCTCATCATCATCTGGTTCCTCAACTTCACAGGTTGCATTGACAGGAACTTTAACAGGAGGTCCTTCAAGCGCTAATCTTGTTTGAGAAGCAGGAAAACGATTTCTGGGCTGAAAATTCCTCCTTGGAACGTCTGCATAGGGAGCATGCTGAGCCAATTGTTTCTTTATGGCAATGAGATCATTCGCAAGTTTTTGAACCAATGGATCAGTATTAGGTCCAGGGGTGGAAGAGGAGGAAGAAGCGGATCGAGATTTGGAAAGGTCTCTCCTTAACTTCCCGACATGATTAAATCATCCTCGACACTAACAACAAGAGTTTGATCTTCAGCCAATGTTGTGAGATTATCCCTTCTTAGTGCATAACTAACTTCAGGTGATTGGGCATTTAGGAAGAAACATTTTTGGATTTGATCAACAGGTCGAGTATTTGGTGGAATTTTATTAATCAACCTATTGAATCGGGCCACAAATTCTCTCATGGGCTCTTGTGAATCTTTCTTTATCTGAGAGATTTGGGCTAGCAAGGCATGCACATCTTCTGCTGGTTTGAAACGGTTTTCAAACCTAGTTCTCATTGTGTCCCAGCTAGTGATAGCACCAGTCGGAAGGTGATAGAACCAATCAGTAGCATTATCTTGTAAAGTCTCAATGAACAGTCTCACGGAGACGTCTTCATGTTCAACTCCCAGAACTCCACATGTAACTATGAAGGTTGCGATGTGTTCATCAGGATGCACTTTGCCATTGCCTTTGAATTTAGGAAAGTTCTTCCGGTTACCTCTGGGTAACTCATGCAAAGGCTGAGGAAGAGCAAGGGGCCCGACACGATGACCCCAGGGCAATGGTACCACCATTCTTGGAAAAATGGCTTGGAGAGGAACTGCAACACCAGCAAGAATCAAAGCTCGAAGATTAGGACTAGCTGGCTCTGAAGAAATACCACTCGTAGGAATTCTATCTTGAACAGGTGGAGTGCTTGTCGAACGAGTCTTTCTATTTCTTGTTGAAGGGAAAGGAAAACCCTGCTGCTCCAAAAGCTGAAACTGAGAATCTTCAATACCAAGGGCCTTTCTCCCTTGAGTAAAACACGGAGTCACCAGATCAAAGGATGATAAAAAATTATAGAACTAGAATATGATTTTCCCAGTAGTCGCCAAAAACTGTTGGTCGTCAAATAGGACTTTACGAAGAGCAACAGTCAGGGGACAAGAAGTCCCTCCTCTTTAATGGGAGAGGTTCCCTTATTTAGAAACGAACTTATTTACAAATATACAAAACATGATTTTCTGGTTGAACTTGGATATAACGAAAGTGTTTTCTATAAAGATCATCAATTACAAAAGGACTGAGGAATTAGAAAACGAGAATGAGTAGAAAGGCAACATGTAGAATTATAGATAACAGAGTAATTCTTTATGTATGCGAAGTTACAGTGAATTGAAACAAGATCATTTGTATCATATAAATAAGATGGAATTTAAAGACACAAAGTTCTGTAAATAACATCTGCCAGAACACAAAGTTTCTTAACATAACATAGACAAATGATCTTCACAAAAATAAATGAAAGCTTGGGGATAAAAGAGATCAGATAGACAAAGAATGGAAAGCCCTTCTGTATTGATTTCTTTATGATCTATTTACACTTTCAGAAAATAAGCCAAGTTCTTCCTCCTTCCTCAAAATGGCGTGAAGAGGCCATTATATAGCTTACAAATCAGTTACTCTTTGTAACTACTTCTTTTAACTAAAGATTAGTTAAGGATTGCCAATCGCAATACCTCAACTAATTACAATGAATCCGAGAAAAAGAATTAGAAAAGAAGAGAAGAATAAGGAGAAGAAGACAGGTGGTTATGAATGGGAGGGACCCACTGACTTCAAAATTCGCTGCCTGAATCTCTTCAATGCCTCGGCTATGTCTCTGCCACGAGGGACTGACGTGTTGGCTGTAGACTGAGCCCAAAATCTGAGGCACTTCTCCATTTCCTTATCAAACTTGACATGAGTATGATAGTCTTTATTTGCTTCTTCAATGGCAGATTGAAGAGAGCAGATCTCCTTCATTTTCTCTTTAGAAATGGAGCTTTCCTTGAATAGATTATCTTTGACAAAAGCTCTGAATTGAGCTTTGATTTCTTGCAGGGAAAGAGGCACACCAGAAGTTTCATCCTGAAGATGACAGTGTATGTCTTTGAAAGCAAATACAACCAGTGTCTTGAAAGCCTCACCCTTCTGCCAGTTATTCTTCAGCTCTCCCAAAGCCTCCTCCAAGACTTTGATCTTCATATTGATAGTAATTCGGAGGGTAGAGCCGCAAACTAGACTCGGGAAGGAATTACAGAGGGAAGGGATACACGCGCAGGATTTTAGATTGCAAGGGTTCGAGCAAAGGATAGCATGGAAGCAGTGTGAAAAATGCATAGGGAGTTTGCTCATTATATAGCCATTTAGGAGAGAGAAAGATAATGAATGCGTATTTAATACATACCTACCAATTTGAATAAGCAAGATATTCAGGTAGAGTGGGAAAAATAAGCACGAATGGCACTTGGCTCATTTGGGACATGTGAGACGCAAATGCGTGAACACTGGCTCGGCCGATTCGGGTGAAGCGGGGAAAAGGCGCACAAATGCCTTTTGGGACATGCGGGACAAAAGTGCGCGAAACACGCGACTCGGCCGGATTGGATGAAAATGTGACAACAGGTCCGAGCGATCTTGGGACATTTGGGACGTGAAAGCGCGAAGTACGCGGTTCGGGTGATTCGGCCGAAAATGGAACAACTTGCCAAATTGAACTTGGGACATTTGGGACGTGAAAGCGCGAAGTACGCGGTTCGGGCGTTTCGGCCGAAAATGGAACAACTTGCCCATTTGAACTTGGGACATTTGGGACAAGAAGTTCCGACGGGCCCGAAAAAGACAAACTTTGGGGAAACCGGCCGATCGGGGAATAGAGGGCCCGTTTGAACTTGGGACACGCGGGACAAAAATGTCCGACAGGCCCGAAAAACACACAAAATGACCCAAAAACGTAGATTTTCTCAATTTCTTGACTTTTAACATTGAGTACAACAGAGAAGACACTTAAAACTCAAAATTTTGAAATTTTCACTTTCTTAAGAGTAGGGGAATTTTGAGTGGACAACAGAAGAACTTCACATAACTCACAAACTTTAATTAATTTCACTAACACAAATATTATTTCTTCTATGTTAATTTATTTCATTCGGGTCCATTACAAATATATAGGAAATGATTCCCTATATTCATGGAAAACTTCTACCCATAATATCTCCTAAAAATACTATTTAGTTGTGATTGTTATTCACGTAACAATACACAACTCAAATCATACTGAGTTGTTAAAACAACTCCAACTAATATATTATTGTTTATATAACAATAATATAGATAACTAATTATTATTTACCTTTTGGTAAATATCCCATTTATAATGTAAACATTATATTTCCTAACATTCCCCCCCTTAATGTTTACATGGTAATAATAGAACTTTCACACTTCCTCTGCAACTTTCCGCCTCTTCACGCTCATGATCTTGGCACACACTCGAACTAAAGGTAGAAGAAGAAACACATCAAATTCTTATCGGCCATGCACTTTTAGGAACACATTTGACCGACAAGGATGGGAACATGCTCAAGAATCATCTGCTTATCAACAAGTCACTCTAGTGAAAACATCTCGACCTAGCGGTGGCAACTCAAGTAGTAACACATCTGAGAAGCCTTCAATGGTTTTCAAGAGGCTAACCAAAACCTAGGTATGAACAGGAACACATATGACTATTTTACCTCATCAATACGCATGATGTTGGCTTTCATTTTGTTATCTATTCTTTACTATGTTTTTGCATAGGGGAAACATGAATAATCATATACACAATGGAAAAAATGGAAATGGAACATTGGATCAAGTTGATCATGTTCCCCCCTCAATGTGAAATTTCCACTTATTGAAAATTGAAAATTGTAAAAACTGAAGTAGAACCACACTACACACAACTGAAATCAACTGCAATGCTGAAATAAAACTCACACACACACACACACACTGTCACCACCTTATGCGGCCTCGTCGTTGGTGGACGAGATGTCCTTTCTAACCTCTATCCTCCATCCTATAGTTTTTTTATGCTATTAGCTCTACCGGATTTGGATATGAAACTCAATTGTTTCCACATTATTTATTATATCTTCCCTCCTGCAATGTGAAACACTTTATTTTTCTGGACGTCGGGTAACACCAAAAATGCGTCTGTGAGGCAATATATATATATTGTCATTGACTCTTGACACTACCTAAAATCACCTATTTGACATGACGTTGACAAAACAACAAGGACTTCATAACATATGATGACTCTATGGTACTTTGACACTATAGAATATGACCA
The DNA here is from genome assembly GCA_018340775.1 of Taxus wallichiana var. yunnanensis. Classification (NCBI taxonomy): domain Eukaryota; kingdom Viridiplantae; phylum Streptophyta; class Pinopsida; order Cupressales; family Taxaceae; genus Taxus; species Taxus wallichiana. The sequence goes on from CM031235.1 coordinate 54,659,358, forward strand.
CCAATTTGACATAAGACATACAAAATAACTCTTGACTTGGGTTTGATTTTGGCATTGACACAACTATTCTCGCAACATATAATAATGACGACTCAAAAACATATAATTGGACAAACGATGACTTTATTAATGCTTTGACATACAAATAAATGACTAAGGATAATATTTGAATATTTAAAAAGTAATCAGACATTACTTTTTACTATAACACTTGATTTTAATTGACTATCTAACAAACAAAATGAATAACTAAGACTTATAAGGTAAGACTAATCGATTGCAATACCTATATACAAATTAGAATCAACAAGAAGATGACATATATTGACTATTAAATTTATCAACATAAACTATAAGTTAAAAATGACCTTTATTTGACGGTGATCTTGGACGATGGGATGCAAATCAACCATTTGAATTAGAGAATACACATTCAAACTTGAATGAGTTTCACACAGATCTCTGCTATGATATTGTTGAATAGGCTACAGGAAAGTGGTAATGGATCGGATTTTTGTTGATGGCCCATGTGTCCATGAATAGTCAATAAAAGGAACTTATAATTATTTTTGACAAAATATAATGGAACAACAACTTTGAATAAGGTTGATGACAAGTTGTTTAGAGGATGTCAAAACCATGTGAATACCAAATTGTAGAATATATGCACGGCCTGTAAAATAAGACTGTTGGTGTTGATGTGGAGAACAATAAAATAGAGATCATGTGCTATGTTGGATGCTCATATGCATGGTACAGACTATGCACAGAAATCACAACAATTTTTCACCAAAATTAGATATGGCACTAACTGAGTAGCCAATTACGAATCCCATCAGGTGAAATCAATGGATCATGATAATGATTCACATAATATATCAGATCTCATCCAAATAGAAATGGATATAAATGCATAGATGTGCATGTGATTGACAAGATAATTTATCCAAACCACATTCCTCTATTGGTATTGCACATGCCCGTTATTTCAAGAAAATGTGGGCATTATTTTTTTGAAGATCTAACCACGTTGCTTTAAATAGTCTACATCCCGATTGCATGTGTTGTTGATTATCAACACAGATCTTATGGTGATGAGGGATATCTCATCCAAGTTATCCACAGTAGGTCAATTTGACAAAGCATGGATTGAACATAACCAAAAATTAAAAACAACTGTTGACTAGTGCTGGCTCGACAACGGTGGAAGTTGTGGCTAGTGGAGACAAATCATGCAAGCCAGAGGAACATGTAAATGAATCCTCAAATAAGATCAAACCAAAAACTAATGCACACAACAATGAAATTATTATATTATTTCTCTGAGAAATATACAGGCCTACAAATATCTCCATAATAAGTTTCTTTAAACTATCTACAGTTTCTCACAACTGTTATTTCATCAAAAATTACGTAAAATAATGCAACTACCCCCTTTAAAGAAAATAATTTTTCCATTTTGAAGAACTTGCTTTGATACCAAATATAAACTAAGAACCAAACTTGTACAGGGAAGAACTTCACATAACTCAGAGACTTTAATTAATTTCACTCATACAAATATTATTTCTTCTATGTTAATTTATTTCATTTGGGTCCATTACAAATATATAGGAAATGATTGCTTATATTCATGAAGAACTTCTACCCATGATATCTCCTAAAAATACTATTTAGTTGTGATTGTTATTCATGTAACAATACACAAATCAAATCATACGAGTTGTTAAAACAACTCCAACAAATATATTATTGTTTATATAACAATAATATAGATAACTAATTATTATTTAACTTTCGGTAAATATCCCATTTATGAGGTAAACATTATATTTCCTAACACATGAGACAACATAATATTACATTAATTCTAATAATTAAATTATAACTACAAAGAGAGTGAGAGAATGAAAGAAAGAAAGAGAGAGTGTGAGAGAGAAAAAGAGAGACAAAGAGCTATGTTTTCAGGATACTTAATATTTTAATATTTTACATTCAATGTTCAAAACATTCAATATACTTAATATTTTACATTACATCTATGATATATAAATATTATATTCTTTTTGTTTCATCCATTTCATTTGATATTAATTTTTTTGATGCGACGGTGGCCATAAAATATGTATATAGGGAGCTCTTGAAGGACCTATTTAATTACGATGAATCTAACCTTCCAATGATAGTTGTCTATTTTTACACTTGCAAAAATTGATCAACCTTGACGATGTGGACTTGGGCGGATTAACAATCTTCAGCGATGAATCTGGGAAGAAATGGGTAATGTTCATATTTGGGAACTTGTAAACATTCTTGAGGTATTCCTCTTCTTCAAGTCTTCAAAATCCTATACTTAGCCAAATTCAAGTGGAAAGATGGTGAAAATAGAAATATTGTATTTTGGGGACCCCACATCATATTTTCTAACTCCTTACCCAAGGAAATATTCTAAAAAGTTAAAAAAATCTAAAAAGGGGTGAAATTGTAGTGTATTGTAGCGATCCATAGAGAACAATTTCTCTAGGGCCTTGTGTTCTCTGGTTTACTAAAATGCCCGCAATACAAAGGATTAGAGCAGAGATAGTTGGGTGTGGTGAAAACGGATCTTGGTGACCTTGCGGGAACTTGTTCCTACAAGCCGCATGTTCCCGAAAGACCAAAGTCTCTACAATGATAAAGATGTCCACAATGTAAGGGTTGGGGAGAACGTAGTAATGTGTCAAATGTAGATATTCAAGACCCTCATGATCCAAGTTCCAAAGTACCCCATAGGACCTAAAAACCCATAGTTACCGCAACAAAGGAAATAGAGAGCGGGGTGTAATGTGATGAAGGCGGAGATATGACACCCCAAAGATCAGGTTACCATGTACCTCATGTGCTTTGAAGACCCGTGATACCCATACTATAAAGAAAAATTTAAAAGGGTGGGAAATTTATAAACTTTGGACTCAGTAACTTTGCTTTTTATCCCAAGGCCTAAAATTTCTCAAAATGAGTAAAACGACACCCTTGCATCCGTAGGCTCATATCTTTTGACCAGATTGTCCATTTATCAAAAAATTGATATCACTAGAAGTGTATTTTTGAGATCTACAACATGAAATCCTTAGATTTTTTTTTAATGGAGATAGATGAGAGAAAATGTAAAAATATAATCCATCTCAAAAATGTAGTTCCAGATTTCCTAAACCTCCGAAATGAATGTGTGTGGTCTTTTCTCTTGCATGAGATGTAGAGCATTGGGCGGTGAAGTATGAGGGTGCACATGGATATTTTAGAGGAGAATAGTAAATAATCAAGAAGAATATTAGGTTCTCCTCCTCTTCTTCTCACTTTCTCCTATATGTTGTAAAAAATGAATCATTTGTAATGTTGGACACTGTTGAAATGCTTTTGTATTATCTCCCAAGGATCTACATTTGTATTATTCATCTTAGACATAATATTTTAATGTATTCATGGTGAATCTTACAAAATATCTGAAATATAATGTATTATGCATTCATTTAAGAAATAAAATACTAGTTTTGTGACTCTAAATCTGTCCTAGCTTGTATTTTCTTGCAATTTTCTTGCCTCTCATTATTTTTGTAGGTATTTTTGTATCTTCTTTTCATTATGCAAGATTCATATATAGTGTTGTAAGGAATTGAAGTTAGAAGTTTTATTAGACGTTGTCATTCATATCTACTCTTTCCTTGTTATTTTTCCTTCATCGTCCCGATTCATAGAGTCTCTTTGCCCTTTTTTTGGTGCATCACCTCCTTAGTTCAGGTTTCATTTATGTATTTTCTTTTATCCCTCGTCCCTTTGAGAGATAATTTAGGATTAGATAACTTCCCTTATAGTAGTAGGAGTAGAATAACACTAAAAATAGGAAGAAGAACTAGCTTTGCTCTGGAGAATCATCTCAAGTTCATGGTCCCACACTTGTAGATGATTCCATGTTACCCAATTACATTGTTTTCATAGCAAAATCACATATTAGAAAATTAGAGCATGTTGTAATTTGGTGATAACATTTTTGCACGACCCTATGGGATCGAAGTCAATTCTTCCATGTTTATCAATATTAGATGTGTGTCTTGGGGAATTTTGTAGTTAATTTTACTCCTATCACAAAAGTAAGCATTCATGAAAGGAAAGAGAAATGAAATACATTAAACCCATTGATATTCATATCTATTTATAATAGATAACCTCAATATATTCATTGATTCATTACATAGTGTCACGAGTGCGGACCCACGAGTCATGCGCATCCTTTGGACATATGTAGCTAAGCTAACAGAAAAGAAAAATAACAACTCCATGCTTAGTACATCCTTTCCTAAACTAGAATATCCACTCATGAGAATTCTGTAGAGCTTCACTCACTCTCTAACCCACTATTCCCTATGTATATCCAGATGATATATCCTTCTTTCATGTGTATATATCTCTCTCTATCCTTTTTTTCCCATGGCAAGAACTTGTATTTATCACTTTCCCGGGCTACCAACTCACCTTTCCATGCCCTCAGATCCATCACCAAGTGTCGAATGTGGTCCTCCATGTGAGCATGTTCCTTCAAGCCTGAGCTCTCCATTCCATCTCATGATGATCTTCTAGAAGATTCCATCTAGGGCATGCTCTTTCTGGGCCAACTTGTTGCCAGGCTGGCATCTTATCCATGTGCATGACCATCACACTTTTCACATGTTCTACCTTGGGTGCTCAAATTGGCTAAGTCCCAACCTCCTTTCACATGTCACATGCACTATTTTCTTCCTTAAGCCTTTCTCTTGCATGCTTTTTTTCCTTGCGCGCCATTCTATAACTAGGATCTTGCATGCCTAAGCACCTTCATACTTGGTCAATATTCCAGGGGCCCAACATCACCCCACACTATGCCTATTTCTCCATCCTCGAAACATTTTACTTGACCAAGATGGCAAGCTGTTTTATGGGACCAAGATGTAGACTTATACTTTACAAAATGAATAAGGAATGAAAGAATAGGGGAAAGAATGAAGAATGGGGGGGGGACATCAATTCAAAGGATGGGAAAGTCCTTTCCACAGATCTACCTCTAGCTTGTTCCACACTTCGACCTCACCCTTCACCTTCTAGCATAGGTCACCCACCAGGGTGCTCACTTCATCAAAGCTTAGGCCAATTCCCTGGGCACCCAAAGTGTCCACAATCTACTCCATTTCCTTACCTAGGTCTGTGAGTTTATCCATTCTTCTGGTAATTTGGGGGTATAGTTCCTTCATCCAGGCCTTAATTGAGCTCCTTAAAGCCTCAATTGCCTCTGATTTCTTCTCTACCTCAGCCAGAACCTTGTCCCTCTCTGCCCTATTCCCTTTGTTCTTTTCTTGGAACTCTTTCAGCTTCTACTTCAAGCGTGGTGACCAAGGAGCTCACCACCTTATCTCTATCGCGCATGTGTCATATGTGGCTTCTGCAGACTGGTAGGGTGACCTTAATCTCCATGAGTACTTGGTTGTACTTGGAAAAAGTTTGCTACTACCTTCAACCGGTCTTCCTCTTTCAAGCACGTGGCCACTTCTTCTATAGATTCCAGTGCCAAGGGTCACCTCTCCATAGTGAGGATGCATGTTAGGTCTTCTAAGCATTCCAAAGTTGATGTGTACCTCTGAGGGATTGGCGTTAGGTCTGGGTGCTTTAATATGATGGCACTCTTGATCGAACTCCACCTTCTTGTAGACCTCCTGCACCTTTACTTTTCTTCCTTTAACTCATGCCTTAACTACGCGCTTGATTAATTCCTCCTATTTTAAACTCTTGGCCTTCTCCACCAGTTCTTCCTCCTTCTTCCCCAACTTCACCTCCAATGCTCTGATTCTATCATTTCACGTGAACAACCTAGCCTCGGTCTCGACCATGACTTTGTTTAGAGCATTGCATACTTGCTCATCTAAAAGCTCTTGAGCATTTACTAAGGGGTTGTCTCCCTTAGATTCTGGCAATGAGATGAGCACTTTCTAGTAGACTTCAAAGTCTAGCTCATCAATGTGTGACTCGAATGCCCAAGAGAGCATCTTCTTGGTCTGGGGTATGCATGCCATCCTTTTCAAAATACCCCATGGCTAGGAGCCTTTCCGTGGGTATGGTGCTTTGGAACCATGCGCATAACACCTTCTTTGTGTCATCCACATAGCCCATTATCTATCTCTATTATGTATCCAGAGTTCTCTACCCGAGCGCACACTTTGGGAAGCTAACTATCAGAGCGGGGCCTTCTAGGCTGTCATGTTCCTTTTCAATGCTCTCCTCCTTCCCTTCCTTAAGCACTATGTCCGCGTTGCACTCTAACTCTTGGTCTACAAGGGACTTTGAGCATATTTTTCACTTCTCACTCTGCTACCTCAGTAATCTGCTCTTTTGTAAGGCTTATGGCTCCCTGCTCCTTGGCATCCTTCTCATCTACCTTCATGTCTTTGGTGCCTTCCTCATCTTGTGTGCCCTTGTGCTGTGTAAATACAAAATCTTGCTTCTCCTCTCCACTTTCTTCCTCCGAGTCATAGACACTAAACACATGTGGCTCTTTGTCCTTCTCAGGCTCTTCTTCCTCATCACCACCTCCTTCACTCTCATCTTCTCCTTCTCCCAAGTACTTCTCCAAGCTATCGGTTACCTCTGAGTCAGCTTCTTCATCCACCCTCTGCTTCTTCCTGAGAGGTGGCTTCTGATCAGGAGATTCGGCCTTCTCTTCTTCCTTTGGTGATTCTTCCATGGTGGTGGGTTGCTCGGGTGCCTCTACTTCTGGCATCTTCTCCTTTCTTTAGAGACTTCTTTCTCCATATGTAGGTGTTTGGCTTGGCACTTGTAGATGGCATGCTCACCTTGTCTGAGCAGTTAGCACACTTGGTGCTCCTTCCTCTCCTCTACCTCTCTTCTTAGATGTTGGCTTCTTCTTTCCCAAGGGGTCTTCAGGTATGGAGATTTCATTCTCTAAATATGTGCCCTTTTCAAACTTCAGGCCTTATGCGCATGTACACGCATGCGTCATGGATCCTCCAGTGATGGGAAGCATTATTGGCCTAGTCATTTGGATCTCATGTGACACATGTACTTCTCTATGTATGCGTGCTTACCACCGGGTAATTCAGCTTCTTCCTCATCTCCTTGTGTTCCCGGTCTAACCTTCCTAGTTCTAGCCTTAGCTTCTTTGATTCTTTAAATCTGTTTACTCCCACTTGGAAGTATTGGGTAGTGAACATGAAAGGAAGCTTGCACCAAGGGCTCCATGATTCATCAATAAGCTTGAATCTTCCCAAGTAGTAGTGTTGGTACACCATGAACTCAACTTCTCCCTCAGTGGCTACTGGGAGTTGTTCAAGGATCCTCCACTCTACCCCAAATGCATTCCTCAAGCGCGTATACCACTTTTCCAGCCGCTTTGTGGGGAGCCATCATTATATCACAAGCATACTTCTCGAACCTCTTCACGGGTGAAGGGTCTTGGTTGGGTACTCCCACACGAACTTGTCTGAGGCATCGGCACTCCAATTTCTGTAACACTATGGTGAGCAAGACATTGCCAAAGAGGATCCTGTCCCCTTCCTTCATGCACTTAACAATCTCCTCTGCAATGTACGTGATAAGTTGTATATATCCCCTCTCTGAATCTTCTTGCAGACATGTAGCCAAGGTTTGTTGACCTGCGTCCATCTTTCTTGGCCATTCAGCTTAGTCACCAGATGCATGGCCATCTTCATAATGGGGTCCTTGATGTCTGAAATATCATAGTACCATGACCCTTTCTTGCAGGCATACTCAGTGATGGTCTCTTGAATAGCCTCCTTGTCACCAAGGTCATCTTCTAGGCTATCTCCCTCACATATGAGGCCTGTAAATTGTGAAATCAACTGGGGAGTCATGCATCTTGCACCCAGAAAAAGTGGAAATAGTCTTCATGCACCTGAGACATCAACCACTGGTACAAGTGATCTGGCTTCCCAAAATAAGGCAACTCATAGAGTTGCAATAACAGCCTACCTTCACCAATTTAACCTTAACATCATCGTCATATATGGGAAAACCTTCAGGTGTTCACTTGTTGGTGGGGCATACCAATTCCAATGCCATTTCTTTCTCTATGGTGTTTGTGTGGTGATTATAGTCACTAACAGGTATGCTTCTCAAGTGGGATTCCCATTCCTTTCCCATCATCACCCCATCTGGGTATTGCATCTCTGCATACCATTCTTCATTTGTGTCTACTTTGGGTTCTAGTTGTTTAGCCTTAGCTTTGCCCTTTCCTTTCTTGGGTGCCATGGTCGAGGTATTTTTATCACTCCTACCCTCTCTTTGTTACTCTGTCTTTCTTCTCCCAACCTTTGATCTCAGATCCATGATATAACTCTTCTAAACCCGTGCCCTAGTTTTTGAACCCTAACTTGGATAAACTCTTCACAAGACAACACCTTTTCAACTCCTTCCACGCCCATGTAATTCCTTCTGGTTCCACAATCTCAAACTAGCTCTTCACGTTTTAATCACACAGATCTTCCACTCGATCGAATCTGAAAACCCTAGTTTATAACACTCACTTATATCTCCAACTCTTCATTTTCACAAAGTAAAAATGAGAGTGCCCCGACCCTTTATTTATAGTTTTTCCTTTTTCTAATCATTAAATGCTACTTTACCTACCCCATACTTTGTTCATTTAATGTGGCTTTTTCAAACAAAGTTCCATCTTTAGTGCCTTCACTCACGTGCCCTTCTGCGTGAAAAAACTCCTCCAACCTTCTGGTGCGTAACCCAACCAACCTAACAGGAGACTCTTGCACATGCTTAACCTGCATGCGAAGGCACTTCTTCTATCCAGATTCTTGCTTTCACCTACCTCATGTTGCTTTAACTATGCTTTCTTTTCCTTTGTACATGGGATCTACTAGTAGCTTTATCTTGGCACCAACCATTCTATCTTTTCTCTTCATCTACCTCTTTCAATGGGCTACACAACAAGGCTCTTCAACACAACTTCCTTGGTACTTTAATCACACACTTCTTCACTTTTCTCCACCCCACACTTAAATGATGCATGGTCCTCTGCACTCACTCAAAATTCTCCAAAAATAGCAATAAGGTTACCGGTGCCCAAGGTGCAAAAAACCAAAACAACAACGCGAAAGGGAAACACAAGAAAGGAAAATGCATAAAGGAAACTTCTAAACTAATTGGAAAAACTACCTTATTTACAAACACCAAGAAGACTTATTTATAGTAGGGCTTCAGCCTACTTGCCATTGAAGTGTCTAGGAAACTTCATCCCATCCAGTGCTTGTAACTGGCATGCGCTTGAAATCAAGGATGTACGAAATTGTGTAGGGACCCAACCAATGGACTTTCAACTTTCCAGGATGGCACAAAAACTTGGAATCATATAGTAACACCATCTACCCAACCTCAAACTTCTTGTTTCTAATATGGTGATCATGCCAAGCCTTTTGCTTTTCCTTTTCCATTTTTGGCTCCATCGGGCAAGTGATCATCTCTCATCTAGTTTCATTAGCTCATCAATCCTTTCTTCCAGTGCTTGTTCATCGGCTAATCCTCCTGCATGCATGCTATTCACAGAGAAGGTAACATAAATTCAACCGGAAAAATGGCTTCCACGCCAAACACCAATTGAAAAGGTGTGGCTTTATTTAGTCTTTTATATATGTAGTCTGTAAGCCCATAACATTGTCGATACTTTGTCATCCCAATCTTGTCTTCCAACATCACAGATTTTGGTCAAGGTATGACTCAATATTTTGTTGAATGCTTCCACGGTTCCATTTTCTTGTGGGTGATAGGGCATAGTCTTGTGATGAGCCACCATGAACTCTGATAATAGGATCCTCACGGTCTCATTCAAAAATGTGTACCCCTATCACTGGTCAAACTCAATGGACATCCATACCTTGTGATAATGTTCTCCCATAAGAACCTTGCCATTGTTTGTTTCTTCCCATGTAATCTTTAGTTGGGGCTGCCTCTGCCCACCTTGTGAGATAATCCATGCAAGTGATGACATAATGTGACCAGTCCTACGCGTTGTTGTGTGTAATAGGTCCCACAAAATCTATCACCCATTTTTCAAAGGCTCCACACTAGGGATAGGGTGTAAAGGCATTTCATCTCTCCTTCTGGTTTCCAATGCGCTTGATAGTGGTCACATGCTTTTGATAATCTCTACTGATCCATGTATGGGTTTCCCACCATAATCCTGCCATTAATATCTTGCGTGCGGTGGCATCACCTACGTAATGCCCACCCACACTTCCTCCGTGTGCTTCTTCCATGATGGCCAGGTGCTCATGCTCTAATACACACCTACAAAAAACTTCATCATCCCAATTTGTATAAGTCTCCACTAATCAACATGTAGGGCATGGCGCATATGGCCAACTACTTCTTTTCTAATGCCTTCATTCCATCCGGTGCCACACCTTCTTTTAAAAATACTGCAATCTCCTCCAAATCCGAGGGCACACGCCATAATCTAAATAGTTGGGCATCTAGCATTTGCTTCCTCAATACTTTGCACATCCTCTCCTGAATCAATCCTTGACAGATGATCAGGCCCACAATTTATTTTTTTTAGGCTTCACTACAATGGTGAATTCAAACTCTTGAAACAACAACACCCATCGACATATGCACCCTTGAAGAATGGGCTTGTTCACTAAATACTTTAATGCCATGTGGTCGGTGTAGAATACAAAGGGTGTTGCCAGTAGATATTGTCTAAACTTGAAGAGCATAGATCATTGACAATGCCTCATGCTCGGTAGTGGTATAATTCTTCTCTGTTGGTGTTAACTTCCTACTCACAAAAATAGAGAGGATGATCAACAATCCCCTCACCTGGTTGTGCAAGCATTGCTCTCCAATGGTGGTTCTGAGGCATCTACATGGACATGGAAGGGCTTGTCCCAAGAGGGAAAACATAAAATAGGCACGGTAATAAGCCTATCTTTTAATGTATCAAATGCCCTCTGTTGCGCCTCTCCCCAATGGAAGGCACTTTTGTGTCTAAGCAGCTCCTCTAAAGGCATGGTGATCTTGGCATATCCCTTAATGAATTTCTGTAATAGCCCATATGCCCAGGAATCCACGCATTTGCTTGCTCTGGTAGTAGGTTCCCTTAACCCCACAATAACTACAACCTTAGCGGGATCTACCAGTAAGCCCTCCTTACATATGATATGCCCCAATAGAGTCCCAAAGGGAGTAGAAAACACACATTTCTTAATGTTGAGGGATATCCTCAACTACCTACACCTTTCAAACATTAATCTCAAGTTGTCACAATGGTCCTTAACCAGACCATATACTGTCCAATCATCCAAATAGACTGAAGAAATTTATGGATGAAGTCTTGGAATGCTTGCACCACTATGCATGAAAAAATAGCAGTGCATTCTTCAACCCAAAGGGCATGACCGTATATGTAAAAATTCCCCACTCGGTGGTGAAAAGTTGTCTTCTTCTGGTCCTCCTTTGCAATCCAGGACTTGGTGGTATCCTGAAAATCCATCCAGTAAAGGAATAGATTTCACCCCAGTGACTCCTTCCAAAATTTCTTCAGTGAAGGGGGTCGAAAATGGATCAATGACACAAACTACATTCAATTCCCTATAGTCCACACAAATCCTAATCCACCCATCCTTCTTGATGTTGATTACCATCGGACTTATCCATTCTGATTCTTCCACTACCTCAATGATCCCAGAAGCTATCATCTTGTCTATCTCCTCCTTAACCTTCACGTGTAAATTGGGATTCATCTGGTAGGGCCTTTTTCTAACTAGGCATGCACCATCCTTTAGTTTTATCTTCATCTCCCCCAAGGAATGGTGAACACCTTTGAGCTCATGGTACCCACGTGGGAATAAATCCTCAAATTCACGTAGTAGATCAATGATCTTTGATACTTCCTTCTCTGTCCAGTAATCCCCAATAATAGCTTCCTTAGGTTCTTCTTCTAAACCGATGTTAACTTTCTTCATCTTTAAAGGCTCATGGTAGGCACACGCGAGCATCTGCACTGTCCACTACCTCACACATTCCTATAGAATGGCTAACATCTAAGCTTTATTCCTCTCCATCAATCACATATACTAACTTTCCCTTCTCTTTTTCCAAACATGCATGCGCTCAAGTTGTAACTCTTCTGTTTCCTCAATTTCTTCAAAGCACACCTCTATACCTGGTTCACCTAATAATTCTAATAGCCTATCTTCCATTCTGGCACTATCCCCCATGGTAAGGCACTTGATACCCTACAAGGCCTTATCAATCGATGGCTTGGTACTCCGATACTCAAAGGTTTGAATAAGGTCAGCCATGAGCTCTTGCCAATTCCTTGTCTAGCGGCGTGTCTCCGAATGAATGTACCATGCACGCGCATAACCTTGCAGTGTAGAATACAACTTGTGCACCCAGAGGGATGGTGGCAAAGCTTCCGCACCTTCTCTCCAGACCCGTTCACACTCTGGATATGGAAAGAGGTGGGCTCCTTCCCATGGTACTCCTTGATGATGGTGGGTACATTACTTCTAGAAAATCTGACAGAGAGAGCAATCTTACCTCGCGCCACTCTAAAAGGCTCTCTTGATGTGTGGCCCACCAATGAGCTGTTGTGCCAAGCAAGACATAACTTAACATCTCCCTCCATTCCTTCTCATTCTTCCACTAAGCTTCTACCTCCTGTAGAAAGATCTCAGGGAAGGCTCCTCCTAATACTTGGGTAGTTCTTTTCCTCCAAGGTGCCTAATAGTGCGTGCCTTTGTTACCTTGGTCACCGACCCTCTCAACTACCATCCCATTAATTCATAAGTTCCATGCACCCAATTGTCACAAGCCAGACTAGTGGTATCACTTACTGACTGAGCATCTTCAAACTGGATAACTCCATTAGTAGGGTGTACCATCTCAGGGTCTCTTGATTGAGCACACATAAATCTTGTCCAGAACTTCTTCTCCCAATGGTTCAATATAGGGTGTCGACTTCCCATCAACCGGGGTATAATGACCCATTCCTCTTTGTTCTCAAAGTTGATGTACCCTTTGTTGAACCAAAGGTCCACATTATTCTTGTAACACCAAGGGCACCCAAGTAGTGCTGGGAAATTGTCCCTCGGTGAGCACCAAGACTTTGAAGTCCCCAGTAAACTTGGCTCCTGATAGTAATAGTTGCATCCTTCAAGACACCGATGGGCATTGCCTTAGTTTTGTTTTCCATATACAGCACATTCGAAGATGGCTGTAATGTAGGTCTTCCCATCGATGCCATGCATCAAAGTCGAGAACATTAACCTCCTCATGCACCGATGTCATGAGTATATTGTTGAGGAGCCATCCATCTACAATTGCATTCAATGTAATCTCCTTGTCATAGTCGAGGCTGTGAGGGGGAAGGTTCACGTGTAAGACCTATCTCTCACTGCTCTTCTCTGGTGTGTGGTACCTTCTCTCTCAACCAGATCCTAGAAAAGGAATGATGTTCTCTTGCCTTAGCATTTTACACACCTCCTTGACCTCATCCAGGTCATCCTTTTGCACCTCGACTCTCCTTCCTTGTTCCTCCTTTCTGGATTGCTCCTTTAGACATTGGATCTCCCCTTGTAAGCTTTGAATAACATCCATGGTGTCCTGATATATCTCCTTCTGATGCGTGGGGTCTGGATATTTTCCATGAATGACCTCCTCCCTCATAACCAGGGTCTTCTATCTTGGTACCTCTCTTGCACGCATGGCTTTTGCCCTTGTTGTTACCAAGACAGGATCCAAACCTTCATCTCATGTTACAGGCATCCATTGTATGTCTTCCTTCTTGATGTTGACCATCGCAGTGCCCTTGTCTTTCCGTGCTGTTGATTCATATGCTCAAATAACTCTAGGCACTCCTCATACTTATGCTTCTTTCCACACCATGAGCACTGTAAGTCTAGGAACTCACGCTTGTAATGTTTTGTAGATCCACAGTTAAAACATGTTCCACATGGGAACTCACTCTTCCTCCATGGTTACCTCATCCATGGAATCCTCCTCGAAAACCTCTTCCACGCGCGCCCCCATCTGTACGCTCCTCATAATGGTGATCATCATTTTTAGAACCACTTGGAAATGCTGGTTTGGCACACCCCATGATCAATGGCCTCATGGATCTGATCAATGAGCCTATAGTCCTTTCGTATCATGGGTTGTGGAGGTGTAAATTTTGCAATAACAAGATACATTCTTCTGATCACGCGTTGCATGCAAAGGGACATCTACTTGCATCATGGTCCCCATGACAAATCTCACAATCTACTATCATAGGTGTACCATCCTCCTGGGGGAAATTATCCTTAACGTGCCCCTCTATTTCACAATCCATGCACCACAAACCACTTGAGTCTCATGGACTGAGTTCGTAGACAATTTTTCCAACTATTTGGCCATAGCAGCAATCTGGGCCTCCAAGAATGGGCTAATGCCAGTATCAATACTACCAACATCCTCGGCGCACAGGCAAGCTTCCAATGCTTCACGTGGATCTGTAAAAGTTTTATGAGACAAGGCCCTTCTAAAAGGGGTGATCAATCCTCCAAAAACCACTTGTGCATGTTGTGAAGGGTGAATATCATATGATAATTTAGACAAGAGAGTTTTAAAACATGCATCATACTCCACACACTCTCTGCCATTCCTTGTTGAATCTCCTTCAAAGTGCTAATGCTTTTCTACTCAAACTTCAGGAATGTGGAACTCTACCAAGAATGCATTCTTTAAAGTAGTGTAGTCCACCACCATTTGATGAGGGTCATACTTTCTATACCAGCTATGCATGCGTGCCCCTTGCAATGTGGTTGTAAATTGACTAGCCTTTCGTTTTAGGGTTGTGATACCCTTCGCGTGCCATAGCAGTTCACACTTGTGAACATGTTCCATAGCATCCTCAATGCCCCTATAATCTGGAAAATGCAGAGACATTTCAAAGAATACTTGAGGTGGTGGTTGGGGTCCTTGTCTAAACTAGAGCCTTGGTTCCCTCGGTGTTTTCTTCCACCACCTGATCCACTAGGTCCACTGGGTCCTATACCTCTAGAGCCACCAGATCCACCAGAACCACTGGGTCCAATAGGGCCTATAGGAGCTGTGCCAAGCACTCCCATGGTCCCACTTTGAATTATGTGCCATGTAGTGCAGTGATAGCACCCCCACTACCACTACTTTGTCCCACGCCACTCCCTGATGTGAGACCAAAAGCTTGTACACTTGCCCCTTGTCCAAAAACTCCTCTGAATACTAGAATATGTGCAGCCATAGAAGAAGGAATGAAAAATTGTATCTCCTAGGCGTGGATCTGTCTCTTCCACTAGTTTTAACTGGATCAATACTTCTTCTAGTTTGGAAAACCAAGCATCCAGGGCTCGATCACTTGGGTGGGTTTAGATATGCACCAATGACTCTCCTTTCTCCATGTGATGAGCTCTCACCGAAAAGTCCGAAGGGGTCTCCCTTACGCACTTTCCAAGATGGGGTAGCATAGACTGCTCAGGTTCCACATCCTCCACGTGAACCTCAACTCCTTCCCATAACATCTATCTCCATAAATCCATCACACTAGCAGCCTCACATCATCTAGCAATCTCCCTTTCACGTGCTTTGCTATACTTGAGCCATCTTTCTTCCCTCTCCTTCTCTGTCATATCATCTTCCATCTTCCTCCACCCAAGCTTCCTTACCCAATGCTCAGAATGGTTTAGCCAGCCATTGGGAGCACCTCTAAACTCATGGTAACCATCAATATCTTCATAGCTAGAGGAATAGCACATAGAAACATTCCTCTAGGTTCTCACAGAAATTCAAACTCAACAACCTCTGGGAAAGAATACATAGAAATGGCATATTCTAGAGTGTAGCTAGCTAGTACTCCTCTCCACCAATGATCTACAACATGGGTCCACATCAGATCTACATCCTGCAACCTCTTGGTAGTCTTCTTCAGTCCATATCCATGATCCATAATGCACTAACTTGATCTAGATGCATAGGCTGAAAGCCATCCATATAACTCTACTGGGAAGCAACAAAAAAAGTCTCATACAGATCATGGTAGAGGTTCTCTTCTACCCATCTATGTGTATTAAACTCAGGTCTAGTGTTGAATCTCTTGAGAAAATTCATCCTCCATGCTCTTGAACCATGATTCAACATTTTCCAATGTTAACCGATCCATCATTACTCTTTACACAGATCATGATGCATGTTATATCCCACTACAACTTTGAAAAGAGGTCCAGGAATGGAACCAAGATGTAGTCATTTTTACTCCTATCACAAAAGGAAGAACCCCATGCACGTCGACCTATCACCCAGTAGAAGTTGAGAGCGCTCACCCGAGGCACGCGTGGGTGCCGAGTCTCTCTTTTATGTGAGTTTAGTGGGAAGCATTATCTATGATTAGTGTAAGAGTATTTAGGAAAGAAGTTGAGACATACAAGAACCATAGGGCTCAGAACGGCCTCCAGATCCTTGCAGTCACTTCAGATCGAGTGCTTTAACAGATTCCAGAACATATACTATAACAGAAAGAAAGATACAACCATTCATTCATATCATGAAAGGAAAGAGAACTCATATGAATAAATATACATTAAACCCATTGATATTCATATCTATTTATAACAGGTAACCTCAATATATTCATTGATTCATTACAGAGTGTCACAGAGTGTAGACCGCAGTCATGCACATCATTGGACGTATGTAGCTAAGCTAATAGAAAAGAAAAATAACAACTCCATGCTTAGTACATCCTTTCTTGAACCAGAATATCCACTCATAACAATTCTGCAGAGCTTCACTCACTCTCTAACCCATATTCCCTATGTATATCCAGATGATATATCCTTCTTTCGTGTGTATATATCTCTCCCTATCCTTTTTCCCATGACATGCACTTGTATTTATCACTTGTATTTATCACTTTCCCAGGCTGCCTAAGTGTCGACTCACCTTATCTTCCTTCGTGGCCTCCATTCCCTCGATCCATCATAGGAGTGTCTTACAAGATTCAAGTGTGTCCTAGAATGTGGTCCTCCATGTGAGCATTTTCACGTTCCTTTGGGTGCTCAAATTGGCTAAGTCTCTCCATTCCATCTCATGATGATATAATAAATACATCTCCACCGAACATAACTCTTTCAACACCTCCACCCTTGTAGGCCATTTATTCAATGAAATAGAGGTTTTAGACCAATAAAAATGGCTCAACAACCACCAAATCCATTTCTCAATTTCAAAGGTAGTATTCCACTTAATCTTAATGCACATAACCCAATTTCAGTGGCAACATTTAAAAACATTCCGTGTTTCACTAGAGAGAATCACATAATCCCAATTTATCACATCCAAGACATTGTAAATGTCTGTTCCATTGATGAAATTTTTGATATGGATGTGGCAGTCAAACTTATTGATTCTTATATAAAAATGGAAATATTTGCGGTGGTTCGAGGCTTAGCGATCGGATCAATTTAGAACTAGAATGAACTATGCTCAAGACTTTATAACCAATTTGGGGAAAGGGTAGATAATTTATCTCTTTTGGAGTAGTTGAATACAATCAAATGAGAACCAAATGAATAGATGCATGAATTTAATTCTAGATTCCAGAGAATGTGGGACATGATTCTAATCTTCATGAGACCTATGCTTGAAGGTGCAATTATCTATTTCCTTAAAGCTCTAAACTTTGATATATCTATTATGATACTATATATGGGAGGGATAAATTTACCAGGAGCCTATGCCATAACCATTAGAGATGTGAATTTCCTAATTCAATTCGGTAAACTCATACCTAGGCCACATATGCCTATCAATCCAGAAATGGGGAATCCTATTTCCATCTAAATACCTAAGCTAGCCCCTATTCTAGCTACTCGAAATTAGAATTTCAATGAATCTTCCACCACTTCTAGCAGCTCGGTTGAACTTCAAGAAGTCATGAAATAATTAAAAAACCTAGGCAATCAGTTGGTGACCATCAAGAGGCAACAAGCTCAAAATTTTAGACCCTACTAGCCTCATTATCAACCAATCAATCCCTCGTACCAGTCTAATAGACCTCTTGCTTAAGCTACTAACCGAATCAAGGACAACCTTCTTTTGCTAGGCCATTTCAATCGTATAATCCTAGTGTAACTTCGACATCCAAAGCCTTTGTTCTAGTCTAGAACAACCTTGTATAGGACTATGAATTTTGTTTCCCTTGTGGAAAACCCCATAATTAGGAGGCATGTTTCAATGGTATGTTAAATAATGCCCTATTGGAACAAAGTGTTGGTGTGTCTCAAGAAACAAATGAAGAAGAAAATCAGTAGCATAAAAATTGTAAGGAACTCAAGAACCGAGGTCCAATTTTTTTCTAACTCCCATTATTCCCGTTATTAAATTGATATGTTGATTTCTCACATAATCAAATCATAAAATTATACAAACAAATCATATGTGCTAAACATATTGATAAAAATCAGCGTTGAGTCCAAAGGACATTTCATTATTTTCGATATCTCAGTACAATCTTATAAGTCACATGCAATGGCAAAGAGCCTCATAAGCTTATATAATATACTTGATTATTCCAATAGTACATCAAGTACAATTTATTCCATAACTGAAATATAAAAGTAACTAATCAAGATCTGAAATCAGCTTGAATCCCTTCAGATTCTTTCCTTTCCCTTATCTCCAGAATGGCCTGTATTTTCCACAAAGGGGTCAGCTCAAACTGAACTGGCAAGGATTTCCATTTTCATATATGTAGTATTCTACAAATGAAAACGTATTCAGAATATACAGTCATGCATCAGCATACTAATTCATTCATTATTATAATAATGATTTCAAAAAGCATGTATACATGCACGAACTAACCAAGTTCAGAATATCTTTCAAGAGTGGTGTCTTAACCATCTTACATGAAAATGCATAAAACTTACCTCACGTAAGGCTGATTACATAATGCATTTCATAATATTATTTCATGCCAAATCAAATCAGCATACCAACTGTTTGAAGAAATGTCACATATAGGCTCCATGTAAAAAAGAGAAGGCATGATAAGCAATTGTCAAAGCTTCAACATGAACTTCACTTTACAATTCTTATAATGAACTTTATGCCAAATCAGATCAGCAACATAACATAATTTCCAAGAGGAACAAAATATCCTTTATACCCAAGAATGCATGCCAACCATATGACAAAATGTCATATAATGAACTTCACATATATCCAAGGAATGCATACCAATTGTATGACAAAATTTCATGTCATGAACTTCACTTCACAAGCTCAGAATGAACAATATGCCAAATCAGATCAGCAACATAATGCATTTTCAACAAGCACAACAAATCCTTTTATACTCAAAGAATGCATGAGATCTATATGACCAAATGTCATAATATAAACTTCCAATATAATCCAAGAATGCATTTCAGCAGCATGACAAAGTGTCATAAAAGAATTTCACATAAATTCCAATGAATCCAATCCAACAGCATAATAAAATGCCATGAAATAACTTCACATAAATTCAAACGAATTTGTTCCAGCAGTATAATAAAATGCCATAAAGATATTCACTTCAATTCCAACGAATTCATTTTAGCAGCAAACACTGCAGCAAATAGAACAACAATCAAAAGATTACATAACAACTGTTTGACGTAATGCCACAACACATGATTCTTTAAATATTCTAGCCAAATGATTGCACACTAATCATTTGACAAAATGCAGTGTATTAACAGCAAACACTGCAGCAAATAAACAAAAATCAAAAGATTGCATATCAACCGCTTGTTTGACGTATTGCCACAACACATGATTCTTTAAATATTCTAGCCAAATGATTGTACACTAATCATTTGACAAAATTTCATAGAAAAACATTCTTTCAAATGCTAAGCAAATGATTGCACATCAACCATTTGACAAAATGCAGCGTACTAGCAGCAAATACTGCAGTAAAGAAAACAGCAATCTGACAGCAACCTGGAGCATAGAAATCACCCCAAAGCACTGTGTTTTGACAGCTAGTGTTACAGCTAAATAACACATCAAATATTAACTACACACAGTAAGGAATTACCCAAAACTCGGCATTATAACAGCCAACACTGCAGCAAGAAATGCAACACTAATTTAATAAAAAAATAGCACTTCCAGCAGCAAATAACCCAACTTATAACAGCTGAAGCAAATCAACGAATCAACAAAAATACAACATTCCAGCATTTAAAAATGCAGCCTAGAGACCAGTCCAAAACCCATAGCGAAAATGTCAAGAAATATTCTCTCAACAACCAAATGAATAACCTCATGGATTCCATTTATCAAGTAAAGATAAAAAAATGAGATCTTTGGCTCTCATACATGAGAGATCCAAAATATAAAATTCCCATATTAAAATAAACATATTTTCCAAATACCCATACAGGATTAACTCGAAAATATTAATACCCACAATAGATAATCCATATTTCTCATTACCCAGAAGAGGAATAAACTGAATATGCATTTACTTGTAAAATATTGCATAGACAAAAACAAGAAACCCTTGCCTGAAATATTCTTGATGAAGAAGACCAAAAACCCTTTGTGATTTCCTCTTTCCTTCTCTATTTTTCTTCCTCCAGCTTCTTAGCTCCACACCACACAAAATAAACTCCAAAACCTTATTTATTTTTATAGAAAATTTCTCCCCAACATTGCTGCAATAAAGAATGGAAAGATCCCCAAAATACAGGCCCAAAATCAGCTCCAAATGGCCGTAAAACTTCCATGAAATCCTCCAGATTTTTTTTGACATGGTCTCTCCTCTACTTCCTCCTCTCTTCACGGCATGCTAAATGGTAAAAATCAAAACCTAACTCTCCTTTATTCCATGGATTCCAAAATCCATTTAAACATAATTAAACTTCAAAAATGCCTCCAATTAGCTTTTAGGCTAAATTTAATTTTATTTATTTATTTTAAATGAAACTATGTGCCACATTCCAAAAGGAATAATTAACACATAAGTTAATGCCAAAATAACTCATAAGTCGAATTCCACAAAATATCATTCCAATTAAGCCTTATTAAAAATATTGAGTTCCAAAAGTCGGGATGTTACAAAAACACACAAGAGGTACCCCAAAATGAAACTTAATGAGTGAACTAGAAAGCGAGAGGATTTTTGTGGGATAAATTATCCTCTTTCTCAAGGTGTATTGATAAAAAAATGGTCTAAAAAGAGATCCATTGAAGAGGGGAAATAATCAAATCCAAATTCTTCTTAGCCTCCTATCACACTCCAAGAATTTACAACTCAAGTGTAGTCCCAAATACACGAATCATCCCAAGGAATTTGTTGTATCCACTCACCAATGCAACTCTGTAATAAGGAGGTTAATCAGGTATAAAAATAAAACCTCCTCCATTTTATGTATCTTTGATAATTGGAAACAACCTAGTACATAACTCGTATTATTGACTCAAGGGAAAGTAACTCGGTGATGCCTAAGAAAATAGTAGACCAGTGGGTCTTAAGTACGAACTTTGTCTCAAAGGGTGGTACAATTATATAAGACATCGGGGAACAATTAAAGTCATAAAGGATATGAATCTAATACTGCATGCATGCCTAAATGTCACAGTTAGGAAAGACATATAAGTAATTGACTTACCATCACTCTTTACCTTATGTTTATCAAGAGATTTCATAGATAAAATTAGTGGTTACCTATCAGTTGACTAATCCCACATGTTATTCAAAACAAGGTATGGAGCTAATGCTAAAATTATATTTGAGCCAATTGAAAACTATCACATTGAGCCTTACATGACAACTCCAATCAATGCCAATTACACCATCTTTGACCAAGAAGATTATTCAGATATGTAGGAAAATGAGTGGGCTCATAGGATACATGCCTATGATCCATACAAAGCGATGGAGGAAGCTAAATTGGGAATATATTATCTGCATGAGGAAAATCCACCTCTCCCTAGCATCACCAAACTAGATGATGAAGATGACAATGATGGTTGAAGGAGAAAAAATGTGCAAGAGGAGGAGAAATGCTTGTATCCCCCAAAGGTAATCTGTTAGTGCAAAATCATAGCACCCCTGGACACACATCAGGCTTCTAGGTTGATGTTCAGGCATCCAGTGTGATTGCACAACATGGAAACCTCTCTCCAAGCATGGGACTTGTGAAACCGAGAGAGGAATCTCCAGATTAGAGGTGGTTCCTCAAACTCCTCCTCGATTTAGATCTATATTTTGTAAAACTACGAGAGGTTTAGATCCTAATCCTATTCTAACTTGCAAGAGAGGCGGGCGAAGTGCAAAAATTGAAACTAACTAAAGATGGTGATGCACCGAAAGGAGAATGTTGGACATCTATCAAAACTACCATGGACAAAGAGAGGTGAGCAATGGGAAGGATGGACGGATGCATCACGAGCCCAAGGATAGATTTCACACGGAAAATGTCCCAAAACTCCATGAACACACTCCGGACTGCAATGAACATTCAAACATGCACAAATACCTGCAATGAAGAGAGGCA
Organism: Taxus wallichiana var. yunnanensis; assembly: GCA_018340775.1. Lineage (NCBI taxonomy): Eukaryota > Viridiplantae > Streptophyta > Pinopsida > Cupressales > Taxaceae > Taxus > Taxus wallichiana. The sequence continues at coordinate 54,681,983 of CM031235.1, forward strand.
AGAAGAGAACAAGCAAAAGCGATGAAGGATGGACGGATGCATCACAAAACACGTTTTGTTGCTCCGTAAGTTTGCACGAGAACATCATTCCATTAGTAAAAGGAAAAAACACCATTACGAGCAAGGGAGGAGGTTCGAACTCCATTTTCAACCCTAGAGAAGAAAAGAAGGGAGGCGGAGCGAAAAGAATGAACAACCTCTTTTCAAAATGAGCCAAATCTGGCTTTTACATTGTATGGGTCGAGCCCAGGGGACAGAAACGTAGGAAAATGTGCAAGCCCATTCCTCATGACTGCAGGTGCATTAAATCGGCATGGGGGACCTTACAAACCCATACCCTATTACCTTGACCGGATTATAGGAGAATGCGACCCATTCTCGCATTAAATCTAATTCTGGAATGTCATTTCTAGCCATGAACACGCGTCAGAGCTGTTTCTCAATTTTCTCTCTTCAGACTACACCAAAACTCGAGATTGATCCCAGAATCTTGTAGATAATTTCACCAACTTTTCGTTGATATAAAGAACGTGCAAATCCAAGCTCTGGATCGAAAGTTATGGCGATCTCAAGAATTAGGACGCATGAAACAGTGAAAACGGATTTTGAAATATTTTCCACGCTCTGCCACCTGGATGACACGTGGCAGGCTATGATTCAACGAGAAATTCTCTCTCCTCCATCTTTTGTGGGCTTTCCTTTGAAATTTCCTTGTGGGGCCCTTTACTGGGACACGTGGCACTATCCCATTGGTTCGGGCTGACCCTTTAAAACTTGCCCTTTGACTTTTGACTTTTCTCCTTGAGACACGTGGCATGATCTGGTTGGTTCTCGGCCTGCTGCTGCTCTTTCGTGCCCTTCGCATCTTTTCGTCCCGGATGTCCCAAATGCTTAGTGCTCCTTGTGCTGATTTCGCGCGAACCGGCCGGTTCGCATCCATTTGTCCCAAATGTCCCACTTTGCTTTGGACTGCCTCGACCTTTTTCGCCCGGTTCGGCCGGTTCACGTACTCGCGGCCCGCTTGTCCCATTGTGTTTCAGACTGTTTGTGCTGATTTCACCCGGTTCGGCCGGTTCGCGCCTTTTTGTCCCACTTGTCCCGAATCGCTTCTCGCTTCTCGAGCTTAGTCGATTTTCTCTTGGTGGATGGCATTTCGCGCCCACCGTGTACTTTTGTCCCAGATGTCCCTGTTGCTATTTGGGCCGCTTGGAGGCTTTTCGGCCGATCCGCGCCTTTTTGTCCCAGATGTCCCAATTGCTCCTAGGACTAGGACTTAGCCGATTTTCACCATTTTTTCTGGATCAACCTTCTTGCCTTCGCAACCTTTTCCGCGTTTTCTCGAGCTTTCCTAACTACCCGACAGGAGAGTTAGAAAAATATCTGAGAGAACCTCAAAAACATGATGTTTGCTCTGAATCAATCAATGTGCATGGGACTTGAATATTCTGATGCATGTTATCAAAATTACCTAGGGGGGGTGAAATTTTGACAACAAAGATATAAATACTATTCATATTTTAGATTCTAGTTCAATTTTTCAAATAACACAACCGAGTATGAAGCATTGGTCCATGGATTCTACTAGGCAAGGTAAATAGGTATCAAGAACTTACAAGTTTTTGGGGACAATGAACTGGTTTTAAATCAAATTAGAGGGCTTAATGCTGCTAAAAATGATCTTCTCAAGAGCTAAAAACACCGAGTATGGGATCTCATAGAGGACTTAGAATAATTTAACATTGATTCCATACCAAGGAAAAATAACGAGGTTGTGGATACATTTGTAGTAATTGGACCAACATTTGATGTGATTGAGAATATCAAGAAAGATCAAGTATAATCTCATATCAAAGTAGTAGTGAGACAAGTTATTCCCAATAATAACACAAGCCGAAAAGTGTTCGAAAGTGATAAAAAAATCATAAATTTCCTTAAGGAGGAAGTCAAAATTTCTTCAAGAAATTAGAAAGGTAGTATGAGGATCACGTAGTTTAGCTAAGAATGAACAAACTCCAAAAATGTTTGGTGACTCTAGAGTCAATCTTCAATCCTAACAAAAAGTTTCGGAAGGAGAAAGCAAATATTTAGGTCAAGGGTGAAGATTCAGAACCAGTTTCAGTTAGACAAGGTAAAGTGCTCCAAATTGGAAAAGTAAGTACTCATCAAGAAAAATCTTATTTCATTCAAATTTTTCAAGAGTTTCCTAATATATTTTCTTATATTTATAAATATTTAAGAGGATTTGATCCAATTTTGGCACAACACACTATTGAGCTAGATCCAAAAGCTAAGCCCATTAGACAGAAGCAAAGGTCAGTGAACCCTCATATTGAGCCTCTCATGAAGAAGGAATTGAATAAGCTCATTGAGGCAAGTATTATTTTTCCAATCAAGCACATTTCATGGGTGACTAATCTGGTGTTAGTCGGGAAGAGAAATGGGGAGATCAAATTTTGTGTGGATTTTCGAACTTGAATAGAGCTTCTCTCATGGATCATTATCAACTACCTTCCACGGATAAAATCTTGTAAGTAGTAGATAGCTTAGAAAGATTTTTATTTTTATATGGCTACTCGGGCTATAATCAAATAGATGTGAAAGGGGAAGACCAATTCAAGATAGCTTTCACCACCAAATGGGGTAAATATGCTTACAAGAAGATTCCTTTTGGCTTATCAAATGTTGAAGCTACATTTTAGAGAGAAATGGAGATGGAATTCAAGGAGTTGATGAACAAGATGGCTCTTGTGTACGTAGATTACATTATGGTACTATCCAATAATGCATTAGATCACCTCTCTCACCTCAAGAAAGTATTCGAGAGATGCATGCAATTTGGAGTATCTTCAAATTTGAAGAAATGTATATTCCTATCTCATCAAGGAAAGATATTAGGCCACAATGTGTCTAGATAAGGGTTGACAATTGATCTAAAAAGAGTTAAAGCTATCCTTGCTCTACCTTTTCCAATCCATAAGAAGGATCTCCAAAGCTACTTGGGAAGAATCAATTTTTTTACGAAGGTTTATTCCCGATCTCGCCACTCTTGTTAAACCATTAATAATTATTCTTAAGAATAACCTTGCATTCAAGTGAACAACGAGAGAAAATAGAGTTTTGAGGCTATCAAACATCCAATATCCCAAGATACAACTCTCATTAATCGATACTTCTCGAAATATTTCTTCCTCTATGCCTTTGGTGGTTCAGATACAATCTCTACCATTTTTTTGCATTTGAACAAGGAAGGATCTGAGCATCCCATTGATTTCATTAGTCAGAGCTTGAAATATTATGAGATGAGGTGTTATTTCATCAAGAAGCATGTCCTCAATATTATTAGGAGTTTGAATAAGTATAGACACTTGGTCTCCAATAAAAATCCATTTGTTTGTGTCTCATTATGGAGTTAAGGAATTTATCCTAAATAATGACTTGAATATAAAAGGGCGAGTTATATTACCTATGTCATGTAGTATTACATAGGAATCAAGGTAAACAAACTAGTCTTTGGTAAAGGCTTATGTGAGTAGATAGCTTCCAATCAGCATGTTGAGTTAAGGGATGAAGAAGGAGTTATTTTGGTGTTACAAGATGATCAAGAAAAAGTAGCAGAGATGGTGTACCCATTCCTTGTTAGACCTAGGACATGATCAATATCATTCGAGGAAGCTTTTTTCCCTCTAAGATTTAGCAAAGTAAATAGAAATTATTTTAGACTCCAATCCATTCTGTATGTTCTCATTGATGGAATCTTATTCAAGAAAGATGTGAATGGAGTTCTCTTGAGATGTGTTCCAACAAATCAGATTGAGAAAGTGCTACATGAGTTCCATGATGGAGAATCTGGAGGTCATTTTTCTCCACGAGTAATAGCCCTCAAGATCATGAAGGCCGGTTACTATTGGCCTAAAAGTTTTGTAATTGTTATGTATGGATCAAGAAGGGCAAGAAATGTGCATTTTTCATAGGGAAGGAAAAGCTAACGGTACTACCACTCCACCCAATCGTAGTCGATCAACCATTTATGTAGTGGGAATTGGATTTCATTGGGATCATCAATCCAAACCCAATCCAAGGTCACAAGTGGATTATCACGGTAATGGATTATTTCACCAAGTGGACCGAAGCAGTAGCACTCAAGGAGGAAAATGAATCTAGTATACTAGACTTCTATAAAGGAATTGTTACCAAATTTGGTGTCCCCTCTACTATTATGTCAAACAATGCTCTAGCATTCCTTGGCACCAAGATCTCTTAATGGGTTGTCAAGAATGGATTATATCTTAGGACTTCCTATAATTATTACCCCCAAGGTAATGGGCATGTAGATTCCATGAAAAAAAACCTCTTGAGGATTATCAAGACTCGTATAAATATCGAGGATGTGGCATACCAAGAAAAAATCATCCTTGTGGGATAATAAATTTACATGAAAGAGGTCTACTGAAGCTCTCCCTTCAAACTAGTATATGTAAAAGAGGCTAGTCTACCCTTATCTCTTGAGTTACCAAAATTGAAGCTCCTTAAGCAGCTAGAATTATTTGAGTTCAAAGCTATGGAAACAGTATTTAGAACTCATGGAGTTGGGAGAGCTAAGAGATAAAGCATTGCAAACCATGGAGAAGGATCAAGCTTTGATCAAGAGATACTTAGACAAGAAATATAAAGCCAGAAGCTTCCAAGAGGGAGATTCGGTTCTAAAGTGGGATGTTGATAGGGAAAAACCATGTAAGCATTAAAAATTTGATGCTATATGGAGTGGTCCCTACATGATCATAGGGTGTAAGAGTAATAACTCTTTCCAACTTTTCAAGTTGGATGGAGAAGAGTTGGAGATTCCATCAATGGAATCTATCTTAAGCATTGTTTTTAAACAAAATTATAATCTTTGTACATATTAGTTTAGGATTTTTAATTCCTCTAACTTCTTATGGAAAATTGTTTTGTTATTAGAGTAGGTTTCCTTTCCTAAGTGCTTAACACAATTTTGTTGTTGGATTCTCTTATTGTAAAGAGTTCACTTTGTGGATCCGGGAAAAAATGTTCAAAGTGTTCACGATCCATTTCAGTGCTTCATGAAAATAAAAATGTAGAGTAACTAAAACCATATTTTGGGGAAGTTTTTAGAGCTTATCTACTCAACTCCAACAATATCACTTGCAAGTCTCATATTAAGTGGATGCATTTGAGGTGGGGTTGTTGTTTATTTCAGTTTCTTCATTATTTGAAGTGGAAACATATAAGGATTTTAGATTTTAAAAGAAAATCCACTCACATAACACTTTATTTAAGATATTTCTTATAATGTGAGTGGAAAATTCAAGCAAGAAATAGGAAAAATTTAGGTTCAAGCAGTGTTTCAAGTGGCTTAGGGGCTAGAATTAAAGTACAAATCAGATTTCATGTTATTAGGATAACTCCATGCTCAATGGATACTTCAAGGCCATTGATCAACTCATCTATCAGAAATATGGTGCCTAAGAGTCACCAAAATGTTGTCTATTTTTGTACCCTTGCAAAAATTGAGCAACTTGGACAATGTGGACTTGGGTGGATTAACAATCTTTAGTGATGAATCTTGGAAGAAATGGATAATGTCCATATTTTGGGAACTTGCAAACATTCTTGAGGTATTCCTCTTTCAAGCTTGTAAACTCCTATACTTAGCCAAATTTAAGTGGAAAGATGTTCAAAATAGAAAAAATGGATTTTAGGGGACCCCACTTCATGTTTTCTAACTCCTTGCCCAAGGAAATATTCTAAAATGTTTTAAAAAGTGAAAGAAATTGGAAAAGGGGTGAAATTTTAGTGTATTGTGGCATGTTTTGTATTTTGGTGACCTATAAGGAACAAATTCGCAAGGGCCTCATGTTCTTTGGTTTACCAAAACACCCGTAGTATAAAGGATTTGAGTGGAGATAGTTGAGTGTGGTGAAATCAAATCTTGGTGACCTCACAAGAAATTATAATGTTTCTACCATGGTTATTATCCTTGTTTACTCTTGTAACTGAAGTTGCAAATGTTGATAGTTGATTTTTGTTTTGAAGACAATGTACTCTTTAAAACTGATAAATCATGTTTTTGTAGATGATATGTTTTATCTTCTAAAATTGGATACAATCATGTTGTGTCAATTCTAAATTGATATTGAAGTATTTCATATACTCTTTATACTAAACTTTGAAATACATTCTTTACATTGGTGAATGAAATAAATTCATTCCTATAAGACTATGTCTATACATGGCTTAATTTGCATTTGTGAACTTGTTTCTCTACCCATTTCATAAATGTAGGAATAACCATACCTTGGATCAATTGCAATGATCCAAGGCATGTATGTGATTCTATGATTTTTCTGATATGTCTTGGAACTCGGGGTTACATTTTTCAGATCTCAGGGGCATCCTGTAGCATATTAAGGATGCACCCTTCTATTTGATCTAATAACGTTGTTTTGATATTTTTTTGCAAAAGGTAATGTCCTTTGATTAATATTTAGGACCTAAATAATCTAAGTTCCTTTGATTATTTATCTTACCTTAACCTAAGTTAAGGTGATTATATTTTTAGTGATTATTAATTCCTAAGAAGGGTTATCCTAGTCATTGACATTAATTTATCCTAAGCTATGGGTAAAACTAATGCTAAGGAACCATCTCTATCTCTAACCATAACTCTATTAAGAGTATTAAGAAAATGGCTCTATATTTTAATTTTATCACCTTCAAAAATGTGTATAGGGAGGCTAATGTTGTGGAATACTTCTTTGCTAATATGGGGGTTAATGGGCTTGAGTTGACACTTTTGAAGGAGGTGGAAATTATTGATCCCAAGGTGCGGGAACACTTATTAAAAGACACCAATGCACATGTATAAGGTCCTTTCATGGGGTGTCAATCTCATCAAGCTCGCTAGCCGTATGATGATTTTGCATTTATCTCTCAATAATGAGAAGATCGGGAATGAGATTCACACGTATTCTTGGAGAGCTCTCATTATCTCCTGTGTCTGTAGAAAACTTCGATTCTTGGTGTGCGAGTAATCTTTTGGTGTTTTGGATTTAGGGTTTTTTCGTGAATAGATTTTTGTTGTTCATCCAAATGGGGATGATCTTGTTAGAACTAAACCTGCTAATATTGAAGGGGTAATGCACTGAAGCTATGGCTCTATTTAGTAGCAAGGGATTTACCCCCTTTCTAAAAATCTTAGCAAGGATTTTTCAGGTGCACAAAGCGAAGAAAAAGGAGTTGTGGTTAAAATTAAGGGGATCAGGATGGAGATTACTGTGGATTTGGTGGAAAAAGTGATGGGTATTTCAGTGGTGGGGAGGGAAGTCTACAAACCAAAGAAGGAAGCATCTAAAGAATTGAATCTTTTTCTCAAAGATAATGAGAATCTCACCTCCCATTTTTCTGGTTACCTTATATTATCTTTACCTAATCCATATGATGAGGTGGTTCTCTCTCTCTCTCTCTCTCATTAAATTTTTAACCCTCGAGGGCCGTCACAAATGTATTTATGCCTACCACCTCCCTATGCTAAATCATTTTAGGCATGGCTAGGATTTTAGTTTCCCCTACTTCCTGTATCGTTCCCTATGTGCCTCTATTTTGTAGTTCAAAACGAGAAGAATTTATGTCCCTCTCCATCAAGGCTTTATCCTTTCCCTAGTCAAAAGGGTAGCATTGGACATTGATAAAATTAGATCCCTTAAGTTGGCTCTGAAGCTTATGCGGATGGCAATGGTTTAGACTCGAGAGGAGGAGGAATCAAGCGACGATTTTGACTCTCAAGATGGGGACTCGGATGATGACCAAGATGAGGTGGAGGTGGTTGTGGCCCAAAATCTTAAGGACCTGAAATAAAAGTAGATCCCTTGCTCCCGTCAAACACCAAGGGTGAGTCTAGAAAACAGGATGTCTCGACCCCTATTAACACTTAACTAGAACAACACTTTGAGGCAATGGGTCACATTGGTCCGATCAAAGGGGAAAACCACTTGCAAGGATGATGATAGATATAGAGGAACTCAAGGGTGATATGTGGCTCACTAAGAGCTCGGTCTAGTTTTTATTCAATGACTAGCATAAGATGAAAGAGTAGGTGGAGGAAGCGGTCAACATTGGGTAGGGCGGAGAGATTGAGGTTTTAAAGGCCAACTTTGGTGCCATAACCAAAGAGATGGATCAAGTTAAGGAAATTCTCCATAGTTATATGGAATGGAGCATTGTGATGGTAAAATTGACCTGCAAAAACCTTCGACTCTAGGGCAGCTCGCCAATACCTATTGTGTCGTGGATAGTTAGGGCAAGAAGAGAAAGGCTACCTGGATGGTTTTGACATGGGATCCTTGGCGGTTAATATTGAATCTTTGGTGAAAGAATGGGATAAGGTGTTGGAGGGGCTTGAAAAAGCCTACAAATGACCTAGGATGGGTTGTTTTGTTTTTTCACTGTCTCTATTATTGGTTGTTACTTTCATCAATGTTGTTAGTTTATCTGTGTTTTTTGTTGCTGTTAGTTTCGCTTTATGGGCTCCAGAGAGCTCTTATTACTATGAACAGTTATATTATGGTTTTTGATGTTATTGTAATGTTGTTTTCTACTCTCATGGAGAGTTTTCGATGTATGGGGTAGGGTCCCCTCAACCCTTTTTTACCTCTAATAAAAAATGCTAAAGAACCTAGCCTAAGTGGCATTGAACTAACCTAAGGGGAAACCATTTTTGGCATGGATGGAAAGTTAGGGAATGGGTGGTGGCACCATTCCAAAGGTGTAAGGAAGATTTAAATGGTTCATTAAATGTTTTGTACCGCCAATTTTGGTTGAGGCAAGGTTGTGGTGGATTTTACTAAAAATACAACTCTACTAAGCATTGGTTAAATGAAGTTTTAATTGTTAGTTATAACTAACAAAGGGATGGCATTGGAGGGAGTTTTGGGGACCACTGGTAGTCCTGCTATCATTAATGAACCTCGACCCTTGAGTGAAACTGCTTGGAAATAACAATATGGGTTTGGGGAAAAGGAATGGTTTGGTTTTATTGTGCATTCGGATTTTTTGAGCTCTTTGGCTCTGCATGTAGTATTTTCATTTTTCGAACTATCAGTTCAATTTTGTTACAAATTAAAGATTGCCATTACATGGTAGAAATAATGGAAAAATTTGTTGTGGAAACTATAAAGGAAAGATGGAGGAATTTTTAGAGGATTTGGTTGGAGTTTTGATGGAAATATTTAAGTGGAAGCTTCACAGAATGGCTTGAAGCATGGAAAAGAAACCAAGAGCACTACCAAGAATGATAGGCTCTATCTCTTTACAATAAAATGCTTTATTTAATGATTTCATAAAAATATTTCTACTCCCTATGTGAAATTTTCTAAGATTTGGTTCTTGCTTTGAGTATTGTATGCTTTCCTTGTTCCTTTTCATTTTCTTGATGATTATTAGTTTTTTGTTAATAGAAATGACTATGTTGGCTTGTAGTACATTATATTTGATTACGGGTTTAAAATATCTGAAAAATAAATGTGTTTACAATATATTAAATTGTGAATGATTAGTTAAGGGGATGTTGTGTTTCTGATAAATATATCTCCTTGTATTTGTATCATGTTGGCGTTAAAATAATTTCATAGGGTTCTGGTGGAATTATTTTCATATTTTGGCAAAATATTAGGTTGTCGATTAAATTTGGTGTTAAAAAATATTATTTGTGTCGACTTCTTAAATACCCGAACTTGGCTCTGGTTTCGGTTTTTGGGTCATTCATTTTGGCTTAAATTTGTAACTACTCTTTACTGTTGTTATTTAACTCAAGTTTTAACCCATCTTGGGTACTCCCGATGGAGGTATTTTGAGCTCTGCATGTGCAAAATAGAAAGGTGGACCATTAGAGTTTTCTATCTCTGTAATTTTTATTATGTTTTGTTGGTTATTTACCCTTCTCGGGTCGGTCTATTTTGGAAGCAGTGGTAAAATTCATGTCTCTCTCTCTTGATGGTTATGTTTTTCTTTGCAAGATCACCCTTCTCGGGTTGGCTTAATTTCTTGAGCTCTGTTGATTTTTGACCATCCCAAGTCTTTGTGTTATGCTTCGAACTGGGTCTCACTTTTCTTTTGTTAAAGTTCCTTCAAAGATCTGTTAGTCTTCGAGCGTCGTGGGTTGGATATAAGAGTTCTATATCTATTTCTGTTCACCTTGGTGTTTTTGTGGTTTTTTCATCAATGTTTACAAGGGATGTATTAGTGGTGATTTGAAGCATGTTAGTTAATGAATGTTTATTCCTTGTGAAATGTCTCATTAGAGACTCGAGATTGTATTTTTGAATAGTTTAAAGCATATCAGTGGTGACTATTTCTCTATTTCAATTTGTTTTAAATGTGTTGGGAGATGAGAGTTTTGATGTGATCATGGTTAGGGGAATTATTAATCCTTAAGTCTGAATTTTGATCCTTACCAAGTGAAGGTAGTACTATGTGATTTTGTTCTTTTGAGCTGTTCGATTTTCGTTATCCTGTATTTTTATGTGAGAGTTACTTTGTGCATTCGATTGTATCTTGATCATTTGAAATGCATGTTTTTGGTATGAATCTCTCTGTCGACTTGGTTCAATAGAAATGTATTGAACAAATGGGTTTTAGATCTTAGCTTGTTTGTTTCAACAGACCCTTCTAGAGTTCTTTATCTTGGTGATTAAATCATCTTGTCAATAGACCAGAGTAAACTTCTTGTAGAAATGTCAATGAGTATATTTGGTTCATGTCGAGTTTGTTCCTTGTTTTATTGGCATCCTTTTATGGATGGTGGCAGGGATTTGGTTAGAGGGGTTTTGGTGACAACATTTTGTCCATGCCGATTCATTCATGTTTATATATCAACTCCTTTTAGATTGGTGATAGGGAATTGGTTGTGATATAGTGGAAACTTATGGCTTGGTGAATTAAATTTATCTGCATACCTTCATTGGTGTAAAAGTACATTTTGAATCCTTTCTTTTGGATCAATCATACTTAGTGGACCCTTAGGTACGATGTTTAACGATTAATTAAACAAGATAATAAATTGAAGGTTAATAATCGATGTTTTTGTAAGTATTCAGTTACGTTAAAAGAACTTAGTAGGTTGTTGTAATATAGGGGTTGCCGCAGAGTACCCTCTTAATGATGAGAGTCATTACGAGGATACTATGATGTAACCAACTATGCTTCAACACCCCACTCAGTTCAATTAACTCAATTTTCATAAGAGGAATTTCGGTTCATAGTTCTACTCTAAACAGAGATAGGCATATGGAAAAGTGTAGTCATCAACTCATGTTGACCTAGGGTAAATAAACACACTCGAATTGATGAGATTCGATTTGAGTATGTCTATTTATCCTTAGTCACCATGAGTGGACTACAACACTAGTGTATGTGAGTTATCCCTATTTAGTGTGAAACTCTGACTCGGATTTGGTTGATAGAAGTCAAGGAAGACCAATCTAGATAACAGTTTGAGTGGGGTGAAAGACATATTCCTTTTGTGAGTATGCCATCTTGGAATGTAAACATGGTAAACATGTTTAAATTTTGGCCAAAGTATCACAAACTGTTGGTTGCATTGTCTTATGTCACCTAGTCTAAGATTGTGAGATTTCATATGAGTATTAGTAATAGATACTTAGATAGGCTTCTTAGATAGAACACTTGAGTGACCTGTAATGGGTAAAAGAACAAAAGTATACATTATATACACAAGAACAAGTTAAACATGAGATATCGGTTTAATACCGAGTCATGAAATGAGAGATCTTTACCTTAGCTCATATTCACCTAGGTACATTATTTACCTTTATTGTATTTATCCTCACCCACTTATGTGTGTGGATATTTCTTTTATTTATTTAGATATTAGGAGATATTATCTAGTTGTTAGGTATAGTTATTTCCTTGATCTATGGTATTGACTAGATCCTTGATGTCTAGTTCTCTCATAAATCTATGGACTTGACTAGTTCTTTGATGACTAGTTCTTTTCATGATTTATGGTTTGATCTACGACATTGACTGGTTATTAGATTGTTATTCCTTGCCTATATAAGCAAGGCCCATTCTCATTGTATTTCATTGAGTTCCATAATAATATATGATATTGCTGCTCATTTGTTTGCAAAGGTTTATGTAAAGTTATTCTGGCAAATTTCTTTCATCTTATTGATCGTGGTGTTTGATTAGAATCTATGTTCTTGGCTTGAAATGCGATCTGCTTATCATTCCTTTCAAGATTGGTGTGACATTGAGTCATTACAGCTGCATATGGTTTTATATTATGAGATGGATTGGCAATGGAATGTGTGTTATGAATTGTATAAATTGTGAACATAAAACATTATGTAAAAAAAATTCCCTTGTTTCTAAGTCATAAAAGTGGGTGTTGCGAAAAAGTTCCCACAGGCCACATGTTCCCTGAAATATTTAATTCTCTCCGCAATGTAAAAGAGGTCTGATGTAAAGGCTGGGAAAATGTAGTAATGTGTTGAATGTGGAGATTTGAGTCCCTCACGTCCCAAGTTCCACAATACCCAACTAGACCTAAAACCCCATAGTTGTCGTAACAAAGGAAATGGATAGCGGGTGTAATGTTGTGAAGGTGGAGATATGAGACCCCAAAGACCTAGTTCCCATGTACCCCATGTGATCCAAAGACCCATCATAGGAAAATTTAAAAGTGAAAAGGGTGGGAAAATTATACAGAGTGGACTTTAACATGCTTTTAGCCCAATTTGTGAAATTCTCATAATGGAAAAAATAAAACCCCTAGATTCCCGAGGCTCATATATTTTGACTAGATTATCCATTTTTCAAAAAATTGATATCACTAGAAAGGTATTTTTGAGCTCTACAACATGAAATCCTCATATTTTTTTATGAAGATAGATGAGAGAAAATATAAAAACTACAATCCATCTCCAAAAATGCAATTCCATATTTCCTCACCTCTAAAATTAATGTGTGTGGTCTTTTCTCCTTCCACGAGATGTAGAGCATTGGGAAGTGAAGTGTGAGGGTGCATAAGGATCTTTTATAGGAGAATAGTGACTAATCATGAAGAATATTGGGTTCCTCTCCTCTCCTTCTAACTTTCTCCTATATGTTGTAAAAAATGAATCATTTGCAATGTTGGACACTTTTGTAATACTTTTGTATTCTCTCCCAAGGAGATGCATTTGTATTATTGATCTCAAACCTCATATTTGAATGTATTCATGGTGAATCTTGTCGATATCTTAGATATAATGTATTATGCATTCATCTAAGTAATAAAATATTGGTTTTGTGACTCTAAATCTTTCCTAGCTTGTATTTTCTTGCAATTTTCTTACCTCTCATTATTTTTATAGGTATTTGTGTATCTTCTCTTTATTGTGTAAGATTAAAATCTATAGTTTTGCAAGGAATTAAAGGTTAAATTTTTATTGGACTATGGAATTCATATATTTTCTTTCCTTTCTATTTTTCTTTCATCTTCCAGATTTATAGTGTATCTCCACCCTCTTTTTGGTGCATCGACTACTTAGTTTAGGTTTCATTTATGTAATTTCTTATATCCACAGTACCTTGGAGATTTAATTTAGGATTAGATAACTTCATTTTCAAAAGTATGAGTAGAATAGAAATAAAAATAAGAAGAGGAACCAGCCTATTCTAGAGAATCATCTCAAGTTCATGGTCCCAAACACGGAGATGATTCCTTGTAACTTCATTACATTGTTTTTCCAAAAAATTACATGTTAGAAAATAAAAGCATGTTGTAATTTGGTGATAATATTTTTGCATGCCCGATGGGACTGAGAATTCAATTCTTCCATGTTTATCAAGATTAGATGTGTGTCTTGGTGAATTTATAGCCTTTGGAGGATCTATAACATCTCATCCAGTGACTCCTAGGATCAAAATTCAGTGGTTTTAGTCTGCAAGAATTTTCTCGATTCATGAGAAGGATCCAAACCAGGTATAAAACAAGAGAAGAATGGATATTTGAATACATATAGCCATCTCTAGGTAGATGATGAAGAGGAAGACAAGTTCAGAGATCTCCATCTCCACCAAATAAGACTCTTTCAACACCTCCACCTGGTAGGTCATTTCTTCAATCAACTAGAGTTCTTAGACCAATCAAAATGGATCAACAACCACCAAATCCATTTTTCAATTTCATGGGTAGTAGTCCACTTAATCTCAATGCACAAAATCCAATTCTAGTGGCAGCATTAAAAAACATTCCATATTTCACTAGAGAGAATCACACAACCCCAATTGATCACATCCAGGACATTGCAAATGTCTTTGTTATTCACGAAATATTTGATATGTATATGGTGGTATAAATTCTTTCTTCTTCCCATAAAGAGAAATATTTTTTAGTGGTTCAAAAGCTTGGCAAAAGGATCAATTCAGAACTAGAATGAACTATGCTCAAGACTTTGTAACTTGATTCGAGAGAAAGGGAAGATAATTTATCTCTTTTGAAGTAGTTAACTACAATCAAAAGAGTGCTAAATGAAAAAATGGAAGACTTTAATTCTAGACTCTATAGAATATGGGACATGATTCTAATATCCATGACACCAATGATTGAAGGTCCATTTCTCTATTTCCTTAAAGCTCTAAACTCTAATATATTTTTATGATACATACATGGGAGGGATAACTTTACCAGGACTCTATGCCATATCCATTAGAGCTGATAATTTCCTAATTCAAGCTAGTAAAATCACACCTATGCCACCTATTCCTATCTAACAAGAAATGGGAATCCTATTTCTATCTAAACACCTGAATTAGCCTATTTGTAGCTCATAGACATTGTAATTCCAATGAAGCTTCCACCTCTTCTAGCGCATCAATTGAACTTCAAAAAGTCATGAAACAATTAAAAAACCTAGGGAATGTGTTGGTTACCATAAGAAGGAAACAAGATCAAAGTTTTAGACCTTACCAACCTCTGTATCAGCCCACCAAGCTCTTGTACTAGTCTAATAGACCTCCTTCTCAAGCTACCAACCAGAATCAAGGACAACATGCTTATGTTAGGACATTTCAACCATATAATCCTAATGCAAATTCAACATCTAGAGCCTTAGTTCCAGTCTAGAAAAACCTTGTACTTGACTATGAATGGTTTTTCCCTTCTATATAACCCCATAATTAGGAAGCATGTTTCAATGGTATGTTAAATAAAGACCTATTGGAACAAAGTGTTTGTGTGTCTCAAGAAACAAATGAAGAAGAAAATCAGCAACAGATAAACACATAAGAGGCACCCTAGAATGATATTTCACTAGTGAAATGCAAAGCAAAAAATTTACGTGGGATAAATCAATCTCTTTCTCAGGGTGTAGCAGTAAACACAAGGTCTAAAAAGAGAGCCATTGAAGAGGGGAAATCATCAAATCCAAATGCTTCTCAGCCTCTTATTACACTCTAAGGAATTAGTAACTCAAGTGCAGTTCCAAATCCACATAATCAACCCAGGGCACTTGTTGTATTAGCTCATGTGTAAGAGAAAACAGTGTCAAACAAAGGGTAGAAAAGGTAGAAAAAGACATCCATCTCCATTCAACATCAGTTATCAAATGAAGAAAACAAATGTAATAATCTTTATGTGGGATTCTTTAAAAATTCTAGGATAGAGGGATTTATTGTAGGAAGCCATGACCAACCTATCAATATCAAATGAGTCGTGCAGAGCCGAGGAATAAGTGCTCACTAATGCAACTCAGGTAATAAAGAGGTAAATCAATTAGAAATATGAAACCTCCTCCATTTTATGTATCTTTTATCATTGGGAATAACCTAGTACACAATTTCATGATTAACTCAAGCGAAAATAGCTCGGTGATGCCTAATCAAATAGTATACCTTTTGGGTCTTAAGTATGAGCATATCTCAAAAGGAGTGGTATAATTAGATGGGACAATAGTGGGAACAATCAGACTCATCAAGGATCTAAATCTAACAATGCATGCATGCCCAAATTTCACATTTTAGAAAGACATATAAGTGATTGACTTGTCACCACTCTTTGCCTTATGCTTGTCAAGAGACTTCATGGCTAAAATTGGTGGTTACCTATTAGCTGAATGGTTCCACATGATTTTTAGAACAAGGTATGGATCTAAAACTACAATTAGATCTGAGCGATTGCACCATCTTCGACTAAGAATATTGTTCGAATCTTTGTCCACTCAAAATTCCCGCTCTGTCAAAAGTAAAAATTTCAAAATTTTGAGTGGAAATGTCTTTTCTCAATCGAGCTAGTGGTGTGAAAAAGTCTTGAAGTCGATAAAATCTAAGTTACGGGTCATTACAGCAAGTATTTCGGGCTGTCGGACATTTTGTCCCAACTGTCCCAAGTGCAAGCGGGTCTTTTGTTCCCGATCGGCGAAACCTCCGAATTTGTCCCATTTTCGGGCCCGTTGGAAGTTTTGTCCCAAGTGTCCCGAAGTTATCATGCGAGATGTTCCAATTTCGGTGAACCACCCGAACCGCGTACTTCACACTTTCTTGTCCCAAATGTCCCAATTTCAAAAGTGTGCTCTGTTTTGTCAATTTCGCCCGAACAGGCGAGTCACGTACTCGGAACTTTGTCTCAAATTTCTCAAGTTCAAACTTAAAGTGCACTCTGTTCCATTTTCGGCCGATTCGCCTAATTTCGTCCCAACCGTCACGAGTTCCAAAGTGCATTACTGTTCCCCGATCGGCGAAACACCCGAACAGCGTACTCAAAACTTTTTGTCCCGAATGTCCCAAAGTTAAAAAAGTGCAAGTTGTCCCATTTTCGGCTGAAACTCTCGAGTCGCGCACTTCACTCTTTTTCGTCCCAATTGTCCCAAAATGTGTTTGTGCGTCCTCTCCTGTTTCACCCGAATCGGCCGAGCCGCGTGTTTCGTGCATTCGTGTCTCACTTGTCCCAAGTGAACCAACGGTCATCCATACTTAGTTTTCCCACTCTACCCGAATATCTTTGTTTTTCAAAATATGAATTCAAATGCGCATTGATTATCCTTCTCTCTCCTCAACGGCTATATAACGGGCAAAACCTCCTTTGCAATTCTTACATTGTTTCGAACCCTTGCAATTTGAAAACCCGCGCATGTCCTCTCCCTCTGAAACTCCTTTCCGAGCACTGGTTTGCAGCTCATTATTATCAAATGAAGATCAAGATCACGGAGGAGGCTTGGGAGAACTAAAGAAGCGATTCTGACGAAGGACGAAACTTTCAAGACGTCGGTTACATTAGTTTCCAAAGATATTCATTATCATTCTCAAGATAAAAATTCAGCGTGTCCCTCGTGGCAAGGACATGGTTTGAGGCGTGGAAGAAACTCAAGCGGCGGTTTCCAAAGACAAGTGGGTCCCTCTCGGAAGCCGGCCACTGTCTCCTTCCCTTCCTTCTCTCTTCTCGCCATTCCTTTCGTATTCCATGTAATTAGTTAAGAAATTGCGTTTGGCATTCCTTAACTATTCTCTAGTTAAAAGAAACGGTTACGAGGAGTAACCGAATTGTAAGCTATATAATGGCCTTCTTTGCGCCATTTTGAAGAAGAGGAGAACTTGGCATATTTTCTGCAAGTGTAAATAGATTATAGAGAAATCAATACAGAAGGACTTTCCTTTCTTTGTCTATCTGATCTCTGTCTGTTCTAAGCTTTCATTTGTTTTCTTTGTGAAGATCATTTATCTCAAATTCGTTAGTCTCATCGATTGCATACTCTTCAACTTTGCAAGCTCGGTGATCTTGTATAACCAAGAAGGAACTTTGTGTCCTTGATTAATGAATCTGTGTTACGTTAAGAAACTTTGCGTTCTGGCAGATGTTATTTACAGAACTTTGTGTCTTTAAATTCCATCTTACTTGTTCTATACGAATGATCTTGTTTTCAATTCACGGTGACTTCGCATACATAAAGAATTACTCTGATATCTATAATTCTGTATGTTTGCCTTTCTGCTCTTTTCTATGCTCTCATTTCCTCAGTCCTTTTGTAATTGATGACCTTCATAGAAAACACTTTCGTGGTATCCAAGTTTAACCAACAAATCATGTCCTGTACATTTGTAAATAGGTTTGTTTCTGAATAAGGGAACCTCTCCCATTAAAGAGGAGGGACTTCTTGTCCCCTGACTGTTGCTCTTCTTAAAAGTCCTATTTGAAAACCAATAGATACTCATGATGTAAAAAATAATGTGGGAGGCATTCCAGTTTTGACACTTTGGATGAGTGGGCTTATATGAGACATGCCTATGATCTATATAAATAGACGGAGGAAGCTGAATTAGACATCTATTATCTGCATGAAGAAAATCCATCTCTCCCTAGCATCACCAAACTAGATGACGAAGATGAGAATTAAGTTTGGTATATGTTCTTTGATGGCTCAAGGAGAAAACCAAGTGTGAGAGAAGGAGAAATGCTTGTGTCCCCCAAAGGTAGAAAATATTATTCATCTTTTAGATTCTATTTCATTTGTTCAAGTAATGAGAGGTGAGTATGGAAAAATGGTCCATGGATTACACTGGGAAAGGAAAAAAGCTATCAAGAACTTACAAATTTTTAGGATATTGAGCTAGTTGTAAATCATATTAGAGGGCTTGATGCTCCTAAATATGATCTTATCAAGATCTAAAGACACCGAGTATGGGATCCCATAGAGGACGTAGAAGCATTTAACATTCATACCATATCAAGTAAAAATAATGAGGCTACGGACACGCTTACAAAAATTGGAGCAGCATTTGATGTGGTTGAGAGTATCAAGAAAGATCAAGTACAACCTCATATCAAAGTAGTTGTGAGACCAACTATTCCATACAATAACACAAGCTGAAAGTGTTTGAAAGTGATCAAAAAATCATAAATTTCCTTCAAGATGAAGCCAAAATTTTCTTCTAGAAATCGGGAAAAATTAGGAAGGCAATATGGGGATCAAGTAGTCCAGCTGAGAAAAAACAAAATCCTAAAAGGTTTGGTGACTCTAGAGTCAATCTTAAATCCTAATGACTAGTTCTAGAAGGAGAAAGAAAATATTCAAGTCAAGGGTGAAGATTCAGAACCAATTTTAGTTAGAGAGGGTAAAGTGCTCCAAATTGGCAAAGTAAGTACTCATCAAGAAAAATCTGATTTCATTCAACTTTTCAAGAGTTTCCAAATATCTTTGCTTGGAGTTATGAATATTTAATAGGATTTGATCCAATTTTGTCCCAACACACTATTGAGCTAGATCAAGAAGCCAATACCATTAGATAGAAGCAAGTGTCGGTGAACCCTCATATTAAGTGTCTCATGAAGAAAGAATTGAACAAGGTCATTGAGGCAAGTATTATTTTTCCAATCAAGTACTCTTCATGGGTGGCTAATATGGTGCTAGTGAGGAAGAGAAATGGGGAGATTGGATTGTGTGTTGATTTTTGGGACTTGAATAGAGCTTCTCTAAAGGATAATTATCCACTTCTATGGAGAAAATCTTACAAGTAGTATCCGGTTCAAAAGGGTTTTTGTTGGTATATGGCTACTTGGGCTAAAATCATATCATGGTGAAAGAGGAAGACCAATTCAAGACAACATTTACTACCAAATGGGGCACATATTCTTACAAGAAGATGCCTTTTGGCCTATCAAATATCAGATATATGTTTCAGAGAGAAATGGACACGGAATTTAAGGTCTTGATAAACAAGATGGATCTTGTGTAGTTAGATGACATAACAAGTATTCACCAAGAATGCAATGAGATCACCTCTCTCACCCGAAAAAGTATTCGAGAGATCTAGGTAATTTGGAGTATCTTTAAACCCAAAGAAATATGCATTTCTATCTCTTCAAGGCAAACTATTAGGCCATGTTGTGTCTAAAGAAGGGTTGAAAATTGATCCAAAAAGATTTAAATCTATCCTTGCTCTACCTTTTCCAAGCAATAAGAAGTCTCTCCAAATCTTCTTAGGGAGAATTAATTTTCTCTAAAGTTTCATGCCTGATCTCACCACTCTTGTTAAACAATTAACAATGATTCTTAAGAATAATATTTTATTCAAGTCAACAACAGAGGGAAAATAGATTTTTGAGGCTATTAAAGATGAAATCTCCCAAGATCCTTTTCTCATTAATCAAGACTTCTCCAAATATTTCTTCCTCTATTCCTTTGGTGCTTTAGATATAATCTTTGCGATTTTGGTGCGAGATGAAGAAGGAAGGATATGAGAATCCCATTACATTATTCAATCAAAGCTTGGAAGATTATGAGGTGAGGTAATCTTTCATCGAGAGGCATGTACTCGTTGTTATTAGGATTTTGAATAAGTTTAAAAACTTGGTTTCCAACAAAAATCTAGTTTCTTGTGTCTCATGTCGGAGTTAAGGATTTTTTCCTCAATAAGGACTTGAATGAAAAAAGGGCAGGTTGGATTACCCATGTCATGGATTATGACATAGAAATCAAGGTAACCAAATTAGTTTATGGTAAAGGATTATGTGAGCAACTAGCTTCCAATCAACATGTTGAGTCAAAAGATGAAGAAGGAGTTGTTTTGGTGTTACAAGATGATCAAGAAAAATTAGCATATAGTGTACCCATTCCTTGTTGGACCTAAGACATAATGAATTCCTTTCGGGTAGGTTTATACCCTCCAGGATTTAACAAAGAAAAAATAAGGTATTTTAGACTCTAATCCATTCCGTATGTTCTCGTTGATGGTATATTGTTCAAGAAAGATGTGAATGGAGTTCTCTTGAGATGTGTTCTAACAAATTAGATTGAGAAAGTGCTATATGAGTTCAACGACGGAGAAGATAGAGGTCATTTTTCCACAAGTAATAGCCCTTAAGATCATGAAGGCCAATTACTATTTTCCCACAATGTTTAGTGATTAATATGCATGGATCAAGAAGTGCAAGAAATGTGAATTTTTTCATAGGGAAGGAAAAGATGATAGAACTACCACTCTCCCCAATCTCATTTAATCATCCATTTATGCGGTGGGGTTTGTATTTCATTAGGGTCATCAATCTGAATGCAAGTCAAGGCCACAAGTGGATTCTCACAACAATGGATTATTTCACCAAGTGGATTGAAGCAGTAGCACTCAAGGAGGAAAATGAGTATAGTATATTGGACTTCTATGAAGGAATTGTTACTAGATTTGGTTTCCCCTCTACTATTATATCATACAATTCTATAGCATTCCGTGGCACCAAGATCTCTGAATGGGCTATCAAGAACAAAATATAGATGATCACTTCCTCTAATTATTACCCCCATGGTAATGGGAAAGATGATTCCATGAACAAAAACTTTTAAGGATTATCAAAGTAATATGGATTAAAACCATAGGACATGGTATACTAAGCTAAAATCATACTTGTGGGCTAATAGAATTACATGAAAGAGATATAATGGAAGCTCTCCCTTCAAACTAGTATATGGAAAAGAGGCTAGGCTACCCATATCTCTTGAGTTACCAACACTGGAGCTTCTCAAGAAGATGGAATTATCTCGAGTTCGAGTAATGGAAGACAGTATTTAAAACTCTTTGATTTTGGAGAGGTGAGAGATCAATAAGTGAAAACCATGGAGAAGGATCAAGCTTTGATCGATAGATCCTTCGATAAGAAAGATAAAGCCAGAATTTTCCAAGAGGGAGATTTGGTTCGAAGTTTGATCTTGACGGGAAAAACTAGGTAAGCATTTAAAATTTGATACTATATGGAGTGGTCTCTACATGATCACGGGGTGTAAGAGTAAAAATTCTTTCCAATTGTCCAATTTGGATGGAGAAGAAATGTAGATTCCAGTCAATGGAATCCATCTTAAGCATTGTTATTAAAGTAAATTATGATCTTTGTACATATTAGTTTAGGATTTTTAATTCCTCTAAGTGCTTGTAGCACATTATTTTGTTGTTAGAGTAGGTTTCCTTTCCCTAAGTGATTTGCATTGTTTTTGATGTTGGATTCTATCCTTGCACAATGTTCACCATGGATCTTGGAGAAAGTATTCAAAGTATTAAGGATCATTTTTAGTGCTTCATGAAAATCAAATGCGAGCAACTAAAATGATAATTTGGGGCGATTTTACAATTTGTCTACTCAAATCCAACAAGATTAGTTGCAAGTCTTAGATCAAGTGGATCCATTTGAGGAAAGGTTGTTTATTTAATTTTCTTCATTATTTTCAGTGGATGTAGAGTAGGATTTTTAGATTAAAAAAATCCACTTGACATAAAACTTTATTTAAGATATTTCTTATAATGTGAGATGAAAATTCAAGCAAGAAACAATCAATCCGACTTGATTCAAGCAGTGTTTCAAGTGGTGAGGGTTAAAATTCAAGTATAAATTATATTCCATGTTATCAAGATGACTCTATGCCCAATGGATGCTTCAATGCCACCGATCAAATCATCTAGTAGGAATATGGCCCCTATGAGTTGCCAAAATGTTTTTATTTTTGCACCCTTGAAAAAATTGAGCAACTTGGATAATGTGGACTTGGGTGGATAAACAATCTTCGTAGAGATGAATATGGGAAGAAACATGTAATGTTCATATTTTAGGCACTTGAAAACATTCTTGAGGTATTCCTCTTCTTCTAGGCTTTGAAAATCGTATACTTATCCAAATTCAAGTGGAAAGATGGTAAAAAATAAAATAAAATTTGGGTACCCCACTTCATATTTTCTAACTCCTTGCCCAAGGAAATATTCTAAAAATTTGAAAAAATGGAAGAAATTGGAAAAGGGGAAAAATTACAGTGTATTGCAGCATTTTTTTCTTTAGGTGACCCATAGGGAACAAGTTCTCTAGACCTCATGTTATCCAATTTACCGAAATTCCCACAATACAAAGGATTTGAGGGGAGATAGTTGAGTGTGGTGAAATCAGATCTTGGTGACCCTATGGGAACTTATTCATGTACACCGCATGTTCCCCAAAGACCGAGGTATCCACAATGCTAAAAATATCTTAAATGTAAAGGATGGGGAGAATTTAGTAACATAGAAAATGCAGAGATTCTAGCCCCTCACGACTCAAGTTCCACAACCCCACGGGACCCGCAAACTCATAGTTTCCACAACAAATGAAATGGAAAGCAAAGTGTAATGCGGTGAAGGTGAACATGATACCCAAAATACCCAATTCCCATGTACCTCATGTGCTCACGAAGACCCATCATACCTGCACTATAAAGTAAAATTTAAAAGTGAAAAGGGCGGAAAATTTTAAAGTGCATATCTTGTAACCTACTTTTTAGTGCAAGGCCCGAAATTTCTCAAAATGGGTAAAATGATAGCCCCAAATCCACGGATCATATATTTTGATCCGATTGTCCATTTTTCAAAAAATTGATATCACTGGAAAGGTATTTTTGAGCTCTATAACATGGAATGCTCAAATTGTGTTTTTGATGGAGATAGATGAGATAAAATGGAAAAATATAGTCCAAATCCAAAAATGCAATTCCAAATTTCCTCGACCTCTAGAAATGAATGTGTGTAGTCCTTTCTCTTCCATGAGATGTAGAGAATTGGATAGTGAAGTGTGAGGGAATATAGGGATCCTTTTTAGGAGAATAGTGACTAATCAAGTAGAATCTTGGGTTCCTCTCCTCTCCTTCTCACTTTCTCCTATATGTTGTAAATAAGGAATCATTTGTAATGTTGTAATACTTGTGTATTCTCTCCCAAGGATTTGCATTTGTATTATTTATATTAGAGCACATATTTTAATGTATTCATAGTGAATCTTTCCTTATATCTCATATGTAATGTACGTTGCATTCATCTAAGTAATAAAATACTATTTTTGTGACTATAAATATTTCTGGATTTTATTTTCGTGCAATTTTCTTGCCTCTCATTATTTTTTCAAGTATTTGTGTATCTTCTCTTCATTGTGCAAGTTCAAATCTATAGTTTTGTGAGGAATTGAAGGTTAGAAGTTATATTGGATTGTGGCATTCATAGCTTCTCGTTCCTTGTTATTTTTCCTTCATCTTACACATTTATAGTGTCTCTTTACCCTCTTTTTGGTGCATCACCTCCTTAGTTTAGGTTTCATTTATGTAATTTATTCTATCCCTGGTCCCTTGGATATTTAATTTAGGATTAGATAACTTCCTTTCCAATAGTAGGAGTAGAATAGAACTAAAAATAGGAAGAGGAACTAGCTTTCCATGGAGAATCATCTCAAGTTCATGGTCCCACACCTAGAGATGATTTCATGTTACCCAGATTACATTGTTTACCCAACAAACTCACATGCTAGAAAATTAGAGGGTTTTGTAATTTGGTGATAACAATAACTAAAGAAGTTAGTCCATTGGTTTTTTATTGCATTCATATTATCCAAATTCACCTTCTAATCATCCTTAACGATGTAGGAAGGAGTCAATGTTGTTCCTTAATAGTTTCTAGGAAAAGATGCTCTTTGAAATTTTAAGCTATGCAATTTACAATTCCAAATTTTTCTATTAGTATTGAAGATCACCTGATATTTTATCTCATAAATAACTTATATGGAGGCTCAAATATATGTCCAAATTTAATTGAATAGCTTATTTCCTTGGCCAATTGCGATGATCCCAAATAATTACCTCAAATGTTCTTGATATCCTTTGAATATCCTTTGACGTAGGCTAGCACACCAAATACTAACAAGCATTATTTATAGAGATTAGTAAGCATCACCATGAAATATATAATACAATCCTCTATCTATTTATTATTCAACACTTGTACAACTTGGATTATGAACATCAAGGATCATTTTCATAGTTTGGACTCCAATGTTGAACATCTTTGTGGCAATGACCATATCTATCATGAGAAATGTGAAGTTTCTGGAGTATGTGAAATCCTTACCAAGTTAGTGAGACAAACTAGGAACTTTCAAGGAAGAAGAGGTTCTTTTGAATATGAACATGTATTAGAACAAAATGGCTTACAGTAAAGATTGTTGTGTTCTCATCCCACCTTTCAAACTAAATCATGAAGGTCCACATTTGCACACCAAGAAGGAAGAGGCTATACACTACTATGACACAAGGTGTCAAACATGTGGTTATTTTTTCCATCTTCCAATGGGTCATCCTGGCTTGCATAATACCATACATGGAAATATGAGAAATGTGAAATTTGTTTCAAAACATGCAGAAATTGACATTAAAGAACACAAGTATATGGGGAGAAACATGTTTGGAAGAGATGTGTAATATGCATTGTAAGGCATAAGGGAGATACCATATCCATTTAGTTACTTGTCCCACCTCTCATAAACAAGGTAGTTATAAAATTAGACTCAATGATGGTTCTAGGCACAATACTAGGAAATATGGTCTTGATATTGATATTCCAAAAAATGAACTCAATCATGAGAGCTACTTTGAAACATATTAGTATTGTCGATCCTTGCGGTGCATAATATCAAGAGCATTTTTCTCTTTGTAATCACTATTATAGATTAGAGGAGCATGAAAACTCCTTGTATACAAAAAAATTATCAATTGTTCCTAAGAATCAAAACTAATAGCTTCACTATCTTCACAAAATTAGCAGGAATATGTTATAGAATCAAAATTATCAAACTTCAAAAATAGTTTAGAGAGAGAGAGTAGTCAAAGATCCATCAAAATTAATCTAAGGAATCAACCCAACAATTTAGCTAAATGTAGGTGATTATTTTATCGTATGCCCTACATTTTAATGGAAGTAAGTAGTATGCCCTATACCCATGGCATTGATCTCACATTTTCCCCATGTACCACATGGGAAATCTCAAAACATGACTACATCATAAACAAACGAAATTACTAGTAATCCATAAAATCATTTATCAATATGGAAACAAAATATAAATTAATCTACCCATGTTATCATCTAAGCACCTCAATGCATCCTAAATCAAGCCAATAGATAGTATCTAAGTAAATTAATAAGCCAAATTTTCATTATCTATGATGGTACAATCGTTCTATTACTCTAGATAAACTGCATGGAATTCACTTTAAGTTATATACAAAAAATTAGCTAGGGTTCCTAAGAAAGTGAAAATAGAAATTTCTTACATGGCAGGAATATGTTATAGAATTGAAATGATCAAGCTTTACAAAAAGTTGAAAGGGGATACATTAAGGCTTCAATGTTGTGCCTTAATATTTTCTAGGGTAGGATGCTCTTTGGCAATGTGATAGAGTGTGACAGAGAGAGAGAGAAAGAAAACATGACATAGATATATAAATAGAAAGTGATAGAATGATAAGGAGAGAGTGATTAAGACAGAAAGAGAGATAAAGAGATTGAGAATGAGAGACACACACACACAACATTCAATAAGCCATTAAAATTAATCTAAGTATTTGACCCAAAAATTTAGCTAAATCTAGGTAATTACATTATCATACCACATGGGAAATCTCAAAACATTACCATGTCCTAAACTTCTTACATGGTAGGAATACGATATAGAATCGAAATGATAAAGCTTCACAAATAGTCGAGAGAGAGAGAGAGAGAGAGAGAGAGAGAGAGAGAGAGAGAGAGAGAGAGAGAGAGAGAGAGGTTGTCCAATGCAATATTTTGCAAAAAAAATATCTTGGCACCAAACCAACTACACAATTTACAACTTTTTTTGGGTGGCCTGTAAATTCTTGTGGAGGATTCCTTTCGATGCCCGATGGTGTCGTTTCTTCCGAGATACTTTGTCTGAGCATAGTCCCTTAAGATCCCCGAGGCCAAAAGAGGATATAAGTTTGTATGGTGATTTATCGGTCTTTAAGTCACCTTGAAATGTCTCGTCTAATCCTACACCTCTACGTTGGGACCCTATACAAAATCTTGTCTCAGTTTTTTTCCATCTAAACTCGGTTTTCTCTTTATGTTACTATTTGCAATCATGCCAAATATCGCAGTTTATGTCATTGTAAGGTTGTCGAATTCAATATTTTGTAAAAAATGCTCCCAGCACTAAAATGACTACACCAACACATTAGGGTGGCTTGGTAAATGATTTTGGAGGATTCAATTTGGTGCATGACAAGTTGTTTCTTTTGGGCTACTTCATCTAAGCGTAGTCCTCAAGACTCTTGAGACCAAAAATGGATATAAGTTCACAAAGTATGATTTCTTAGTCTCCTTGACACCTTAAAAGGTTTTTTTCGATCATAAACCTCCATTTGAAACCCTATACAATTTTTTTTTTGTTTTATCCATCTCAACTCGGTTATCTCATTGTCCTACCATTTTCGACCATGCCAAATACTACAGTTTGAGTCAGTGTAGGACTATCCAATGCAATATTTTGCAAATGGAAGCTCCCAGTACTAAACCGACCGCACCAACACGTCGGGATGTCCTAGTAAATGCTTGTGAAGGCTTCTATTTGGTTCCCAATGGTGAATTTTTTTCTCGAGATACTTTTTCTACACGTAGTCTCTTAAGATCCCCGAGACCAAAAAAAGGGTATAAGTTCGCGGGGGTGATTTATCGGTCTCCATGACACCTTGAAAGATCTCGTCTCATGTTATACCTCTATGTTAAGACCCTCTATAAAATCCTATCTCAGTTATCTCCATCTCAACTCGGTTATCTTTTTTCCTATTGTTTGCAACCATTTCAAATCTGCAGCGAGTTTAAGTCATTGTAAGGTTGTCCAAGGCAATATTTTACAAACTGAAGCTCCTGGCACCAAAACAATCAGTATAACATGTTAGGGTGGTCTAGTAAATGATTTTATGGGATTCATTTTGGTTCTTGATGGTTTTTTTATTTTAGGATACTTCATTTGGACGTAGTTCCTTAAGAGTTGTGAGACAAAAATATTCTATAAGCTCGCAGAGTGATTTCACGGTCTCTGTGGCACCTTGAATGGTATCATCTGATCCTACACCTCCATGTCAGGACCCTCTACAAAATAATGTCTCAATTTTCTCCATATCAACTCACTTCTCTCATTGTGATATTATTTTCAATCTTGTCAATTATTATAGTTTGAGTTAGTAGAAGTTTGTCCAATTCAAAATTTGACAACCTGGAATCTCCTAGCACCAAATCGATTGCACCAAAACAACAAGGTGACTAAGTAAACACTTTTGGAGGCTTCGTTTTGGTGCCTAATGGTGCCATTGTTTTTGGGATATTTCCTCCAAGCGTAGTCCCTTAATATCCACGAGACCAAAAATGACTATAATTTTATCGGTGATTTATTAGTCTCCTTGACACCTTGAAAGGTCTCATCTAATCCTACACCTTTGCATTAGGACCCTCTACAAAATAATGTCTCGGTGTTTTCCATCTCAACTTGGTTCTCTCATTGTACTATTGTTTACAACTATGCCAAATATTGTAGTTTGAGTCAGTGTAATGTTATCCAATGTAATATTTTGGAAATAGAATCTCCCGACACCGAATTGACTTCAACAATGCATAAATTCTTATGGAGGCTTTGTTTTTGCACCCGATGGTGTCGTTTCTTATGTTCTGCTTCCTTTGTGTGTAGTTTCTTAAGAGCCCGAGTCCAAAAATGGATATAAGTTTATAGGGTGATTTCTTGGTTTTGTGGCACCTTGAAAGGTCTCATTTGATCCTACACCTCCATGTCAAGACCCTCTATAAAATCCAATCTTGGTTTTCTCCATCTCAACTCAGCTTATCTCATTGTGCTTATTGTTTGTAACTTTACAAAATAGTGCAATTTGAGTTAGTGTAAGGTTGTCCAATGCAATATTTTACAAACGGAAGCTTCATCACTTTGAAATGACTACACAAAAATGTCGGGTGGAGTGGTAACCAATTTTGGAGGATTCAATTCAGTACTGATTGTTTTATTTCTTCTAGGCTACTTCCTCTGGGTGTAGTCCCTTAAGAGCCCTAAGACCAAAAAGGCTATAAGTTCACAGGGTGATTTCTCGATCTTCGTTGCACCTTGAAAGGTCTTGTCTGATCCTACACATATACATTGTGGCCCTCTACAAAAAAATGTCTCATTTTTCTCCATCTCAACTCGGTTATCTCATTGTGTTATTGTTTGCAACCATGTCAAATAATGCAGATTGAGTCTATATAAGGTTATCAAATGCAATATTTTGTAAATGGAATATTCGACACAAAACCTACTACACCAACACATCTTAGTGGCTTGGTAAATTCTTATGGAGGATTCATTTCAGTGCACAATGATGTCATTTATTTTGGGCTATTTTTTTAGCATAATCCCTTAAGAGCCCTAAGACCAAAAAGGCTATAAGTTCATCGTTGATTTCTCGATCTCCATGGAACCTTGAAAGGTATCATCTGATCCTAAAACTTTGTGTTAGGACCCTCTATAAAATATTGTCTCATTTTTCCATCTCAATTTGGTTCTCTTGTTGTACTATTGTTTGTAATCGTGTCAAATACTAAAGTTTGAGTTAGTGTAAGGTTGTCCAATGCAATATTTTACAAATGAAATCTCCTGGCATCAAAATTACTACCCCAAAACATTGGGGTTACCTAGTAAATTATTTTGGAGGATTCTTTTTAGTGTCCAATGGTGTTGTTTCTTTTGGGCTACTTCCTCTAGGGGTAGTCCCTTAAGAGCACTGAGACCAAAAAAAGCTATATGTTTGTAGGGTGATTTCTCGGTCTCTATGGCACCTTAAAAGGTCTCGTCTGATCCTACACCTCTATGTCGGGACCCTCTACAAAATTTTGTCTCGATTTTCCCCATCTTAACTTGGTTATCTCATTGTGTTATTGTTTGCAAACGTTACAAATATTGTAGTTTGAGTAAGTGTAAGGTTTTCTAATGAAATATTTTTCCAATGGAATATCCTTGCACGAATCGAGTGCACCAACACGTTGGGGTAGCATGGTAAACACTTTTTTAGGCTTCATTTTGGCACCCAATGGTGTTGTTGCTTTCGGGGTATTTCCTCCGGGAATAGTCCCTTAAGAGCCCTGAGACCAAAAAAGTCTATAAATTCACGGGGTGATTTATCAGATCTCGTGGCACCTTGAAATGTCTCATATGATCCCTTTTTTTGGTGTCCAATGGTGCCATTGAAAAACAAAGTACCAGGAAACAAGTTAAGAATATATTGTTCAGACAATATATGTTGTGAAATGAGAATTTGAAGAAGAGAATTTTCATACAATATAGGTGGTGAAATGAGAATTTCTTCTTATTTTTAGTTTCCAATATTTAATTTTCCTTAGATTCTCTTAGGTTCAAGAATAATAAATTCTCTACTAACAGTGTCAACCACATGAAGGAGGAAGATTTTTTGGCACCACTAACCTACGTAAACATGTTAGTAAACAATTAAATAGAATTTTAAAACCTACAAAATTTAAACAAAAACATTAAAGTTAATATTCAAATTGAATTCATGTAGATGTATATCTAATATTAAGCTAACATACCTTTTACTTGAGAAAGTAAGCCACTTGGCGAGCTTAAGGAAGTTTTGTGTATCTTCATTTGTACAAATTCAATCTAGTGAACCATTTGGGTCTGATCTAATTTTAGGGAGTAAAGTATTGCTTCATGGTCAGACTCAAGAACTTTCCACAAGATATTATTTTGTGGGCTACCTCCATATTCAATCAATTGAACACTAGATGCAAAAACTAGGTGAGAGTAATGAGTGTTAAAGTCCTCAAATAACCACACATCGGATTTCTTCATTGGGTTATATTATTAGTCATGTTCCAATAATAGCCAAAGACCCCGTAGGATATTCTAGGCCTTCTCCATCTATGATTAGGGCTATCAATTTTTTTTTTTTTCGTAACATGGTAAAAAAGAAGAAGATGTTCCTTCTTTATTATTTTCTTCTATAACAACAACATAAACAATAACTACATCACATTGTACAAAAATAGTTAATTTTAAAAAATGACTCATTAATAAGTTATATAACATGAGAAAAACTATTAATTTTTACAAAAATGCAAATATATAAATGCTAGTTGCACTAGATCCGATATATGGTCAAAGTCAATTGATGATTCATTCACTGTGAGTTGTAGAGCTCGTGTAGGTTGATAGGTGTCAAGTGGATATAATTGTCAACAAAACCATTCGTTAACCCACTCTTTTGACTCAAATTCATCCCAAAATGAATACGTACATGTATTTCACTTGATTATTAGAGCATTTCTTGGAATGTGATGAAATAGATAAGGGTAAAGGGGCTAGGAGGAATACCTATAAAAGATGGTTGAAGGTTATTGCGCACGTATGACTTCTTGATCCACATCTGATTGTGAGAGCTTCATTTTAGCTAGGAGGAACTAACTGAAATGAACAACAAGACCACCCAAAAGAGATTAAATAGCATATGACAGTGGACTACCTAGCGTATGCTAGTATGGGAAGTGTGATACTCCTAGAAGGTTGTCAATCCACTGTTTAAAATAAATCAATGTTAACAATAAATAAAACCCTATTGTAGTTAAAATGATTTAGGTATCTCATTCAATTACAATAAGAAAATTTGTTCATAACAGGCTAATCTATAATTGAATTTGAAGGGCAAGATCTCTATCAAAGTACTGGTACTAGTCAAGGTCTAGTTTTGGGCTATTTTGGGTATTTGGTGGAGAAGTTAAGCTTTGTTCTTGGTCTGAGGGTAAACACAGGCCGACATCGGTCAAGTGTAACCGATGATGGTTCAAGATGGGATAGAGATGGTCATGGGTAACCGGCGTCGGTAAAGTCGAGTGACAGAAACTTATTAAAATCTTGGTGTTGGGATAGGTCTGAGGCTAAATGAAAATGGAGAGGGTAATGGAAAGATCTATGGAGATCTTAGATATACTCAAAGGGGTTTAACAATAAGTTATGGGAATTTTAGTGGTGTGGGTGAAGGAATGATCAAACATGCATGAAAGTAAATGGTGGGGAGAATGGGGGTGTAAGTAGAAACTAATAATGGAGGTAACCGAACCTACTAGAACGAAAATGGATGAATGTTGGTTAACAAATACTTACTGTTGTGTGAGTTTGATAGCTGGATGGAAATGGCAGTTGATTATATGGAAGGAATTTGATGTAGTGATGGCGCTTCCCGGATGCTTCTATGAATGAAAATGGCTCTGTTATCACTTATGATACTATTTATGGATGTTCGATGCATGTACGAATGTTGGTTACCTTGCATGCATCTCCGGTTTTGTCTCTTTTACTCTCTCAATGTGCCAAACTCAAAAAAAGGTTATTTTGGGGAATAAATGGTAACCAATGATGGTTCCGGGTTGGTGATGGTGGTTTAGGGTAACCGGCGTCGGTTACACAGGTGGGATTTCCTAGGTTTTCTAAAATGGGCGAGATCCCCCGATTTCTTAGATCTTGATCATTTTTTCTCATGGATTAAAATGGAAGCTTCCTTTCTAACAGGTGGGAATGTAGGCTTTGATTTTTAGGGTTTAGGTAGGTCTTAGTTAGTTATGGAAACATAGAGAGAATAGGTATAGGGTGAGGTGGTGGTGCGAGAAATATCTCAATTAGGATATTTAAATAATAAATATTATGAGATCATAAATTAATTAAATTAATATTAGAGTGGGGTGTAAGGGCCCATGGTTAGGTGAGTGTGTTCAAGGTGATTATTTAACAAGGGACCTAGGGATTGTGACCTAATTTTGGTGTCTACATTTTGCCCCTTTTTATTGTGTAGCTTGTATTGGTAAGTGATGTTTGACAAAAATAAGATGTTGTTGCCCCATGTGTGGGTGAAGGTGATCCTCCTTGAAACTAGGGCCGATGAGGTAGAAGGCGGAATCGGTGAGTGGTTAGATAAAAGTTAAATGTCATGAAAAGGAAGGTGGGCAACGGGGGTAAAGGGGTAAAAAGTCCAATCGGTGAATCTAGGTAATGGGTCAGGGTCAAAGGTAGTAATAGTCAAACACACACACACACGTATAAACCGCATCATGGTACCAAAGGGTTGAAGAGCATGCAAAATCTACATTTTCAAAGGTCGATGGGTTTATCCAAACAAGGTTGAGGTGATTCTAGTATCCAAGGTATAGGATATGGTCGGAAACATGATGCAGCTCAGTGCAAGAACATTTAGGTATGTTCCTAGTACACTAAAGGTTGGGTCAAGATAAACGGTCATAGCAAGAGGCAAGGTAAGGTCATTATGTCAAACAACACGAGTAACAAGTGATGCAAAGGTATAGTGAGCACATGAGGTCACAGGTCACTAGAAATGTTCCAGGTCCAAGTAACTAGGTCATGGCATGGGTAGGGCCGAGGTATGGGTAAAATAACAAGTCCCCAAATGAGGATGAGGTTAGGTAGTAAATGATGAGGTCAGGAGGGTAAAGTGAAGTGTCCAAGTCAGGTGTGGGTGAGGTAAAAAAAGGATTTAGGTCAGAAAAGTAGGGGTAGTGGGTAGGAAAAAGACTAAGCATGTTGAATGTCAATGGTTATAATGAACTAATGTTAGTCGTTATGGACCGACCATGGCATGGTAGGCTAGGGCACAGACCGATGTTAGTCAAGGTAAAACCGTCGCCGGTCAAGTTGGGTAGGCTATAAAAAGAAAAAGTGCCGCATTTTTAAAATCATTTTTCATTTACAAAATTGGAGAAAATGACAAGAGAGGAAGAACGAGGTGGAAAGTGACCAAATGATATGGAGAGATGAGTTGGCGAGCAGCAAAGTGAGTGATCATTGGTTGATAGGTAGTTCAACGAGTGCGGTGATTGGATTGATCGATTGAGCCAGCAGATGATCGGTGATGGAAGAGGGAGGAGAGAAATTCCACCACGCAGATGGAAGCGTGATGAGGTAAGAGGCTATTCGATTGTTTTGTTTTTAGTGAGTAGGTGGAGGGTAGGAATTGGGTAGGAGGGAAAATATGGTTTTTTTTGGGGAAACTTTTAAAATTTGAATGTGGGGATTGAATGAGAAAAGGGGAACAAGGGAGGTTAGATTTAGGTAAATAAGGGGTGGGAATAGGTAATTAGGTAGGTATGGGTTGGGGAAATGGGTAGAAAGGATGAAAGTGGGAGAAAAAAGGGAGGGCACCGTCGGTTTGTCATTGTGGACAGATGGACCGATGCCGATTTGCTATTAGCTAGCGTCTGTGGGTAAGGACCGTATCGATAAATAAGATGTAATGAATAATGCCAGCTATGGTAGACTGTGGTAAGGATAGGCTAACGATGCTTAGGTGAGTAGGCTAAAGAGCTAAGCCCTCGGAGAAAAAATGGATGGATTACGAGAAGATAAGTAGGGGTAGGGGGAAATTAATGGGTATGGGTAGGTGGGTGGATAAGGAAAAATTGGTGTGAGGGGAAAAATGAAAATAGGTAAGGTTCCAAGGCATGGGTAGGTAGGTAAAATGAAAATAGGTGAGGGTCCGAGGCATGGGTATATATGCGGTGCGAATTTAGGGCATAGAAATAGGTGAAAGGTTACTTTAGTTAGGGTAAGTGGTATAGTAGGGGTGGCAAGGTTTCCTGCAAGTGTGCTCAAGGTTTAATAAAATGATTGGTTGTATGCAGGCTAGGGACCAGCTACGGATGAGGGATAGGGTACCTCCCTTGCTCATGGAGATACGTGGGAGTACAACACGTGAGGAGTGGATCCATGTTGCAGATGTGGGTCTAATTGGTGTCAGATGCTACTAGCATGTAGTCCGGGAGGTGAGCTTGATGGTTTCTCTCATCGATAGATGGGATTCGGCAACCAATACATTTCATTTTCTAACGGGTGAGATCACGATCACCCTAGAGGATGTTTACAGGATCCTACAACTTCCTATAGTAGGTACATAGGTGTACTCGATCTCCTCAAAGGAATCCGAGGAGTTACATTACCAGTGTTTG
The DNA here is from genome assembly GCA_018340775.1 of Taxus wallichiana var. yunnanensis. Lineage (NCBI taxonomy): Eukaryota > Viridiplantae > Streptophyta > Pinopsida > Cupressales > Taxaceae > Taxus > Taxus wallichiana. Next base: position 54,716,849 of record CM031235.1, read on the forward strand.
GAGAGGGGCTGGCATTGTTAGGATTCCATAGTGCTAACATGAGCTACGAGGTGATGTACCAAGCCTACCCCAAGGAGATGAGGCTGGTAGTTCTTTTGATGGAGGTAGTCTGTTGTTTTACACTACTCGACGCAGAGGGTGGGAGATCCCATGGTTACTTGATGGGGTCTTACACGACATGGTGGAGATCGGGACTCGCCAGCATGGGGGCCTATCTTCTTGGTATAACTATATAGGGAGTTATGGGTGTATGGTAACTACGTAGTTCAACTTGACTGCTACACATTCTTGCTACATTGTTGAGCCTATGAGCACATTGTGTGTTTACACCCGTTGGTATACCTCGAGACGATGCGTTTGAGAATGGTTTTGTTCGAGTGGGCTACAGGTGATGGGTGTCGGTTATGGGAGAGTTCCGAGTGGCTAGAGTGACACATGATGTAGCCTATTATAGGTGATTACTGGAGGGGTTTTCCGACATGGACATTATTTGGAGGCCATATGTAGGCTATCCTTCATACAGGTAGATGGTGGTGGAGCTGGATGGACTACAAATTTACCAGTGGATAGAGGGGTGGTAAGCCGAGGAGCATGAGATGATACCCATAAATTGGGTAAAACAGAGTTTGGGTTGCCACAAGATATACCCCCACCCTTCCCTCAGTATAGGAGAGATGATGTGGAGAGGCCTATGTCTCCACCACAACCTACAATGCTGATCGGGAAGGAGGAGCAGCCATCGGCCAAACGACAAATAGATGATGTCAAGGTGATAGATAAGTACAGAGAGTGGTGGGCTACGCAGCTACGAGTAGTACCATAGAGGCCGAGACATCTGGATTTAGATAATGTCACAGGTAAAGAGATTCCCTATAGGGGCAAGTGGCTACCCTAGTGACCCAGTTGGGCATAGTATAGGGACATCTGGCAGGCGAGAGGCACAGTGCCGCAACCCCAGGAAGGCAGTGGCCACTTTTTTAGGCACAGGAGTATAGCGACTAACACCCACATCGGAGGGAGAGGGTGGAGATGGAGATGGGGTGTAGGTACCCTATAGGCATAGGTGAAGAGTTTACAGGCCGATTGACCATGGCGTAGGGACATGTTACAAGTTTGTTAGGTCGATTAGCTCTTCACGAGCACGAATATAAGCGGCCCTTGAGCCCATATATAGGTGCATAATCTAGAGATGATGACACCACCACAAGGGCGGGGACATGGTTAGAGGCCAATCACACCACCGTAGACAAGTACCTCTGCTAGGGCCGAGAGACACCATGGATGAGTTGAGATATTACCAGGATCATTTGATGGTAGTGGGTATATATGTCTTACAATATGCCAAGTACGAGAGAACAACAAGCCTCGGCCCGAGAGGAGCAGAATCACGCACATATAGTGTGGAGAGTTCAAGGGGCCGTGAGCCTAGGGGGCCGGTTCGGGGTGAGGGTACTAGTGCACGGAGGCTAGCTCCAAAGGCAGGAGCATCGGGGGCCGAGACCGGGGCAAAGGCGAGAGGAGGTCAGCTAGATCTTTGGGCTAGAGGAGTGGAGGAGGAGACAGATGAGACATGATTAGATATCAGATGAGGAGATGATTGAGCTCCAGAGTGTCATGTATTTTTGATATTACATTTTTGACATATATACCATCCTGCGTGCCAAAGATGGTGAGGATGTACATGAGAGTTTTTGAGATTTTTATATACACTGGCCTACATGCCAAAGACATTTGAGAGTCATGTATATGGATACACATGTTTAGATGATTGATTTATAGAGATGATGGTGATTATGGCCTTATGTGTATATGGTTGTGTTTAACTAGCTATTTTGATTTGTATATGTGATGGAAACTAAATTGTGTAGGCATGATAGAGTCAGGTCATAGGCATGGATCGAGTCAGGTTTTTGGTTTAGGCATGGATGGAGTTGGGTCATAGGCATGGATTGAGTCAGGTTTGTGGTTTAGGCATAGATTGAGTCAGGTTTGTGGTTTATGCATGGATTGAGTCAGGGTTATGGTTTAGGCATGGATTGAGTCAGGTTTGTGGTTTACGCATGGATTGAGTTAAGTTTATGGTTTAGGCATGGATTGAGTCAAGGTTTGTGGTTTAGGCATGGATTGAGTCAGTCATAGGCATGGATTGAGTCAGGTTTGTGGTTTAGGCATGGATTGAGTTGAGGTTAGTTGAGTTTGTAATTTAAACATTTGTGTAATTAATGATGATATGGGTCATCTTGAGATGTTTTTAGTAAAATGCATGATAATGGTAAAGAAATGGTAGACGTAATGAATGTATAAATAATGATGGTAAAGGTGTGAAGAAATTGTTATTTTTTTGGTTTAATTTCCAATTATTGATATAAAAAAGGAAACTAACTAGGGTAGATTGTGATTAGGAAAGGGAAAAGGGGAATTGGTTAGGGTAGAGAGTGCCCGAGATAACCTCTCGAGGGCCCCGTGCCCTTGAATTTTTGCCTACATAGTTCCGGAAAAAAAAGGACATCGAGTTGATGTAGTTCTCCCATAAGCTAGGGAAAAATGTGAGGAGGTATGAGAATGGGTTGGTAGGTTATAGGCATGATTGAGTTGAGGTCTTTTAGGTATGGTTGAATTGTGGGCAAATAGGTATGGGTGATTTTAAGTTGATTGTGGTGAAAGAGAACAAAAATTCCTAGAGATAAGTGTTGAGGTCCTAGTCCTATATAAGATGATCAATACGTAATGAAGAAGTTAAAAGATAAGAGGAGGCAAGAAAGCCGGTTGATTGGTAAAGATCATAATGGGTGGGTCTGCTTTCACTCGGAATGTTTCGTTCCTTTTAGAAACAGATAAGGGTTGGGGCTAGGAGGAATACCTGTAGAATGTCGAGATGGTGTGCGCGTACCGTAGAGAAAGATCAGGCTGACTGCGAAGAACTCCTTTTTGTCTTGGAAGGACTACCTGCAAATAAGAACACAAGACCACAAGATTTTAATTAGACAATAAATGAGGAAACTGCCTTGGGCCCAGGAAATATAAAACTTCCTTTCGAAGGTGGTCAGTTCCCCTGCTAATATGAATTAACACAAAAGACTGTAAGATATCAATTAAATTGCTTTGTTGAACTGGGTAGGGGAAAGGCTGGTTATTGGTTATAGTCAGTATAACCGATGCGATTCACGATAACCGATGGCGATTCACGATAACCGATGGCGATTCTTGATATGACCGATATCGGTAGAGTCTAAGATCTGAAGGTTGGTTGTTTTGTGGGGTGGTGGTGTTGTTTGGTAGTTGTGTTATTTGTAGGGCTGTATATAGGTAATATTAGGAAATAGGGTGATGAGAGGTAGATGAATGACAGTTAGATGCAATGACACGTTGGGTAGTGGATCCAAGAATGGATTTGTGAGGACTTATGATTCAAAAAGTCGAAGAAATGTTATTAAAGAGGACATGCAAGAAGTAACTTACTGATTATTCGCGGAGATGCAGGTCCAAGAGCTCTGATGGCAAAGCGCGTAACGAGGTAGGATGAGTGGCAGCACATAGCAGATCAAATCAGCCGAGTATCACAGGCTCGTATCCTGTTACTGATCCTGGGCTTGCTCTCCTTTGCTGCTAACTCTCCTTGTCTCTTCACTTGTCTCTGCTCGGTCAAGTAAAGATCCGAGGTCTCTTGATCGCTCCTGATGCTCTTTCTTGATTCAAAGAATCCTTTTCTCTGACCCAAAAATGAAATTCCGATCCTTTGTTTTTGGTTTGGGGAGCCCATTTACAAGGAACCGATGGTGGTTACCTAATCGGCTGATCGAGTAGGAACCGTCATCGGTAAGGAAAAAGTAGGCTATTTTTAGTAAAATCGCCCACCTTCCCTGCTTTTCCCAGAGATTAGTTGCGGGCTTGGTCAAGTGACTAGAAGGTCGATTTTGGAGTGCGAGAAAGGGGTCATTAGTTATGGGTGTAGGTGTGGACCAAGTTATGGGTCTTAATTAGGTTAGTTTAGGGTTAGGGCTAGGTCATGATGAAGTGGCAAAATGAGGTGGCGAGTAAGGTGATGTGGATTTATCCATTACAAGGTAATTAATAAATAATTGTGTAAGGTTTAGGTGATGAGGTTATATTGCGAGATGAGATGCGGGTCACAAGGGTCGTAAGACACAAATTTGGTGTCTACATTAGCCCCTTATTGTCGTGTAGCTTGTTTTGTAAAGCTGCACGGACAATAATATGAAGTGGTTTCCCCTGTTAAGGGTATAGGTAATCCCCCTCAAATCTATCATAGATTGAGATCGCGTGAAATCAGGGATAGGGTTGATAAAGGGTAAATGGTGTAGAGATGATGGTGAGATGGTGGGGTAGGTCCAAGGAAGCAGACGCACGTTGAAATGCATTAGTGCAACTAGGGTACATGATTTGATGAGCAAACCAGCAATGCATAGGCAAAGGTCGATAGTTTATCCAAACAAGGGTGATATAATCCTGGTATCCAAGGCATAGGAAGTAGCTCCAGGGTATATAACGGGTAAGGTATAGGAACGTTTAGGCATGTTCGGCAGTACCAAATGGTTGGTTTGGTTGAGATAAACGTCACGGTCTAGGTCTAGGCAAAGTTGGTCGGCCAGATAAAGTTAAGGACCCTAATCATGCTAAAACATGAAACAGGTGAGCTTGATTGAACAAAAGGTACATGATGGATGGATAAAATAAAACGTTGATTGTGGGTATGGTATTGAAGTGATGCGGTCGTGGGTCGGGCCAAATTGTTGGGGTGCGGCCTTGGGTCGGGCCGGATGGGTAGGGTGAGGCCTTGGGTCGGGCCGGATGGGTAGGGTGAGGCCTTGGGTCGGGCCGGATGGGTAGGGTGAGGCCTTGGGTCGGGCTGGATGGGTAGGGTGAGGCCTTGGGTCGGGCCGGATGGTTAGGGTTGCGGCCTTGGGTCGGGCCAAATGGGTAAGGTTGCGGCCTTGGGTCGGGCCGGATTAGTTGGTTGAGGCCTTGGGTCGGGCCAAATGGTTGGTTACAGCCATGGGTCGGGCCGGAGTAGTTGGTTGAGGCCTTGGGTCGGGCCAAATGGGTAAGGTGAGGCCTTGGGTCGGGACGGATGGTTAGGGTTGGGGCCTTGGGTCGGGCCAAATAGGTTGGTTGTGGCCGTGGGTCGGGCCAAATAGGTTGGTTGCGGCCTTGGGTCGGGCCGAATAAGTTGGTTGCGGCCTTGGGTTGGGCCGAATAGGTTGGTTGTGGCCATGGGTCGGGCCGAATAGGTTGGTTGTGGCCATGGGTCGGGCCAAATATGTATGTGGTTTTGAGTGATGAAATAATAAGAATGGTTGTGTGTTGAATGTTTTTTTTTGTTTGTTTTGAAAAAGGATAAAGATGAATGTGATGAAATAGAAATACACAAAAAATGTTTATATTTACTACACATGATAGGTTATGGTAGGGGATGGTCGAGCTAACCTTGGGAGACCCCATGTCTCCGAAGTGCTGCCTACATAGCCCATTGCACAAAGCAAGGAGGGGCCTCAGACCGATGTAGTTCTCCCTTAGGACCAGGGAGAGGTGAATTCAGGCAATTTAGGTATGGTTAGGCGATTGGTTGGTTGGTAAAGGTATTGATAGTAATATTGGTAAGGTAAGGTTGATGGTGTTGGTAACGAATTGGTGACGTTGTAAAAGGTACAAGAGAAGTGAAAGTTAGCCTACCCAAGTGGTAGGGAATCATGTCCTGATTAAGATCAACACACAATCCTAGATGCAAGGCAAAGAGGAAAGAGTGCTCCGCAGGTGAACAGAGCAAAACAAACCACACAACATAGAACGAACTTGAAGCCCTAGGTACCGGTGCATAGACGAGAAGTCAATAGGTGAAAAGAGTTGTATGATCACAACCTATCAGGTGTACGACACGTCCCTTGAGTTGAATAAATAATGAGGTGAGGTGAATGGTATAGTTGAGGTACGGAGAACTCATTACAAAGTGAGTGTTCTGACGAAAGAGAACCTACCCTAAATAGACAAGTCCATGACTCAAAAGTTCTTTTGAATGAGGCTTTTATTTTATTGAATGTAGACTGATCGATGCGGGAAGTCTACAAGGGATATTGATTGTATTATTCTTGAGGTCTTCACGAAGCTGATCAATGCGAGAAGCTTCTGATAAAGGCTGACTGTGTATAGCTGTCCTTCGAGGGAGCAGTCTATTTATAGTAGCAGATATGATTTTAGTGCATAGCTGTCCTTCGGGGAGCAGTCTATATATAATAGCAGCAATAGTTTGGCATATAGCTGTCCTTCGAGGGAGCAGTCTATATTTAATTTAGATGACTAGATGTTCTTTTGGCATGAAGCATCTAGTTTAGTAGGAAGTTTGACTCAAGAAAATCCCATAAGAATACGGCTTATTTTAATACTTTGAAGTCATGGACTAGACTAAAAAGGGGAAGGCATCGTTTAGGTGAGGTGAGAATCAAACTATGTGAGCTTGATTTTTATTATGAGGTGTAGGAAACGAAGTGCATGTAGCGGTAAATGAGCTCAAGGGACGAGCGGCAGGTAGATAAGAAGTGATATAACACTAAATTCAACAGTAGAATGGTCGAAGATGCAAGGCATTAAGGGGTTCAGGCTCAGGTTTACCATTAAGCGAAGCTAAACGATAAGTGCCTGATCCATAGGTGTGAGTGATTATATAAGGCCCAATCCAATTGGGAGCAAATTTTCCACGTTTGCTCTTTTCTAGTTTGGTGACATGTTGATTCTCTTTGAGGACAAGATCACCAACCTTAAAGGTACGCTCATGAAGTCGCTTATCATAAGCATGTTTGATGCGTTTTTGATAGATTTGAAGGTGATCAAGAGCTATAAGGCGGCGTTCATCAAGAAGCTCCAATTGGGCTAACCGCTCTTGGCGGAAATCATCGTTGGTGAGAATATCCCGAAGAGATATTCTAAGGGAGGGTATTTGTACTTTGAGAGGTAGGACAGCCTCGGTACCATATACCAAAGAAAAAGGTGTGGCATTAGTGGAGGTATGAATGCTAGTATGATAAGCCCAAAGGGCAAAGGGAATGTGATCGTGCCAATTTCTTCCGGATTCATTGACAACTTTCATGAGGATTTTGGTTAGGGTTTTATTAGAAGATTCAGCCTGACCATTTTCTTGTGGATAGTAGGGTGATGAGAAGCTAAGTTTGATGCCAAAGTTGTCGCAAAGGTCTTGCAACAACTTGTTTTTGAAAGATTTTCCATTATCTGTTATCAGGCGATGAGGAACACCAAAACGACAAATAATGTGGTGGTTAATGAACTCTACAATTTTTTCTTTTTTAGTTGAAATGAGTGGAATAGCCTCCACCCATTTTGTGTAATATTCGGTTGCTGTGATAATCCATCGGTGACGTTGCGAAGAGGACGGATGAATCTCACCAATAAGGTCTAAACCCCATTGTGAGAAAGGCCAAAGATCTCGTGCGACCTGTAGCGGATGGCTAGGAGTATGTTGGAGGTTGGCATGTTGTTGACACATGACACAACGCTTAACATATTCGAGGCAGTCATTATTGAGAGTAGGCCAATAATAACCTAGGCGAAGGATTCGTTTAGCCACGGCAAGACCGCTAAAATGTCCGCCACAGATACCATCATGGACCTGTTGGATGGTATGGGTGACTTCCGCGCCGGTGAGACATCGAAGGAGGATGCCATCAAAGCCACGTTTATAAAGGAGTCCCCCCATAACTACATAACGAGAAACGTGTTTAAGAAAAGCGCGTTTACCAGTACTAGTAAGGTCAGATGGGAGAACAGAGGTTGTAAGGTAGTCGTGAAATTGGTGATACCAAGTATCCTGTGAATTAGCAGACACATTATTTATCATACAAACTACCGGGGTTGAGTAGGATGGGGCAAAAAGTTGTTGGACCATGACGAATAATTCAGAGTCAGTTGATGAAGCTGGAATTTGCGAGGCTAAGCAAGCCATAGTATCCGCAAATTTGTTAGTGGAGCGGGGAATGGTTTGGATAGAATAGTGAGTAAATAAGGCTAGAAGTGAGTCCACGTAGTATTTGTACTTTTGAAGTTCCTCATTTTTACATTGGTAGATGCCCATAACTTGATTGACTACCAATTGAGAGTCGCCAAAAATATTGATAGATTTGATACCTAAGTGTATCGCAACTTGGAGACCCAGAACAAGGGCCTCGTATTCCGCTGTATTATTAGTGTAGGGGAAATCAAGCCAGAATGAAAGAGGCATAGGTTCAGCATCAAGAGGGATGAGAACAACGCTGGCTCCTCCGCCGTGCTGGCATTTAGATCCATCGAAGAAGAGGGTCATTTGATACGACTCTTCCCCAAATGAAAGAGTGGTGATGAGTTCGTCGGGGAATGTAAAATTGGTAAATTGTTCCCCAGTAAAGGGGCCTCCGCAAGTTGGTCTGCAAGAGTTTGTCCTTTGATTGACTTCTGTTGTATAAACTCAAGGTCGAGGTCGGTGAGGAGCATAAGCCATCGAGCGATGCGTTGGTTTAGATGTGGTTTGGCGTACATATAATGAATGGGGTCCGTGTTGGTGATGAAAAAAGTTTTGTGATTCAGGAGGTAATGTCGAGTTTGGTGGCTACGAATGATAGGGCTAGGCACAATTTTTCTACATGTGTATACCTAGTCTCGTAATCCATGAGGGTACGAATTATATAATAAACGGCTTTATTCTCGACGTGCCGAGTCCCGATGTGCGAGCATAGCTCCTATAGCATGGTCAGTGGCGGAAAGATAAAGGTAGAAAGGGCGGTCGTCCTGGGGTGGGATAAGCACGGGTGGCTGCAAGAGATAGGATTTGAGAGCTTCGAAGGCTTGGTGACACTCCTCACTCCATTGAAAGGCAACGTCTTTTTTAAGAAGGTGATGAAAAGGGTGACATCGATCCGAGAGTTGGGAGATGAAACGCCGGATGGATTGAAGTTTACCCTGCAAACTACGTAATTGTTTGAGGTTTTTGGGTGGGGGCATTTCTAGGATAGCTTTTACTTTAGATGGATCGACCTCAATGCCACGCAAAGAGACGATAAAGCCAAGAATTTTTCCCGAAAGAACACCAAAGACACATTTCTTTGGTTGAAGACGAACAGAATATTGCAACAGGCGATCAAAAATAATGGTTAAAACATCGAGATGTTCACTGCGATGTTTAGATTTGCCCAGAAGATCATCGACATAATCCTCAAGGATAGTGTGCATAATGTCATGAAAAATGTAAGTCATAGCCCGCTGATAGGTAGCACCAGCATTCTTAAGGCCAAACGGCATGACACGATAACAGAAGGTTCCCCAAGGAGTTATGAAGGTAGTTTTGTGTTGATCGGCAGGGGCAACCAAAATTTGGTTGTATCCTGAAAAGCCATCCATGAGAGAAAGCATTTCATGACCCACAGTGAGATCAACAAGTTGATCAATACTTGGGAGGGGGAAGTCATCCTTAGGGCAAGCGAGGTTAAGATCCTGGAAATCCGTGCATATCTGAAGTCCCCCATCGCTTTAGTGACAGGTACGATGTTAGAAATCCATTGAGGATAGTCAATAGGCAAAATGAAGGAAACAGAAAGGAGTCGTTGGAGCTCCTCTTTGACCAAGAGGGAAATGCGTGGATGAATTTTTCTCAATTTCATTTTATTGGCTTGGAATCGGGTTTCAGTGTAATGTTATGGACAGCAATGTCAGGATCAATTCCTGGCATGTCAGCGTAGGACCAAGCGAAAGCTTGGTTGCGAGCACGGAGGAAAGTAGTAAAGGTGACTTGTTCTGATGCGTTAAGGGATTGTCCGATCTTCACAATGTGAGGATCCTCCTCCGTGTGGATGTTGATTTCTATAGTAGACTCGTTCAGCATGGTTTGGGTTTCAGATGGTAAGGCTCGTTGAATATAAGAGTCATCCGCGCCAAGGTAAGTGAGGATGGAGTCATCATCCTGGCACTCAATAACATTAATTGAAGGGGAGTCCTCTTCAATCATGTCTGGATATAGAAGGGGAATAGAAGAGGGGTCCTCATTATCGCGTTGATAAGTGAGAGGACCTAGGAAGATAGCATTTATGAAAAAAAAAAGTTAGGAGGGATAGATTCAGGATCTATCGACTCGAGTGGGAGACGAAGGCAAAATGGGTGATGATGGTTTGGTAGGGGTGACATCATCATCTTCTAGAAGACAACTGACATGAGGTTCCGTCGATGTAAGTGTTCCCAAAAATCCGAGACCACTACGATCATTATGTTTGCGTGTGGTGATGGGGATGAGCGTATGTCGGCCTTGTTCATAAAGACCAAAACCAAAGCCTTTCCAAGCACAGTGAGTCAAGAAGGTGAGGGCGAAGCGACGATTTGTCAGGTATTGAAAATCAGATTGGAAAGGAACCACACCAAGAGGAGGCTCAGGGGCAACGGAAGACGCGTCGACACCCCCATACGTTAGGTTAGTGCGGCAGTGAGGTGGTCCATAGGAGATTACTTCCCCCACACGACGGTCATAGTTAGGATGGGCATGTACCTGTCCGTACTCCTGTGGGGTATAGAAAGAACTAACGTTATATAGGTGATACTCCCCCAGCGTAAGGCACTGAAAAACATCTACTAAGGGGTCCATGGTTGGGATGTTAGCTGCGGGAAGGGAAGTGGTTTTTGCGACGGTAGTTTCATCAGTTGAAGGCGTAGGTGTGGTTGAGGTGGATGGTTGAGGCACAGTTGAAGAGGATGGTTGGGTTGAATGAACGGGTGTCTTGATTGGTACAAGCACATCGTTTGGGCGGTATAACATATTACAGGTTTTAAAGGGGGAGGATCAGCTTTTACGGTGTAGGACTTCCCCTCGTACTCAAATTTTATGCATCTATGTAATGTTGAGGGAACGCATCCCATGGCCCAGATCCAAGGATGACCCAGCAATATATTATATTGGAACTCTCCCTCAAGGACGTAGAAGAGTTCGGGTAAAGTACGTGGTCCTACCCGAATGTTGAGGATCACGGTGCCTAAGGTAGAGGTAATAGCGTCATTAAATGACCGCAACATGATGGGGTTGCACACATGTAGCTAGAAGGGATATTCATTTGTTGGAAGGATTTTGAAGAGATGATGTTTAGGCTAGCACCCTCGTCAATCATAACATGACGTACCCGAATGTCCCAGACGTAAGCGAGATGAAAAGGGCAGGGTCAGGGTCTTCTCTACCAAAGTCAACAATTTCATCTTCGTGAGAAACCATGATCATAGCAGCTTGTGGTACGAGACGAGAAGTGGTTGGGGTAGTGGGTTGTTTGGTGAGAGAGGCAACATGATTAGGTGTTAGAATGGAGGTAATAGGAAATGTTTCGTTAGGTAAAACCTCTATCCCTTGAAGGATCTCAACGAGAGCTTGTCGATGAGATTCAGAAGTCTGAATGAGATCATACAGTGTCATTTTTACGGGCGATTGATGAAGCTGTTTGATCATAGTTTGGTGGGCAATGCCATTAGAGACGGGATAGGTGGGTCCGTGAATAACCACTTTAGGTGGTGGTGCAATCGGGATGTTTGACGGAGAAAGAGATGCCGCAGGTGTGTTTTCTTTTGCTTTCCCATTGTTTTTCTGCCCTCGAGTAGCAACACTAATCATATTAATCTCGTAGACCTGAGATGAGGAAGATGGTTGGGATAACTCATGGTCTTCAAGAGGTGGGGTTGTAATAATGATAGATCTTGGTGAGGCGGGGACATATGATATAGTAGAGGGAATTGAAGCTAAAGGTCTCTCTCTTCGTAGGTTATCCTTCTTAACCTTTCTATCTGGGAGAGGTGACTGACGAAGGATGGTTTTTAAAGCTTTGCATCCCTCCACATCATGTCCTGGTGTGCGGTGATAAGCGCAGATCTTAGACTCATCATAACCTATTGGTCGAGGTTTAGACGGGTCATAAGGTCTAAGTGGGGGTAGGGAAATGGTCGCATTCTCTACTAACATAGCAAGGATTTTGGTGTAAGACCCTTTGAGTGGGTCAAAATCAGAAGAGGATGAGGGTATTGATTGTCTGGATTTTGGTAATGTTTGGGCGTGGTTGGTTCGTACGGGTGGTGGTTTAGCCGAGGGGTGTTGACACGTGGTTTTCACTAAACGCGGTTTCGTATGCGCGAAGCTATGTTGGATGATGAGGCCACAGATGATGTGGTATCAGAAAACAACCACGGGGAAATAGGAGTGACCGAAAACAAATCTTTTGATGATGGAATTTGTTTAGGGTTGATAGGTGGACAGGATACGTGGGGTGACGGTGTTGTTATACCCTGGGCTTTCTGTATGGGTGCGGAAGGCGTAGGTTGCTTTAAAGAAAATGCAGGAGGTATGATATATTGATGTAAGGTAGAGGGATGGGGTCCCAATATGGAAGGTAGGTGTGACGATGATGGTTTTAGTTGTGATAGAGGTATAGGTTGAGGAGATTGAGTCTGTCTCTTAATGGGGTGGACGGCTTTATTTTTAGATAAATCAAGCCACTTAGGTGGGTGTGTTAGACTGGGTATGGGTAAGGTCCCAAGCGTAGGGGAAGATTTGGCTAAGTTAATAGAAGTGGACGGGGCATTTGGTAGAGGTGAGGGGGTGAAGGTGAGAACATGGGCATTTTAAGCTTCTGTAAACACTTCGGGTATATGGTGGAGACATCAGGATCGGTCATTTGCATTTGAGTAGAATAGGGAGTACTCAAACGTTCCCATAGGATTCGTCTATCTTCTGGAGAATGACAGTCTTCAGGTTTGAATTGTAAATTTTGTACGGAAGAAAGGTGGGTTGTGATTCCGGTCCACTGTGGGTGTGATACAGGGGGTAAATGAGGCACTGTATCAATAGATGTCAAGAGGTCAACCGGTCGTTGAAAAGATTTAGGCGATGAAGAACTAATAGGTAAGAGGGCATGTTCGAGAGGATCCGTCATGGTTAAAGAATTTGGTGATGTCGGTGCAAGAGATTCCTCATCTAAGGATGTCAAAAGGAGTGGCGTACCTTCCTCTTGTGCAGCAAGAGGGGTAGAAGGGGAAATCTGGGAAATAGATAGGTTAGATAACATCCGTTCGCAATCTTGTAGGGATGTGGTATAAGAAGACTCATCGATGGGAAGAGAAGTCTGGTAGTTAACTCCTTTATGGGTAAAGGAATGATTTCACTTTGGTTCGATGGTGGTAAAGGAGGTTCGGGCTCCTGTGTTAGTGAAGAGGCTTGATTCAAAATTTTGTCGATAGAGGCTTTGGGCTGGGTATCAAAGACTGCATGGATCTCATGAACACTCTCCTCGGCTAAGATATCCTGGTTTACGTTGCTGTTGGAAGAGTGATTCGGGAATGGTTTGTTGAAGATTTTCAAATTTCGGTTGGCAGGGGCATTAGGATTATCGAGGGCTATATCCCCTGCATCAACCATTTCCTGCACTATGTTTTTCAACATCTTGCAGTTCTCATGACTGTGTCCCTTCACGCGGTGGAAGTTACAGAAGTCATTTTCTTTGTACCAGGAAGGTATGGCGCGAGTGGAATCAAACCCGGAATGAGGTTTAACAGGAGGTAATGTAATGGCTCCTGCTTTGAGCAATTTTTCCAAGATGACGCCATAGGTTTCTCCTAAGGGAGTGTAATTGATGGGCTCGGCTTTGTACTTATAGGTGGTTTTTGGTGGAGTATTGGACGGCGCTTGAGATTTGACCATCACCGCGTGGACAGCTCCTTTTGATTTAGAAGAAGTGGACATGTGAGGAGTGGTGGTATTTGGTTTATTGGTAGAATCAGGAGTTCGGAAATTGGGGTTTTTGTTGCGCAACCGCAATTTCTCTTCTTCTAAGGCTCGAATTTCTAGTTTCCGAGCCATGGTAAAGGCCTCATCAAATGTGCGGAAAGTTTGAATTTGAAGAGTAGGAGAAATGTGCTTAGCACATGCCCACGTGAAAAGTTTGATAAGTTCAGTCTGAGGCAAGGCATATGTAAGTTGGTTGATAAGGCCCCGCCATCGTCCAACGAAATCTGCGATAGATTCGTCCTCAAATTGTCGGATGGCATAGAGGTCGGTGATAGATACTTTCTTGGCAATGTTAATGGAGAAATGATCCAAGAAAGATTGGGCTAGTTGGTTAAAAGAAGATTGAGTCTTGGGTTAAAGCACCGTACCACTCCAAGGTAGGTCTGATAAGGACATGGGAAAGGTGCGGAGTAATAAGGAATCATCATGAGCAATCAAATAACAAGCATGTCTAAATGATCGCAAGTGTTGTTGAGGGTCCTCTTTACTGTTAAAACGGGTAAATTTCACCAATTCCCATTGAGGAGGATATGAATGAAGGGGGACAGAAGGGTGAATGGGCTCCCGACAAACTTGCTCGTATGTCAAGGCGCTATGACTTCCTCGAACAAAGCCTCCAGGTTTTGCATTTTGTCCATCATTTGTTTGATGAAATCCGTGGTTGGATGGGATGATGGTGCGGTTGTGGTAAACGGAGGCAAATTGGGCCAAGGGCCTCCACTGGACAATGGTGGGGTTAAGTGTTGATAAGGTATGGAGGATGAATATGTTGAGGTGACAGAATAGGGATGTCCCATATAAGGTGTTGAGGTTACTGGATACGTGTATGGGAATGAAAAGGTAGGCGGAGCTTGAGAAGGAAAGCTCGTGTGGATAGGTGGCAGAGAACAAGTCATGAATGGAGTAGTCTGCAAGAGAGATGAGGTAGGGGCAGTCGGTGGTAATGATATGTGGGGTCCAAGATTAGCCAAAGGAAAGCCAATCTGAGTCGTATGAATCTCTGAAGCTGTCGGATTGGGAGATGGGGCTAAAGGTGCAGGAAGCAAGGCGGTGTTATCAGGTGGAGTGGGAGCTAAATGAGCAGCTATACTAATAGGCATACCAACAAGGAGCTGACCATCAGGCGTACGGTCAGGGGTATGAGACAAATAGTATTGTACAACGCTAGAATTAGCATCCAGAAACTTGGCAAAGTCCTTATCTCCCACAGGAATTTTAGGAACCTCACTGGTATCCGTAGGATTCCCCACAGAATGTGAAGGGGGTGATTCAGGAAAAGAAACAGAGCAAGCATGTGAAACCATGGCGGCGGCTTGCTTTCGAGTGATAATAACCATGGAAAGGATTTCACAGTAGGGTTTCAATCTATCAGGAATAGAAACAAACTCGTGATCGTAAAATTGGTAGGTTGCTTTGGTTTGTCAGGAATTGGAAAAGACAGTAACCGATATCGGTCTAGTAACCGATGTCGGTTATACTATAGCCGACGTCGGTCAGATAACCGATGTTGGTGTAAGAAGTCTGGGCTAACAAGATATAAAAAGGCTACTAATTTGATTTTTAACAACGTTTAGTATACTTGTCCAATTATTGATCACAGAAGACAGAGTATGAGAAAGAAAACAGAACTAAAAACAAGCAAGATGCACACGCAAATCCAGAGATTAACCCTAGGGTTAATTTTAATTATCGTGGGCTTATGCCTTTAGACGTAGAATGATGTCAGAATCCTAAACAAGAGACTTAGGGGAAATGTCAAGTTTTTTTGGCTTATAAGGTTACCTCAATCGGGCGGAGGAATACCGCGGAAAAAGGGGGGATGTTTGAGCTGTTGTGTTAATTGTGAAGTGATTCGGTATGTGTTGTGCAGTGAATGTAAGATTAATTTCCTGTCAATACCGTGGATATCACCCCCACGTGTACGACCTGTTACTTAATCTACGTTCACTAGAATTGAAAAACAACAAGCAGGAATGCAATGCACGTGTTTTAAACCCAAATCGAAAATTATGTTCGATGAAGCAAGAGAGATGACTTTCACTAATGCGAAACTAGGAAAGCAAGACAAATTCTTTATGAAATATATAACAAAAGCAGCAACAACAAGTATGCTTCCTAAAATGAAAATAAGCAAGAGAAACAGAAACCCAAAATGGGTCCCACCGGGCGTGCCAAAATGTTTCACTCGGAATGTTTCGTTCCTTTTAGAAACAGATAAGGGTTGGGGCTAGGAGGAATACCTGTAGAATGTCGAGATGGTGTGCGCGTACCGTAGAGAAAGATCAGGCTGATTGCGAAGAACTCCTTTTTGTCTTGGAAGGACTACCTGCAAATAAGAACACAAGACCACAAGATTTTAATTAGACAATAAATGAGGAAACTGCCTTGGGCCCAGGAAATATAAAACTTCCTTTCGAAGGTGGTCAGTTCCCCTGCTAATATGAATTAACACAAAAGACTGTAAGATATCAATTAAATTGCTTTATTGAACTGGGTAGGGAAAGGATGGTTATTGGTTATAGTCAGTATAACCGATGCCGGTTACTGATAACCGATGGCGGTTACTGATGACCGATATCGGTAGAGTCTAAGATCTGAAGGTTGGTTGTTTTGTGGGGTGGTGGTGTTGTTTGGTAGTTGTGTTATTTGTAGGGCTGTATATAGGTAATATTAGGAAATAGGGTGATGAGAGGTAGATGAATGACAGTTAGATGCAATGACACGTTGGGTAGTGGATCCAAGAATGGATTTGTGAGGACTTATGATTCAAAAAGTCGAAGAAATGTTATTAAAGAGGACATGCAAGAAGTAACTTACTGATTATTCGCGGAGATGCAGGTCCAAGAGCTCTGATGGCAAAGCGCGGCCGAGGTAGGATGGTCTCGGCACATAGCGAGATCAAATCAACCGAGTATCACAGGCTCGCATATCTGTTGCGAGTCCCGGCTTGCTCTCCTTTGCTGCTAACTCTCCTTGTCTCTTCACTTGTCTCTGCTCAGTCAAGTAAAGATCCAGGGTCTCTTGATCGCTCCTGATGCTCTTTCTTGATTCAAAGACTCCTTTTCTCGACCCAAAAATGAAATTCTGATCCTTTGTTTTTGGTTTGGGAGCCCATTTACTGAGGAACCAATGGCGGTTATCTAACCGACGCGCGGTCGAGTAAGAACTGCATCGATAAGGAAAAAGTAGGCTATTTTTAGTAAAATCGCCCACCTTCCTGCTTTTCTCCCAGAGATTAGTTGCGGGCTTGGTCAAGTGACTAGAAGGTCGGTTTGGAGTGCGAAAAGGGGTCATTAGTTATGGGTGTAGGTGTGGACCAAGTTATGGGTCTTAATTAGGTTAGTTTAGGGTTAGGGCTAGGTCATGATGAATTGGCAAAATGAGGTGGCGAGGTAAGGTGATGTGGATTTATCCATTACAAGGTAATTAATAAATAATTGTGTAAGGTTTAGGTGATGAGGTTATATTGCGAGATGAGATGCGGGTCACAAGGGGTCGTAAGACACAAATTTGGTGTGTACAGTGGTCATACCTAGATAGGATGATGAATGTAAGACCCTAAAGACATTGCATGATTGACTATTCTAAAGGTGAATAATAGTCACATGTTCACCAAATTTCATGGCTCCAGTGAGGTCCCTTGAGGTGGTAGGAAATGAAAGTGTGAATGGTGAGAAGGTGAAAAGTGGTTAGTTTATATGGTGTGAGGGAGCATGCCTTTTGGCAAGAGATCCAAGATCACAATAAACAAGTCCATGATGAAAAAGGTTTTTGTTTTGACTTATATTTGAGATAGACTGATCGATGTGGGAAGTCTATATGGGATGAGGAAATTAACTCCTTGAGGTCTTCGTGAAGATGATCAATGCAAGAAGCTTGATTCTCTCTTTTTTTCTTTTTTAGCGGAGCTTTACATAGTTGTCCTTCGAGGGAGCAGTCTATTTATAGCAGTGATGTAGAGAGAAAGATGTCCTTTTAGGGAGTCATCTTTTTATTAGAAGTTTGACTCAAGGATTTGAATCCGTGTGAGGGATTTTAAGTCATGGATAAGACTAAGGTGAATAATCGATTCTTGTTCGAATTGCAAGTGAAACGACCATGGGATTTTATCTAAAAGAAGATGAAAATTATCCATGAGAATCATTCCATGTGTAGAGTTGTGGTACACATATTTAAGAGAGGATAAAATAGTAATGGGTACACACATGATCCTTGTTTAATCGTTAGGGATGGCATAGTAAAAGGAGGAAAGTGAATAACACTCAAGGGAGGAGCATGAAAAAGGTGAAAGGTGGGGTAGGACTAAAAGTAAACAGAGAATGGTCGAAGATGCAAGGCATTAAGGGGTTCGAGGTTTGGGTTTACCATCAAGTGAAGATAAATGATAGGCACACGATCCATAAGTATGAATCATGATATATAGTCCAAGCCAATTAGGAGAAAATTTGCCCCATTTACTTTTTTTGTTTTGGGTACATGTTGATTTTCCTTCAAGACAAGGACTTGGAAAATTTGGTCATGGACACATTTTTCATAAAGCACATTTGATACGTTTTTGGTAAACTTGAAGATAATCAAGAGCATTAAGATAACATTCGTCTAATAACTCAAGTTGTGCTAAACGGTCTGGTGAAAATCATTATCATTGAGCATGTCATGGAGAGAAATGTGAAGTGATGGAATATGGACTTTGAGAGGTAGAACATCCTCTGTACCGTAGACCAGAGAAAAAGGTGTAGCAGTAGTGGAAGTGCGATTACTAGTACAGTATGCCCATAGGGTGAAAGGAATGTGTGTATGCTAGTCCTTCCCAAAGCATTGTTAACCACTTTCATGAGAATCTTGTTCGGGTTTTATTAATGGATTCAGCTTGGCCATTGGTTTGTGGGTAATATGGTGATGAGAAACTTATCTAAATACTCGAAGGAGTCGCAAAGTTTCTCGCAAAGTTTTATTTTTGAATTGTTTTCCGTTATCGGTGATGAGGCGATGTGGGACACCAGAGCGACAGATAATGTGATGATTTATGAACTCACATATTTTCTTAGCTTTCATGGAGATTAGAGGTATGGCTTCAACCCATTTGGTGTAATATTTTATAGCAGTGATTATCCATTGATGTCAACTTTGGGAAGAATGGGGATTAATCTCTCGAAAAGATCCAAACCCCATTAAGAGAAGGGCCAAAGATCATGGGAGGCCTGTAAGGCATGACTGGGTGTATGATGAATATTGACATGTTGTTGGCATTTTACACAACACTTAACATAGTCGCAATAATCATGGTTAAGGGTTGGCTAGTAATAGCCTAGGTGAAGAATATGCTTAGCAACAACAAGGCCACTGAAGTGACCTCCACATATGCCATCATGAAATTCCTTAATGGTATAAGGAATTTTATAACTCATAAGGCAACTGGAAGAGAATACCATCAAATCCGTGCTTATAGAGGAGGCCACCCATGATGACGTAATGAGAGACCCTTTTAAGAAAGGTGTGTTTTCCATTACGAGTGAGGTCGAGGAGGAAAGATGGAGAAGGAAAGATAGTTTGAGTATTGTTTATACCAAATGTCACTTAGGTCGGGAAGCGGTGGTTACGATAGAATAAAATTCACAAGGTAAATAAGAGGGTGTTTGGAGTCTTTGTATGGTGAAAAAAATTTAGAGTTGGCGGGCGAAGTGGGTATCTACGAAGCCAAATAGGCCATGGTATCTGCAATTTTTGGTAGAACGAGGGGATGGTTTGAAGGCGTAATGATCAAAGGTGGTCAAAAGTATGTCCAAATGATGCTTATACTTTTGAAGTATCTGATTATGACACTTTGGTATAGACCATTGACTTGGTTTATGACCAATCGAGAATCACCAAAGATGTTGATGGACTTGACATATAAGGCATAAATAACTTTAAGACCCAATATGAGTGCTTCGTATTCAGAAATATTGTTTACAATCAAAATCAAGTTTGAAAGACAAAGGCATGGGTTCACCATCAAGAAAAATGATGATAACACCAGCCCCACCTCTATGTCGACACTTGGAACCATAGAAGAAGAGTCTCATTTGGTAAGCAGGTTCATCCAGGGAAAGGGTATCAATTAAATCATTTGGAAAGTCAAAGTTAAAATGTTGATCCCGAAAATAGGTGTGTCACCAATTGGTCGGAAATAGCTTGGCCCTTGATGGAATTTTGATCGATGAATTCAAGGTCGAGGTCACCGAAAGCATAAGCCACCGTGCGGCACGTTGATTTTGGTAAGGTTTTGCATACATGAACTATAAGGGGTCGGTGTTGGTCACAACATAGGTTTTGTGGTTAAGTAGGTAATGGCGGAGTTTGGTGGTAATGAAAACTAAGGCTAAGCAAAAAATTTCAGCATGGGTGTATTGGGTCTCATAGTCCAAAAGCATATGGCTTATGTAATAAACCACTTACTCCCTATGTTATTCATCATGATGAGCGAGCATGGCCCCCAAGGAGTGATCGGTAGTAGAGATGTATAGGTAAAATGGTTGATCATCTTTAGGTGGAATGAGTATAGGTGGTTGGAGAAGGTATTGTTTTAAGGCCTCAAAAGTTTTGTGGTAGTCATCATCCCATTTGAAAGAGATATCCTTTTTGAGAAGATGATGAAATGGTTGAGACCGATTGGACAGTTGTGAAATGAAACAGTGAATAGACTGCAACTTACCTTGTAAGCTACAGAGTTTCCATAGGTTAGTGGATGGAGGCATTTCAAGAATAGCCTTAACATTAGTAGGGTTAACTTTGTATACCACGTAAGGAAATGATAAATCCTAGGAGCTTTCCCAAGAGAACCACAAAGACACACTTCTTGGGATGAAGGAAAACACAATACTTAATGAGGCATCAAATATGGTTTTTAGGATGGCGAGATGCTCGGAGTGGCATTTAGATTTGGTAAGGACATCATCTACATAATCTTCCAATATACGGTGCTTGATGTCATGGAATATGTAAGTCATATCCCACCGATATGTGGCACCAACATTTTAAGACCAAAAGGCATGACTAGAGAGTAGAAGGTCCCCAAGGAGTGATGAATGTAGTTTTTTGTTGGTCCTTTGGGGCAAGCAAGATCTGGTTATAACCTAAGAAACCATCCATGAGTGATAGCATCTTGTGACCAGTGGTAAGGTCAACCAGTTGGTCAATACCGGGTAGAGGAAAGTCATCTTTTGGGCAAGCTAGGTTGAGGTCACAAAAATCTATGTAAATGTGAAGTCTCCGTGTCACCTTAGTGATTGAGACAATGTTAGAAATCCACCAGGGATAATCAATGGGCAATATGAAGGAAACATAAAGAAGGCACTCAAGTTCTTCTTTGACCGGAGGAGCAATGCGAGGGTAGATTTTCCTCATCTTTTTTTTACGATTTTGGCATCGATAATGGTTACGATAATGTGGAACACTATGGTGGGGTCAATACTAGTCATGTCTGAGTAAGACCAAGCAAAAGCATGGTTATGAATTTTGAGAAAAGAAGTGATGGCTTCTTGTTCAACATTATCTAAAGATTGGCCAATCTGTAGAATGTGTGGGTCATTTTGAGTGTGGATGTTGATTTCGATAGTCAATTCGTTCAACATGGTTTGTGTCTCAAATGGTAATGACTGATGAATATATGATTCTTCTGCACCAGGGTAGGTGAGTATAGATTCATCATCCTGACATTGAATGACATTAATATAAGGTGTATCATCATCAACCATTTCAAGATACGAGGAAGTGAAGAGAAGAGGGAGCCTCGCCTCACATCGATAAGTCAAAGGCCCTAAGGAAATAGTTTTTATGAAAAAAAAAAAAAGTTAGGAGGGATGGATTTTGGATCCATCGACTCTGTCGAGTGAAGGTGGTGAAGAAGGTGGAGCAAGTGAAGAAGGTGGAGAAGGGTCGATATCCTCAATGAGTTCGATGCGAGCCTTTTTGGTAGGTAGTTCAGCAAATCTGATACCACTACGGTTGTTATGTTTGTAGGTAGTATATGGAATAACAGTGTGATGACCTTTCTCATGAAAGCCAAAACAAAAACTCTTCCACGCACATCGGTGTAGGAAGGTGTGGACGAAAACAGTGATTGGAGGTTGGAAAAAATGGATGGGTTTGTGATGGTGGTTCGGTGTGTATAGTGGTAGTATCAAGTCCCCCATAGGTGAGATTAGTGTGAAGGTGGGGACGACCATAAAGGAGACATTCTCCTATGCTTTGATCATAGTGAGGGTGTTTGTGAAGGCTTCCATACTCTTGTGGAGTGATGAATGTGTTGACATTATATAGGTGATACTCCCCTAGAGTGAGGCATTGAAAAATACCTTCTAAGGGATCGGTGGTCGATATGTGGGTAGTTGGGATAGATGATGTGTTAGAGATTGGATCGGAGGTGGAGCTAACTGATTGGGAGGCTGATGGGTCGGTAGTGGAGGT
This sequence comes from Taxus wallichiana var. yunnanensis, assembly GCA_018340775.1. Lineage (NCBI taxonomy): Eukaryota > Viridiplantae > Streptophyta > Pinopsida > Cupressales > Taxaceae > Taxus > Taxus wallichiana. Next base: position 54,739,095 of record CM031235.1, read on the forward strand.
TGTGGTAGTGGTAGGGATGGAGGATTTAGGTTTAGTTGTGGTAGCGACAACATTGGCGAGTGGAGGTGTAGGTGAAGAGGAAGTGGCCATGGACATAGATGCCTTAATGGGTACAAGAATTTCATTGGCTTGGTAAAGCATGTTGCAGGTTTTGAAAGGTGATGGGTCACCTGAATGGTTTAGGTGTGACCCTCATGCTCAAACTTCACACAATGATGCAAAGTGGAAGGAACAAAACCCATAACACAAATCCAGGTTCTACCAAGCAATAGGCTATATTGAAATTCCCCCTCCAAGACATAAAATAACTCTAGAATAGTGTGGGGGCCCATGTGAACATGGAGGATGACGGTGCCAAGTGTAGACATGATATCGCCATTAAATGAACACAACATGATGGTATGTTTATGCATGTAATTGTTGGGTATGTGCATTTGGTCAAACACATGGGATGAGATGATTTCAATGCTAGTGCACCCATCGATCATAACACGTTGTACATGTATATTACTAATATGGATGGAGATGAAAAGGGATGGATCGGGTCACTAGTTTAGTGCATTGCAATCTCTTCATCGAGAAATTGAGGTGGCTACTTGGTGAGTAGGTGGAGGTGTAGAAGAATATGGTAATTTGGTAAGAGAGGCTACATGATGAGGTGTAATAATGGAGGCTACGGGTGTAGGGTCATTGGGTAAGACCTCAATAGACCGAAGAACCTCCATGAGAGCTTGGCAATGGGATTTAGAGGTTTGGATGAGGTCATATATGGACATTTTGAGGAGAGATTGGTGTAATTGTTTGATCGTCACCGGATGTGTAACCCCGTTGGAAAAAGGATATGTGGGGCTGCGGATAGTGACTTTAGGTGTGGGTGCAGATGGTATGTTGGGTATAGGGTTGGTTGGTGGGTCAGTTGCCTTTTCCTTTCCTTTGTCTTTCTATGCATGGGTAGTAATGTTGATCATGTTAATCTGAGGGGAGGGGGTAAATGGAGAAGGTGTAGGATGAGTGGTATAACAACATGACGGGAAGAAACCTACCGAGGGAGAAAAGCCTTGTGAAGTGAGCTGGGTGCAATGACATTTGGGTGGTGATTTGGCCAATTCTCTTATATGAACCATGTTAATTTCAAATCTCAAAGGTGGCTCTAAGAATTGTGGGGGTGGAGGTCTTGGTCACTGAGTAGGAAATGAGGGAAGAACTGTGGAAACCGATGCTTACAAAATGGGGTCCTCATTGAGAAGGTCATCATCATCAAAGTTTTCTTTAGGAGGACACAACTAGACAAGAGTAGCTTTCAAAGCCTTACAGTCCTCTACATCGTGTCCTGACACATGATAATAGGTGCAAGTTTTGGTTTCGTCAAACCCTTTTTGTTTGGGTTTGAGTGGGTCGTAAGGTCTAAGAGGCAGTAATGTGATGACGAAAGTTACAAGGAGGTTGGTTAAGATTTTGACATAGGATCCCACTAGTGGATCACAATGGGATCGAATGTGGATTTGGGTGTAGGTGCGGCTAATTGTATATGAAGGGTATTTGCAAGAGGGGGAGTGGGTTGAGACATGGTATTAGGTGTTTTTCATGTCTGCTTGGGTAAGGGTATGGTAGATGAACTAGCAATAGAGTGTGTGGTTTGTTTGACTAACTTATTGGAGGGTAGTGGATTTTTTCCTTTAGGTTGCACCTTCTTGGGTAAAGGTGATATGGGTGCACAAGATTTAGAGGGAAAAGTGGATGGTGGAAGAGGGTGGGTTACCCATGGGGATAATCGAGGTGCTATGGAGGTAGATGGTGCGGGTCGTGTAAGAGGTGTAAGGGGAAGGGAATGAAGTGTCGTGGGTAGTGAATAAGTTATCGATGGTATTAGAGGTATGGGTGGTAAAAATTTTGTAGGTGTGGGCAGAAGTTGTGTCGGGTGTTTAGGTATATTAGAGGTCTGCAAGGGAGGAATGGGCTGTTGCGCGTTCTTGGTTTACCAGCGGGTGGAGGTTTCTTAGCCAGGGTTTAGGGGTGAGGTCCTAGGATGGACGAAAGGGTGAAGGTGATCGGGGTGTGATTGGCATGGTTGGGGTACGAGATCTAGGGGATTGGTTCTTCTATTTGGGGGCCAAATTAAGCTTGGTGTTGGCTTGGGAGGATGTAGCTAAACATAATTTGATGGGTGTTGGTTGTCGAGATAGGAATTTATGAAGAGCAACAATCGGGGACAAGAAGTCCCTCCTCTTTAATGGGAGAGGTTCCCTTATTCAGAAATGAACCTATTTACAAATGTATAAAACATGATTTGTTGGTTAAACTTGGATATTACGAAAGTGTTTTCTATAAAGATCATCAATTACAAAAGGACTGAGGAAATGAGAGTATGGGAAAGAGTAGAAAGGCAACATACAGAATTATAGATATCAGAGTAATTCTTTATGTATGCAAAGTCACAGTAAATTGAAACAAGATCATTTATATCGGATAAATAAGATGGAATTCAAAGACACAAAGTTCTATAAATAACATCTGCTAGAACACAAAGTTTCTTAACATGACACGATTCATTAATCAAGGACACAAAGTTCCTTCTTGGTTATACAAGATCACCAGCTTGCGAGTTGAAGAGTATGCAATCGGTAAGACTAACAAACTTGAGACAAATGAGCTTCACAAAGAAAATAAATGAAAGCTTAGGAATAACAGAGATTAGATAGACAAAGAATGGAAAGTCCTTCTATATTGATTTCTTTTATGATATATTTACACTTTTTAGAAAATAAGCCAAGTTCTTCCTCCTTTTAGAATGGCGTAGAAATGCCATTATATAACTTACAAATCAGTTACTCTTCGTAACCGCTTCTTTTAACCAAGAATAGTTAAGGACCGCCAACCGCAATACCTCAACTTCTTACAAAGAAAACGGAAAAAGAAAGGGAAGAAGAGAAAAGAATAAGGAGAAGAAGACAGTGGCCGGATTCTGGGAGGGACCCACTGACTTCAAAATCTGCTTTGCCTGAATTTCTTCAACGCCGGCTATGTCTCTGCCACGAGGGACTGACGTGTTGGCCGCAGACTGAGTCCAAAATCCAAGACACTTTTCCATCTCTTTATCAAACTCGACATGAGTATGATAATCTTTATTTGCTTCTTCAATGGCAGATTGAAGAGAGCAAATCTCCTTCATTTTATCCTTGGAGATGGAACTTTCCTTGAACAGATTATCTTTGACAAAAGCTCTGAATTGAGCTTTGATTTCTTGCAAGGAAAGGAGTACACCAGAAGTTTCATCTTGAAGATGGCAGTGTATATCTTTGAAAGTAGAGACAACCAGTGTCTTGAAGGCTTCACCCTTCTGCCAGCTGTTCTTCAGTTCACCCAAAGCCTCCTCCAATACTTTGATTTTCCACTCCACACTGTAAACCCAGGACTTTGACAGATTATCCTTTGCATCATCAAAAACCTTATTCGCCAGTAAGATATTCTCATCTGTCTGTCCCATAAGGCGGAGGTCTACTATGCAACTGCTCCAGAGTTTGAGCTCTTTATCCATGATCCCAATAGTAGAGGAGAGCTTCTATTGCAAATTGTTCACTTTTCCATGGAGTTTAAAAGCTTCATCGATGAAGTTCAACACTGAAACAAGCATATCATCCACCATGTCTTCCATAGCTCTGCCATAGATGGAATACTTGTGCATGTCTTTGATACTTTGTACTTCATCTTGGCTCAAAATTACAGGTGGTGGAAGAGTGGTCAACGGAGTAGGGTCCAAAACTTTGTCCTTAGACAAAAGAGACTTGATGAAACCTGTGAGAATTTGGGCCTGTTCTTCCAACTGTTCAATAGTTTTCTACCCTTTCTCTACCCTCCCAATGACCCTTGTGACTGTTTCCTGGAGGTTGTGAATTTCACCTTCAGGGGTAGACTCTCCCATTGGAATTCTCGAGATCTCTAAGTCGATACTTGCAAGTCCCGCTCCGATTTATCCGTTGTAGGCTTGGAAATCTCCAGAATTACTGACCTTGAGCATCGGACACTATTCGGAGGTAGTTTTGGCTTTCTTGGCACGAGAAGGAGTGGTGCCCAACAAGGCTGCGACAACATCAAAATTTGACCCTGAACTCCGAGAGGAAAATTTCCTCTTCCTATTGTCAACCAAAGGTTGCACCCACGTAAAGAGGAAGAGGAATTAGCAGGGGAGCAAGAGGGCCGAGAGACAGAGAGGTCATGACACTCAAGGTCTGCACAACCGTGGTCTCAAGTTGAGACATGAGAAGAAGGGGTCTGACACAATTTCTGCCAAAGAAACGACAGCACTTGGAATTTCAGTGCTCTGGACTTCCTTATCTTTATCTGCTGGACCTTCAGGAGCATCCGCAGGGGCTGGCACTTCACTTTCTTCACTTTCACTGAGAACAATGATGTTCTCCGGTCCCATAGGCACTTCTACCTGCTTTCTTTGAGGATCATTTTCCACAGGCTCCTTCTTAACCTCCTTGAGTTTCTTCTGGTACACTTGAGTGGATGAAGAAGGAGTGGAAGCTGCAGGTCCTTGTATTGATGAGGCAGGTGGGGTTTGCACTGGTGTTTCTGACCTGGGAACCGATGCCTCTCTCCTTGGTGTTGAAACATCCTTGGAAGAGGATTCTCCTGAGTGCCTTCTGAGCTCTCAAACTTTCCTGTCAAACCAGACCTTAGTCCTGACTAAGACTGGAGCAAGGATCTCAGCCAGATCATCTTTTTCTTTCCTGTTCCAATCCAAGTCCTCCAAGGGGGTGTGCTTAATCACACTGTCATACTCATATGAGTATAGATCAGAATTGTCATCCTGGAGTCCTTCGGGAACTTGGTACAAGCCGAGTTCTTGGATCAATTGCAGGGAGAACCTGCCACAATGCCTTCTCCTGGCCTCAAAATCATCTGCACAGTCAGCCCAGTAGTCTTCTGTATCTGCCCTATGATGGTAGATTATCTTGATGTTCTGTTCAATAAACTTCTTCAAGTCAAAGCAGGTTCTTGGCTTGAAGAAATGAACGTGATAGGGACCAGGGCTCTCTCTATGTTCTGTGCGTCCAGGGCTGTTTTACAAGTGTAATTTCCCAAAGAAATGGGAAAGTGCAAACCAGAAATCTTCTTGTCTCTGCAGGTTCTGTGCAGTTTGTCTAATTGCCTGCATACTTCGATCAAAGCCATCTTATCATTGCAGAACATGGGAAGCCGCAGAGGGGTGCTCTCATAGCCAGCAAGCCTGATATAAGAAAATTTCCTGAATTGGATGAAATAAGCACCATATTGCGATATCAGGTTCATGGCTTCATCTGAAAACCTTCTAGCAGTATCACCTTCGAGTAGCTTTGACTATGTACATGGTGAAAGCGTCATTGACCCTTCTGAAATTATGATTGCTGGTCTCCAGGGTGAACTGCGGGCAGTAAGCATATACTGGATCATCTTTGTGAGCGTCGATGTAAGAAAAGCCAAACCATTGCCGTGACGCTGCCAGGGTATACATCAGGTACGAAGTCATGTAGAACTTCTTCGTTTGCTGCACATTGGACAGCTGCTCCATCAAATTCATGCTTATGATTTCCACCCAATTGATATTTTGCGTTCCTTCGCACACCATGCTTGATGAGCGGCACATCCGTAGAAGTGAAATTCATTGGTAGAGGGAAAACCCATAACCCGAGCCAGCAAGATTATGAAGTCTGACAACTCTTCATTGAAATCTGCTCGGAAGAGGGTTTTGGTCAGACGAGAAGCTCCTTTCTTAGGGTTCTTCAGCCAGGACTTCGCCACTCGTGCCTTATATTTGTCACTGTCTTGGTCGAAACAGGGCACTGTGCTTGATCCCGGGAAAAACTATGGCATTATCCATCTCTGGAATCCTCAGAGTAGTGCTAATGGTGACAGCATCTAGTTTGGCGATGAGTTCCCTATGTATATTGGTCAATTCGCTCGAGCGGGGTCGAAGTGAGCTCCACATGAAAGCACGGTATAAACACACTATACCGAGATCGGGAAACCGCCAGCAAAGGCCAAACCGCTATCGTGAATCATTTGTGCCATTGGTGTAGGGTTTGCATCTGCCATCCTCACCTAAAAATCACGAAGTCGAGATGTCGAGCTTCACTGTCCCCAATATTGAGAACGGCAGACTCTAGTGGTGAAACTTGTTCCTGTCCCTGGAATTTGATCTTCATATTGATAGTCTCGAGCCACAACCTAAACTCGGAAAGGAATTACAAGTAGGGAGCGGGTATGTGTGCAGAAATTAAATTACGGGGTTCGGGAAAAAGATAGCAAGGAAGCAGTGTGAAAAATGCAAAAGGGGGTCTGCCCGTTATATAGCCGTTTTGGAGAGAGAAAGGAAATCAATGCGCATTAAATTCATATCTACCAATTTGACAAGCAACATATTCAGGTAGAGCGGGAAAAACTAAGTATGAATGGCACTTGGTTCACTTGGGACATGTGAGACGCGAATGCGTGAAACACGTGGCTCGGCCGATTCGGCGAAGCAGGGAGAAGACGCACAAATGCATTTTGGGACATTTGGGACGAAAACGCGCGAAGTACGCGGTTCGGGCATTTCGGCCGAAAATGGAACAAAAGGCCCGTTTGAATTGGGACATTTGGGACATGAAAGTGCGAAGTACGTGGTTTAAGTGTTTCGACCGAAAACGGAACAACTTGCCCGATTAAATTTGGGACATTTGGGACAAAAAGTGCGAAGTACGCGGTTTGGGTGTTTCGCCGAAAACGGAACAACTTTCCCAATTAAATTTGGGACATTTGGGACAAAAATTTCCAACGAGCCTGAAAATGGAACAACTTCTTGGGATTTCGGCGATCGGGGAACATAACGCACTTTTGAACTTGGGACATTTGGGACAAAATTGTCCGAAAGGCCCGAAAAACACACAAAAGACCCAAAAAGCAGACTTTTCTCAATTTCTCGACTTCATACACTAGAAGAAGACACTTAAACTCAAAAAATTTGAATTTTTAGTTTCATAAGAGCAGGAATTTTGAGCGGACAACAAATGGCTCCTTCAGGGATGACTTGGCATAAATTCAAGGAATAAGACAAGGCAAGAACTTAGACAAACTTAGGGAAGTAGACCAAGTACCTTATCCATTGGGCAACGGAGTCAAAAAGTAGATCAATACAGAGGACAACACACCAAAACAAAAAGGAAAGAAAAGCAAAAACACTGTACAGAAAATACAAGGGACCTCCTAATCACCTAGGACTTGAACAACTTGAGGTACTGCCCACTATAAGGAAGTGGGAGAGGAGAATGTAATCAAGATAAAAGGAATTCTTACCAGAAAAGTGTCTGATCTTGAAAGGTCCGAGCCAAAGGGAATCAAATTTTCCATGGCTGCCACGAGGTTCATGCCTTTTATCCCATAATAAAGACAAGTGTCTCCAACTTGGAAATCTCTGAACCTAGCTTTCTTATCAAACAGGACCTTTACCTTCACTTGCTGGTGAACAGATATCCTATCAGCAACCACTAATCTGTCCTCATTCAGTTTGTGCAGGTACATAATTCTCTTGTCCAAAGCATCTCTGAAACTAGTATCTTCAATGGCCTTCATTAGGTGCAAGGGCGGTTCCCCATTCTGCATCGGCAATTGAGCTTCTACTCCATATACCACTTGAAAAGGAGACATTCCAATAGCTCTCTTTGGTGTAATCCTGTCTGCCCAAAGAGCATCGTAGAGCTTCTTGTGCCAGTTTCATTGAGACTCATTTACTAACTTTCTTATAATAGTCACCAGATTTTTGTTAGTGGATTCTACTTGCCCATTTCCCTGGGGGCAATAATCTGAAGAATGAGCCAGGGAGATGCCATACCCATAGCAGAAATCCATTATCTCAGTTGAAGAGAAATTTGAGGCATTATCTGTTACAATCTTGTTAGGTACACCATACCTTACCAAGATGTTCTCTTTAATGAAGCTGCACACCACTTCAGAAGTAGTACTCTTGATTGGAATAGCTTCCACCCATTTGGTGAAGTAGTCCGTGGCGGTCAAGACATGAGTGTGACCAGCACTAGAAGCAGGATTAAGTGTACCAATGAAGTCCAAACCCCACTGTTGAAATGGTTCCTCAATCACAACTGGCTTGAGAGGTAAAGAAGCCAATTTAGGTCTTCCCACAAAGGTCTGACAAGCCTCACATTTATCCACCCACTTGGATGCATCTTTAAACAAGGAAGGCCAGTAATATCCTCCACGAGTATCTTATGAGCTGTAACCGTTGATGAATAGTGCCCTCCACATGCCTGATCATGAAAAGCTGAGAGCAACTTTCTCTGCTGTTCCTTGTCCACACACTTCAAAAATCTCCCATCTAACCCACGCTTGAACAAGGCGTTTTCCCACAATACATATTGCACTGACCTCAATTTAACAGTCCTCTTTTCTTTGGTAGTTAAATGAGAGGGGCATTCCCCATAGGTGAGAAAATGGGCGATGTCAGCATACCATTCATCAACTGAACTAAGGAACAGAACGGTAGGAAGGTCAACTTTCTCCTCCAGCAACTCATGTTTAGCTCCTTCAGCAATGAGCTCACAAAGGCCTTTTCCACGAACCAGCTTGGTCAGCTTGATGTCAATGTCATACTCTTGGACCTTAGCAACCCAGTTCCCTCTCTTAGATCCAAATTCTTGCTGTGTGAGAATTGACTTAACAGTTGTATCCGGGACCAATACCATGGAATGAGAGTTGAGGATGTAAAAGTGAAACTGCTTGACAACTTTAACCACTGCAAAAGCATGTTTCTCCATCATGGTGTATTTCAACTCGTGATCTTTCAGAATATAGCTCATGAACGCAATCGGGAGCTCATGCTCGTCAGAGTCTTCTTGAGTCAAAACAACAGCTAAGGTATTATCTGTGGCATAGCAATAGATAATAAAATCTTTGCTGAAATCAGGACAGGCTAAAACAGGAGTTTTAGCGATAGCTCTCTTGATACCTTCAAAGGATTCCTTTCCTTCAGAAGACCAACCAAATGTTTGCTTCCCTTTCATCATCTGAGAAATATTCAAAGTTAACTCTGCAAAATCAGGAATGAATCTTCTCAAAAAATTGATCTTGCCAAAGAAGGAGTGCACGCCCTTTTTGCTGGTTGGGAGAGGAATTTGTTGGATAGCTTGTACTCGTTCAGGATCAATCTTAATACCATCTTTGGAAATGATGTGCCCTAATAATTTTCCCTCTGTGACACAGAAAATAGACTTTTTAGGATTCAAAGAAATTCCATGCTCTCTGCATCTTAGCGAAGCTGCTTTCAGTGATCAAAATGATCCGCCCTTGTTTTAGAAAACACTTGTCAAAGTCATCAAGGTATATGACAATACACTTCCCTTTTAAGCTTCCAAAAGCCAGATCCATAGCTCTCTGGAAAGTGGCACCAGCATTAATAAGCCCAAAAGGCATTCTCTTGTAGGAAAAGGTACCCCAAGGAGTAGTGAAAGTTGTTTTGTGTTGATCTACAGTATCAACCTCTACCTGATTATATCCCGAGAATCCATCAAGCATAGATAACATTTCAGATCCTGTTACTACTTGCAAGACCTGATCCATCATAGGCAAAGGATAATTATCTTTCAAAGAAGCCTGATTCAGGTTCCTGAAATCAACACAGATGCGGATCTCACCATTTTTCTTCCTAACAGGCACAATATTTGCAATCCATGTTGAATGGTGAATGGGAAAAATGATTTTAGCCTTCAACAACTTCTGTATTTCCTGAAAGATGGTGTCAGCTATTTTGGGGTTGTATTGCCTCTGTTTCTGCTTGAAAGGCTTAATTCCAGGCTTAAGAGGAATAGAGTGCTGCATATCTTTTGGTTTGAAAGCTTTCAAATCTTCATAAGAATAAGCAAGAACATCCTTATACCTTTTTAAAAGATCAATTGCTTTTCTCCTCTCATCTGCTGTGCAACATTTTCCAATATTTACTAGCTTAGGGTCATTAGGACTCCCAATATTAATCTGTCATGTTCAGCTGATTGCTGAGGTCCAAGAGAAGCTCTAGACTTCACATACCTGTCATGTTTATCAAATAGTTCCTCCAAACTCACCAATCCTTTAGGAATCTTGTTTCCTTTGAGATTGATGCATCCATCCTGATCTGTTTCTTCCCCTTGGGTGACTGCTTTGTCAAAGGGCACACTCTCACGAGGTAGGTTGTCACTTCCCTCAAAATACAGTTGTTCGAAATTACCCTTGAGTTCCAGGAAGGAAAGCAAATGTTGATCATCATTGAAAACTTGCCAGTTATTGGCATTATTAGGTACACTAGGTCGATGGACCATCTCAATGGTGAACTTATCCTGAGAGAAGTCAGGATGAGGAATCAGTAGTGACCCTGAGACTGCTAGTGAATCAGCCCTGCTGTTCTTCTCCCTAGGTATTGCCTCAATGGAGAAAGCATCAAGGAATTCAATGGAATCCCAAACCTGATTCCGGTAATGTTTCAGCCTCCCATTTTTTACTTGAAAAAGGCTTCTGACTTGCTTTACAATTAGTTCTGCATCACCACGAGCCAGAAGATTCTTTACACCTTGTTCTTTGGCCACTTGCAGTCCAAGAATGAGAGCCTCATACTCTGCTGTATTATTAGTATTTTCGAACTGCAACTTAAATGAAAAAGGATGTAGGCATCCTTCAGGTGACACTAGCAGGACACCAGCTCCAGAACCAGCTGAGGAACAACTTCCATCAAACTCTAAAATCCAAACACCATTAGGATCTTTAGGAGACGCTTTGGGGAGTCGAACTTCATCAGGGGACATAATCATGTAGTTACCATGTCCCATGTCCTCATAGAGTATTTGTGCTTTAGGATCATCCGTTTTTTGCACAATATACTCAGATTGCTTCTCAGGCATCAACTTCTTCATTTGTCCATTAACAGGCACGAGTGCATGTGACCAGTCCATTTGGATTTCTCCACCCACATCTTTGTAGAAGTTCCTACTTAGCAACATCCCATATGAAGGAGGGATATCTGCTACTAAGATGGTAGCCAACACTTTCTTTTCAGGCAAAGCAGCAAAAGCCACTTGTGCATCTTTAATTCTTCCGACCAGGGGCACTTCTTTACTCTCCATGGAGTAACAAGATCCATAAGTGCGTGTGAGGGTCAAGCCTAAAGCATGAGCTACTTTAGCGGGCATCACATTATCTGAGGCTCCGGAATCAATGACACAATTACTGAGCCTATGACCAGCTATAAGAAGTGTTACATAAAATGGTTTAATTTTGTCATTAGGCGAGGTGACAGCAGCTACCAGACTAGGCTGTGGTGTAGAAGAAGGAGTAGGTAAAAGGCCTTTAGAAGTGGTTTTGGAATGGGAATTAACAAATTGAATCATTTTGGCAAAAGCTTTGGGATGAGTTTGATAATACTCGGCCTCTGAGATTTGAACCTTAGTCTTTTTCAGATGATCAATAATATCAAAAGACCCAGAAGTGGACGGGCCATCGTCGTTTGAAATTCTAGGCTTATCAACTTTAGGAGAAAAAGAAGGAACTTTGCTAATAGGATTGATAGGACTCACCTTTGGTGCGAGATGACGTGGGGATAGGAGATCCTCTCTTTGCAAT